>MNCL01000078.1:0-600000 GCA_001932985.1 Proctacanthus coquilletti
AAAAAAGTGGTACGCGTTCAAAATCTGTAATTCTGGAAACCATGACGACTACCGATCAGCGAAGCTTTTGCAGCGCTTCAACACGTAATAAGAAATTATAGTACCTTTAGAAAGCGATTTCAAATTCATTCCATCACGAATGTGAAATTTACGCTACTACCCCACTTCAGACGAGAGAACCTTTGCTGAGCTAAGCTGCCTCGAAGGTCCTTTGGAGGAAAAACTAAACCAAATAAAGGTTTGAAGGATTACAAAGCCATGTTTGAAGTATTCCATATATTATTATTTCACATCACAATGCAGCTAGATAATAATTAAGTAGTTAACGCCGCAATTATACCTATGTACACCTAAATCTAACGCTTATCTGATCTAGTCTTAGACGCCATACTTGATGCCGTAGTCTTGGTAGTGTCCTACGTGGGGCCGGTAGTGTCCCAGATTGCTAAGGTTTCCTGCTAAGTGGCTGCTAATGACTGCGGGGGGACTAGCTGAGTTGAGACTACCATTGGGGCTGCCGGTGTCCATCTGGCAGGATTGATTGTGCTCAAAGACCATGTCCCTGAAGCCGACCGCAGTAGGTATCGTCGGACTGGTGGTGTTATTGTTCGCAGATTCCGGTGGGGTCTCGGGAGTATACCAGCCGCCGTGTGGATGATGGTTGGAATGGTGGTGCCGAAGTTGGTGGCTTGTGGTACTCACTAGGTTGTCGTCGTTTATGTGGTACGGATAGGTACTGTGATGGATCCTTGGATTGTAGACGTTCATCAGGGAGTCGACAGTAAAACCGTGTTCTACAGAACTCGTTAGGTGGGTCATCTGCGATGTCAGACTGTCGTGGCAGGTGTTCAGCATAGAGGAGCTAACAGCTAGGTTGTCCTTATTCAAGCAAGGTGAAGTCAGTTCTAGACCCGGCTCCTTTTTGAAGTGCTGCTTGGTATCGAGCAAACCGTTCGTCATTAGCTTGATGGGTTTAATGTCGGTCAATTTATCATCTAGAGCTAGTGCCTGTCGCTTCATTGCCTCCTCCTTTTCCCTCAAGGCATCCTTTTTCTTAAACCGTCGTCTCCGGCGTAAGAACGATCCGTTATCGAACATGTTGTAGGAGTCTGGATCCAGAGTCCAGTAGCTGCCCTTGCCCGGTTTCTTGTCATCTCGAGCGACTTTTACGAAGCACTCGTTGAGACTCAAATTGTGCCGGATCGAGTTCTGCCATCCCTGTTTATTATCCCGATAGTAGGGAAACCGCTCCATGATGTACTGGTAGATCCCGTTCAGGGTGATCTTCTTATCGGGGGCATGCTGAATTGCCATGGCGATCAGAGCTATGTACGAGTACGGTGGCTTCACGACCTCTTTATTCTGGTGCGACGGGGCCAGGGCATAAGCCGTGCCCGGGTACGTGTAACGCGTGTATTGATCATACGCGTAGTGAGCAGTAGTAGCCATTGCGGGAGCAGCGGTCGGATATCCGGTTTGCGCATAGTGTCGTGAAAAGGTGTTTTGGTCAGTGAACAAGGTGTGCATTTTGCCTAAAAACTAAAATCACTCAAATATCACAATAATCACCAAAACGGACTTATATGGCGTGCGGGTATGTGTGTGTAAATCCTCGAAACAAATGCACACTGGACAGGTGTTAAGATCGAAGGCCCTCGTCTTGGCGATGAAACAAAAACAACAAAATTCGCTCGGAGCTGCAAAGTTCAGAATCCATTTAAAATAACAAACACGGCTCCCGAGATGGCCTACATCCACTTTCACTCACTCGCCGCGCGGCGGAGCACGTAATCCGTTTTTTCGCAGTTCCACTCAAAATGTTTTCACTCAAAATGTTTTCAGTCAAAACCCGTTTTGCCGTGTTGTTTTCATTAATAATAGAAAAATATTATTTTTTGAGGAATCATGAAACCACTGAGATGATGCTTAAGGTGTTCCTGAAGGTGCGGTGCAGTCTGTTCACGCTCCCGGAACTGTGCACACATTAGGCCGGCATCTATCCCGTGTAGTATCGCGCCGAGTACTAAAGAGCGGAGCGCCCGAGCCAGTCTCGCCGCCGAAATGTGGTCGAAATCCAGGTCCGACCACTCGCCGAGCCCCGTCAGACCCCGGCACTCCTCTGACGGGCCGTACGGTCGAATAG
This sequence comes from Proctacanthus coquilletti, assembly GCA_001932985.1. NCBI lineage: Eukaryota > Metazoa > Arthropoda > Insecta > Diptera > Asilidae > Proctacanthus > Proctacanthus coquilletti. The sequence continues at coordinate 2,144 of MNCL01000078.1, forward strand.
TGAGCAAACACTTGCCCGGGCCAGCGGGGATTACCGGAAACACCCGCCCCCTTGCACTCGGCTGAGCGGCCGGGTTGGCTGAGCCGCGGTAAATAAAAGCTGCACGGCTGCGAATGAGTGTGTGGGTTCCCGGCCCGACACCACCACCACCAACGGCCATCGCTGCTTGGTCCTTCTCCGTACAGCAGTAAGGTAGCTGTGAACGCTAACGGTTCGAAGCGGGTGTGAGCGGGGTTGCCCGGCGCGGGCGGGTTCCTTGTGAATATTCATATCACGCAAATGCAGAATGGAGAGAGAGACATTATACGCGTTCGTGTCAGTGCGAACGAAACGGAGCAGCCACAGCACACGTCCGTAGCTATGGCCGTACCGCTGCGGTGTCTGACTATTCACTTAAACTCCAAGTAGATTTCTGCTCTGCGCAAATATTTTTATTAATAATTAAATTATTTATTGTTCTTGGCAGCTTAAGAATTATTTTATTTGCGTTTTTAAAGGTAATAAATTCCTGGAGGACAAAAACCCTGTGGAGCCGCCTCGACTCTTCGGTCGTGATACGGCGTGGGCTTGTGCATAATTTACTGCACTGCTGTCACCTGTGGCACCGTTATTGTTACCTGGATGGACCTCAAAGTGCTTGCATAACCTGAGCGAACAGGAACAGCATGACTTTCTAAGACTGTTGTGTTTTGTTTGCGCTTCTAATTAAAGTGCCAGTGCCCTCCCTCGCGGCTGTCCGTCTGTTCCTCGGCTCTATGCACTTCCAGTCAGAAGGTTACTGGCTAGATCCCAGTATCGCATAAAATACTGCAAGTCCTTTAAAGCGAATTTAACAAATTAACTATGGACAGATCCAGCACACCAGCCCAAATTTAACAATGCAAAAATTATGTACTAGATAAAAAATAAATACAATTGATATACTCGATAAACTGGACGCTTATTTTCTTGTAAAATAAACAAACATTCATAATACTGGTATTGATATTTGATACGGACTAGATAGCCAAACATCTGGGAGCAAAATATTTGAAAATTATTCTTGGAAACAAAAATATAATTATCTTTACAGCATTTCTCGCAGAATTAATTATTAATTGAATATAATTTTTTATAACTTCCCCCTTTTGCGATGGGTGCTGACTACCTACGGCAGCCACTTATTGTGTGCCTATCCCTGTTTAAGATTTATTATACCAAAAATATTACTAATACTATAAATACCCACTGCAATGTAAACTATATTCATAATATTATATTATTGTTTTATTTAACAAAAAAATCAAAATGAAGGTAGTTCGCAAGCATTAGGGAGCTCAAAAGAGGAGATACGAAATTTAGCGAAAAGTGCACACGAATGGCAAGTCAAGCATGCGTTGTGATGGAAAATCGGGTCGTCGCGGAAGGGTAAAAAATTGAGTTTTGTTTTATTACAAATACAAATACAGCATAAAAAAACAAATATGTTTTAAAACTAAATTATCCTTCAACGGAGACTAGGAATTAAAAATTAATTTTGAAAATTTATATTTATTTGTATTTAAATATGTATTTGGAACAGCTAATTGAAATTGGCGCGATACCTGAGTAATATCGTAGTACTGAAATAATAACGAAAGTTATTACGAAAGTTGTTTATCTAATTTTCGTGCCGACACATCTTTAAAATATGTAAATACAGAGAGAAGTAGGTACATATGTACTTCCAAAATTATGCTTGAATTTTATTTTTTTGTAAAAAAAAATTTTTTATTTTCAAATGTTTAGTGATTTCCGGCACATTAATTTTTGTGTTATGTGAAAACAAATTTAGCGCAATTTTTATATTATGCATCCAAATTAATGCAGGCTTCTTGAGAAAATCACGAGAATTCAAAAAGACTTAAACAACAAATTTTAAAAAATGAGAATATTTCTTTAAAATTATTCAAAAAATATTATTTAAGACCAGTCGCATCTCTAAGGCGGATGAAACCCCCACTTTAAGCCAATGCCGACAATGCAAGCTAAATAAAGGACGAGTGCACAAAACGAATTGAATTACACTTGTTTTAATTAATTATGAATGAGTACATTCTTATACTGTGAACATACCTACCTTAAAAAAATACACGTGTTTAAAGTTGGTTAAAAATCAACTATCAAGGCACCTGGAAATTCATTCATAATAAATAGCACAGGTGGCCATAATTTTACCTTCAACCTTCCAAAAGTTGCGCGAAAACAACAACAATATTACTATTTTAAATTAATAAAATAAATTAAGTTCTATTTCAAATTAGTAGTTTCATAACATTGTAGGATTATTATTTTGAGAGAAATTTCGTTTCCTTATTTTCATTATTTATTTTCGCATTACAAAAACAAAACTTGGAATTTCTAATGATTCAATTATTTCTTAAAATAAAATTATATTACACGATTTCTTAAAAAAGTTAGAACAATACACAAATACACAAATTTGCTGGAGTATTTCGAGTTTTTAAATATAATTGAATAAATAACCAGGATAATCGGCAGCACCGAAAACAATTTATCAATTATTTGTATTCAAACTCAAACAATAATTGAAAGATTTTTGTTGATTTTTTAATGTTCTGTTTATTTTTTTATTGATTTATTTCTTCTTTAAATACTTTTTTACCATTTTATTTGAGTATATGCATATTTATTTTACTTAATAACTTGTTTCGTTGATTTGTTATTTATCTTGTCTATTTTTGCATTTGTTTAATTATTTTCCTTTATTTATTTATTAATTTATTCTACTTATTTCCTACCTCATGCACATTTATTCAGTTTTACTCCAATTCATTAAGATCATGTTATTTGTTTTTCCGGAAAGTATTGATGTTCTTTATACCACTCTGATCGTTATATGATTTGCGATCCTCAGTATACCCCAATAAATTGTTATGTAGTGTAATCACTTAGTTCTCGGCAGCATGTTTCTTATTTCTAAAACAAAGAAGGCTTCACAACCGTCTTATTGATTACGCTGCTATTACATAACTAGGTCTTATTATTGACCATTAAGAATAACACCGAGCCCAGGCACAACAAAGGAAGAATGGATGGGATCAAGACAATGGCCCACAAGTAAAATCTTCCCGAAGATTGCGGCCGTGGGCAGTGAATTAACAAAGTCCAGCGCCGGAAAACCCCATAAAAGCCAATAAAACTGAAAATGTGGCACTGATCGATGGTAATTACCACGCCGCTTAGGTGGTTAACAGCAAACAGACGACGAACAGGTAAGAGGAATTATCTCGCCGATGCCGGAAATTGGAAAAACCCGTAATTTTCTTAGATTAATGAGAGTCCTCCTGTTCTAGATCGAGTCTTCGCACCGTAAGTTATGGTGCGTTATATAAGAAGATGCCAGAGGCCATGCAAAGTGTCAGAGGTGCCTCCCGCCCGCCGTCGTCGATTGAATAAGCCATCGGTGCCGGAGATAATAAAACCTAACACGGCATGGTCGTGCCGTCGGAGACAGACGCCAGGTCGGGCACGCCGCGCGGTGCATGTTTTCGATATGGCGGCCGTACCGGTGCTGCTCAATAGGTCGACCAATGCAGGTCGTAGGGCGGTTCTGCCTCTGCCACGCCCAACTCCAAGTTTGCGCACTAACAGCCCAAAAGAGATGGAGGCAGTCATCTAAATGCAATCCATGTCGTGTACATAACGAGGCGAGGAATCGATTTCTTGCAAGACGCTCCCTGCTAACAAACGACGTAGCCTTGCCTTTCGCGGCTCCGTATTATTTCTCATAGGGGCGATTAGAGACAAACCTTGGCTTCGATTTTAATGCCGCAGACGTGGAGCAGTTCTAAGCCAAGCGGAAACTGTAAGTCCTGATACCGCGAGAAGTTTCCCAGACAGTCTGGCGGCTTTAAAATTATTTTTAGAGATGATTACACGTTGCACCTTTCGGGGACGGGATAGACTTTCTAAGGTTTAGGAAAAAATCCTAACCGCTCAAGCGTGCTTATTCAGGACCATAAATTATTCTTTCGGGTATAAAATTCGAACGAGATTGATTTTTTTAGACGAAATTCTTGGTTCTCAGGGCATTTTCTTATGGTAATTACTTGCGTACGCCGATAATAAATTTGTTCAATTATAACGCTTAAAACACAACAACAATATTCAAGAATTGAAAACATACCAGCTTTAAAAACGAAAGCAATCTGTTAGGTAGTTTTTACAACTAACATAACGATCAACATTTGTCTCATTATGCCAACTACATACAAATTATGAATCGGTTTTTCTCACCAACAAACCTAATTAAGGTTCTTTTCGTTATCTTTTGGTTAACGTTCTTAAATATTCTTCTTAAGAAAAGTAAAAAGGTAAAAAGGTATACGGTGTGTGGACTAACAATTATTTTTTTCTATACTATTTAAAATTTTCTCTCATAAATAAATTTTCAAATTAATTTTCATAAATAATGTGTTTTAAATACACATACTGGGAATTAAGGATATTTCTACAAAATTACGACGAAGCCTTTTATTTGTATTATTACCGACTTATTTTATTTTAATTTCTTAATTTCCTTTTATATTTTAATCGTGTAACCAATTTTTTATTTTATTATTAGTACTACATATTTATATTGCTAAGATCAAGTAAATACGTTAAATTCACCTGTTCTAGATTTTCTTAAGCCTCAAAATCGAAATGGGCCATATTTTCGTCATTATCTTAAAATTTTCGAATAAAACAAGTTTGTAAAGTACCGAAATCTGATTTTACTTAATTTTTAAATTATGTGATAATGCAATGTAATAAATTGAAAAAAATTGGAAGATATAATACTACTGTACAGAAAGCATGCTTATCGAACTTCTTATATTATTGATTTCTCAATCTTTAAAATTCTTGCGGATCATAAGCCATGAGTCGAGTTTTCTATTCATTATTTATTTATTTACTTTTAATAAAGTCGACAAAATTCCCTTTTTGAATTTTCAAATCCTAATTTCTCAAACACCCTACATCTTTTTAGAGAAGTTTATCGGCTTTTATGTAAAGTAGTTTTTTCACAAATAGAATAATCACGGTCACTATGATAGAATGTACTAATTCATATTAAACTAAAAAACAGCGTGAATAAATCCGGCGGAACATTCACTATACACATGTAACAGAAGTTTGATTTTTTATAATGATCGGATATATGTTTATTTATAAAATAAATTATATATAATTATTTATTTCAGTTACGAGCTAGTATTTTACAAATAATTTAATAAAATAACAAATAATAAAGGGTGGTGGATGTTCGTACTATTACATTAACTATTATACATAAAAGGAACGAAAAAATACCACAATAATATTTTGGCGTTGAGAATTGTTTTTAAAATACAAATAATTAATAACTTCATGGTTAGAAACAATCAGTGTAATGTTAGAAACACTCAGTGTACTCATTACTTAAAATATCATTAAAGTGCACACCCAAAAAAGTAGCTTCAAATTACTTATAGAAATCATAAATCATCGACGGTGAGAAAATTAAACTTCTGCCAAATGGTCGGGCTTAGCTGTGGAATCTTGTTAAATTCTCAACGCTTTTTTTGCCGTAAATAAAAAGCAGGTAGCAAGGCGGAAAAAAGTCACCGGATAATCGTTTTAGCCACCTTAAAAAGTTAATGCGTCAATTTTATGCATTATTCGCCACAAGTGCAAATGTTTATATAGGAATTATACCTTATGAAAAGAAAACACTTTTTGGAGGCGATTTTCGGATTTGTCACTACAAGTGGTTGCGCTCAGTACTTTAGCATTTCGCTGCTTCTGAAATCTGGGACCTGCCCGATGACCGCTCCTGGGCTTGCATTGCGGTTTTCAAAGCACCAAAGCAAGGTTTTCTCTGTGGCCGACTATAGTTGTATGTACTTGTCTGTACGCCGGTACAAACTAGTGGTAGATGGTGGTCACACATTAATCTTCCAGATGGACAATCCCAGCTGAAAATTCCTTTCAGCAAACCAGCGAAATGTTTTGATAGGTGAAAAAATCTGTCATTGTCCATGGTGGTCTCTAGGCTCGTGTTTATTTAAGCGAAATTGATTTCTACCGAAATCGTCCTCAGCAATGTCATCCAAATGTGATAGAATTTCGGACGGGTTTCCTTCTTCGGTCTATGCTCATTTACTTCAAGTGTTGTTTTTTCAGATAACAATTTCTCTATAAGTCATCGCTCAACCTATTCACAAAATTCGACGAAAGATCCACTTTAATCATTTCCCAGTTGCATTTTAAACTGGCTCACTCTCCAGTAAGCCAATATATAGGGATAAATTTGTGTATATAACAATCAGTAACGTTGGAACTATCTAATTACGGTTAGTTTTAATTTCGATTGTTCAAATTCTCTTATGACTCTATTACAAAACGTATTTTTATTTTACCCTTTGAAGAGATTATTAAAATTACTAGACGAATTTCGATCGAAATGTAACACTATATTAAAAAAGTGTGTTTCATTTTCTTAAGATTTTTTATCTTTGTCTTCTTTACGAATTCAAAATTGACTTGAAATGATGATACTTTTAATGATTTTTAATCATTGGGTTTTGTTAATATCTGTTCTAGTAGCAAAAAAACAAATTTATTATAATTGTCTTCTCAGAAAATAACTCCGTATTCCAGTAATAATAAAAACTACATATTAATGCAAAAATAAAATAAAAATAAATGTAGGAAGGTTCAACAAATTAAAGTCAGTTTATTTTGCTGGAATAATGGATAAATAATTTATTAAAATAGTCGGAACAGAAATTTTTAAGGGTTTCCAATATTTACACGTAATTAATGCATATAATAATATAATAAGAGGACGTTGCATCTGAAGAAATCGATCAATCGTTTCAAAACAGTGGCTTTCATTTATTCACACCCTGCAAAATCAAATGCACTTGCTCATTGCCTTATATAATCTCACCTATTATTGTATTTAAACCATTTACTACCGTCGCTTTAGCTTTGTTTATAACTTTACTTAAAAATAGATCTCAGTTAGTAAAATCCGGGAGTTTAGGTCAATACCGTGCGTACACTAGTTTCCCGTTTTCCAAACAATGATTATGATGATTATTGCTAGGACCAGGAGCAAAACGGCTCCAATGATGAATTTCTTCTTTCTGAGTTTATTCTACAACGACCAGTATTGTGATGAAAAATCTCTGTTAAAATGATTATTATTTACCTGGTATTGACTTGCTTTACGTAAATTTTCTGTGCCCGAGGATACGAAAATACTTGTTTGTTCCACATTCGATTCAATAGAATCAACAACCATTCCTTGCTCGTAAACCATAGCACCAAGTTTTTTGTAAATTTCATTTACGCCAACGATATTTTCCTTAAAAAATTTAATTTGCAATATTTTTCTCCAGACGTACTTAAAAAAGAAATATTACTTCCAATTCCCGAATAGCCCTCTCTTGTTCTTCCAATGCCTGTAAATCTATTTCTTCCTGCATTTGCATTTGTGTAGAGCCCTTTTTGTTGATAAAATTATCTTCGAAGAATGACTTCCCACTTTGGGTACTGTTGTTTGAACCCGGAGGCTTACTGATGTTATAGGAGTTAGCCCGCGCTTGCCGAACGGCATTTTTTTCAATATCTACGGTTTTACGTTGAACAGCCTGGAAATAGTAAAGCGCATATAAATATATATAATCATCAATACCGGCAATATTTTAGCTACTACATTTCTTCAGTTAATGCGGAATGGCTACAAATAACTCCAATTATAACTAAGTGATATAAGACTACATCTGTGTGCTTTATCTAACATATATTTTTTATATTTCTTAAAGGAATCATTTTAGCACTCGCGTCAAGAAACTTAATTCGCAATGACCAATTTATTTGTAGCTTTAATGGAAGGCAGCTGATTCCCTAAAAGATTGTTTAATAATCAGTACCAAAAAATCCATGAACATGATTGCACACACTCGCATTCTTTATAAATAAAAATATTAAAGTATTGCTCTCTTAAATTCTGAGTTGATAAAGAATGGAATTTTAGGAATTTTCTAAGTTTCTGGAATTGCATAAATAAAAACGCAACTTGCATATTTGTTGCGTTATGATGGAAAATTTGGATATGCAGAATGAGGATTAAAATAGTCCTCAAGAGTGTTTAAGAAACAAAATGCCCATAAAATTCGCACCTGGAAAGCAGTCAGAGCAGATGTGAACTCATCAACTAGCCTGTCCCTTTGAATTTTCAGGTGTCGATCCTTGCATTTGTCCACTTCCTTGAGCAAGTTGTTGGTGTCGGAAACGAGCTGATGTGTGTACGTCATGATCTGATGCCTGAAATTCGAAAAAGAGGTCAGAAATCACCATCGCCCTACTTCACACGTCTTACAATTGTTTCTTTAAGTCAGGTGAGTCCTGTGGAGTGTTGAACTGGTTCACCATACGTTGCATAGTCGACACTAAAATTAAACAATTAAAAAACAAGTTTCTGATCAGGCAGTAGAAACCATTCACCATTTTGCAAAATTTTTTGGATACTTGTAGCGATGGTCTGTGCCAATCGCTGGAACTCGGCCTCACTGAGGCTGCCACTGTCTACCGATGTGTCCATTTTGATATATTGCTTCTGAGACGTCTGCAAATATTTCCATAATTAGTGATGGGGTCTTGCGAAAGTTTTTATCAATGCAGATCACTGCTGCCCACTTGCTTTGTTAGCACTGTTACTCACCGTGATGGAATGTTCTCCTAATCTGGTGTATTTAAATCGCAATTTTTAGCAAATCCTTTTTACGCAGCTATTTGCAGATTCGGGATATATGGGAGGGTCCAAATTAAATTAACAAGAACTTTTGATAGTCGTAACAAAAAATTGTTTTCCCGCAGTAATCAGTGAAATGACAACTGGCTGTCAAATAGTTGTTTTGATTGTTTAACGGTTTTAGTCTTGGGTAAACTAACGCATTTGTGCAATGATTATTGTATCAGAGCTACTACTTTGTTAAATGGCGAAAAACAAAAGAATACGGAATCAAGTCAAAATGTAGCCTTATTCATGGGAAATTTAAGTGTAATTAAATAATTAGGCCTTTTTGTAAATAATTGCCAAGTCTTGCATGTTCGACGATGAGTGTAGACACATTCGAACTAGATCCCATGTAGTCTAAGATGACTCTTAAAAATCTTTTGTTGTGCATATCTTTTTAAAAACTGATTTTTCTTCAAATATTAACGGGCTTCAATAATTATTCGACGCTTTTTAATGATTCCGCCGTAAAGAGTATTGATAAAAGCGACTTCCATGCAGTCCTAAAAGCACTGAATAATTACGAACTTTCAAGTACATAGCGGGTCTTTTCGGACTTGTCAGTAAACAGACCTAATGTTGAAGTTCTCCTGCAGTGTAATCGGAATGAAGTGACACATTTGTTGTAGGTGTGGTTTGAGAAGTGATAAGAATTCCCTTAAAATTTAAGAATTCTGTAATATAAGTAACATAAAACGAACAAAAAATGGCAGGTCGACTTCCAGCTTGTGTTATTGACGTGGGAACCGGGTATGCGTGAAAAGATCTTGCAAATTTGCCCTCTGCCAGAAGGAACATCCGTCGGCGGTTGGGTCTGTTTGGGCAACCACTTTCTAAGAAAAATGTATTCGTCAGGTACACAAAGTTGGGTTTTGCGGCTAACAAGGAGCCCCAGTTTATCATACCATCCGCAATCGCTATAAAGGAATCGGCGAGGATTGGCGATCAGAACAGTCGGAGAGTGACTAAGGGAGTAGAAGACCTCGACTTCTTTATTGGTGATGAAGCGTTCGATGCCACGGGATACGCGGTTAAGGTAAATTTGTATTAATAGAGTGTTGTTCAATAGGTCATTAACCGTTGTCTAGTACCCCGTGCGACATGGACTGGTTGAAGATTGGGATTTGATGGAAAGGTTCTTGGAACAGTGCATTTTCAAGTACCTTCGGGCAGAACCAGAGGACCATCACTTCTTGCTGACCGAGCCGCCTCTCAATACGCCTGAGAACAGAGAATACACTGCAGAGATCATGTTTGAGACATTTAACGTTCCTGGATTATACATAGCTGTTCAGGTAGCTTAAGACGTGATTCATAAGTGAAGGGTGATCTCCATCTGCGTTCTTTGCTTTACAGGCAGTCTTAGCTTTAGCTGCAAGTTGGGCTTCCAGACCTGTTGAGGAAAGGACTTTAACAGGAATCGTAGTTGACAGTGGTGATGGTGTGACCCACGTCATTCCAGTGGTAAGCCTGAAATTCCAAACTAAAACGCGGCGTCCTTCATTACACTCACTTATTTAGGCGGAGGGCTACGTAATTGGATCTTGCATTAAGCATATTCCAATCGCTGGACGAAATATAACGTCCTTCATTCAAAGCTTGCTCAGAGAAAGGGAAGTGGGTATCCCTCCCGAACAAAGCTTAGAAACTGCCAAAGCTATTAAGGAAAAGCACTGCTATATTTGTCCAGACATAGCAAAGGAATTTGCCAAATACGACTCCGAACCAGGGAAATGGATCCGGCACTATGAGGGAATGAACGCTGTCACTAAGCAGCCGTTCGGTGTCGATGTTGGCTACGAGCGGTTCTTGGGTAAGAATTTATACAGACTTGTAATCCAGTGCTAAAGTGTATTATTCTTCAGGGCCAGAGATTTTCTTCCACCCAGAGTTCTCAAATCCCGATTTCACCATACCACTGTCGGAAATAGTTGATAACGTAATCCAAAATTGTCCCATTGACGTGCGAAGACCGCTATACAGTAATATCGTACTCAGTGGAGGCTCAACAATGTTCAAGGACTTCGGTAAGCTATTTTTGTAGTTTTCATCCTTTATAAAATAGATTGGATTCTAAACAGGCCGTCGACTGCAACGAGATATTAAGCGCTCAGTAGACATCCGTTTGAGAATAAGTGAGAATTTAAGTGAAGGCCGGATTAAGGTAAGCTAATTCGATTTTTGGCAAACTCCAGGTCACAAATATAAAATCTCTAACAGCCGAAGCCGATTGATGTGCAAGTCATAACTCATCATATGCAGCGGTATGCTGTCTGGTTCGGAGGAAGTATGCTGGCATCGACTGTAAGTCAAATATTGGTTCGTCCACTCTGGAAATTAAATAATTGCCTGTATTTCAGCCCGAGTTCTACCAAGTGTGTCACACAAAGGCTGCTTATGAGGAGTACGGTCCCGGTATATGTCGTCACAATCCCGTCTTTGGTACCATGACATAATTAAACCCGCGTCATCCATTCCGACGATTTAATTTTACTTCGAAGAAACCCTTTATAAAATTAGAAATGGAGAAATGTTTCAGCGCAATATATACTAAAATGTTTCGTTTTGACATAGTATTTGGATTTTTAATGTTGGGTAGGGAAACGGGATTATTCAAATATTCTAGGTTCACAACTATACCTGACTACGAGGAATAATTAGTTCCTAATATTGATAGGTTGTTTTTAAATAATCAAATAGATAGTTACTTCCTAAATCCCAGAAAGTCACTGTTGCCCAACAAAAACAATTTTTGCAGCTCTAAGTGAAAGGCAGTCCTTAAAAGCTTTTTAATTCTCGAAACAACGATTAATAATGTACGCACGATAAATCTATTTTTACAAAAAGAAACGAGGAATTAGCCTATTGATACTACACGCCTTAGAGGTTAGTCAGAATAATCACTTGAATCTTCCTCAGAACTTTCGTTATCATCACCGTCGTGATTTGGAGTACCCTCTGTTATGTGCATGCTCGAAAGGAAGTCTCTCATCGCATCGACGACAGAGTTTAATGAGCTCCTTAGTTCCCTGTAAGATTGCATGCCTGCACCAATAGCTGCTGCTCCGCCTAGAGTCATTACACACAATTATTAGATTACCTTTTTTTAAAACATAATTTACCATCATCTTGATCAAAATTTAGCTCAACTTCTTCTTGCACGTTATCGGGAGCAGCTGGTGCTGCAGCGGCGGCGGCAGCGGCTGCAGCGACGGCAGTAGCAGCAGGAGCAGCGTTATCTTGCTCAGAACGCATATTGAAACTAGGCAACATTGACTGGAAGAACATCGAGAGGGAACCACTGTTTGGAAGTGCTGGGGAACTCGTAGATGCTTTTCTGAAAGAGTAATTTTATGTTTTGCAAGACTGAAGATTGATTTAACTTTAGAGACCCACCTTTCATAAAAATTTATTGAGTCGAGCGGAGGCAATGGGTCATACATCATAATAGGCTCCTTTTCTTTGGATATGAAGGGAGCTAATGGAACCTTTTCTTTAAAATCAGATAGCACAACGTGTCTTAAAATAGCTCGAGGCGGATTTATGTATCTGGAATTTATAGGAGTAAGATCTGAGACTACAGAAATTGTAATTCAATGCACTACCTCTGTGATCTCTTCTGACTGTATTCATTAATAGCTTCATCTTTGTTGTCCACTCTGTCCAAGACAGTGTTAACATTCCTCTCGAGCCATGGAAGAACGGTTTGATCGCGCCATACGTTTTTGGCTCTACATACATATAAGCAACTCAGTTGATGCAGACTGGGTGATTGGCTACAAATTTGTAAAGAATTAGATGGGTCTTTTTAGGGTTTTGAATTTCCCTACTTCTTTGAAACTCCTGGAATGAAATAGCTGTGTCCCAAAACCCTTTTGTCCGTCTGAACAGATAGTACATCTAGTAGAGGCCTCAACACTCCAGGAAACATTAAAAGAGCATATTGCAGAGCGTCATCCGCCTCTTCTGAGTCTATAAAGTTTTGATAATATTTTTCAATCCAGTTTTCTTAAAATTCTTACTAACCTCCACAAGAGTAGAAGAGTGCCAAAGCGTAGGAGTAGGCCATGTTAGGCAATTGAGACAAGTTCTTAACGTTGTTCAACTCCTCGTAAAATTTTATAAGCCATGTGTACTGCTTGCTCCTGAGTGCATAGTAGTCAATGATGAGAACAATTGCTAGCGGGTCTGTATCTGGATCTAGATTAAGTATTAACTTAGATATCTCGAAAGCCGTACGGCAACAAGCTCGTTCTTCTAGATATTGGGCATGTTTAAATAAAGCAATGAAAAATGATCGGTTCTCCTGCTTCCTATAATCTAATCGACAATTCCCCGAAATTAGGCTGAATGTCGGATGCAAGGATGACTCCAACACGAGTACGGCCCTCTCAATCAGTTCAGAAGCTACAGCATAGCTCTCAGACATTTTACCTAAAATACGTTTTTATATTTTAAACAATTTATAGCTCTTTAGCTAAATAATGCATGCAAATTGTTACATAAAAATTCTCAATTCGTGAATCTTTAAGCATTAAAAATGGACAAAAGAAACTACAAGCATGGACTTCTTACAAATTTCACTCAATTGGATCAGTGCATCGACGTGATAGGGGCAACGCTTGATAACGAGAACCAAAAACTCCGAGTCCATTCCCTCCACAGCGGAGAGGAACATATTCTGGACACTCTGGTACATTTTGCTGTGTTCAAATTGAAACCAAGTGACGTTTTTCGATTCCTTCACACCTTCCGGTGGACTGCAGGGGACCATGTGAATTATATCCTTTGATACCGGTGGCCAGCTATCCTTTACACTCACAAGATATGTAGACTTCAACATGGGCTTCGGGCGACCTCGCTTGTTTCTGAAAAATAATTAATTTAATAACATTCAACATTTTCGAAAATTTCAACATACTCAATCTTCACTACACGCTTGCCAAAAGTCCTTCTCATTTCATAGTGCGAATTCAGATTTTTATACTCCACAGATAGAAGCGATTTGCTCGCATCACTTGTCGACTCTGGAACAGTAACACGTGGAGACTTGTTCGCCTTTGCAAGGAATGGATCAATATCATTCAGGAATTTATCACTGATCTGTAATTTTGAGCGTTTAAATTTATTTTATATAAACTAAGAGGAAGCTTGATATGAACATTAAATAAAGAATAACTGAAAGCCAATATGAATACGAGTATTTCTCTTTGTATTTGAAGTTTACTGTATTCAGAAACCAAATGTTTCGATATCCTCTTTAAATCCTTAGATTTCATTGTAAAATATAATTTATATAAATATTGTCCCCTTATCACTATTATTAAATATTATGTAAAGTTTAAAAGAAGTTGCACGAAAAAAGCTATATTTCGTTAAATAATGTCGAGCTAGGAACATTAACATTCGAGTGCTAATTGTTCAACATATTATTTCCGTTGTTATTTCTTGGGTTTTGAATTTTTAAAAATTCCTGATATCAAATCATCATCTTTCGCGTTACAATTAACTAGTCCATTCAACATCTCTCCATCTCGTCGGTCGTTGATGGTTAATTTATAATTCTTTGTATTTAGATGTTACAAATAATTCCCAACCCCATCAACACAACTCGTCTTTTCCTGACTACTGCCCAACTACATTTAAGACTATAACAAAATAAACTACCTAAGGCTGTTCATGGTCTACAGGTCTACCTCATTTACTAGTTGTGCTTTTGTATTTCTTATACTGCAGTTTTTCAAGATGCTTACCTGTTCCTGAATGTCGTATGTGGCTTAAGATTAGCAAAGTAACCCAAAGGTCAAAATTGGCTTATTGGAAGGGCAAGAATCAAAGGAATTTTCACAAAGGGACTTATTAAGAATTTGTTAGCTGGTTCGTATATAGTTGAATTACGAACATTTCTAATAAGGAATTAACAAGAATTGGACTGACTCGATCTCTACAATGGTTAAAGACGTTTTGAGAGGATCCTTGCATGAACATTTATATGTTAACTGTGAGGACTGATCTCTATCCCAAAGTAGGGGCCTAGTTGATCCATTACCAAGTATGTGTGGCCCCATAATAATGACATGGTCAGCTGGCTCGTGAACTACTTACTTCATTATCCTCACTGCTGATCTGTTGACCGCTGTGCTTGGAGCTCTTCTTCTTACGTTTCTTCCTTTTTTTCTTAGATAGGTTGCAGATCGCGGCGTTGTTGGCGGCCGAGGCATGCTCCGTCTCGTTGTCGTCCTCCTTCACTTCGCTCTCAGAAGGACTGTGCTGGTTCAGCTAATAAATAAACAAAATATACACGCATTATAATCGCCTCGCGGGTATGTTGACACATCCTAATGGCAAATCTGACACAATTTCGTCAACGCACCAGATCGTATCGATTTATATTCAGTTGCTTTTTCCGGTTGCCAGCGGCCAGATCTGTTTCCATATCGGACGTCTGTTCGTCCTGTTCCTTGAGCTCCAGCTCGTTTTCGCCCTGCAATTTCTTCAAGACCCTCGACGACATTTTCCTTGGTGTGGCGACGAAGCTGCAAAACGTATTAGTCTAAATGCGGTCGAATTGCACACGATATGTGCACTCACCGGAAAAAAACTTTCTTGTTCTTTATTTCACATAAATTTCGGTAAAATCTCCTGCCCTTCTTTCGCAAATGCAAAACGCAAAATTGTGCAAAGCCGTGACACTCAAGTTCGTTCCGAGTCTTTGACAGTTGTCTTAAACGAAGAAAGAAAACTAGCGAGGATACAAACCATGGGACAAATCGAATAAGAATCAGAAAATTTGTATTCACTTCACTCTTTCCCAAAAAATATGAAAGAAACCATCCTTTCATTTTAAAAAACTTTTGCAATAAGAGTCACGATACGGTTTCTCATTATTTTTGAGAAAACCTCTCGGTATATATGGAATTGCGACTGTCATTTTCATAAAATTCAGGAAATTATTCGGTCTACAGTGCGGATTCAATAAAATGAGGAAAAATTAAACGTCAAGTTCGTTGTGTACAATTGCCGGAAAAATGTCTTCGCCCGCCTCGAAATCACCTGAATTATCCGATAAAAGCAAAAAATACGACAGACAAATAAGGTGGACCAACATATATAACCGAATAAAGAAACATCGTTAACGCTTTTCTTCCAGACTCTGGGGCGAACACGGGCAGACTTTGTTGGAAAACTCAAATGTTTGCCTGATCAATGTTTCTGCTATCGGAGCAGAAATCTTAAAGAGTCTGGTTCTCCCAGGAATTGGAGGCTTCACTATCGTTGATGGAAGTGTTATAACTGAAGAGGACACAGGGTCAAAGTAATGAGTTTGCAATAAGATCTATCTCATCGGGACGTAGAATACTATACTTGTTGCTGCTCTACATACACGTTATATCTAGTCAAAATCTGATATATTTCAGGGAAAACTAGTTAGAAGAATGCTTATCATATAACGTTTATAAATCCTTTGTTCAGCATTACAATTCTCACTAATTCCTTATACAATTTAAATAGATAAACCACTTTTGCAGCTTTTTCTTGGATTTGGCATCAGTTGGCTTACCTAGAGCGAAGTGCTGTATGCAACTGCTGCAGGAGCTGAACCCAGATGTAAATGGTGACTATGTCGACGAAAACGTGGATGTCCTTTTATCCAATCGGCCAGATTTCTTTGAGACTTTCGATGTCGTTATTGCTACATCCGTTAGCGAGAAGACTCTTCTGAATTTATCAAGGAAGCTTTGGGAAGACAATATTCCATTTTTCTACTGTCGATCACTGGGATTCTTAGGATCTGCACGCTTTCAGATTAAGGAACATTGCATTGTAGAATCACACCCGGATAACAGACAAAATGACCTGAGGTTAGAAAACCCTTTCCCTAGTCTCAAGGAACATTTAGATGTAATACTTTCCATCTATATTCTTTTTATATAATTCTATAATATAATTTCGTTTTACAGAGAACAAGCTTATCCCCAAAAATACCTTGGTTAGTGGTCTTATACAAGTATTTGCAAAATTGGAAGGAAGAAACCCAAAAGGAGTTTCCAAAGACATACACAGAAAAGAATGAGCTCAAGGAGAAAATTAGATTAGGTATGTAAATAGTCTACAATGATTACGGAACATTATTTTGTGTTTCCCTACCGCAATAGGTATGAAAGGCGAGGAAGAAAACTACGAGGAGGCAATTAAAGCAGTAAACTCTAGTTTCGGAGGCGGACGTATATCCGATTCGCTTCAAGCAATCTTAACCGACGAAAGCTGCATAAACCTTAACAAGATGGTAAAGTACAGAGGTAGATTTGAATATTTATTAGCGTGGTATTTATTGTATAGAGCAAAATATTTTGGATAATGGTACGGGCTCTGAAAGATTTCATACAACTGGACAATGATGGACAACTTCCAGTGTCGGGGGTCTTGCCAGACATGACTGCGGACACTGAATCCTACATAAATCTCCAGAACGTGTATCGTCAACAGGCGATGCACGATGCTGACATTGTTTACAGGCGATGCCAGGAAATCCTCAAGGAACTAAGCCTGCCGGCCGAATCCATATCTGAGAAATCGGTAAAACTCTTTTGCAAGGAAGCGAGTGGTCTTAGTATAATTCGCGGTTCAAAAATCGAGGACGAATATGAAAAACCAAATAACATTGCGGTGTTGGGTAAATTTCCACCAGTATTAGTTTGTTCTCTGTAATTTATATTTGAATAGTTCAAGGCTTGGAAACTCCGGGATCTTTAATCGAACACTACGTAGCCTTACGAGCATTTGAAAAATTTCAAACTGAATATGGTCACATTCCTGGAGAATGCCACGTTGAGACCGATACAGCTCGGTTGAAAAGTGTTGCCGGCAAATTGCTCACCGAATGGGGTGTCCACAATCCGCTCAGCGATGATCTAGTTCATGAGATATGCAGGTACGGGGGGGCCGAAATCCACAGCGTTTCAGCCTTCATAGGTAACTATCTTCCTGTAAAAAGAAAAATTTATGAATTTTATGCGATTATTTTGTTTTTCAAAGGGGGATGCATAGCACACGAAGTGATTAAAGTTATAACAAAGCAATACAAACCTATAGACAACACGTTTTTGTATAATGCAATTACTTCGGAGACAGCCACTTATAAGATATAATTACCAACGTTGTTAAAAACATAGTTTAAAATATCGCAAAATTCAAATGTTCTATACTTTTATATTTCGTAATAATACAGCTAAGAACGCACGTTAATCAGATTTATCTTGGAGAATATAAGTAAGAAAAAAATAGAACTTTTTCAAAGTTGATAAACCCTTTATAGTCGATACTACAAAGGTTTATCTGATTTTAAGATTTTTTAAGGAACTTCTCAAATTCCCCATTTATTTCGGTATTGCCTATTGAACTTACAGCTGTTATTTATTTCATTACAGTTTGAGAAGTTAGACAATTTAATTTTTGTTAATTCCTAGGGAATTTCATATAGAATACGAACGAAACCTCTCATAAATAATTTGTCCTGAGATGTTCGCAAGGGGCGTTGTGAACTGCCTTATCGGCATGAATTTAAAAAATTTTGAACGTCTTTCGAAAACACTTGTTTTCGATTTCGAATCAAAATTGTTCACAGCTTTTGAACCAAGCAGGTGATGAATTATAGTGTTCAGTTATTTCGTAAACTTGCTAGATGTGTGTGACTTACTTGCTTTAAAATTATTAATATAAAACAGAATTTATAGTGAAAATATATATAAATATCCAAACTGAATTGAGTAGTATATTCGAAATTTTTTGGAGACATACAGCGGTCAGATATTTGACAAGTCAGCTTGTGGTTCTGTAACAGCTGTCAAGAGGTTGCCAATTCGTTGAAGCAGAACAGTTTGCTATTTTTTAGACTTTGGAGGAGTTCCAGGGCTAAGCAGCGGTGGTCGATTTAATTTTCGGAATAAAGTCTAGGTTTTCTCATTTGTGACAATGCTTATAAGGTAGGGAGAAAAGTGTGCATCAAGTCGTTCAATTTACGTAACCCATTTCCAGGACAGCAATCAAGGCTGGTCTCGCAACGGCCACCTTATTCTACTTCAAAGACCTTGGAGTGTGGGGCTCCAGCAAACAAACTGAAATAATTTACAACGATATAAAATGTGTGACCTGGCCTTACATTTCACAGGCCAAGGAGAAACTGCCATTTGAGGTTCCACTACTGCCAAAAACAGGTGAAGTGCGATTCCTAGCGAAACATTACTACAACCGAGGTGTGAAGGGTACGGTTCACTTCATCCGTATGCTTCCTTGTTACTTGGGGCAATACATGAGAAAGGCGAGGGACAGTATCAATAAAGCTATCGAGGGTCCGACTGTACCCAAATAGTGTAAATTGTATGAAAAATAAATTGTTTGTGCATCTTGGTACTTATCCTATGGGCTTTGGAAAGGAGGGACTTCTGTTCGATTTTCAAAGATAAACCTATTTTAGAACGGTCATTCATGATTTTTTAACACATCTCGACTTTGGTTTTAACTGGATCACTGGATGAGTGATATGTTCTACAATTGATTTCTCAGGTAGCAGATACTTACGAATACCCAAGACAAAAATACACCAAGCCTTGATACGAATAATTTGGCTTTAAATAGGAAATAATGTGCTAGGCTGAAAAAAACGAAGTATAGATTCTTTAGAATGTCCCTACTTCCTTAATGGAAGTTTAGGGTTTTCTGATAAAATTGCGATTTCCAAACAACTTGTAAGTCATATCAAATCAGTTAAAAAAATACTGCATCACAATTTGTCCGTGAATTGCTTAGTAAAGAGTAATAGCTTAATCTCCTGCACGATTTTGAGATTTTAGAAAATGAATAAAGAAATCGCAATCCTTTTTAGTTCCGTACGCTTGTTTTATTTTCATTTGTTTTCTCAAAATCATGTACAGAGTGGTAGTTATATTGTGGAATTTCTGGAAAAGTAACAAAAGTAGTTAAGAGAAAATTAATTTCTTGTGTTGTGAATCCTTTTTCGCTTTTTGTGTTGCTGGCTCTTATTATACAATCAATCAATTAATCACTTTTGCGATTTTAATTACAATCGCCGGCATCATCTTGAACATGGTCATCCGAATTAAAATGCTCTAACTTTTTTTTTAGGGAGGAGCTAAAAAAATTTAGCTTTATGCCTTTGTCTCTACAACTGGAGTCGATTCCTCTTTAGGAGCCTCTGATTCGCTGGCCTTTTTCTTTCCTTTCTTTTTGCCACTTTTGCTGGGATTAAGTGGGGAATTAACAAGTTCCTGAAAAAAAAAATCAATAAACATTGCAATGCGTCTACCCTTTAAACTTTAGAACAAGATTCACTTTGCCCTGAATTTATTTCTTTAAATTCTCCAGTGCAATGTACGATGAAAGTAATGAAGAAAGTATTATAAAATACTTTCCCCCTTGGTTGCACCAAATTTAATATGGCAAGCGTTGAGTCCGCAAAATGTCTTTTTCATTTTGGGATACGTTAGCTTGCATGATCTACAACTGAGCCTGTCCATTCTGTAGCGATAGTTGCAGCGCAAAAATACCCTGCACGAAATTCTATTATATTTTACAACGCCGAGTAGGACAAAGCATTCGCCGTGTGCTCAGTACGCGGAATATTACTTCGACTTTATCACGAAGTACCTTAAACTACTAACCTTAAGCTCAGGATCTGAGATACTGTGCTCACTAACGAAAATCTCCTCATCGAAAGGCAGTCCAGTAACCAAGTTAACACCATTGGGCATAAGTAGAACAGTATGTTTAAACTGGGCTACGAATTCACCTGAAAGTGCGATAATTAATAAATAATATTCAATTTAAAAATAACAGTAATGTGTTTGAATTCACTCTACAAAAAAGACAGATCAGAAAAATTAATTTCAAGACCCGATTCAAATAATTCAGTTTTAATATAGCAAAGTGTCTGAACGCAGATTTTCATTAGAAATTTTCTACGCAATTTTCTTTGCATAATCGCAAAAAGGTGAACTGACTTACTTGGCTTTTCGTATAAAACTTGGAAAGGTTCAATAACTTTATGAGACACACACTCAACCACTCCCATCCTCGCTTTTGTTTCTTCTTCAAAATTCCTAATATTGAATGGCATATTTCCGTGTTTTACTTTAACCTGCAAATAATTCAAATGATAAGTTAAAATATGAAACAAAAGGTTTTGGAAGAAGAAACTTACTTCCACTAGAAGACCTCTGGACGCCTTCAGCTTCAGAGGATAATTTTCATCAGTTTTCTTGTATATTGACACTTTTGTGTCCTTTTCTCTACCCTGTAAAGACCAATAAGGTAATTATTGTCCCAGGACATGGCTGGATTAAGCGACTTACAATGCCTTCTCCGGTGCTTATAATAACATCGATTGCATATACTTCATAGGTTTCAAATTCACATTTCTCATGTTCTTTACGTTGTGCTTCGTTCGGATTTTGTATTATTGTTTTCTCTCCGTCAATTTTAAATTGTTTTAATTGATGACTAAGCATGCCCTCAATGGGCTTGCACTTATACGACTCCGCAACCTTTTGCACGGCATCAGTTATTACATAATTCTGTGAGATTTGAAAAACATCAGTGATGGATGATTGTTTTTAATTATACTTACCCCATTGCCGGACTTTAATAATCTCAGCGCTGCCTGCACTGCCCAGTAAGCGGCTAGTACAACATCCGCCTTCCGGCCGTTTACTTTATTCTCTTTAGAAGCGCCCACAACTTTTGTGTGTGCTGCTACAGCAATGAACCCGTCAATATGGGCTCCCAGGTCCCTGAGTATGAATTTAAATACGTATAAGGACAACGCGTAATTGCTCGATTGAACTTACACTTTTACGACATCACCCTCCTTAAGCGTATAGTCGGGATCGTTTTTTGTGGGCGAGAAGTGGCAGACGCAATTATTTACAGATAAACAGGTTGGGAATGCAATACCTTTCTTAAGATCCTTCTCCTTTTTATACACCTGCATTTAATAAGAGATATTGCTTACATACGGCAGTAATTAGCTTCTAAGAAGTGAAACGAGAAGAAAAAACGATGGCCCTCAGATCTCATAATCTTACAATCATGGGCCGTCTTACCAACCAAAGAATGGGCTGTGTAAAAAAACAGGAAGATCCCCGTGGGAATCTTTCATTCCTCGGTCTTCTGACTGTTCCTCAAGCGCTCTTTTTTAATCATTGGGCAATTTAACAATCTAAACAATATCCCGACGGGCTAGAAAAGGTGAGTAAAAGTAGATCATACTTTCCCAGTTTCTTCCAAGATGAGGTTGTCACCACTCGTACAAATCTCCCTTACGGAAGCGCCGGGCACGCACAATTCCAAAACGGCTTTCAGGGTTCCTGAGAAGAAAGGAAATCACGTGAATTTTTTGTTTGGACAGAGTGCATATTTCGGAGGCAAATTTGTTTAACGGCACTTTTGTTTTCGACCTTCCCGTTGAACCGCCTACAACCTCAGTGGACAAATTGGAATTTATGAAAATTAAAAATGATCTCTTCCGCCGACTGCGCTTGATTCTAGCTTTAATCTTCGTAACTTGCCTCCCCTCGGGACTACAATTAATGAAAATTGGTCCCTCAAGAAGCAAAACACAACGCCTTCAGTCGCCCAGTTTTGGAAATCACTGGTACACGGCAATAAATCTAAAGACCATTACAGAATTTGTACAATTAAATCACAAAGAGCATATTTTGGACTGAGATAAGATCAAGAGCAAAAATCAAAAGATTGACTTTAATCTCGTGCACTCTCGCCAGGTTAGAAGAGCCCGCGTGGCTGATATGCCCGCGACCTATTTTTACGTTCCCATACTTACTGTTGGCGATTTCACCGGCCAGTTTGTATTTGGTAACGACAATATCCTCCTGGATTGTCTTCTCAGTGACTTCCCTTCCATCTGCCATTTTACACACCACAATTTCGGGAAAATCCTTCGTAAATCAAAACTACATGCGACGCGGCAGAAAGAAAACGAGGCAGTCGAGTGTCGACGATAGGGATGTTCGGTTTTGATTCGATTAATCGATTCAGTTAATGTTTTCGGCTGCCTATTAATTTCATGAATTTACTTTTCCATTGCAAGCGTAAAAAGCCATGGACGTGTAATATTTAATAAAATTACGTTGATTAAATTTGATTGTTTTTGTAAGGACAAGTATATGTGGTTCTTAACTGAATAAATATTAATAATGTATAAGTGCGGGATGAAAATAACTAATATTTTTTAGATAAAATAAATCATTTCATTTAAAAATACGTTTTTATGAACACAAATATTTTTAATGACCTTTTCTCAGTTTTAAATTAAATCAGATCAAGGCATATTAAATTAAAAATAAAATAATCGATTATTATTCTCTCGATTCCTATCCCTGGCAGAGAGTGGGATATGGTACACCACTTCCAACTTTCAAGTTCAGTGGAATTGTAAGTTTCAATTTGACTATAAAAAGTTGAAAATAAAATGAATGTTATTGTTTAAATTATAATGACGACGAAAACTTAAAGTACAGTTTTTAGAACACTCCTACAGTAAAATGTTTTTCGAAATCGTGTAGATTGTTATCATTTTTCCTTAAAACGATTGTAGGAAACGATTAACTCTGTTGGGAAAATAAATTTTTTAAAAGCTCTTTATATGTTCATTCGTTTTTAATAATTTATCATAATATAACAGGCGTTTCAAAGTAAAAATGATTAAATTTTAAATTTTTTGTATTAACTTCACTGAACTACTACTTTTGAGACGTTTCTGAGTTCAGTGGTGCTACTTACGCAAGCAGCTGTTTACTGAACAAGAACAAAGCGTTTGAGTTTTTAAAAGCCGACTTGTTTGATTAGTAAAGCCGGGAATTCTATGAAGTAGTTATGGATTTGTGCATGGGAGATCAAATGCAATCATCAAAACGGTGGAGCTATTTGCAGAAAGTCCTGGAACGGCCAGGTCCCTTCTGTCACTCTTCATATGTTGCTTCGCCAGAGAATCTGGAATTCCTGGCGACTTCATGCAAAGTCCTAGTTATAGGTTGTAATCCAGTCCCCATGTTAGCAGACCTAATTGAATCGATTTCAGGAGCCGGTGGTCTCGGCTGTGAACTTCTTAAGGATTTAGTGTTAATGGGCTTTTGCGATATTCACGTTATCGACATGGACACCATCGAGCTGTCCAACCTCAACCGGCAATTTCTGTTTAGGCGAAAAGACATCGGAGCCTCTAAGGCCGAGTGCGCGGCGGCGTTTATTAATGCAAGGTAGTATTTCTTTTAATGTCCTGCATTGCCAAACAGTTTTAGTAATCCACTGTATACAAGTGCTTTTAAAAATAGAAGAGTTATTTTACTAGCCCATAGTTTGATAAAAATATTAAATTTTATTCCCTAGGCTGCCCGGCTGCAAGGTTACTCCACATTTTTGCAAAATACAGGATTTCGACGAAAGCTTTTACAGACAATTTCACATAGTTGTGTGTGGTTTGGACTCTATAGTGGCAAGGAGATGGATTAATGGGATGCTTATTTCGCTCCTGAATTACGATGAAAACGGCACACTTGACCAATCATCACTAATTCCCATGGTGGACGGCGGAACCGAGGGTTTCAAGGGTAATGCTCGTGTAATCCTCCCTGGGATGACGGCGTGCATCGATTGCACCTTGGATTTGTTTCCCCCACAAGTTACTTACCCACTCTGTACTATAGCCAATACCCCGAGGCTGCCGGAACATTGCATTGAATATGTAAAAATTATCCAGTGGGATAAGGAGAATCCGTTCGGATGTGCGTTGGATGGTGATGATCCTCAGCACGTTTCTTGGATCTATGAAAAGGCTTTAGAAAGGGCAAACCAATTCAACATATCCGGCCTTTCGTACAGGTAAATTAAAAAATTAAAGTATACCTTGGGTTTTATAATAATGTTCACTTTTGCCTTTTAAAGATTGGTACAGGGTGTAATCAAAAATATTATTCCGGCAGTGGCGAGCACAAACGCAGTGATTGCAGCCGCTTGTGCCACAGAAGTACATCTCGGGATCTGGTCAATTATGTTTTAAAAAATGCTGTTTCTTCCAGGTGTTTAAAATAGCCACAAGTTGCTACGAGTTCTTGAACAATTACATGGTATTCAACGACGTGGATGGCATCTACACCTATACATACGAACAGGAGAGGAAGGAGGATTGCCTGGCCTGCAGTAACGTTCCTAAAGTCGTACCAGTAGATGATCCCAACTCTATGACTTTAGAGGATTTTATAAAATTTTTATGTGAGAGCCCAGAATTTCAGATGAAGAGTCCAGGTAAATCGCTTAGATGCAAAAATCGACTATGATTCAAATAATTATTAAATTTTTACTAGGTATTACTGCCAACGTGGATGGAAAGAATAAAACTTTGTACATGTCGACTGTAAAAAGTATTGAAGAGAGAACAAGGTCCAACCTTACCTTGTCGCTAGGTGAATTAGGGTTAAAAGATGGCCAGGAACTGATGGTAGCCGACCTAACAACACCGAACACGATTATAATCAAACTCAAGTACAACACCAACGAAGTAGAAATGAAGACCTAATCTTCTGGCTCAGTGATATTGACATGTCTAAGTAAATAGCATAGCTATTGTACTCGTACTCAAGATATGTGAACATATTATAAGACAGTAATAAAATAAATTTGGTTACTTTAATTATGTTTTTGGTTTGGGAGAAATCCCACTTGATACTTCTAAGGTAGTATTTAGTAAAAGACGACGAAAATTTAGAATACAATTTTCTACGTACACATAAATGTAATTATAGATATAATTATAATTTGAATTTAGAAAAGGAAAAACTGCTATAGAATATTGCAAAATGATCATTTCATTCGATACGCGATGTTAGAATTTTTCTGTTGAATTTCTTAATATATTTAACAGTTTACAAAAAAAACAGAGTGAGAGGGAATACACTTAAGTAAACAAAAAAATTCATTGTCCAAAGAGCGAGATTCATTGCCAAATTCCAGATTTCCTTGTCCTCTTCAATTTAGAAATTGATCACTGGATGGCGAGGTCAAGTCTTAACTTTACTCAAAAATATCCCACAAAACCACTGGTTTTGTTCGAGGTCCTTGGGTCCTTACCTATTATACTTCACCTAATTCCGAGAGGTACAACTTTTTTAGGTGTATATTCTATAACACCAGTTCGTTGGCCATACAATACTTTAGATATTCCCGTCGCAGTATGATGCATGTGCTACGTTGCCAGGATATGGTCATGCACGTGATTCAGGTGGAAACTTTCAGTTCCCATAGAAACAAAAGGGATACAAAGGATTTTAGTTTTGTCAGAATTGTTTTCAGGAAGTCGCCTGATGTTTGGTACAGAAAACTCAACAATTGCAAAATGGAAATAGGTGATTTATTTGATCTGAAAGAAAGTGATCTCGAAGGCGAAGTGATAGAAGAAGTGTTCAACGTTTTAAAAAATACGACAGCGGACGATTTTCCTCGGAGAAATTTGCGAAAAATTGTTGAAATATGCGTTCTAGTACTGAAATTCAAGGGAGATCAAGTTAGCATTATCATTTTATTTCTTTTAAATTTTATAACAAATACGGATATTAATGGATATGCTTAAATTATCCATAGTTTCTGGTAAAATAAGCAATATTCAGGAAGTTTTATTTGTACTTTCAGGTAACATCATTGCAGGAGCAACTTGAATCTAATGTTCAAGCAGAAGGCGGAGGCAAGTATACCTTAGTAATTTTTTCAAAATATTAAATCAAGAAGAGTTAATTATGAAATGTAATGCTAAAATAGAAGTAGCGTTTATTCCATCACTTCAGGTTTTTAAATCAATTTTGAAACGCCGGAAAAGTGATCTTTTCAAAATTTATGGGGTAAATTCGAGATCCATCTACTTTACATTTTAGCTGCAAGGCTTGAAAAAAATTTGAAAATATGAAATATACCAAAAACCTGCGATTTCAAAATACTAACATATAAACAAAATCGTGTTCTACTTTTGTATTAATTGTAATTAATGTGATAATAGCAATAATAAATTGTAATCTCCCGTTTGTTGATGATCATATTACCAATTCCATTGTTATTATTTAAATGAATATTTTTGTAAAGTGTAAACCCCTCCTTTAAACAAATACTACGATGAGAGAAGATCGCCCAACATTTCAAAAAATGAAATGTTAATTATTTAAATGTTTTTAGATGAGTCTCTTGATGGTAAACTTGTTGAGGAGAATGAAAAACTGAAACGAACTGTGACGAAATTAGAAGCTGAAAAAATGTCTCTTAAACTTAAAGTAACAGAGGTAAAATATCTTTTTAGTATGTTCAGTGAAGTGTATGGGTAAATTTTAGATGGGCGATGAAATAAACCATCTACAAAAACGTCTGCATGAACTAAACACAGCAGAAAGTGAAAGAGATTCATCCGATCCTCTTTCGGAGCTCGATCGGCAGGAAGAACTTTTGAAAAACATATCGACAAAAAATAAGCACATTAAACGATTACTTAGGGACATAGAGGTCGGTTTTAGTTAGAGTAAATAAGAAAACATATTCAGTTCTTCGTTTACAGGAATTGCAAACACAAAATGTTGAACAGTCGAAGGCAATAATTGATCTCGAAGGCCAGACCAAGAAGTTAAAAGACGAAATGGAGGATCTGTCTTCTCGCCTTTCTTCTAGTGAAAGTGAAAATAAGACGTTGCATGAGACAATTGAGCAATTGAATACTGAGATCAATCGTTTGGAAAGTAATATAACGTATTTGGAGGACGAACGAGACCGATCTGAGGAGGAATTAAAACAGTTCATCCAGAAGTTGGAAGACAGGGCATACGCCTGGCGATGTAGCATCGACGAGAAGGAGGAGCAGTTGGAGTCTTTGCGAAAAAAGTACGAAGAGCTTTATCACCGCACTCCGAGCGGAATCGTAGAGTACAGTCAAGAGGCGGAGGTTAAGAGGCTTGTGGAGGTTCTCCAAGAGAAAGATAGCATTATTGAGGAGTTGGAAAAGAAACTAAAGGGAATGGCTGAGGAAATGGTTGCTTCCACGCAACTTATGAACAAGATTTCTGCTGAGCGCGAGGAAGAAAAGCAGCACGACTCGACTAGAACTCGATCTTGTTGCAAAAAGCTAGAAACGGCCTTATTTGCAGCAAATAATCGATGCAAGGAATTATCAGAAATGCTGGAAACTGTTGAAGAGGATAATATACTGAAATCGAAACAGGCCGCAGATGCTTTAGCTGCTCTAGAAGCGTTTAAGAAAGGCGAAGATGGCCTGGCCCAATCGTTGAGAAAGGTTACTCATCTACAACAAAAGCTTGCTTCTCGGGACAGACAAATCAAGGCCCTAGTCATGGAAGTTAACTCATTGCACGAGATTTCACAGGAAAATACTTTACTGAGAAAAAAGTTAAATATCCCTGAAGATGCTATTATTTCAACGTCCAACTTGGCCGCGAAACAGAGGAGCAAGGAGAAAATGTTGGATCGATTAAATCTGAAACTTCGCGCTTCAGAGGATATGCGATTACAATTGAAAATTGAAAAAACGGAATTACGGTAAGTATGTTTTGTACCTTGGAACAATTTCATGTTTAATTACATATTTCGTCAGGAATCAAATTATAGAATTGCAAAAACGGTTAGGGAAATCTACAGAGGGACAAACTGCGATCGATCTGAATGGTGACATCGAACCGAAACGACCAGAAATATACTGCGATAATTGTCTTCGAAATATACAGGTAAAAAAAGTCTAATTTATATTTTTGGATATTTTGGAAAGAAAGAAGCTCTTTAGAAAATTCAAAATTTTTGCTTTTATTACATCTTATTTTCTTATATCTTAAAGACTTTACCAGTGCAAGATTCTGTACTGAAGGACGTTGTAAGCGAATGGGAAGCTAAGTATTCTAGCGTTGTGGAAGAGAATGAGAATCTGCGGGTTGGTATGCATGAAATACTAGAGAAAATACGGGAGTATGATGGTAAATTTAATAGTGTATATCAAAAGTACTAAAAATAAAGGTGGATTAACAAATTTTTGTTTGAAGCATCTTCGGATCACATCACGATCGACTGCACCATCCTAGAGAAAGTACTTCATGCTTTGGATGCGCGAAGCATAAGTGGATGGTACCATCCGGCGATGCGAATGCAGAACGAATTGATTGCTGCTAAAGAGCGAGAGAAGGTTCTTCGTGAGCAGGTGAACTTGGTCGAAAAGGTACAGTTGGTAGAGAAAGAAATAAAAGTCATTAAGCAGTCAGAGGTAGCTAAAGATGCAAGTGTAAAAGAAAGACCGCTTACACCAAAAGTTGATGAAAGTATTGAAGATCATCATGATGACCATGGCAATTATGATGATATTGAAGTCGAACAAACACAGGAGGAACAAACGGTTAATCATTCCCTAGAACATAAAAGTACACAAACGCCTCGCTCGGATGAACATGAAATATATCCGATTTTAGTAGAGAAGGGTGCAGAGACCCTTTCTGCTAGAACTCAGTTGTCTCTGACTTCTGAAAAATACCGCGATCTTTTGCTTGAGGTCGAGGAACTTCGGGTATTTAAATTACAATTTCAGGAGATTATCGAAAAGTTAAAAGGGAATGAGGACGAAATTACCAAATACTGTTCTTCCTTGCTAGAAAAAATTACTGATCAAGAAATACAAATTAAATCGCAAGCTAAAAAGTATAATTTCCTCAAGGAGGACTTTGATCAAACACTAACCGACTATAAGAACTCTGAGTCACAGAATATTGCCTTAATAGCCGATTTGAAAAAGCAACTGAATGATAAAAAGCATGAGTTAAGCATTTTGAAATCATCTACAGGCCCGAATGTTACAGTCAATAAATTTAGTAATAGTGAGGATATTTTGGACATAGAAAAGCGATTTCTTGTAACACAAGCGCAGTTAGCCCTTCTTGTTGAGAAAATATTTTCTGGAGAGGTGCCTCAGTTTGCCTTGAATTTGAAGGCCTCGGATTGTTTAGACTATGGCGTGATATCGGATAATTTTCAGATCAGTTTTCTAACTCTTTCGGAATATGAAAAATTGCAAACAGAAAATAAAAATTTGCTAAACAAGTTTAATGATTTAAAATTAGAGTACAAACATTTAGAAGAGTTGCAGTCAATATCACAAGAACAGGTAAAATATTAAAATTTTAACAGAAAATGCTGAATTGCGTATGTTTTCTTGTTTAGTTAAAATCGCAGCAAAGATTAATATCGGAAATCACAGATAATCACATTGACTTGCGCCATTTGGTTGCTGATTTGCAAAGTACTAGTGAGGATAAGTTCCTAATATCTAGGGCGCATAGAGACATGGATGCAGGTATCTATCTTGTGTCCCGTTGTTTTTGGCAAAAAAGTAAGAAATAGTGTTATTTTAGCAAAAAATGAGATTAACAAGTTGAAAAGTGAAAAAGAGAAACTACAGACGGATTGCATGAAACTAACTACAGACTTAAGGAACAGTAAAAAAGAAAATGAAGACCTAAGGAAAAAACAAGACGAAGAGATAAAAAATAGCGAAATAAAATTAAGGTGATTACTACAAATAAATTTATTTTGTGTTCAAGTACAAAAGTCAATTTTTCAGATTTTTGAGAAAATCGTTAAACATTTTGAGAGAAAATTATTGCAAGTACACGCCACTTGTGGTACTAGCAAATTTTCTTGCAAATTATCAAAAAACATTAAGCGATGCGAAAAGCGGTGAGGACACGTATAGCCAAATCGTAAAGGATCTAGAGAATTCCTTGTCTTCCAAATTGGCAACTGGTGCTTCCAAAGCTTTGCCTCAAGATCTTATCGATGTAAAAAGTATATTTTTTATTAGATTCATTTTTGTTAAATGAATTTGTTTTTTTTTAGCTGGTTAAGTACGAAACAAAGTGTAATTTTTTGGAAAAGCAGCTAGCCCACCATTCTAAAAGGGCTGAAATTTTACAAACGGAAGTCAATGAACTCAAGCTATCGATTGCAGAGTATAACGAGCATTGGAGAACAATTCAAGCCTTGTTTGGAGCAGAATCTAAAAAACTGGAAGTAGACACGAAGTCAGTTCAGTGTTCGATTGGTGGGTGTCAAAATTAATTACAATATTTTAGACTTTTGCTTGTACTATTTCTAAACCTTCCACAGAAACTAAAAATATATCAACGAATACGGAGAATTGGGATGGGAAGCCGCGGGGCGCAGAAATTAAACAACCCAAAGCTTTAACACCAACAAATTCACCTAAAAGAATTGTGGAAGATGACCAGAAAACATTATCTTCCGAGTCATTTCCATCGAAAACGTTCGACATCAAAACGCCTAATATTGTTTCTCTGGAGAGTCAGCTAAAGCAAGCTATGAATTTGGCGTCCATGAGAAGTGCACTTCTTTTGGAAACTGAAAATAGGTATTCATGCAATTCTTATAATTTTTATGATGGGTAATACTTTGCTTTGTCTTTGAAGACTAGCTGAAGCTCAAGGAAGGATTAAAGAAATGGAAAAAATCCTGGAGGGAAAGAAACAACTTCTCAAGCAGGAACTCGAGAAGACATCTAGCGCTGAGGAGAGGGCCTTCCAGAAAAGTTCAAGCATAATTGAGGTTTGAAAAATGAAAGTTTATTATACGTGTTTTACAACTTTTCGTATTTTAGTCGACTATTTCATCGTTGCAAGCACTTCTTTCTGAAAAGGATAATACCCTTTCACATTACCAAGAGCTGTTGAAAACTGAGCGCGAACAGCATGCAAAATCATGCGATAATTACGAAAAGGAAATTTTATCGTTAAAGAAAAACATAAATGGCCTCCAAACCGATATAAAAGCCAAAGAAGTCGAGATTTCGGAATTGAGCTCTAAAGTAGATGCAGCGGCTAGTTCACAGAGCCCCAAGATAGATCTTGATTTGAATGAAGAAATCCAAAATATTGAAAAGGATGAGGATAATTTTAACGAAATTTCCGATGAGAAAATTGAAGAGATGTTCTTTGACGAAAGTAAGAATATGACATCACAAATTTTCGGAGAATCATCACATCACGATGTCGACAACTCGATGAACAGACAGATCCAACAAATGCAGATTCAGCTCAGGGAGTCAAAAAACCGCGAGGTCTTTTGGGAGAAGTCAATTCGAGCCAAAGATGAGGAA
Source organism: Proctacanthus coquilletti (assembly GCA_001932985.1). Lineage (NCBI taxonomy): Eukaryota > Metazoa > Arthropoda > Insecta > Diptera > Asilidae > Proctacanthus > Proctacanthus coquilletti. The sequence continues at coordinate 34,183 of MNCL01000078.1, forward strand.
ATTTGCCTTTTGAAAGAAAAGTAAGATTTGTATGGTTAGTATTTTAGTTAATTTTGTAATTCCACTTCAAGGCTGACCCTTCTGCAAGAGAGGGAGAAAATCGAGTCGAATGGTGCAGAGATAGATCAACTTAAAGTGCTTCTAGAGGAGAAAGATAAGCACATTAATGATCTCATGGAAACCTTAACGAGTTTTCATGTAAGTCCATTTTTCATTAGTTATTATAATACATATTTAGTTTCTTTTTCTGTCGTCTAGTATGTATCTTCTCACTGCAAATGTTGTTACTACCATCTTGACTAAAATTCGTTGAGAGAATTCAATTGGATATATGCATATAATGTTTATTGCCTTTTATAGGGAAAATAAAGCAACTTGGAAATTCAAAATTTTTCTCTACGTAAATTTTCTAGCTATAGTAACTTTCTGTTATGGTAGATAGATACATTTTGCACTATAACTCTGAATAGTTCTTCACTGTCTTCACTTCTTAATATTTAGTTTTGTAATACAACATTCCAAAATTGTTTTGACTAGTGAAAACTACAAATTTTCAAAATTATTTTTAGCGCTGATATTAGAAATCGTCCATAAAATTTGGGCAACGAAAAAAAAAAAACTTTTGAATTTTATTATTTGCTATAAATGCACATTCTCTAAAAATGCCTTTAGATGTAAATATTAAAGGAATTATTAAACATTTGCAATTGCAAAAAGTGGAGTTTTGTAGCTAAATTTGAATAATAAAATAGATATATACACAAAAAGTTATTTTTTGGGAGTAGACACCACTTAGTTTCTCAAAAATTCTAAAGCAGAATCTACTTGTTATATTTATGCAATATCACACATGCATTGAATTCCTAATTTTCGCTAAATTACTCCATACTAATTTCTATATTTTTCCATATGAAAAACTACTACTACTATTTGCAAAAGGAGCGAATCTTCTGTAGGTGGTATAAACGTTGCTTTTTTATTTTGCTAAATCTTCCTTTTAAAAAAATTTGTTTGTCAGCATTTATTTTATAGTCCAATAACTAATAAAAGTTACTCACTTCTAGGATGATCAGCAAAGATTTATAAGTGAAACATCGCTTTACACTGCTGATCAAGTATCCCAATTGGGAGCAGACTTAAGTAGAAGCGTAAACACTAATAAAGTCCTTAATGCCCAACTTGAGGCCCTTCGGCGTCAAATAGCTAGTTTGACTCAAAGGGAAAAACAGGCGCGCGATCTAGCAAACTCGCTGAAGACACAATTAATCAAACGACCTGTGATACCCCTGAAGAGTGAACCCACCGTAAGGAAGTCCAACGAGCAGCTCCAAAAACGCGTAACACAGCTTGAAAACGAACTCGACGAGGCGAAGCAGGAAATCCGGCGGCAGCAGACTATAATAGATGCTAAGAAGGCTAAGAATGCAAATGAAATAAATTTGTGGGAGAAGCAGAAGCGATGGCAGCAAAATGCTGAAAAGTTAAGGGCCAAATTGACTGAAACTGAGGCTGCGTTGGAGAAAACCAAGAATATGCTCACCATTGCGAGATCTACAGTTGAGAAATTGGAAAAGGAAAAACATTCTGCGGAGAATAAGCAGAAAGGTACCTTTAATATTAAAATCGTGCTTCCTTTTCAATAATTTGCGAAAATACTTCAGCCAAATGTTGCCGCACGCCCTCATGTCCTAATCTACTGACTAGATACGGACAAGCCGACAGCCCTGATTCAATGACTGGGACTAGCAACATGAGCAGCCCTGTGAGAAAGCATCACATGAGGGTGAATCTGTTGAATTTCCAACAAATGGACGGCATGGACAGCAGCACCAAGGAAGTAATAAATGCCCTAAAAATGCGTATAGAAGCTCAACAGAGGAAGATCGTTGCCTTAGAGTTGGAAGGAAAAGGGTCCAATGCCTTGATAACTGAAGTTGAGAAACTCCAGGAAAAGATCTCTGAATTGGAAGCTCATAACATACGGCTTGAGGCTAGGAACTTGCAGTTGCAGTTAGACAATGATCTATTGCGACAAGGTGATGAGAGTGAAAGACTGAAAAAACGAATTAAGCACCTGGAGGAGTGAGTATTTTATCCTAAGACCCCCTTTCGACCACTAATTCTATTTTTTGTTCATCCAGATACATTGTAGCATTGAAAGAAGAAATGGCACGATTCGAGACTCAAAAGTCGAGTGGTGGAGTGCAACAAGATACAAAGAACATTGGACAACTGGAGCAGACAATTCTTGCCTTAAAGAGGATAATTGACAAGCTCCGTGTAGAAAATAGAAATTTGAAAGAAGGTCGGAGACATCAGGATGCTCGTGCTCAAGAAGTAATTTTACTTTTAATCTAAACTAAACAGATCTTTTAAGTTGTGAAATAAAGTCTAAGGACAGGGCAGCCACGTCGGAAATCTCTCGTCTACAACGCATGTACGCTGAGGCTCTAGACAAGATTTCAGCACTGCAGATAGAAATTCAGCTTAAAACGGGTTGTTGTTCGGTTTGCAGGGAGAAGACGGAAAGCAATTTCGAGGTATGATGAACTGATTGTAGTTCAGTTAAATATTATATTATTATTTAAGGGTGGCGGAGATCTGGTCAATGAACTGAAAATGGTGAAAGAACAACTTGTTAAAAAGACACAGCTTTTGGAAAAGGCTAAAATTCTTCTCACAAGAGCAGCAGCCAAGGAAAAAAATCTGAAAGAACAAGTAATGTGCTATTGCTAGATTTATAATATCTAATTTAAAAGGGCGCTTTTTATAGCTTGCAATATGGAAACGAAAATGTTTTGAACTGCAGAATGTTCCTGTCATTGATGAAATAAGCGAGTGACGAATTTTTTACTCCTTTATATCAGTAGTTTGTTTTGGTTCGTAAAACTTTAAATAAATGAGTGTTTCTAATAAACTTCATAAAATTATTTCACTTATATGTACTGTTTCTCTCTGCTACATTTATTCAAACCATAAATAGACTATACTGTACCACTTCAGTCGGATTTTTGGAATTTTTAACTCAACCAAAGCCCTAGTCTACAAAATTTCGAAAATAAATGTGGTATGCAATTTTTACCATTTTCTATTTATTTATTGTAATTGTGTATAATCGGAATAGTTCTCTATATCTTCCATAAAGCTTAGTGCAAAACAATTCTTTTTCGCAAGTAATTTCAATATGAGAATAATTCAAGATCGTTTGATCGCGTAGTTAAGGAATCCTAGCATATTTTAAGCATAATAAGAAATAAACAAACATAAATTTTGAAATTAATATTCGTGCATAATTGCATAATTCTCGAGTTGTTAGTAGCATTCACATTCACGTAGTTTTAAGAGTGGTCGGCACTTGAGGTAATCCAAATTCGTCCACTTGGATCCCGTCCTGGAAAAGTAAATAACAAATAAGGAAAGCAGTTCCTGATTTATGAAGGAGGAACATACCCTTGTTGTTTTTATACTGTCTGCTCCAGGTTCTTTATCTGGAGCTGCTGGCGCTTTGACAACGTCGTCCAGATAACTTGTATCGTCATCCAGTGCAATTTCGTCTCCAAGAGCGTCTAGTTCCGCCTCCAGTTCGTCGTCATCAATTTCCGGCATTCCGTAGGTACGACCCAAAGCTTCTTGCACTTCATCGGCTTGTTCAAGCATATCGGCCATGTCATCTTGAATATCCTACAATGTAAGATAAGCATTTTTGATGCGCTACCAGAGAATTGTTCCAAGTACCTCAATGCTGTCTATGTTTATCTTTTTGAATTCTTTTTTCATCTGTTTCACTCCATCCTTCATTGCTATCACGGTACTTTGGGTGTCCTTGAGAGTCTGCGCGGCATAGTTGGCCTGCTCCATGTTAAAGGATTGGTTTCTCAAGCTTTCTAGCTGTTGCTCATACCTGCAAGTTTTATCTTAGAATATGACGTCACGATCTTTAGTACCCACTACATTTTTTTCTGCTTTAAAACCCGCATTGCTTTCTGTTTTACTGAGTTCTTGGAAGGTCCCTCCCTCATCTTAACTATTTGGTCTTTATACTTCCGCAACTCGCTGTCCAATTTGTTGATCTTCTCCTCGATATTGCCTGCCCGAGTGTCGACCTGCAAAACAATTTTGTTGCACTTTACCGCTGGGAGTATGATACAAAAAATAATATTTACGCCAGCAATACAATCATTAAGATTTGGCGGAGGCTCTTTTGGCTTGGATTTTCCAAAGAGACGGTTCATTTTTGCTACAGATAACGAACAACAACCAGAAATCTAGAAATGACTAATAATTCCGCAGTGCATTGACAACTTTGGCAATCACAAATGTCATTTGAAGAAATTCGATTTAGTCGGGACAAAATCCTCATCTACAGGAATTTAAAAATATTGTTTTGCAAATCAAATGGTTTTTAAAATAGTACTTTTAGATTATGTACTATATTTGGGTGTTTTGTAGTGCATAATGTTGGAAAAAGTAATAAATTAGAGAAGTACTAACAAATTTAGAAATTGACTAATCCTTTATAAAGATGTATTTGAATGCGTAATTTTTTTGATTTTTGCACAGCTGATAACTGTCACCGAGTGGCAAGTAGAACATTGCTCTGATTACACTGGGAAGTGGGGAGTTACTTAATTATTGCGGTAACAACCGTAATTATTGATTTATTAATGTAGGACTATAGTACTAAAGTGCTCTGACCAAATCAAAGACCAGCACCAAGTAATATTATCGCGCTGAAATAAAGTGTGAGAGTGAAAGTGCAGCACCTGCTGACCAAGGCTATCGGTTGTTGATAACGAAAAGAGCAATGCCTGCGTAACGCCAGCTATCATCTCATATCAGTCATCAGTCGGCGTGTAAAAGCTCCCCGTCCGTCTTCCGTATAGTTATAATTCACGGTGTGCTGCTGTGCAGGCGGACTGTAATTACGGGATGAAAATCTGACGAAACCCGTTCTATACAAATTCAATGTCGCTTATATTGTCGTTGGGAGCCGACGTCGTCTTAGTTGATATCGAAATTCCATCTAGAGAGTACCGGGAAATACAAGTGGCTCCGCAATTTGCCTGGGCCTAGATTTTCCTTTAGTGTTTACAATTTCTGCGACAACCGCATGCCCCATTTAGTACATCTTGTGGCAAATATTTCCTGTATTTACTATGACTGCGCGCGTAGAGTAAAGTAGTCGCTTTTTTTGGGTTTTTATCGTTCAAGCGAGGTGTGAAAAATGGAGTACAATTTGGCATTGAATCTGTCCTCGAACCACACTCAAGATGCTGACGCGCCGTCTATTTCTATGGACAGGCTCTATCCAGCGCTAGTGCAGTGCTTTGCAATTATTATTTGCGGGTAAGAAACTATTCAAGAAGTATTTCTTTTGCCAAGGGGATTACCACCAGAGCGTATTGTAATTTTCCCACGAGGCTATTGCTATTTGGAATTATTTTTTGCTACTTTGCTTTCTTATTTTCGGAGGCTATAAATCCGTTTCAGGGTCAAGCCGCAATCCGCAGTTGGGAAACTGCCTCAGAAGTGCGGTGCTGTCGCCGAATGGACTTTATTAATCATCCTTTTAATAGACCCACTTGGCGGCATTTACTCTGTTTAGAATTGCGATTTTCTGGCGTGAATAATTATCGCCGTTAAGTCTCATGTATGCAGATAACGCTGATACTAAATTGAAAAAATGTCCGCGTGTGTCAACTGTTCGCCTCCAGAGATCATTCTGCGGAAAAATTTTGAAAGTGTTCGTTCTACGCGCTCCAAGGATCTCTAGGGAGGAGGTGTTTGTTTTTAACTATTAGGACGGTTAACAGGGGTTTTAATTTAAAAATATATGTCCAAGTTCGTTTCTTCAACTATGGGTATCATAATACCATAAGTGGTAACGACCTAGACGCAATCTTTTACGGTTTTTTCGGAAAGGTAATACTTGTTTTTTTCTTTAAGTGGATTGATGTTATGTTATTCATCTTTCACATTATGAATCGACTTCCTCTTTATATAAAAATAATTGAAGTGCTTGTCTAAATGTCGACGAATAATCTAATTTATCAATTCGTCTGTTTTTTTTTTTTTTTGTTAAAAATTAATATAAAAATTGCTGTGTTCATTTTAATGAAATGTTCTGATACGTCTACCCAATAGAGCGAATGAGGTGTTACGAACTTATGAATACTATTTATTAATATTTCATTACCTTATTAACATATTTTACTTCAAAGTATCAGTTTTCGCAAAAGGTCCTCACTAAACTAGTTGTAGTTTGTGCCTATTGCTCAATAAGATGAACTTATTGACATACGCTATCGTATTATTTTATTGTTGTTTAATTAATATTAATTGTTGCTAGCGGGCTACTTGGAACAGATGTTTCTCAACAAATGGAAAAAATCTTTCACGATGTTTTTCAACAAATGGAAAAAATCTTTCAACTAAGACCATATTTAAATTAATTTTTTTTATTCCAGAACACTAAATCCTTATCAGTCTATTAGATTATGTAAATTTCCGATTCTATTCTATAAAATTTCAGGTTTAATTTTAATTATTTTTTTATATGCGATACTACGTATATATTAAAGCTGTTAAGTAATTTTGAGAAAACTTAAAATTACGTGATTTCAGTGAAAATGTTCACGCGTAAATTAGTGTTAATAGAAATTTTAAATTTATCTTCGATTGTCTATCACTTTAAGTATGGTTTTTTTTTTTTTTTAATTTCGGGTTCAATGTCTGCAGAATTGCTGATATACGTCGAGTCCTTGTCTGTTTCACTTGAATTTTATCGAAATCGTTTATACATTAAACTAGAAGATCTTGTACTTGTCAATCTTGATTTTGATAATATGTACTTTTAAATAAAATGTAAACATTTCAAACTGCGCACCTTAAATTATTTTCCTTTATTTGAAGGTTAAGTAGTATTTCTATTTAAAAATCTATAAAGGAAATACTAAGCACAAACCAAATCTTTTCAGTTATTTTGCGCTTACTCTTCTCATGCTGAATATGTAAATGAAATTATTATTAAATATATATGTGTAAAGAAAAATTATATAAAAGAAAATTAAACGAGCTTTTCAAGTAACATCTATCCAGAGTTCTTAACTTCGCAGGCAAGGCATATTTTTTATGTTTATGAGCATTTTGCATTTCAAGATTTAATTCTAAGTTTCAAATCTACTCCTTTTTTAACGAAAAATCAATTTAATAAAAGTTGACCACAAGGAATAGATGGATTCCTGTTTTCTAGAATTAACAAAAAAACTTAGGCTTAGTATTAAATAATATACTTTTGTCATTTGAGAATCATATTAATAAAAAGCTCGAGAGTTTTTTAATAATCGTCATGAATTCGGTTTTGCAAATAATTTTGTTGTATGATCAATATTACATACAATTTTTATCTTGTTTACTTTTTTATATTACGTAGATAAAGCAGGCGTATCTTGTCAATTACTCCCACGAACTCCTGAGTAAATTTTGTTGTTTGGTTGTGACACGTTTTTAATTAATGTAGCATTTATGAGAAGCCTATCAAATTTGTTGGATATGTGGACTGAATTAAGCAACAAATTTGTAATGTAAAGCGACGTCATTTGACGAAGCTGATGATAATCAAGTGACAATATAAAATCAATTCTGGAATACTCGTGTTTTGTCTGCTCCGCCGGATAGGCATAAAGGGATTCCTTTGGTTAGCCATCCTTGGGCTTCCTTGGGCTGACATACCTTCCTTCAAGAGATATATTGAAATTAATTGCTTGGAAATGCTAAAAAAGGATGCGACAACTCCAGGATTGCTTTTGCCTTTGACTGGTTAAGTGGTGCTGTCAGTTTAACCAGACTTTTATCCTACTTTGGTACTGGTATGCTGATTCGTTCCTTATTCCTGTTCCATTTATAGATTTTCAACATGCCTCGTCCACGACTTGATTACTTAATAGAAATATCGAGTTGCCTGGCTGTAATGCTTCTGGAAGAAATGTACTATGAATAAAATGGTCTTCACAAACGTTGATATATGAAAAAAATAAAAATGAAGTAAAATAGGAAAGAGAAATAAGAAATTAATTAATTAAGTTGACAAATAATTAAGGAAGATGTGAATAAGCGTAAATAAGCGATACAGCTAGAAGCCATGCTATCTCTATGGAAATGCCAGAGATGGATGAAACGTTCTGATCTTCTAATGTCCTATTTTATTACTATGAAATATTCGCTTTTTTTATGTTAGTGTTGAAACATTTTTACCCCAAAAAGAAGAAAAATAAAAGATTTGCGAGAACTTGTATTGCCATAAACATATCTGTGTAATATTGTTAAATAAGCGAAAACTAATTGAATAATCAGAAAAAATCAGTGATGATGAAATTTCACGCTAAACTTATCAGTCATGCTTCTTTGGTGTCTATAAAACCTAACGCCATTTGTGCTCACAAAGAAGAAACGAAAATAAATTCTCAAATCACACTTTTGGCTTATCCAGAATTATGTTTCGCATTATTCGTACTCTGTTACATGATGTATTGATCTCTATCGAATATCAATGATCAAATGAAAAACTGCTTACCTAATTATATAAAACAGACGTGGACATTTTATGGAATGTTCTTGTTATTTCTTTCACATATTTCACCGTGGTTCGAACAAAATTTTTTGATTAAATACGAGTTCGATTCAACTTCACCAAACCCTATAAATTCTAAATATATCACAATCTTAACCATATTTAGATAATAAAATTGAATGTGTTTGTTGCCACAAAAAAATACTTCCATGAGTGCTCCCAGTTCTTAGTAAAAAATTTCATTTTGAAAGGACACTTTGAAAGCGACAAACTTTCCTTTACGTGGAGTAGTCCTTTCTAATGACATACGAAGATCTTAAGCAAATATGGCATATTGAATTTTTTTATTTAGTTTAACTTTTCTAACTATATTACGAAAATTCAGATACATTTTAGAGTTCTGTATCTGAGAAAGGACAAATGGAACCTTTATATGAAAAAGGTTCGTCTGTCCCTCCTTTGTCGAATTTCCATCATGTGTGGTATCACACAGAAAACAGCTTTGTAAGAATTTAAGAATTATTTTTGCAATAATTTGTTTTACCTGATTTTTAAAAGCTGGTTAAAATATATGTCATCAACTAATTTTTTCCTCTTTATTTCTGAAGAGTAATAAATGTGGAATGTTAAAAAGATTGGTAATATTAGAGATTTATACATGTCTTACAGAAAATTTATTACGATTTACACATTTGTTTTAAAAAGCCATGAATTCTTTTCTATATGCTTAGCAAAAGACCAAATATAGATCTCCATTTATACATAACTAAAACTACATGTTTATATGACTTATGGAATTTATAAAACTAATTAAAATTTAGATTATTACTTTAATCACCGATTACGCTATATTATTGTCTCAATAATTGAAACTTACGTAAAGAATTTATGACCAGTTTGGATTCATCAATTTAAAATCTAATATCATGACACTCTCGACGCGGGAATTAAACTCGCATTTGTTTGAATTTATTTAAACCTTATTTTATTTTTAATTTTAAATGCCTTTGGAAAATAAATAAAAAGTTACAGTTTGAGGTGTTTTATTTATAAGATAATTTACTGTTTTGAACATCAAAACTTTATGTAAAAAGCTAAAACATATTCAAAACAATTCAAAAATTATAAACACCCACTCTCTGTCTTCGTATTAGAATTTTATTCCCTTCAAGAGTGTTACATAAAAATATAATATTAATATCGTAAATTTAAAAATTTTTAACAAGCACTATTAATTGGTAGCGCCTAATTGATGCTGCTCCCAGTTTCAATTATAGTTGTGCATGCTGAGAAGGAATCTGTATCATTACGTTCGCATTAATTATAAAGCGACTACTACTTCGTCATCTTCGTCGCTTTTTAAGAAAACATTTCCTGCACACTTATCCCTCTTCGGGTTCTTCTGGGTAGATGATGCACGGGAAATAACTTGCTATGGATAATGGTCATGATTTGGGTGAAACTATCAGTTTTCATCATGTCTCACGTAAATTATGCTGTGTGCATTACCTTCCATAATTTTAATAGGTAGTTATTAATTAGCCGAGCAATCCGCAAAAGTGTGTATCATCATGCAGTCGGTTTTAATTAGACTAACCGGATGAAGATTTATGCATAAATTATCTTTTATACGATTTGCCATTAATCCTTCCGATATCTCTGGAATCCTGAAATCTCTCCCGCCTTATGAAGAACATAACGTAATCAAATAAACCTAATTAAGCTGTATTTTTGCTAAGATTGATGTTTGAAAGTATCAGGAAATATAGTCAATTAGTTTCCAAAAATTATATTAATTTTAATCTAAAACGAGTTCCTTTACTTTTTTTAAAATGATAGAGTTTTCCTTACCAAGTCTCAGAGAATATATTTGTAATTTTAGTTTTTTCGTCTCAATTTCTTTGCGATTTTTACAATTTTCAGACGCTTTTATTCAAAAGGTTCATTCTAATCGAGTCGGTACGTAAATTTCGAATAAAATAAAATTTAAGGTATAATTTCTTATATTTCTTTACTCTAGAAGAAGTGACTTGATATGATACAGCTTCTGATTTGTGAGACAAATCACAATAAGATTTCATAATTTTTAACGTACAATATTTTTTATTTTTAAAAGTATTTTTAAAAAATTTAAATTGTTTTGGTTTAATTTATAACACTGGAGACACGAATTTACTTTATTCTTTGTTGGAAAAAGCGAACTGAAGGGGCGTAGAAGGGGCAGGAGCAAAGGCACTTAATAAAAACAAAAAATCAAAGTAATGGTACTCATTGCTCTAAAGCAAAACAAAAAATACAGGAAGTTACGGAAAGCAGGAAATACATTTCTCCAATAATGCAATGCCGTCTCATTAGTGAGCTGCTTACTTTTCTGCATCATGCTAGTTGTAAATATCCAGGTTAAGTCGTAAGCTTAATCCACGACCTAACACAAGACGCTCGCGCTGGACCACGGCCCGTGGCAGAAAGTGAGTGTCTAGTCCGACTAAGCTAATGCTGCTGGACCACATGGTGCTTCACCTTCGGCATTGACTGCAAATATTTCTAGAAAATCACGTGCAATTCGCTGGTACGAGTTTCGTTCGAAAAGCGTTTATTTTAGGTCTTTGTGGCGTTGGGTCATTCTCTTCTAAATTAGTCTGGGACAATCCAACCAGCGTCAACGTAAATCTGCGTGGATTTGTGCAACTAATGCGCGGTTTCCGATCAACGACAACGCCGACACTTCGTGACAATATCAGTAATAAAAAGCAATTATAGCTATTTTTTTTAATTACAAGTAAAGACCACTGAAATTAACTGAATTCAGTTTTTGAATTGTTTATGGTCGTTGGTTTGCAAAACGTGTTAAAGTCTCTTTTAGAAAAAAGTGATAATCGCTATCAGTTCCGGAAGAGACCAATGCTTGTGAAATTTAAAGCAGAGGTTAAAATAATTGAGAAATTTTTTCGACAGTAACTGGGGAAATTTAGCCAGCAATTTTTCAATTTGGAAATATGCATATGAAAATAACGCAACACCCCTGTTCGGCTTTTTCTTTATTTGCAAAATTAAAGGGCAACGTAATAATAATGTAATCGAAATCTTATTCAACTTGTTACGAGTGAATCGTCGAGATACCACAATATAAGGTACAATGGAAATTAATTTCGGTCTAGTTGATTATCCCGTAATCATGTTATTAATTTACGTGAGGGGAAATATGTTTACCTTTTAATTAGATTATTTGCGAAGTTTGACATGGTTATATACTGACTTCTTATGGTTCAGATAGGCGAAATAGGATCTCTTGGATCTCTTGGTTGGCTTGGTTTTTAAGTACTATCGTCAAAACATATATTAGAGTGTTTTTATATGTATAATTATCATTTTTTGTGCTGAAGATAGCTAAAAAAAGGTTTAATTACAGAAATTTGAATCAGTTTGTTAAAGAACAATATTTATCTGATTTTGTGCTATAAGAATAAAGTTTTCAAATATGTACTGTCAATGTTAGTAGAAAAATTTCCAAATGGTGGTCTTTGTGAAAATTCAAGTTTCCGCATTGTCCACCATAGTAATAGCCTGTAATTGCTTTCCCAGTAATTTTAAACTTATTATGCAATAAGCATCCAAATGAAAATAAAATTTAATTGTATTTAACTAGACAAGTGTAATTACTTTTCACGGAATACTTAATGTGTAATTATTTAGACGATGTGAATAATTTGAGATTTGTATTATAAGCATAACACTTAGTCAAACATGTTCAATTTTAATTTATGCATTATTAGACTTCATTATCGAGCACCATTATCAATTACAAAATAAAATCATTACTTCTCTTGTAATTAAATTCAATCAAATTCCCATCTTCAAATTCTGAAGGCACATTATTTTTTTTATTGTAGTAGAGATTTTTAAAATTTTTTTCAAGTTTCCATATGACTTTAAAATGTTTATAACTTATGTATGTGTTTTTGTTGAGTTTTAAGGGTTTTAATTACCAATCTATGAAATTACGTCGTAACAAAGCCTTCTTAGTCAACGAGTGAGTAATTCAGGGAATTAATATTTAATTTTGCAAATGCTATTGAGCGTAGCTTTTTTAATCCACTATGACCTGAATCAATGTCGTCCTTTGAACTGTTTTTCGCTTTTATTTTATTTTTCCACTGAATTTATAAATGTTAAAAGGATGGAAATTTTATGTGTATTGTAAAAAAATTCGCGGAAGCTTTGCACTTAAGACGGCTTTTGTTTCCTTTGTAGGCTTTAATTCTCTTCGTAGGTATAAAATATTTTACTTCTCTATAAAAAAATTTCGCATACTTCAATGTGTAGATAAATGTCGAAAATAGTAACCTTATTTGAGTTTTAAATCGATACAAATGAATTATATTTTGAATTTAATTCTTGTAGACACCGTCTGTGCGTAAGTAAGTATTTAAGCATATCGTTAAGAACTAGATGAGAAGAATACTTCCAATTTGTAAAGAACAATTTTAAATAATTTAAATTCTTGTTGAACCAATTAAGTTATAGACGAGGAGTAGTTTAATTGAATAAAACTTATAAGAGTCGTGACAATTGTCGTAGGTATCTACATTGGTAACATAAATAATGGATGGGTTTTAAAAAAACGTATATTGTCGCCAGTGATTTGCCTTAATTGCAATCATTAGTAGTTGTGTAAACAATTGATGACTTTTCTCAGAAATATATCTTCTGAGGTTGTCGTAAAAAGACATAATTAGTCTTACTTTACAATACAAAGTAAATATTATTGAAAAAATAATACGATGAACTAACTTTTTTAGGTGTATTTCTTCAACAGGTCAATTATATTGTTATTACAAGAGTCCACATGCCTCTAGAAACGTGTAGAATAATTTATTCTGAGTTATTAATTTGAAATATGAACATTTACAATTGTTGATATGAATTCTTGTCATTTGATACTTTAAGTCGGCTAATTTCGTATTATTTTTAATAGTACAAAATATTGGAGAGATAAGAGATAAATTGAATAAATTTATATACTGACTTAAAATTTTATTTAGATAGTAGCGGCAGTTTTTTAATGTCTTAATTTCTTTAGAAATGGAATAAAGTAAAATATGAATGTATTATTTTTAAAGCAATCGTCCCGGAAAGAAACATTTCATTCGGTAATTTATCCTTTAGGTAGCACTTTTCTTTTATTCCACCGTTTTACTTCCTTTGCTCTTCACATTTTCATTTCTTTATTAAAGCTAAGTTCTTATAGTGTTATTAAATAGCAATAAAATAAGTTTGAAAAAAATTTGCCTTGCTATTACATAGGTATAATTATTAAAGTATTAAGCTAATATTAGGTAAGGAACTTTTACTTCCACAATTTGTTTATTGTCATAAAATTCAAAGAACGTGACTAGTTAATTTTGAACACTTTCTAAAGACTCTTTGGTTTTTACTTATATGGCCACTGGACGACTTAATTTTGCATATTATCTTTTATTTGGTAAAATTTTTATGAGATTGCAGTCTCAGAAAAATTCTTGATGCGTACGTATCAATTGCAAATGACCATTTAATGAGGGAAAAGTTCAGTGGTGATATAATTCGTTATCTTTCGTCTCACTGCAAAATACTGGTGAATGAACGCTTCTTCGTAATGAATTCAGAGTTGCACATGAGTTGTGCGAATTGTGTAACTATCACAAGCGACAAAAGCAGATCCATCGCATGACTTAAACATATCAGTAGAGGAAACGGCCAACAGTAAGTGATCAATTAAATTTGATCGGTGCTTAATTGCGGGTGATACATAACTTCTGGTTCTAAATACTGCAGAAGATCCTCCGCTGTTGACCTCGGGCCAAAGTCGTGTTTACACTTTTGATCACCGATATACTTTAATTAACGTACTACAGGCCGATTGCGTCGATAGATAGATTTATTAAATGACTAATAATTAATAGTAATAATATTGTCCGATGTCAGAAGAAATAAGGGAATTATTTATTTCACAGATATCTTGCCGGCCAACTAAAGATTATTTCAAATGCAGAAACCAAAGGATTGAACACTTTTGTGGGGACCTTCGCACTTCCGTCGCTGATATTTTTATCCTTGGTGGAAATAAAATGGGACACTGTCAACTGGAATTTCCTCCTGTCGATTTTTATATCTAAAGCAATAGTATTCTTCGCTGTGGTCATCATATCTCTGCTTATTGCAAGACCAATTAATTACGGTAGGGCCGGCGTTTTATCTATATTCTGCACACAAAGCAATGATTTTGCTATTGGGTACCCCATAGGTAAGTTGGATAATTTAAGTTGATGAATTAATTTCTAATTTCTAAGTCTATTCTTAGTAACTGCTTTATACGAAAAGACTCATCCTGAATATGCGAGCTACCTGTATCTAGTAGCACCGATATCGCTTGCTATTCTCAATCCAATTGGTTATGTTTTGATGGAGATATCTAAAAAGATAGAAGAACGCAATGAAAATAGCGTACATATAAAATAATGAAAGTATTGTTCGGAATAATTAATTTCTTTTATAATTTAGGACACTAGCAGTTTACCTCCCTGTCCCGAAGTTCGTAACTCCAACGGATTATTAAATGAAAAATTAAAATTGATCCTGAAGACATTGAAATCTATTATATGTAATCCGATATTGATGATGACAGTATTTGGAGTGATTTGCGGATTTCTTTTTCCCAATGGTCTTCCAGAAGTGATAGCAAGTGTTTTGCGGGTTCTTGGGAATTCTTTCTCTGCGACGTCGTTGTTCTTGCTTGGGTTGCATATCGTTGGCAAAGGAAGCAGTCTTCGAGGATCAGGTTTTCTTATACCTGGAATATTAATTTTAGTTAAATTGTAAGTAAAGATTTTCTCCATATTTATGTTTTATCGAGCTAGAAATTTTGCATTGCTGTAGAAAATTTTAATAAAACCATAAAAATGTTATATTGCCTCATAAGACATAATGTCGTGGATTTTTAGTATAGCATTCAATTGTATAGTAAAAGTTCTTTTTACATTCTGGGGAAATATGATCAAGTTTAATTTTGTTCTCAATATACCATTCACTAAATACTTAGTGAATGAAATACTTAGACTTTCTGGCCGAACATGACTAGTCTAAAATTTAAAACTTAAAGCAAAATTACACGTAGTAAAATTTTCTTGTTTCTGTTTGAAAATCAATTTATCAGTTTTAAATTTTAGTAAATCATAGTAAATTTTTAGCAGAAGTTTGAATATATCCTTTTCAGGTTGGCTATACCTTTAGTTACCCGACAGACTATAAATATAATGCAGGCTGGAGTAAATTTCTCCGACACAACAGAATTAAGCACTTTTGGTTTTCTTTATGGCACGTTTCCCGCTGCACCAGGAGTATTTGTAGTTGCTTCTCAATACAATGTTGATGCTGACCTGGTACTTTATGTCTGTAAAAATTCTGTAAAAAGAAGTAATATACATATCTCTCTTAGATTGCAAACAGTATGGTAGTGTGTACTTTTATAAGTGCTCCGTTGATGTATATCTCTGCAAAAATGATATCCTTGACTAATTTGGATCCAGCTAATTATTTACAAGAACTGGACCAGTTCTCTTTCGATATTAGCGTGAGTGGAATAATTGCATGTGTATGGATCATAGTACTTTTTGCAATGACTAAGAAAGTAAGATTAATGCCGCACCGCATCACTACTTGTTTGGTTTTTTCACAAGTATTAATTTTTATTTATAATTTGAAGTACAAATTAACTGTAAAAAAATTATTTCCAGCTACTTTGCTGTGGCGGGGTAATTTTGTGGTCTAAGCTAAATGATCCTCCTCTTTGGGCTGCGTATATCCAGTTTTGTCTATTCAACATTGGCGTTTATAGTAGCAGATTATGGACGGCCATTTTGGCCATAACTTTACTGTTTCTACAATGCAGGAGTCTCTGTTTTGTGCTCAGAATATGGCCCTATATGGTTTGTTAATAATACTTCATTATTGTATCATATGATCCATGACGTTTCTTATTTAAAGATTTTCTTTGCTTGGGGTGTGCCAGCTTTACTTTCAGCACTGTTGATTGCTTTAGGTGCTTATAACTTTAATACCAAAAAACATCATCCCAGCTTTCAGTATGGAAATGCACAAGCAGCTATTGCAGTCTTCCTCCTAGTTATGTGCTTTATAAGTAAGTATGTCTTTAGAAGTGAGAAAAATTTTATTTAATACTGTTCTATTTATAGTTACAGTAGGATGTTTAGTACTTCACCAAAGGTATAAAAAACGTTTTGAAAAATATCTCACTTTGTCTAGAGAATTGTCCAATCCTGATTCAGGTATTTTTATTATTTTTTAATTTCAATGCTACGTACTTCAGGAAATTTTTATTTTGCAGAAGTGTCTGAATACACCAATTCAACTTCTACAGGCAATCTATTGAACAATGATAACAGTATTTTAGTAAATAGGGCAGCAGGAGGTAGTTCACCTTTGTCAGAGGATGAGAGTGGTAGGATTGAATGTGGTGCAAATGAAATTTGCTGCTCGGGCAGTTCGAGAGCAACAACAGTCGTCGACATCGAAGACTTGTTACATAAAACTGAAAATGGTGATGTCTCTGAGTAAGAAAATCACTAGAGAAAAATTGTTTTCCTTTTAAATATACTAAATTGCGTATTTATAGCCCAAGGGGGCGAAGGAATACTATATGCGGTCCATCATTTGGTTGTCCATCTTCTTCTCGCCAGAATTGTCAAAATCTTATTCAGCGATATGAAGAACAAACGCGGAAGGGACTCGAACCATTGGAATGTCCGGAGGATACAGATCAACACCAGACCTTAAAACACACAGTGTTGCTTATTTTATTGCTCTGTTCTATGTTTGTTGTAAGTATACATTGAGGGATTATAACGTACAACTATTTTATAATGCTTTGACTAATCTTCAGGGTCTGGCGTTGTCCATTTGGACTCTTGTAATGGATGGAATGTCTGGAATATACTTAGAGATGAGTTTTCTGGATGCGTTTTTAAATTTTGGACAGGGCTTAATTGTGCTTGCTGTTTTTATCACGGACACTGGAGAAGTTCTCCAACCACTGATCAAGTACTGGAGAAAACTGTGGTATGGGGCAAATGTTCTTAAATTACCCAAATGGAGCGAGTTAAGCTCCGAAACGAAGCTCATTTGTGAACAGTTCCGAAATCACCATCTCGAAACTTGTAAAAAAGATCTGGCTAAGGATAAAAGGTAATAGTTAAATTAGTTTCTTTGATGTGATTTTAACAATCTAAACCTATCAGATGGCGAATTAAAGTGTATAAGAAAGTATTTTACGGGAGCGACTTTGTAAATTGGCTGATAGAGGTTGGTTTAGCCCGCGACAGAATTGAAGCAACACACTATGCGATGCACCTTATTGATGGAAGAGTGTTGCGACATATTAACAATGTTTATCATTTTCATGATAGAAATTATTTGTACACCTTTTGTAGTAGGATCTAAACAATCTGTGATGCAAGAGCCCAAAAGGGGCCAATGATCAGCCATTCATAGGCCCTATCATGGTAAGCATATAACTCCTCTTAGCCTTAGTACAATTGTAGTGTGTTTACTTTTATATTGTTATCATCTGCAAAGTATTTGTTGATTCTGGCATTATCCAGAAAATGTCGTGATATGTTTTACAGAGCTCAAAGTGTTTCTAGCTTTTATTTATTATTACTATTGTATTAATAAATATTTTGGTCACAAACGACAATAAAGGTTTGTTTTATTCAATTTTTTACACTAGTTCCCGTAATTGTAAATATCATTTCATTATAATTAAGTTGCAAAAGTAAATAATTGGATATTTGCCATTATATATAGAGCGTGTGTTAAATTATCTTAAAATATTATATTGGATGACCACACAAAAGGTAAAAAGAGTTATCGTTAACCAAAGTTTTTTGAAGAGTATTAGTAGATAATTTTCGAAAAAGGGTAGATATAAAACACAGCACGTTTATTCAAACTACTTCTCACTAGCGTAGTTTAATTTTTCCTAGATAGTCTGATTTTAATTAAAGAGAAACAGTTCCATATTTTTTGAAATTTAAAAAAAGGACGCAACAATAATAAGTTAATATTCTATAAATGCTAATTGTATGAAATTACATAACTACGTAAATGAGGTTTTTCTATTGCAGTAGCACTTTTGGTTTTCAATTTCACCTTAAGATTGTGATTTTTTTTCTTGCTGATTGGTTATTATATTTCTGCTTTATTTAGTATAATCTTAGATTATTATAAATGCAAATAAGTATGCGAATTAGGAGTAAGTGATGATTATTCAGTTACCAAGTTTTCCACAACGCTTCTCAAGAAACCTTGAAGATATTTACAGCACCGTTTAACACATCTCCTTACGGCGATATTGTTATTAATTAGGAATTAATTTTCAAGGAATAATTTATTAATTTGCCATGGCTAGTCTTCTTTTACGGAAACGTAAAATTTTTGTTGGTCGGTTATTTACTTTAAATTAGGCTTATGAGATCCGTTTTGAATTTTTTGCAGAAATGTTTAATTTAACTTAGCTTTAAAATGAATATCGCCCATTATTTTGTTTCTCGTTCACGATATTAGATTGCCATTATGATTATCGACTAGATAAACTCTCGAAAATTGCTCGTCGAAGAGCATTGAATTACCAGAGCAAAAAAGCAAACGTCTGTACTATACTTCAGCTACCAAGGACTATGTAAATGCAATCAATTAAGGAAGACATTATGTTCGAGAATTTTCCATCATTTAAAGTATGTTGACTCGTCTTCGGTTTGTCTGAGAGGTTATACAGCGTTTCAAATCTACTTAGCGATTGATGTAATAAACCATCACATTGAGAATTTTCATTCGCCAGGACTTCAATTAAATTTTGAAAATATTCCTTTACGTTTGATTTAACATTTCACAAAGGTTTTCCCAATATTTTGCATTAGATGAAAAAGTATGGGGAAAAAATAGATACTGAAAATTAAATTATGGTTATGTGTCTACCCCGTTCTTTTGCTTGTTTTTAGATAATAAAAGCAAGCCAAAGCCCGGCGCCGAATATCCATCGGTACTGCATTTTTATGCTAAAAAAACTCTTAATTGGAAATGTTTGCAAATTTATGCATACCAAAGATGCACTTGGAATGCACGACGGAAGCTATGCGTCGCGCAATTTGCGAAGTAATCATGCAAATAGGACTTGAGGTCCGGGCGCGTTATCTCGCGTCAATTATAACTTTTATTTTAGCTTTGTTTTGTTTGTTAATGAGTAAAACGCTGAAATAGACCACACAATGGATCATTGAAAATAATCTCAATCGGATCGGCTTTTATGGAATGCGAAACTTTTATGGAGCAGTTCTGTGGCTTTGTAGAATCACGTGACGGCAGTAAGGTGACGGTGAGAAATGAAATTTTTACGAACGGAAGGAAAAAATAAACATCGGGGTGATTCAAATAAAAGTGGAAGTCGCGATAGCAATTAAAGCTAACTTTTTGATGTGCGATTATAGTTTTCTTTAGTACCTTAAGCTTTATCGTATTTTCTAGATTGGCTTCAATCTCCTGTTCGAAGTATGAAAATCTATAGACTGAAATACTAAGTAAGGTCCATAAAAGGTGTGTGCTTTCTTAAATTCCTGCAACTATCATACATAAAAGGCATAATGAGCACATCATGAATAAAACGTACCTTGTTAAAATATTAGAGTATTAAAAATAGTATTTTTCAAAATCCTTTAAAGGAGGTACAACTCTAATGGCAAAGGAGTCCGTTGTTGTAAATTTTGTTAGCAATTTGATAAAAGCGGATGTGTTGTTGCTCCTAGTTCTCGTCAAATATTAATTTAAAAAAGAGTGATTATATACTTATTAGCAATGAAGTGAATAAACTTTTGAAAAAACCAGTTCATGGTTAACGCAAAATCAAAGGTTCGTAGCATAGGAATTAAATTTTTTCTGGTCTTTATTTCGTTATTTTTGTAAATAATTTTTTTTTTATTTAATCCTATGCAAATTTTTAAACTGTTTGATCAGCGTATTGTACATTTAAATTTTTTTATATTAGATAACAATTCCAAAACTCAAACTTCATATAACTTAGAAGAAAAAAGATAATTCTCCCCAAAATTAACGTCCTAAGATTAAAAAATTTGAAAGTTTGACAAAATAGGAAAATATTTTTTTATTAATTATAGAAGTAACAACTTATATAGTAAATTGAATTGAATATGCTGGATTGAAAATTGTAGAATAGTCATCAAGAGACTATGGGAATCGACACTTCTAAAATATTTAATAAATTTTTACAATATATGGAACATAAATACAAATTATAAATTGGTTTTACAAAGGTAACGTTGAAATATATAAATATAAATATTTATATAAAATACGGTCCTTATTTTCTTGAAGTGGTAACATTAATATACTTTGAATTATTTCTAATGGTTTATTTGAGTAAATTAGATTTTTGTTTTTAAGTGGAATTTTCTTTGCATTCACTAGCAAGAAAACATTTGTTCTTGGAATATATTTAAAATTTCTTTAAGGAGAACAATTTTCGCCTAAGCGGAGTAAAAGGTGTTTCTAAAATACGTGAACGAAATTTAAGTAAATTATTGTTTGCCATGCTTGAGATATTATGCTTTACGGTTTTATCACCTACTTGATGCGATAAGCTCACTCAACGTGTACTTTACATAACAATGGGGGTATGCTGGGTCAGATTATGAGCACAGTTGCAAATTTTCTCACACTTTAAGACGTAAAAGCTATTAGAGCTACTTCCGTTTGATAAAACCAATCATTTTCGACATAAATAATTTTTTTTGCGTATATAGTCATTACTGTTTTTGCCAATGATACTGTTATTGTGTTTTAATCTATTACTTGTCGAGAGATATTAAAAATTTATACTCTGGAGTCCGATGAACTCCTAATTTTTCTTGGTTGGTAAATATATAAATATTGGATAAGAAAGAAGACACCAGCCACCAAGGAAGTTCAAATAAATATGAGAAATTTGCAAAATATAAAAGGAGTGGTAAGAAATAAGACGCCGAACTTTTGGGTCAGTCCAAAATGCGTAACAGAAAAGGTACGAAGTCTCAATTATGGTTGTGGGCATTTGTTTTGGTCACGTCAGAGGAGCTTTGTCTTAAGAAGTGGTGCCCCGCCGGGAATACTAATTCGAAATTGAGGCGACCGATCGATCGGAGTTTGTTATCATCTTCAATTAATGGTCGAATATCACTTGATACACTCAGTAAGTGATGAGCCGCCTAAGTAAGCACTAACGAACAATGGAGTCCGCCGGGAGTCAAAATAGTTCTATAGCAACGTTTGTGGTAATTCGCAGTGGGAATAGTCGCGAATCAATTTTCGAAAAATACTCGCTTTTGGTTATAGTACTCGTTATAGCATTTTTTGCACTAGGAGTTGTGGGAAATTTTTTGGCTTTGATTATTTTAGCCAAGAAGAAAAATTCTAAGAACAGCAAATACACCTTAATGTTGAGGTGAGTTTATTTTCGCACGTGATATCTCTTCTCTGTAACATTTAAACCTGATATTCTGTTGATAAAGGAAATCCTTCTGATTTACTATGGATTAGTATTCAGTAAGTTCTTCCTTCTTGGAAAATTATTATACGGTCAATTCATCCGGAATAGCTATGAATTTTTTTAAGATATTGCGTTTGATTAAGTATAAAAGAACTAATAAATGCTACAACGAATTCTTGATTAAGGTGCAAATAATTTGAAAAAATTTAAATGTCGTATTATACAAAAGTTTATAGTAGCTATTCAAATACATTGAAAATATTGAAAACGGAAAATTTAGTGATATTTTGTCAGAAATTATTTATGTTAAAATCTTATTTTGCAAATAATAATATTGAATGTAAAATGTTCGATATTTTTGGATAAAAGTAATAGCGTTACGCCATAATAACGTTCTTAATTTCGGAACATATTTTTGAGGCTATTAATAAATAAACAAATAATATTTACCATGGAACTTAAATTTTAAATTAATTTTAAATCCACACTCTATTTGTTTACAAAATTTTATCAATGATTTTTCTTCAATTAGAAATTAATTAGTCTTATAGAAGAGGATTTATAGATATTATATTTTGTCTTTTATCCTTCGTGAATTTCATGTCAAGTTGTTTTTGTTTTCTAAATTTAATAACTACAGTTGTGGACTAATGTTGAATTAAAAGAAATTTTTAAAATCCCCAGAGGAACGAATTTTAGAGTGACTATTGAATTTATGAGTCCATGTAGTCACATTTATTTTTAGGAGAAACCAATCATATCCTGGAAATCGCTTTTACGCCTCACGTAATATATTTTGTGCTCATAAAAATGAGGATTTTATGACACTACTCATCTGCCAGCAGACTCTCATACCAACCGACAAGTACATGTGACATATTATTCTAGTATGCAATAAAAAATGTTTCTGGAACATTCAGTCGATT
Organism: Proctacanthus coquilletti; assembly: GCA_001932985.1. NCBI lineage: Eukaryota > Metazoa > Arthropoda > Insecta > Diptera > Asilidae > Proctacanthus > Proctacanthus coquilletti. Next base: position 57,269 of record MNCL01000078.1, read on the forward strand.
TATTTCTTATTTTACTGAAAAAATCCTCGGCAAAGGCCACGCACGTTCCCTGGAGGACAATAATCGGGTTCGGGTTGATTAGCGCCTGGGTAGCTAAGCAAAATATGTTTTTCTAGAAGTCGTAGAGTATGATTTCTTCGGGGTATATTATCCAAATAAATGTAACCAGGGCTATCCTTACCTTTTCTGGTTTCCTGGACGAGAGCTAGCCTGGGTGCTCTCTTTGTTCGGTGCTTTGAGCAAGAATCTATGTTTTCACTCTTCTCAAATATGTTCGAGGACAAGAGCTCCAGAGGTAGAAATTGCAACGAATCGAGTAGAAGAAAATGAAATATTGTTTACTCCAAAAACTTTTTTCGCCCTTTGATAGGCTCTTGGGGACATGGGACCATGCGGCGCGGTGTGCTCTTCTAACTTCGGCACTCCGGCCAACGGCACGGGGGTGCCCATAAAGTCGGCACTGAAACTAACCCTTAGCTACCCGGATAAAAAATTGGTGTTATCTTATTTTTGGGCAGAACCATGCAATGCAATGACCATAGGGATGTAAATTTCAATTTGTGGGAGCTTTCATTCCGAGAAATCCGCAATAAAGGCTATTTTCTTGGCAGCTTTTTATTTTTATTACAAGGAAATGTAATAATGGAAAGTCCAAGAATTTGGATTTACAAAATCACACTATTTCGATATAAGGTTATTTAGTAAACAAAGTTACAATAGAATTTTGATATTATGCAAAAGGGCTATATAAAACATTTTTCTTTTGTGTTGAACACTTCAATGTAATTAACATTTGATCATTTTTTATAGGAAAAAATCAAGAGGAGAATAAATTCACAAATTTAAAATAGAGTGGGATTATGGAGTAAAATAATACTCTAACACTTTGTTTTTCTTCACTGTAGATGAGCAGTCATTTAAATTTAGCACTTTAACGTGTTGTATTTTACTTCTTTCCAGTAAGTGCTTCCTATTATTATCTTCCCATTTCCAAGAATGGGTATTACTAATATAGCTCTAGTGATCACAATCTCAGGGAAAAAGCTTAGATCTTTGTTAAGTAGAGTTGCAGTTAATGAAAATTGTAAAATATCCATAATACTGTGATGAAATGCCTTTTAGGTATTTAATATTAAATTTCTTCTTGAAATAATATTATCCTCGAAGTTTTACTGAAAGGACCATTAACTTATATTTTTTTTTAAAGCCTGCAAAATGACTTCGACATGTGAAGAATTTATGATAATGGTTAGGGCATCACTAAAATGTAAGATGAATATTTTTTTCGCTTTTATGAAGACATGGGCAACATTCTGCACCGTAAAAGGTCAGAAAGTACTTCAACGTGCAGTAGTAGAGAATAAAAGGCCAATTACCACGTTCTAATGCAAAATATTTTTATTCTGTATAGTATTACACGTGAGCTTATTAAATTGCTGTTTTCCTCCATCATGATAATCCAAATAAAACAATTACGAAATTGGATTAATAACAACGAAATGGTAGTATTTCTATCAGCTAGGATTAATTCCCTGATAAGGCTATATTTTTAGTGGGCTTTGCTAAATTAAGGGAAAGCATACGACCTTTTTATTTAAGGAGATTTTTGGATTAACGTTAGTCAAATATCCGATAATAAAATTATAGTTTTGGAAGCCTAGTATTTTTAGAAAAAGAGAAAATGAAAGAAAGTATATTGTCCTAGACCTACGCGCGTAAATTACTTACTACTATTGGCCCGTGCATGGTAAATGTTAAAAGTTTTGTTAATTGCTGACTTCTCTCAACACTTAGAAAGTTAGAAATTTAATTTACAAAAAGCATGAAAAACGTAAATAATAGAACAGTATCCCATAAAATAGCTGAAGTATTAAAACGCAATTTTTGTACAAGGAACAATAAAAAGAGGATGTCTTAAATAACTGGACAGAAATGACTAAGCAAGCCTTTAGTAACACAAATAGATAACAGAGCCCGTTCACCTGGTATTATTAAATATAGCCGACTTTAAGATAGGTGTGGGCTTTTACGTGAGCATAAGCAGTAATCATTTCTCATCGTCATAATCATCCTTTTATGTTTCTGGAAATTTATTACAAATTGCCCAATGGGAAAGTAACTTTTGAGGTATAATTAGAGCTTGATTACTTTCATCCAAATATCTCCATGGTTTAATATCATGACAGTAACGTGTCACATCGATTTCTGTTCTTTCTTATTGCTCTTGAAAAGTAATTTGGCAAATTATGTAATATCTATATATAGTTATATATATGTGTGTATAGTCTAAATATTGATATAATTTTAAATTAAATAACCAAATCGAAACCTTAGAACAATTGAATAGAAAATGTTGGGAACTAAACTTTTTCGAGTTGTACCTAATTAACATAATTAACTGATTTCATCAACATTTCTGAACTTCTATTAAGAAAAAATAACTTAATTGTTATTTAGAATAAAATAAAAAATAATGTCTTTAAACTATCATTTACACTTTACACTTTCAATTGTTAATCTACATAAATCAAATGCCGCTTTTTGAAATAAGTATAAATGTTCAATGTTAGATTAAAAGTTTACTTAACTTTTTAAAATAAAATTGCATGTGTTCCAGAGAAGTTGGCGAATTATTGTTAAAGCTGAAATTACGCATTTGTAAGGAATTAACCAGAGAATTATAAAATTACGACTTTTAGAAAATCGTAATGAAATATGGTTAATATTAGTAATATGTCGTATACAATGGCATTGACCATGACATTGTTTTGAAAATCTCATTATTTCGTTAAGTGGTACAGAGAGACAAATATTCGAAACACCCTTTTAAATCTCTAAATTCTGTGATTTACTTACTCAAGACTAATGACAAATTACAATGAAACAACTTGAAAAGTTTCTAAGTCTTATTACGGTTGCGGTGTGTAATTCCAAAGTTGAATTCATGTTCTGTGTGCTATCTGAATTTGAATTTACTTACAATTAGTTATTCTTCTTGCCATCGCTGGGGCCAGTTCAGTGCACCCTCTATGTACCAACGTTTTCCTAGGGGAGCAAAGTTTCTGCTTGAATCGTCCGTCCTTTTATTGACCCACTTAACACAGTTCTATTTAGAATCTCTCCTGGAGAGTTCTCGGTAATAAATTTCTGCTTAATGCCGGTTGCTAATAAGACCCATAAAACTGACCCAAAACAACAGAAAGTGTGTCATTTGTTGTCTCGTGGTGGGTGATAGGTTCCAAAAAGCACCTTGAAGTAGATGTATGTTTAACTTTCGAACAAAAAAAGTTTATCAACTTAGAAGAAATTTTTCTTGAAATTAATTGGTTTTTATTTTTGGTATCTAGCGAAGTTGTAAAGAAATTTAAAATCGATTGCTTTAATTATCTTGTCATACTAAAAATTATAAAAGATGCTTGTCTGTTGAGATTTCAATTAATTTTCCTGCTTTGTTTATAACAGTTTCCAGGTGATCTTATGATAGATTAGAATTTTCACGTCGAACCGCCCATAAATCAGGATGTGAATAAATTAGAAATTTAATTTATTACGAACCAATGAACTAGGGATGAAGTAGCAACGACGCGAGTTTAATAAGCAACTGCTGATCCCAATGTTCCCTCATGGCTTAGAGTTACTTACTTTAAGGCCGTGCGTGGCATGCAAATGGCACTTCAATTGCTTATCAAGTCTCATGAAGTATTGTTCATTGGTCTTACATCTTATGCATATCTCAAGATTTCTAACAATTTGTAGGTAAGATTGCTTTCATCCGCGATTTTAAACTATAATATTTATTTCTACCCTCTTGTCCTTCGTTAAGCCGAAATGTTTATCTCTAAAGTATTTTCGAAAATATGTGCATAGGATCTGATTCCCATTAATGGGCTATTTATATTAGGAAAATAGCTATCATTTCTATTTTTCAAATTGTAATTTGATTGGCTTACATTATTTCTTAAAACGTTAAATAAATTATGTCAAAAACAATTTCTTGTAAGTAAGCTTTTATTTAAATGAACTAAGCAAGAAAAATAAATTGAAAGATGTCACTCTGGATGGTTCATAATATTTTTAGATTTGTTTACTTGTTTGTTTGGTATATATTTTTTAGTGACTTCCGCGCATCTTTCCATTTTGCATACAACGCTCACATTCTGCTAAAGTCCTATTCAGTAAATAACAACCTTGTTTCTCTCTTTGATTCCCTTATTAAAGTGAAATTCGCCACCGTATTTCTGTTTACATAAAATTTGTATATTTTTGTAGTATTTATAATAATATTGATTCTTGCAAGAGAATCCTAAAATTGGAAATTTAATTTCCGATTGATAATGAATTTCTTGAACAGTTTATTGCTTTTTAGTAAGCTAGATTTTCGGAAAATTTGTACACATTTTTTAAAATCTTTTTAAAGCAAAAGTTCGTTATTTAAATGTTTTATTTACTTTTGAATTATTTCCAAAAAATACGTACATTTGAATGAATTAAATCCACACTTATTAAATGGAAATTGTATTGTTTCAAAGACGGGCGAAGTGGAAAGTTCGTTCGGCTGAAACCTATGCTTACATTTCTAGGGAAAAGGTAACGAAATCATTAAAAAACGTAAAGAAATGGAAAAGAGAGTGAGCTGGAAGTGATGATGTTTCTTTACTGTATTTACTTTACTTGGCTATATTTTTGGCACAAAATATCCGGGCGTCACCTATCCTAACGACTTACGAAGTGGTTTAAAATTAGGCTGCAAGATTTCACCCGCACGACTTATTAATTAAATAAAAGCTCGTAATATATACAAACACATATTACAACAATTAAATCAGAGTAAGGGATTAAAGTCTAAATATAAACGTTGAAAGTAAAAACTTTAGATATGTACCTAAATTTCCTTTTGTGTGGTAGATACGTTCGAAATATTTTCATAAAATGTGAACCTACAGAAAAAGTTGACAAACAATGGGAAAAATTTTATTAATATTTGTGTTAGAATTGTATAATTTTTATGTACATTTAACAATTCATAGAAACTTCACGCAAATATTACAATGAATTTTGATTATGCAAAAAATTATATTTATTTTAGTTGTGCACATTAAAATTGGTTGGCTATGTTAAAATGAATAAAAATCGTATAAAGTTTTGTTTCTTCTATCTTAATTCGTGTAACTTCGAATTCGTGTGAAAAAATTCGCGCAAAAAGAGGTTTAAGTAACTACGTTCGTAGCAATTCCACAGTTTAAAGTTAATTTGAGATATAACTTTGGAATGTAACGAATGCCAATTTCTTAAATAGAGACATGCTTCGAAATTTAACTTATAAGATAATAATGCAATGTTCATATTCTTAGTAGTGTCTAATTTTAGTGGGGTGCACAATTTGTATAGAAGAAAACGGGCAGAAGCTATAAATGACATACACTGATTCTATTTCAGGTGCCTGGCATCTAATAATTTAATCGGGCTTTTGGGTATGTTCACCCAGCTAATACTAAGGATGATACTGCCTGCTCATATCCAGAAGACTTATGTAAGGTGGTCCTGCATAGGTTTGGTCATTTGGCGATTCTTCGGACTCAGTTCTGGATGTATAGCTGCTGTTATGGCTGCAGAAAGGTGGATGGCCCTTGCCAGACCTTTCACTTACCACAAGGTATGGGTATGAAAATTAATTCGTGTATTAAAAACAATGGAAAGAGTTTTATTGTTCTTACAGCATATAACATACAACGTGGTTAAAAAGTGTATCAACTACTTGCTTCTGGTCGCTACAATTGTAACATTTTTACCCTTACTTGGATTCGGTGTCTATTACGATGACGAAAACAGAAAATGCCTTCGATATAGAGATGCAACTGAACCGTTAGACATCGCATATGCTTATGTGTTTATGATTTTTGGTAAATTTCTTAAATATCTAGAGATTTTATTTAGAGAATGAACAATAAGCTTCAAGTTTTTTCTTTATCCTTTGCATAACGCGGAAAAAATATCTATGTCTGCAGAACAATAAAATCGATAAGTGGTTAGTAATAGAAACTGCTAAATTGAAGGAAATGTTTTTAAACAACTTTTATCTTATTACGTGGCAATGTGATAATTTCTTTTTAAATTTCTATCATGGGTGTATTCATATGTACCTGGAACGCTGTTTTTAATGAGTACTTTATAAATTTTGTTTGACATCAGGCTGTTAATTTTTGAAGTTGGGTAGTCAAGTAAACATTCTACGACCACAGCAACAATACAAATAATTAATTTCGTGTTTTTAAAGGCTCCCTTATCACTTCAATCTGTTCAACCTGCCGACGATCCCAGTTAAATGGGGTTGGAGGAGCGGTTGTAAGGGCTGTCACACCCATTTCATTCGACCACCTTTGTTTCAGTTTTAGAAATTCCGTAGGGGGAAATACTAAATAGCGATTTTTCTCCTCGTGTCGACTGCCCTTTCTCCACATTTCAAGGAACATAACCTCTGATTTACTTCACAATAACCTTTATCTACACGATCCTAATTTTGGCGAGAATTTATTTGCGATAAGCATATTTGTAGAAAGAATCCTATTTTGGAGAAGTTAGAAAACGAGTTCCGAGATTTATAAGGTTACCATACGAACATCACACGTAGTAAGCGGTTTTCCTAAGACTTAATTTGGACGTAAATGGCTGTGAGATTAGAATAACCTGTTGTATCTTCCCCTTTTTAAGTACAATTGTGCGCGTTTGCTTCTAAATTTGAAAGATAAACTAGATGAAATATGGCATGAAATACCTTTATCTTACTCTAGAGAACGAAAAATAATGTCGTTTTTCTTCTGCACAAGAGTAAATGTGGGAAATAATCTCAATTTTTCAATATTTCAGGAACATTCCTTTGCGTAGTTATTGTAGGTTGCAATTTTTTTGTAACTCAAGTACTTTGCCTGATCGGCCGTAGTAAGACGAGCAGGAAGTTCATGAATTATGACTTTGTAAATGGTGAAAAAGGAACAAGTAACTTGTGTTGCCAAAACAACAATCCAGCAACCTCCTCGGACGAGATACGCTTTGCAAAATTGATGACATTTTTAAGCATATCCTTCGTAATCTGCTGGATGCCGCAAATGGTAATAGGAAATGTTTTACATACAAAATAAACCTAAATCAATAAATTATTGTTTAAGATATCAATTCCATTGGCCTTGATGCCTAATCCACTTCCGAAGAGACACTGGTTCTTCGCGACGGCGGACTTATTGATGGCCCTGCACTTTACTTCTGATCCTTATATCTACGTGCTCAGCCGTACCAAGTACTCTTTCATTCGGGATTGTATCAAGACGTTTAGGAGCGGGGTTCGAAGGACGCAGAGTGTCCAAAGCCGATTACGTCCTACACTTGAACAAACGATGGACTATGGCCTTAATACTTAATTTTCCCCGCTTGGTTTATGACGTTATCTCCTGATCACTTTCGTCTTAATTTTCACCTTTCAGTCGATTGGATGGATATGGATTATTATTGTATACACGCAGCATAGGTGCTGTACTATCTTTGATTTTAATAAAGATTTCACATGCAGCCATTATTAGGATATACAAATTTGTATTAGGAAGTTGAAGCTATTGCTGATTCCTAATTGATTGAATAAATTAAGTTGTTGTATATCTTCTTTTTATTATTCCTCCACTTATATTAAATATTTTTTTTCGAGAATAAGTTAAGACTCTCTATCAGAGTCGGAAAATGGCCAATTTATTTCTCTTTTTTTATTTAACTCTCTGTTCCAGGATAAAATTTGAACTACTGGATGAATCTCGCGTTTTTACTATTGCATAGTTGAATAGCTTAGAAAAAACCGCGGTGTATAATATATATCATCTTAATCTAATATTTGAAAGCGAAATATAAATAAAAATCGGTACGATCTAAATTGGTACCAATTGACGTGGACAACGTTTAAGACAAGGTCGATTATTTCCATAAAAAAATTAGAAAATATTATTAACAAGCTTATTAAACCAATAAATGAAGAAGAGAGCACATATTGGGTAGATTAGACAAATTACTACTATAATAAACTGTTGAATATTTGTTAGAAAACATATCAAAATACTGCTTGAATTATTTAGATATTTTTTTGTGCTACTATTATGCACAAAAACCGATGCATTTTGCAGAAACTTTTAGATCGAGCTAGAATGCAGGTTATTTTCTTAATCTAAATCTAAACCAAATGCTACAATCGTGTGGTAAGAAGAAATAAAAAATCGTAGTGTGTAATATTTTAAAAAATATATTTCAAACTCCATATAATTCAAAAATGAATTCACTTAACGTAAAAAATGCAAAACGAATACGCACGAACCCTTAAACATTAGAAATATTAAGTCCAGTAGAATTCTTAGACAGAAGTTCACTGAAGTTTGCAACCTGGGGATTAGTGCCGTTCAGCGGCTGCCTCAAGTAATCTTTGGATGGCGAGGTATTGTACTTAGGCGCGTTGAGCAGACTGAACTGGTCTCGGCGGAAGCTATTGCGCTGAGAGTAGCTCGATCTCTTGAATGTGTGTCTTCCATTTGTGTCGATTTGAGTGGTAGCTGTCATTGAAGGTGATCGCTGATAGCTGTTTTCTCTGTAAAACAAACCTGAGGGTATTTGAATCGCTAGCTAAGTCACTTCAATTGAGGAGCCTACCTTGTCAAGCTATTGTTGCTAGCGCGCTTAATTGGACATAGGTGGAATGCTCCGTAGATCAGTGGGTTGACTAGACTATTTGACATGCCGAAGAAGAATATTCCCGACTGTAAGTCCTCCTCAAGCTAAAACGAAATCAAAAAAATCGTTTGTTTAAATTTATGTTCCTAAAGACAGGTTCAGCAGTTACAAATTCTATAACTTGATACTAGAAATCGAAGAATAGAAATTTTGAAAAAGCTGTTGAATCTGTATTGAATCCAATGATTGAATTTATGAAAATCGCTTCAGTCACTTCGATTTCAGAGTGGAACAAAACAATCCATATGTATATATAAACGTACGTATTCATTTTCCAAAGAGTTTAAAAATATTAAGTTTTTAAATGACTAAATATCTACATATAAATACCTATATCGAATAAATACATATCTATAAGTTTTATGCTTAAACATAATAAATAACAATTAAATAATAACAATTTAATTAATTAATTAAATAATTAATTAAATGACAGCAACGAACCTACCCGGAATTAACTTTCTTCCCATCAAATCATGTATTTATCCTTAACACCTCTGGCCTATTTAATTAAATAATTGTGACCAAAATCAAATAATAATCAGAATATTAATTGAAAAATGGCCAAAGGAATTTCAAAACTCAAAAGGTTCTTTAAGAGGATGAGGTAAGAAAACCCATTTCTTTTTAAATGAAGTCTTATGAAATATCTAACATTAAAAGAAATTGTAAACATTAATTTAAGCCCAGCTTACCAAAGAAGCTGTCGGCTAGAAAGTTATTTCATTTTAAAGCATGAAAGCAATAAAATGGACAACAGAATAAACTTAAATTGGAATAAAGGTCAGTAGGAGTAGACAGAATATCAAGACAGCAAATTAGAATTTTATTTTCCTAGACATCAATCCGTTCTTCGTTTTAGACCGTGGGCAAAATTCTTTCCGTATTTAAGACACTGCTATATAGTTATATCCCAATTGCCTTAAGAAGATTTCTTCTGTTTTCCAGGTTTTATTTATTTCTGTGTTTTATCTCTTGGTGTTTTATAAACAGAAGTAGAAGAAAGATAATTACTTATGTTACAAAATCTTAAAGACTTTTTAAAATAAAGCTTGAAAATCCACCGCTGTCGAAAATATTATTCGTGTATAGGTGTTTATAGGACGCTTCAACAAGAATTGGGCATATCAAGTAATTTAAACATTTAATTTAAATTATTTTTTACATTTCAATTTTAAAAACTTAATATGATTTTTTATATACACGTTACTTAGCTACTTCCATTTTGAATAAATAGATAGTGCAAATATACACAAAAGGGGATTAATAATTAATTCAACGGAAAATCTTTGATCTCTAATTTCAGTTATTTGTTTTCTTAGACATTCTAATTTCAAGCCACTCATTCATGATGACGGACCCGGCAACAAACGGCTTCTTTGTTATCAAGAACAATTAAAAAAATGCTCCTAAGAAGAGCAAAAGAATCGTGGAGAGCCCTTTTTATCTCTGTAGTCAACGGTTTGTCATCAGCACCAGTCGACAACAGCAGGCATCAATCAACTTACTTCTGCGGGAAATCGATCTCCCTGGTATGCTTCTTATAACTTAAAAGGGTCCATTAATATGGGTTTCCTCGCAACGAGGACACACTCGATTTCCTCGAACCGAAGAGTAGGGCAAATGGCCTAATAAATTACTTATTATTGTTAATGTGCCTGGTTTTTTACGCTTCAGCAATACCTGTCTTTTAGTTTTATGTATGTAAACTTACGAAAGTTTTATCTCGATAAAACTAAGAAAGTATTAGCAAATGAATTTTGTGAGTTGGTCTGTTGACAATATTCTCTCGAAAAGTTTATTACAAAATGATTGGTTTTTTAATTGATGTGCAAGGTCTTCTCTGATTCAAGCCAACTTTGAATGAGGGATATCTTTCTCCGACACCTAGATTTCGGCAAAACCAGTGATTCCTTGTAAAATATTTAAACTTTAAATATTCATGTCCGCTATTTAATCACAAATCATGTTTTTTAAAACTCTTTTTTCTAGGATTAAATCAACATAATTATTTATTAAATTAACCCAATGAATTTTTCGCTTTCGCACGATTTTAAGCTGTCGTTTTTAGAGATGTTCTTGCAAAGTAGTTATTTCTTTTATAATTATAAATATTTTAGCTTGAGAACTTAACTTTTTTAAATTTGAGTTTTCAACATATAAAGATGTTTTGAAAAAATGGTTCAGGTTTCTAAAAAAAAAATAATTCCAAAACTCACACTCTTTCTTGACTGAACGTGAGCTCCTTAATGAATTTTTATTTATTTATTATTGCGCAATTTTGTACTTAGTTAAACAACAGAAAAAGTTACTAAACATGTTTTGGTGAGGTTTCAATGATTATATAACTTAATAATAAACCATATCACTTTATATGTCATCAGGAAGCTGACCAATGGTAATTTAATGATATTCTTATCAAATATTGACAAAGTAATCAATTAATTGCACATATGGCTAGAATGATGTGTCTTCATTATATTTTCAGATGGTGAAGGAATAAATGGGAAAAAAGGCATGTAACGCAAACGATGTGAACGACGACGAAAGATTTTTCGTCTTTCAACTATTCGTCTATTTAAACACGAGCTGATCTGAAGGTGGTACACACGTGGTATCACCAAGAGATTGTACTTGTATTAAGCTGAAATAAATATAGACGTGCTAAAAGAGTAACATTAAAAATGATCGATTTTTTAGAAAAATCCCCAAAATCAAGGAGACGAGGAAGCATTTATTCAACTTATTGTGAATGATGTCAAATACATTTTTTTTGTAAATCTGGCTTTGGGCAGGAACTGCTTTCAACTCCATTTCTTATGTGTCACGGAAAATGACAGATTGCACAGTTTCCCATTTCCCACATGTGATGAAGTGCTATCCAGGATACTCCAGTATCCAGGAGTAATCGGAAATAATTTAGTGTCGGAAGTCTCAAGCGGAAATAGCTTAGTACGTAGCGATACATGTCGTCGTCAGTTGACCAAATTATTAGCAGTTGTTGCTCTTTCACCAGAAGTACCAATTTATTTCGAAACCGAATAAAGTGCTAGCATAGAAAGTGTGAGTGCTTGAAATAGATTCTCGCCTTCTCTTATTAGCCCTAATGGTGTTTGGACAGATTTGGCCGCCCTAGGCTGGACTTGTACACATATGATGATTTATTGTGTTGCTGGAAATACACAAAAGACCTAGAGCAAACACACATTCGTAGCAAAACAAATAAATGACGGGAACAAGAAGATTCACACCTACGTCCTGCGATGGAAGTCGCCAAGTTTATCAGATTTTAAGCAACGTGTCAGGTCGGATGTACGATGAAATAATTTCGAATTTTATTTTTTTGATGACCTATTTTTTGCAATTAAAAAGAAAGTAAAATATCAATTCTGTTTCTGATTCCATCGGGCGTAGGTGCGTTAATCATGTACTTATTTTTCCGTAAGTTAAAAACTTTACGGGTTTAGAAAAGTTTTTTATTTGTCGAAAAATTCCAGCCTGTATTATACTTAGTATCTGTAAGCTTTTTTATACGGGATTAATTTAAAAAAATTTAAATTTCAGGTAAAGAGAAATTTTTGCGTTCGATAGCAAGCTCCTCTTCCTCAAAAATTTTCTACTTGTACTTGAAAGCATCAAAAAAAAAATCGATGTGCAGTATCAAAACCTTTTTTTTGCGAAGAGAAATTTTTAAATAGTTTTTTTTTTTTCAAAAATAAAAAGCCTTTGAACTTTAGAAGAGAATTTAGTTGAAATTTTCATTTTTTACTAGTTAATGAAACTCTTTAAAATTAAGTAATTTAATTTAATTGTCGAATTACAAAAATCAATTGCATCTTGTATTATTACAAAAATATAGAATATAGAATTGTCCTTGTTTTTTACCTCTGAAATATATTCGTAAGGTTAAGTTATAAATGAAGCAAAAGTATTTTAAAAGTTGCGTGGAAATGTTCCACGCGATTAGAATTATTCTTTAATGTACAAATATAAATAAGTTTTTGTGTAATTTTACATTGTTTTTTGGAATTGGAGATATAAGAAAATTAAGTAAAATTTAAAAGAAGGGATTTCTGGTATTGAAACGAAAAAACGGTGTTTTATATATTACAATTGCTTCCTATAGTACTATTTCCAAGATATCGAATGGACTGGTTCTAAAATCACTTAAAGAAGAATTATGGAACAAACTTACCCAAAAAAGTAATGTTCGAATATAAATTATAAATATAAGTGATAAAAACTTAAATACCAAAACAAAACGTTTATATATTATATTATTTCTATTTCATCTCAGAAAAGGAAATTGTAGTTTTAGTTAACCGTTTTTTAAAGTATTTTTCTAACTCTTTCAGGCGTATGAGCCCATATAAGCGTTCGATACCAACGATGCTCTTAAGTGTAGATGCACCGCACGATCATGAAATATTATCGTAAAAAGTGCGCAAGCCACAGATAAGGATTCTCACGGCTCGGCACAGCTCAGTGCTGAAAGAGTTAAGCTTTCATGTCATATCTTAGGCATAACAATCTTAATAGTATATTGATTTTACTTCGTACAAGTCTAGAAGAAATTTCATACTTCATTACACATCCAAAATAAAATTTATTATCAGGAGAAATTTCTGTTAAGAGGAATACTTTTTGGCATGTTTTATAAGTTTTTGCTCTAGAAAATTTAACAAAAACTGGTGAAGAAAGGTTAAAGTTCCTCAATATTATTAAAGATTTTATAGATGTTATGCATCCATGTATGTGTAAAACTTACATAACGTTTGTGTGAAATTACATTAACATATTTTAAGAGCAAAGCTAATTTACATATTAATTACAGTCACATGTAAGCAAAGGTGAACCTTGAAAGGTAATGGACAAACTTAAAGTCTTTCGAAAGAATTCTTATAGTCTTAAACGACCGGCGACCGATATATTAATTTTTATTATTTAAGATATTCTTTCATTTACGAAAAGAATGTACAGCTCATCTTCGATGTACCTGAGTTCTTAAAAAGTGTGTAGGTTTCACTAGGGTTTCCATTCCCATTTTGTTTATTTTATTTCTTTGGCTTTTATGGGTGGGTACTCCAAGAGAAAATTACATTACCTTTCTTTCAACGTTTGCTTTCACAAAAATTTTCCTTGGCATACGAGAAGATCACATCAGAATGTTTTGAATTTAAAATAGCAACATAGGCAAATTAATAAAATTTGTCCCTTGTGCTATTTAGTCCTCGCTAGTGGACATATTCGCAATATAAATTCCGGCCCGTACAAACTATTCGTCCGAACCTACCCATAGAAGCACGTACAAACAGAAAAATAATTCTCTAAATTTTTTAGCTCCATTTTCTTTCGTACTTTTATTGAAATTTTTATAGCTTCCAATTTTGTATGTAATAACATTGAAATCACTGGAAAGGTTTTCTAGTGGAAATTCGTTTAACGTCCTAACCCTTTCCGAATTATGTCTCATCTTGAAAAACCACCGTATTCTCAAAAATATTTATCTTAGAAGCAGGCTTTACTTGTACACTCAATTTTAGCCAATTTTGGGGTGTGATAAATGATGTCGTGACAAAGCGAATTCCTTGGAGTCAGTTATTTAATATTAAACAAAAATGTATATATAGTGAGAGCCCCTTTGACCTTTTTTTAATGCACAATTTCAAAGGAAGTGTATGATTGAAAAAAAACAAGCAATTCCTACTTTTATCGGATCATGGGGACTACTGGAATAATTCTAGGAAAATTTTACCCCGATAAAACACATTTTCCTCAATTATGTAACCTAAGGAGCAACAACAGAGTTATTTAGTGGAAGAATCTGAAACTCTTTTGCTCACAATTATGTCTCTTCATTAGGGTACACGGAAAAGGACGTGCTCGGTGGTGTGAACAAACTTTGATATATTCTGTCAAGAAAGCAATTTCCACTTCATGCCCTGCAAATATCTTGGTTGCGTCTTCCTTTTCACAAACTCAACTGCTAAGTCTAAGTCTTTTAACGTTAGAAATATATACTAACACAATATAGAAGAAAATCAGAAAACTAAAGAATTTAATTAGAAGAAAAAACACACTAAATAGGTGTAATAGAATTGGGTATAATATCACAAGTTTTTTAAGAGTTAAGGTTGAAATATGTCCAATCAAATTGACATTCTGAATTAATATTCTTATATTCAATTGGCGAATCGTTTTATAGTCCTGTGTAAAAACGTTTAGTAAATTTAATAAATTAAAGTTTCTTAATTTAGAACGGTTTCCTGTTATTAAGATTTCTTTTTGAGCTTAAAACTTTGTACAGGTGAACTTTTGGGAGCCTGTCTAGTTCAGTCTTAATTCTATTAACTGTAGCGTGTCCGTTTGCATCACTTAACTTAAGAACATTTTCAGAATAGCTGATTTCTTTCTAAAATGAAAAGTTAGCAATTATAAAAGCGGATTATTTTGGAACGCTTTGTGATTTACTTTAAAGAATTTTACTTTTGTGAGAGGTAAATAGCTTTACGTATAATGCACACTAAGTTGTTGAAGTTTTTCGCTTAATTAGTGTTTCGTTCAATAAAAGAAATGGTTTGGACCATTAGCATTCTATAAATAGGAACTAAGTAGTCGTTGTTAGCAGGTTGTTAAATATAATATTTTGTCCATAATGTTTTGTACATATGTATTTTGTGTAGACAAGAACTCTGATTTTGATTAATGATATACGAATTGATTTTCGTTATATTATTACATTGCCCAAATGACAAAATTCAGATCAAATTTCATTGTCATGAAGTTGTTTTACCAGAAATATTGATTTAATAAATTTTCGAATATTTTGGCGTACCAACCATTACAAGGGTTAATTAAATCTATGGGGAGTTTAGCCTTATTAAAAAGCAAATAAGGTGATTGTAAAATAAAACCTCGGAGGAATATTGTATTACTGTTTTATGATTTTTAAGAGGGATTAATGCAGCACGAGTTAAACCCGACATGAGGTGAAAAGTGTTTATATAGACATATATGTACATAGAAGTAAAAATTTCTCACAGTAGAGGCTGAATTAAACAAAATTTTTAATATTATTTATCTGAAGTTATAATGATCAAAATTTTCTTAATGTTTGGTTCACCATGTTAACACTTAATCTTTTACATTTTTTGCCATTTTTTTGCGATAGGAAAACTAACCAGTGCGTGTAAATGTTGAATATGAAGCAAAAATTGTCCATTTTTTCATTACATATTTCTCCTATGTATTTTCTATAAACCTTTTATAACCGAGCTTGTTTGCTTAAGAAATCTTAATACCAGGTCAAGAGATTTAAATTTAAAAAGCATTTAGAAATAAAAGCCAGACTACGTCGATGCAAGAAAACAAGATTGACATTTTTGCGAGCTGTACAAAAATGTCGCTAATGGCAGAGATGTTTTACAAAATAAACGTAATGGCCCAGGGTCGTCAAGCTTAATGAAAAAAAATAAATATTTACGAAATATGATGCGGTTTTGTAAAATAAGTAATAACATATAATAAACTAAAGGTCAGCAAGGTTTGAAGTATAATTACGTGTTTAATAAATAGCGATGACGCGTGACTACGTTTATTTTGTATATCTTCTTTCCATGCGCGACATTTTTATGTGAATTATAAAAATGTGCAATATTGCACTGAAACTAAATATAGAATGCAAGTTATCCTGTAGTTGTTTAAAACTTGTTTTAAATCGGTTCAAGTTTATGCAGAAAGTTAACTAATTCAAATAGTCAGTGGGATGTATTTACAAAAATTAATAATAATAAATGTTTGCAACTGTCAGCACGAGTATGCTGGTTATACTTTAAATATATTCGACGCCTTTTATACTGATAATATAAAACAAATCATCGAATTTTGACTTCCAGCGATTGTATTACATTATAATTGTGTAAAGTAGATTTTTATATAAAAAATTTAAGGGTAATGTTGCTTTATAAGTTATATTTTTCAAGACTAGCACAAGGTATGAAATATGATACAAATATCATTTCTTAAAAGTAGGCAAAGTATGGTTGTAGGGTGTTCTGAATTTTCTATTAAAACTTTACAAACTGTATCAATCCATTATAAAGAATAAAAACTCATGAAATACTGTGCGTAATTTAAGGAAAATTTTCACGTTTCATTCAAGGCCACTTTCTGGTCGATTTCCGTAAACGGATTGAGAATTTATAATAAAAATTGCTAAATCCTAAACCTTTGTCATACTTATGGTTATAGAGAAAACCCACTTCCCCGTTAACAATGGAAACATCCTGCGAAGAGGAGATATATTTTAGAAATCCTTTTCTTAAAATCCTCCGCAAATTCTCACTGTAAATCTAGAGTAATATATTCTATCCATGGACATGTCTTGGTTCTTCTCTGAGAAAAATTTCGTATTTGCCAGCAAAGAATTTTCGTTTGAAAAGAACGACAGCGCATCTGTGCTCAAATTTGACTTAATATATTTCCACGCGTGTAATGCGAGTAAATTCCATTTTTCCACGGTACGCAAAATTTACTTTATTCACTTTGTTTACATACTCATTAAGCAGCGTCAAAGGGACCATATCAAATATCATCGTTGTATTCAATGAAATAACATGAACATTTTATTCCTTAGACGGGAATTTTTGCAAAATCAGATTTTATTTTTAACTTTACATTTTGAATGCTATCCATTTATTTAAATGAAAATTATTCCCGAATTCAATGATAATAGAACGGAAGTTAATGGAAGTGACAAGGACTCAGTCGTTGAAATGCTGAGACTAAAAAGGTGTACATATAATCAAAAACTGGTAAGGTGCTCGTGTGCTCTGAGGACGCAATACCAGTTTTTATATATAGATATATATTGCAAAGACATCAGTATATAGGAATACATTTATAACGATATTAAAAGAATGAAACAATTATTTAAAGTCTTCTGTAGGAGGGTAAAATTAAATTTCATTGAAACGTGAGAAAAGTAATAAACGCTTTTTTCATTGGCAGAACGCATCAGATGGTGCAGAAACATTGCCATGGGGAGCGAGCGATCCAACCAGGTAAGACCCGTTCTTTACGGGGCGATACGCGTCTTTTAATTAAATCAATTTTGTTACGAGAAGCGTGAGTAAATACTGGGAACGTGTTAAAATGATGAGTGAATTTATACCATTTAAAATTTTGACTTTTTGAAGTAATTTTTAAGATTCTTTAATTTTCCTGTGCAGTATGTGAGTATCTCTAATACGGTCAAGTTTTTAAAATTGTCGACGTACCAGTTAAGCTATATTAAATGTTGATTACTTGTAAAATTACCCGGGTTATAATTATTTCTATCGTCAAAACTCGAGGCTGGGGCGTCAGTCGATAAAAACGTACGTACCTGCGGGGTGTGGAATATTTGTTAGGTCCTTAAAAAAATCGTTTAAATCTTTTATGTGTGACTTTGACTATTGGAATATATTAAAGTTAACAAGCCTTATCATTTCAAATTTCAGCTTAATGCTAGTATCTGTGGACGGACGGGAGTGTCGTCCTGAGGTATGCAATCCGCACACCGCATATGTTTTTTTTACAGAAAAATGTCATGTTAGGACAAAGTTACAAAGTTAAAAAGTAATTTAGTTTTAAAAATTACGAGAAATTACGATTGATGTATAAAGGCTATATATTATAAGAAAGAGCTCACAAATCACACCTCAAGCGAAACGATACAATGATAAGTATTATACTATGTACATAAATCTCCTCGCAACAAGAAAACAAAATGTGCCGAGAGAGACGACTTCTTTGAAGATATATCCTCGAAAATCTTGCAGGTGTTCTCCTCAGTTTATCTTGGATAAACACTATTAGATGGAATTTGAAAAGTTATCGTAACTTTTCAGTTCTTTGAAATCTTAAGACAATATTTACTTTGCAATATTAAAACTGAAATCATATATGATTTTATAATATGTGTATGTAACGATGTACATATTTCTAACTTATGCAAGAATTAGACTTGTTTGTAGCTGTTGTCCTTCGACGATTTCTAAGAATTCTTTATTTAAGAGCTACGAAACATAAACAAATCCACATTCAATAAGCAAGGCATTAAAAAGTTGGGAAATATATATCTTGATTGTTATCCATTTATTATTAATAGCAGCCGCGTCTCTTGGACAAATATTAGTCTTAAACTAAGGCAGAATTCCAAAAATATATTCTGTACAGTCGTACCTTATAACAAACTTTAGTCATTTTTTTTCTCTGGAATTTTCTTCTACACATTTACAAACCAAAAAAGCATTTAATGTCATTTATTTCTATCTTGTTGCTTCTCAAAACCGAAAGTTATATTTCAACAAGTTTTACAAGGAATGGATTTGGTTTATTGCTGCAATTAGGCTAGTTGGTGTGACGCAGTTAGTCGAGTGTGTTCTGTTATTGCCGTGCTCCAAACTACGACATGTATTAAGATTTATTTTGTCTTATTTCTAAATTTTCCATGACAGCCACTATATTAAAGTTTCGTATTAATTGTAATAGTCTCAGTTATTTATATGAATATTTTATTAATATTTTAGCTAGTAAATAAGAAAATGTATAAAAGGTTATTGTCATAATTTTGGAGTTAAATATTACTCTAACTTTCCCCGTGTTTAAAATTATAGTGAAAAACTTTTGTTTTATTGTTTTAAAATGATAACTTATACAACGACATACAATGGAAAGAGGCATAAATTCATTAGATCTAATGAAACAAACTGCAAATTTGAATGTAATTTAGTTTCTATTATTTTTATTTATTTATGTGAAGTTTTATTTAAATTTGTTATTTTACTTTCTTATTTACGATGAGATTAAAAAGATTAATTTCAAAAACCCGTCAAGTGCGAGTCGATCTCGCATATTGAGGGTTCCGTACCAAAATTTTACAAGATTAAAGTAGTTAGTAGTAGTTGACGCTTTTAAAATACAAAAATAATTATATTTACTTACATTTATTTTCAAAACAATTATCAAAAAAAATAAAAAGAGCAATCACAGTGGAACGCTCGTTTTTCAAACATTTTGAGGTACAACTTTAAACCATTTCATTTAAAAATTGAAAAAAAATGTTGTTGCGGTCCTTAAAAGTTGCCCTTTCAAATGATACCCGATACGACACAAAGAGGAAGCAATATTATTTTTGGGGCATGTCTCACCCCCTTTAAAAATGAAATAAAAGTATTTTATAAATTTAGACTAATGATATATCTGTGGTATAAAAAATATAAATGAATATCCAAGGTACACTATGCCAAATTTCAAGTTTTACGTCACACAGTTTCCGAGGAAAACTGCTATGGCAGAGGGACAGACCCGTGAGTGTTCTTATAGGGGTTTTCCTTTTTTTCCTTTGGAGGTACGGAACCCTTAGGAAGTATTAAAATTAATGATAAGCTTATTATAATAATTTAGTTACTATACATATTACTACTTTGAAAAGATACGTATTTCATCGTTTAAAGTTCTTATTTTATGTTTGTTATGCTGGTTAGCGACACTGGATACGTCATTGTTTGTGATAATGAGCTAAATAAACGTTTAATTTCATAGGAATTACGTTTTTCTCTATGTAACAATTTTACCCAAGGCTTTAACTTTAAGCTCCGAGGCAGGGCAATAAGTGACAGTCTATCCTTTGCGTAAAACTCTATAAAATAAAAACGATTTCTGAGTTATATTTTATTATCAAGGACAGACAGTCTGTAATAAATTTATTATATTTGTAAATATATATTATATTTATTTATTTATAGATATAGTTTATGGTGAAAATTATACTAATATCAATGATATATCACAATCAATTCAACTGTTCTTTTAATTGTAGCTTTTAGCCCCTTGTTCCCTTGCTCTAACTTTAAACTAAAATGCCTCAGTCCGACATTTCCAAAAAGGATACTTTGCGCTTTTATTTGGCCCAAAAGGTAAACATCAATATTGATGTTGTTTTCCGAGGGAAGAACGGCAACAATTGTCTATTGATTGATTGCGTGACTAAAGATAAACCCGCACAATGATAGTTAATCATAACACGAGTGTTGGGTAATAAAAAAAGGTGCGGGATAAACATTTCAAAAATATGATTTATTACA
Organism: Proctacanthus coquilletti; assembly: GCA_001932985.1. Classification (NCBI taxonomy): domain Eukaryota; kingdom Metazoa; phylum Arthropoda; class Insecta; order Diptera; family Asilidae; genus Proctacanthus; species Proctacanthus coquilletti. The sequence continues at coordinate 78,154 of MNCL01000078.1, forward strand.
CCTATCAAATCGACTCAATTTTCGGATGCTAACTGAATTATATTATAATCGAAAAGTAAAATGTAATAAGAAAGTAATATACGTATTATATTTCATTCCTATTAGAGGTTAATATATAAATTGAAAGTATTGTATAAATGTTAGAAAAAATTGTAAAGGTATTAAACATCATAGATGCGCACATGACCAAAAGTTCGCAAACGAAATTTCTATCCTCCACATCTTAACTTTAAATTTAAGGCAGTAGCTTTAAATTTATCTATCTAAAATTTAGGGATCAAGTATAGGCGTCTATTCAATTGAATTAGTGGGAACCTTCATCGAATTAGATACAATAAAATATGTACCTTCTATACCTTCCGGTGAAAAGCACTTACCCTTTTGTTTGGATTCAAGAACGTAAAGATAATCATCATGATGTTGTATGGTGTCCAACAAATCAAGAAGGCTACAATTATAACTACGGATATCCTAAGAGACTTGACTTTGGCTTTATGTATCAGTCGTTGTCTGTTTGTCTGTGGCAGCTTATTGCTGTACACCGCTAACTTGGAGCCTTGGAACATCTTTTCGCTCCCTGGAAATAATCAACTCAAGGACGATGCTTTTATGGAAGGGTTTTAGCACTAACCTGATATTGTCCTAAAGGTAGATAAATACGTAACTACTAATATGCACAGTGGAATAATGAAGGTGAAAAACAATGTGAATGTCGTATAGAGCTGTTCCTGCCATTCCGCGGTGTAAAAACCGTGCGTCACACATTGGTAAAAGTCCTCTACGAATGGCCCACGAGCTACTCTGAAGATGAAGAACTGGAAGTAAAAAAACATCAAGTTATTAGGATAACAATTAACGTAATTAGATTGGGCTATTTTCTGGCAAAAATTGCACCTCTAAAAGCAGCAATTAATTTAAGAAGTCAATTAAACCGAAATTAATGCTATGCCAGCAATCGCCGCAATTTTTGTAACCGAAAAAGGTACACACCATAAATCTGCAGCATCCGGTCGGTGTTACGTGTAAAGGAGTTAACTAAGAAATTGCTCTAGTGTATATACATTTGTTACTAAGGTATGTCTAACCGACAGTGCCACAGTAATGGTTCCTTAATTATGTCCGAAACCGGAAATTGTCGCTCTCGCAATTTCTCTGAACAAACAGGAGCTTTTTAATTAACGATTTAATTGTGACTTTTCCTGGGTAGAGTTCATTAAACCTTAGAATTAACGAACTGTTTTTAATTCTAGGAAAAAACTTTTCTTCTAAACTATCTATGAGAACTTTACGTTTAAGCAAAAAATAAAACAAATAAAGTTTGTTTCTTTAAGATTTGTAAAAGACAAACAACTTGACAAACTAAGTTAAACTTTATATAAAAACACTTTAAAGAAATCTTTAGAGCTACACAGTTTCTCACGTTGGAAAAATCGATATTTCTTACCTATTTTTAAAGTAAACACTTTTACGAAAATGTTTATAAAATTTCATGTTGAACATATGACAAGATGTCATGATTAAGCCATGCTGTTAAAAAGAGGGGAAGAGATGTTTTTTTTTTCTAGCTGAGTAAAAATTAGCACGTTAGACTTACGATGCCCTTATTAAGTTACTTATAAAGATTTCTCAAAAATTCCTACCTAAATTTTTTAATTGCAAATAAGCAAACGAAGTTATGGTTTTTGTTAAGTATTGTTAAATAAAAAGTAATAAAATATCATACTATGACCTTATAATGGGTCCCAAATTTAACAAAAAGCAAATTATATACATGATAAATTAATGTTGTATATACAAGTATGTGATTCTTGAGTAAAAATGTGACAATAAGTTTTAATGTACGAGTTATATTCAAGAACAGAGATGAATGACTTGAAATTGTATAAAAATGGTCGATTATCAAGTTTTATTAATCACGTATTTTTCTAAGAAGAAAAATGTGCTCCAGTAAATTAATAAAAACCTGCTAAACCGAAAATTGAGTGGAATTGTGGTTTATATAAGTTTTCTGAGGTCGGTGCTGCTATATAATTTTACTAGAGTGTAAAGTGTGACGAAAATACCCATCAAATTAAGTATTCATTACTCAACAGAGTAATCGTTAAGTAAAGTTAATTGCAACAACAACATCGCACATTGCTCAAGATCATGTTTAAAATTATCTTACTACATTTGTGTCTTTAAGCGACCTTTCTTGAGTCTAGGGTTCTCACGGAACTAATTGAAGGACCGAATTTGTGAATAAAGGGTGAAACTAACTTTTAAAAGAAGCTATAAATTACTCGGAAACTTGGCACGTCGGCAAATTACTTTGCTACGCATCCTGCCTCTGGCATTTAAAATGAAAATTACCTGAAATTTACTCATGTGCACAGAGGAAATTATTTGCCACAAGGGAGAAACCATCATTTCTTTCGAAGGTCTGACCCATACGCCTTAAATCTTCAGGAGCTAGGACATGTTTTTAAATGCCCTGTCAAGTTCATCTTGAGAACCTTACACCGTATCAAAAATTTGCAACGCAAGACATTTGCCTTATTTTACGAAATTGAGAATGTCTCTTGTGCCTATTTTAATTCTTACACCTAAGTAGGTATTAGTGAAATATGTCGCGCGGTATATGGAGGTATTTAATGCCTCGCACATGCACCTGGTAAGAGAGAGTTTCCACATCAATTAATGTAACAACGATGTAAAATACCAGGTTACGGGATTTTTTACGAAATATTAAATTCAGGAATCAAGGAAATATCAAATAATGTATAATAATGTAAAGTTATTTTCAATAATAACCAATTATTTTCGGTATCTGGATGTTCCTGGAAAATTCGCCTTTACAGCAGATTTGACATTTCGTACAGTAAGGGCCAAATGCCTCATTAAAATAAGCAAAATCGCGTCTCTTGCGCGCCTCCGGCTGTATTATTATTTTGGAGGAAACCATCCCAGAAATTTATACCTTAATAGTAATTCTTAAATTACACGGAAAAAATCCTTTCGCCGTTTAATTTAAATATTTGAAACTTAAGCTGATTTTGTGGCAAAATATGTGTGATCAAAGTTGCCTCCGGTAGAAGATGCATGAATATTTTTATCCTTTCTAAAATACAAGTTCTAGATCTAATAAATTTGAAGGATCAATTAGCAAGAAAAATCCATGTGAGAATTTAGAAAAAATTTAAATAGATACGTACTAAGGATAACAAAGATGAATTACTCAAACCTATACGGTCCTATGAACTTTTAAGGTCGTTTGCGAAAAGATGGACTGTTAGATAAAGTGATGTGAAAAAATATTGAACAAATATCTGAATCCCCAAACGAAACATAATAAATCAGGCAATTTGTAATTAATCATAGAGGTGCTAACAAAGATTTTTATTTTATCTCGTGTTCGTACAACAACAACCATTAATTAAAAATATCCATTCTAAGAAATTAAAACAAAAATCTCTCTATTATAAGAGAAAAGAGGTCCGCATTGACGTGGGGGCGTTGTTTCGGATTCCTATAAATAATTAGCAGAACAGCAACAAACCACTAAGTAAAATTAATAATCGGTCGTGACTAACTATGCAAAAGAAGTGGCAAGCCATACGAGGTGTATGTTTTATTAAATTGGAACATTTCTCCTCGAAATTTCTAGAGTATGTACTTTTGGTTGCTTTTCAACAAAGCAACACCAATGTTTATATTTTGTTTATGGTTTAAGTTTAATATTTGGACGTTTCTTCTTTTAATAATATTTAAATTGAAATTCTCTTCATTTTATTATATTTATAGACATCTGTTTTATTTTCTGAAAGATATTGTCTGAAGGGTATTGTCTACTTTAATATTATTAAAAAACCTAAACTCGAAATGAATTATTGAAATATAGCCCTAAGGTTACCGCCTAGTATTATAGAAATAAATTGCTAAAATATGATAGAGGTCCTGAGCTCAATATCGAATAGTAATATTAAATAAAGTTTGAACTGAAATTATATGGGAATTTAACACTTATTACGAATATCGTTAATATCTGTCGAGACCCTATCAAGTGAAAAATGCTTTACTTTTTCCACTCCGTCATTCAAACGATTAGGAGGATCGGTGGCATGGAATACATTTCAGTCAATGTCAGGACTCTAATTGAATTTCAAATCTATATGGGACAGGTTCGTAGATATATCAAATATACGGTAGGGAATCAGGAAAATGCGACCTTAAGATTTCTCAGATTTGCCAGAATTAAATTTATCGTGTCGTTAACAGCACGGGTCGGGTGGTTTATTTCCTATTTAGAAGAAATGAAATCTGAAGATCTGAAATGAATTCTGTCGGGCCTTAGAATTTATAAAAAGTTTTCCTTAAATCGAAACTTAATACGAAATATTCTAGCGTCCCTTTCAACTGTGGGGGCATCAAGGCTGAACGAAATCGAATTAGGAAGGTATCGTAATTTTAAAACTTATCAGTATATGAAATTAGAATTATTTCTGCTTCTTTGAATCTCAGTATATATTTGTTTTTGCGACAGTAGTAGCTATAATTTAAAATATTTCAAGAAATAACGCGTTAATGTAATAGAAGCTGAAAATCATAAAGATGGAGGGAAGTGTAGATGTATGCTTATACTTCTCATTAATTTACGTTTTATTGTTACATTAGGTCTGTCTTATGGTTTAATTATTTATTTTATCAAAGTTCTGTGGAGGTTACAAAATAATGAGGTGAATTTGCATACTGCGGGCTTCAAATTTAATGATTTATGACGAAAATTTCTTTGGGTTAAGATAATATTTACATTGAGATTTTAATTAATTGTTCTGACTCTGTGGAAACAATTAATTGTGTTTTTTAAGATGAAGTAGAAAATCCAGGGTGTTAAAGTTAATTAATTTTATGCTATCCATGTATATTAAGCTCCCCACATTTTTTTTTAAGTGAGTGGTTTTTTCTGGGAAAAATGTAGAACAATTTGTTTTTGTGCAAAATTCATTCTCTATACTTATAAATTGCAAACTCTGGCTGTCTGCTCGCTATAATAGAAGAACCACTGAGTTCATTTTGATGCAGCTTTCATTGTTAGTAGGTGGATTATTCGAGAGAGGTTCTTGTGCATGAACCAGTGGGGTATTTTAAAAGGGTATGGAGCAATTAAAATTAAAAGGGATAAAAAAATCGAAAACATTTTACAAATTATTCAAATATACTAATTTGAATTCTTTCGTACGTGCTATGATCTCAATTACTTTTATGTATTATACCCCTTGCTTTTCCGCAGTTGGTTAAAATTTTAGACTTCTACTTTCACTCTTAATATTAATACTAATTATGATGGTTAACACAACGTTTAAGACATAAATTACATTTCGCCGCCGACAAATAGAATAATAAGCTAACTTTACACATTCCGCGTAAGGTATAAACGACTTCAAATAATCGTACCATAAATGGCAATCTTTACTCGCAAGAAATTCAGAATATGCTCCATTTATTTAGGAACAATGAACTTCAATTACTTTATCGAATTTTTGGAATTAGTTTACAAAAGTGTATGCCATAATATGTAGCTTCAGAAGATCACAAATTCTAAAGAAAAAGCCTCACGTATTGGCTAAATTGAGTCACGTTATAAAGATAAAATACTCACGATACGCAAGTTCCGACCATTCGATTTAATATAGGTCTCCCAGGGAAAATGGAATATTTACGAAATTCTCTTCAGTATAAAACATTTAAATCAACCGGCCTATATCATTGGCCTTTTGGCCAGTTTGATCTATCCTATGGAGTATTACTCAAGGGCAAACAATCAAATTTTTCTGAATATTTGAAAACGATATGTACGTGATATACGTGATAAGGAATAAATGTTGCTTGTCATTAAATTGAAGAAAAAATTGCAATAGGCCTGGCATTCATCCCAGAGGTAAGATTTTGTTGAAAACATCCTTAAGAGTAGATATCACGGTCCCAGATAAGGAAGTTCTTCAAAAAAACAAACTGGATTTTGTTTCGTGCAATGGGAGGTGAAATTGGTATTCTACAATATCTGTCACGAAGATTTATTAAAAGATATTCCAGAAAGTAATTTATATTAAAATTTTGCATATACAGTAGAGAGAATTATTATTTATGAAGAAATAAACATGATATTATACTGCGCAAAAAGGAATTTAAATGTCGGTTTTATTCGCTGTTTTATTTGAAATAATTTTTCACAGTTACTGTCTCTTCTTGATTCATCAAGTATTTGATAAGCGTACCAATAGCATAAATTTTGAACATAAATCAAAAATAACATTTAATTAACGTTGTTGATTTGATATTTTTTAAGGTGATGCCATTGTTATTTTCTTAATGGAATTTAAATGTAAAGGAAAAGAGTACATCAAAAGTTGATAATCCGCAGAAGTTCATGCAAGCTTGAAATCCTCTCATGTTGTGTTTGTCATTCGCATAGCGACTCTGTTCAAAATTGAATTGGCTTTGTTTAGGTTTAGAGGAATGCCGGGCTGGGGAATTATTCCTTCATATTTCGTTTTGTTATGCGTAATATTTTGCACTTTCGATGTAAACCTCTGGAATGGGGAATTTATTCACGTCAGTCTAATCTCTGTGTAAAAGCCAACAATACGCATCTTCTAGGACGGGAAAATCAAGGTACATTATTCAAACTGCGGCAACTCCACCTACGTAATTCAGATATTGAATTGAACTTTTCGAGAATGTAAGGATTTCAGTTGTTTACCTGAAACTCAAGTAAGCTCCCAGCAGATGATAGGCCGGTTTTTTTTTTTAATCACTTGTCTATTGCTCTCTCAATAAACAACAAGAATTTACAGAAAGTTTTCTACTCGCTTGTTATAAAATAAACATATAATTTTGTTCATGATATATTACTTTTTAATTATATTTAGTCACAGGAACGAGAGAAAATTGTGAAATCTGACTCAAGTTTAATATTTAACATAATGAAATTTTATTTACTTTTTTTATTTTATTTATTTAAAGGGATTCTCTATTTATAAGGACTATATCTGTTTGCTTTGAAAAGATGTAATTAAAAATATTTAGTACGAATTACTTTTCATTTTACACTTATAGTTGTATGTAGATTCAGAAATCTTAGCATATGCGTCCCATTGATTAGCTTTAAACCAGACATACGATTTTTTTTTTTCAATTAAACTATTTACCATTTATTGCTTAGACATACTTTTTGTAATTTTAAGTATCGTTTTTGAATAAATATATTTTATTTCGACAAATAATATTTAAATCAACCAGCTTTAATTAAAATTTAAAAGCAAACTTGGAAAGTGATATTAATTCATTTTTGTTCAGAAATACTCATACACGAATTAAATTTTAAAAATTTCTCATTAATTATAAATTTTTTTTTAATATTCCTCAATTGCATGGCATTTTTCCCTCTTGAAATATGCACAAATAAACAAGTTGATATTTTCGTTGACATTTTTAAGAATATAGAAAGAAACTTGCGCCCACTTCGTTTTCCTTGAAAGAGTATATACTTGAAAAATGTCTGAAGATAATTAAAAATATTTTAAGATATGAGTATTTCAGAACAGTTTAGATGAATTAAAATGAGGAAAGTCACCAAGATCTTCCAGGTCGCGTTTCTTTAATGGATATTTACAAGCGAGTGGCTATTTACAAGTGGGCAACTTCGAAAAGTTTGCGAAAGTAGGTTTTATTTATTTTACGAGGATGCATTCCTTCACGAAACAATTTGCAAATTTTTAGAGTGAGTGGGAAATTTTGGTTTTATATACGAAAAAAAGATAATTTTTGGTACCCTTCATTGCTTTGTGGTGTAGCTAATATTTGGGAATTCTCTTTGTTTTCTTATATCTTTTAGTATGCAATTTATTCGAATAATTCGAAAATTTGACATCGTGTTTTTGCATACTTTTGGAATTATGAAATTCTTTAATGCAGCGCTTCTCTATTTCGGAATTCTCTTTTCCTTTTTGTAATAATTTTGACGAAAATTTATGTACTAACAAAGGAAAAGGGACCTTAAATTCAACATTACAAAGAGACATACAAAATCATCTATCAACAACAAGAACGGAGATCCACGGATATAATACAAGACAAGTAAGGATGGAAAATTATAATCTACCTGAACCTAGTCCTAATCGATGGAAATATGAACCAATTTACTCTGCAGTTAGTTATTATAATAGTTTGCCAGAAAAATAATTATTAAAACTGATGTTGGATCGAAAATTTAAGGAAAATTAATAGCATAATAGTTATTAATATCATTTATATATGTGCGAGCCCTCATACCGAATATTATTTGTCTGGGGAGCGCAAAATTGAATTAACTTTTATTTTCAAAATTTGTCTTTTACTTTGTAGGAAATATTTTAAATGGATCCACAGAGCCTAAATTCTAAAGCCTAGACAGCTCAGAATTAGTAGAATTAATGTTTCCAGAAACATTCTGAAGAATGCGACATAAAAATCTATTAATATTAATAATAATAAGTTCAACTTCTACAGAAGTAGTTTGCAAGACATACAGACACATATGAAAGAACAAAAACTTTTATATAAGTTGCTGCGTTACGACTGGAGGGAAGAAACATTAGCCCTTCCAAAAAAGGAAAAGAATACTATTTCTCTTAAAGGAAATGAAGAGGAATTAAACGGAATTTCATTATGTTTCCATTCTGAGAATTCAGTTCTTTATGTGAGCAGCAAAGTATTTTATTACCTCGTGTGTTTTTTTTTTTGTATTTGGTAACTAATTATACTAGTGTTATTAGAATTCTACCGACGTCAAGGACGAATAGAGTTATGAGATCCTTACAGCTTTAATTAAAATTAATTTTAAGAAAAATGCAAATTAAATTTAGTTAGAGTTCATTCCACGTCAAGGCGAGCTTTTGTTAGTGAAAATTTAATTAAAATAAGAAACAAAAGAAACAAAATATGTTTCATATATTTCATTATCAGATTAACCTTTTAATCAAAACATAGATGCAATTATTTAAATTATTTTAAAGGGTTTTGTTTTAATCACTATTAAGAAAATTTATACGCTAAGTTTACTATATCCGAAAGTTTTACATAGATTTTAAGAAAATTGCATCTGTTTTCTTTTATACTTATATAATAAAATGAAGAAGGTTGATACAAATGTCGTCAGTGCAGGCAACAGTAGTTTCAGTATTCTAGAATTCCATCGAGTGCTGATCTCGTTTTACTTAGCTCTGATTCTTTGTCATTCCTTAAAGAAATTTCGGTAAAAGGAAGGAATCTGATTTTTACAACTGATATTTCTTTTATTTCTAGTTTCGTTTTTTCGAATTTTCCTGTTTACCAGATCCTGGAGAAATGTTTAAGGGAAAGTACCAAGTTCATTTTATATCTTTTGAAAAGAGATCTTGTCTATTGGTGACGACCGAACGGAGTGCTTTGTTGCCTCTTGGAAACAATCGGGTATGTAAATCTTTAAAGCTAAGTTCATTGAATTTAATTAACTTTAAGTGACAAGACGAATAAATAGAGTTAATTGATTTTAATTGTAGTTTTCTTGTTTCCAGTACTTTTGAGATTTCACTTTATTAATATGTAAATTAAATGTAACAAAGCGTGATTTTAAAATGTCGGGAGTTTACATGCAAATGCATTTTTAATTCTTTTCTAATATTTTTTAAAATTTTATATTTGGAATTGTAATAATATGATCTTAATGATTAATAGGAGGTAAATGTAAATGAAAATAATTGATGACTGATTTATTGATTAAACAAGTATTAACACACCAGTCATCAACTTTCAACAAAGGTTCGTGGTCTTTCCGTTTAACGAAAGAGAATATTGAGTGCGGGTTGCGAAAAAAGTTTAATGTTTTTTAAGTAGTCCCGAAAAAAGACACCGAAATTCAAATATTTATTAAAAAGGGAAGGACATGATAGAAAACATGTTGAACCTTATCTTTGTAAAGTAATGCTGAATATTTTACACCTAATTGACTTTTGCCTGTTTGTCCATTTATAATGCAGGAACTACTGAATTGATTTTAATTTTGTATTCCCTTTTCTCTAGGAGATTTTTTGGGAAAGGTTTCATTCATTCCTGAGATATGTTAAAATCAAAACTAACAGGTTAAAGTCGTATATAAAAGCCATAGAAAATAATGTTGTTATTGCGAAAATCACTATAGATCACTATAGAACTTAATAGTAGTCAACCTCAAAGTTTATATTATATATATGTGTTTATTTACATATAAATTTTCTATCAGACCAATGACTGAATTAGTCAATTAAAAAAGTCTTTTTAAGTGCAAAATATAACACTGTTTAATGCATCTACATTTAGTTAAATATCTAGGTTTTCATTTTCCCTAGTTTATAAACTAAAAGTACATATTTAAATAAATTCATATAATATTTTATATTTATATATTGAATAATAAATAATAAATACTGATTTGCTATGCTGAGCTTTAACTTGGTGCTCGTTGTTATATTCTGACGAAACACTTGGAAACCATAGGTTACTAAAAATATAACAAATAAAATTTCCACTTACTGGCGAGGATTCTTAATTTTGATTCGAAGAGAGAATTCCTAATTTCCTTTTGAAATGAAATCGTGAACACCTGGGACTGGATTTCTTGTAAGATGGTATCTCCCCTTCGCACGTGTATGGCTATACACGAGTATCTAACTTAGTAAGCCACAGGTTGTTCGGCGATCTCTTATCATCGTCGCCAATTTCTTTTCATAAACAATTGGCGTGTTTGCGAGCCCGAAACCTTCGAGTGCGGCGCAAACTTCCAATTGAAGAATTTCCACTCAATACCTAAGTAAATTTGTGGTAATTTCGGTTACACGGGAGAGAATTGAAAATAAATTCAGTGTAAAGAAGGATTCCGGTTAGCGCTAGTGTTGACAAAGAAAACCAGCTCGGACTTATAAAAGTAGTTTTAAAATTCCACGGAAAGACCGCTTAAATTTGCATTTAAATAAAAGCGAAAGCGTGGCGTTGATAATACAAATTTCCAGCTTTGTAATATTATCTCTTCTTCGCGAGTAGAATGATTCAGCTTGCGGTTTGTATTTATTTAGATTGGAGCAGTTGTCGCTGGGTGCTGTTCGCAGATATTTCGAGTGGGGGTGTCGTTCTGAATAAGTTAATAGACTATCGGGGTTACCGCGCCAAAAATCTTAAGCCGAGTTTCTCAGGTATGCAAATATTTGTGGCTTTGCGATCCGGTAATCGGCAGGTCTATGAGGCAACCTATTGGTCAAGCTTTGAAAATTTTAGCATCACAAATTGGATAAAAGGAATCGCTTCTTTTGATTGACAATGTTTTGCGCTTATGAATTCAAAATTGCATGTATGGCTTTTATTGGAATTGTTCTCGTCTGTTTGTGCTGTTATCTTATCGATCCGACTATCACCACATTAGCACTTGAAATTAAGGATTCTGTAAGGATTCTCGAATACTTCGACTGAATCTGACCCGATTTAGGAATTCGAGCACAAATAAAATGATAAGGTTGTAAAATTAATTTCTATAAATCTATAAGACTTAGAATTTTCGTTGTAGTTGTCCTACTTAACTTAAAGTTTAGTAAGGCCTTATATTCCCTGATTTTTTGAAAATTTTAGATTCACTAGTTTCGGAAATAAGGGAGAGGGGAATGCTCTATTTTCGCATAGTTTTCAGACTATCGTTTTAAATATGCTATTTAAAATTATGAAAAAAATATTTTTATATTCCTCATAACAGGCCCATTTAAATGATACCCCACATGATATATAAAATTCGAGTACTTTATTTCCACATATTTAATTTTTATAAATGGGTTAACAAGATGTTTCAGTTTCAAGTCTGTACGTTGCAAGGTTTCTGAGAAAATCGGTTGTGTCAGAGGGACAGACAAATGATCTTATGAGTTCCGGTTTTTCTTTTTGAAGTACTGAACATTAAAAATATATTAAAAAATGAATGGACGGAGTTAAAGTAATTGTATTTTCGTTTTTCGTAATTGTGTTTTTCGTTTACTTCGTATGTATTTATTGTTTCTCCGAGTTTTTTATTTACAAATATAGTTTTAAAATTTTGGGCACTCAATATTAACAAAATTGTTGCTTAGTTCTAATCACAGCTTTAACAATATTTTTAAAGATAGATATCGCCATAAATTTGAGCAAATTGAGTTTAGAACAAACCCATAACCATAAATTCAGCCTGTAAAGTGTATCTAGGGTATCTATTTCCATCAGAAATCACCTTATAATTGCGCGGTTGACAATAACAAACAACCAAAAATATACGGTCACATTCATGCTTAATATTCTCTACGTACAATTATTTCTAACTCGTTGTAAACGAACTCAAAAATATCCCTCCTTGATTGCCATAGATCAATGATTCAATAATGAGCGTTGAAAGTTCTTGTGCTGGATAATAGGATCAAGCCAGGGATGTGGGGGTTTTCATAACCATAAACCGGGGAGGAGAATTCTTCATTATCATTCGTTAGACGTACGATGGAAACTGGCGGTGAAATCAAAAGTTCCTAATTGTACGGAGAAATGCCTAATATACTTGCTGTTCCTGAAGGGAAGTTGCTTGATAACCTTTGATAATTGAATATCACAGAATGTGATCAAAAGCTTGCAGGAAATTAAATAAAAATTAATTTGTGTGTGTATCGTTACATTTAATATCATAGAAAACTTTGATACTTAACCCAATTCAAATATAAAATAAAAGACTGTCATCCTCGAAACTTATAAGGAAACAATAAAAAAGAATATACAGCTTCTGGAAAAAGTTTGAGAACACCAACAGATGTCGAAAAATATCAAAAACTTTTGTACAGATGTGGATATGACATCATCTTGCTTTTGTAGTCTTTTCAGATTCTTCTATAAACTTTTAAAGCTTATCTCTCTAGATTGTTGCTCCGGTCTTGTTTCAGTCCGCTTCATTAATTCAAACAATTTGTTATTATCTTTTTATGGTGATTGTGACTTTTTGCCAAATGTAACAAGCATAGAAATCTATAGAAGTTTTCTAAAGGAACCAAGTTCCAGACTTCCGGGATTATAAACCAACAAACTTTCTCTTCTAATAAATTGTTATTAATTGTAGTCACAAAAATCAGTAGTCTTAGTCCATAATCATAAGGAACAAGAAAGCTGCCCAAATTAACAAAAACAATCCAACATTTTTTTAGATCTCTTGACTTCAAAGGATGGGTGTCACCCTTCACAAATACGGGTATCACCCTCTTGAGGACGTCACCTGGGGCGGGCTTTGTTCTTTAAAAATTGACTGTAAAATGCGGCTTTACTTTTATATTTAATATGGAAAAACTGATTAAGCGGGGTTTTTCTTCTACTCGCTATAATATATACAATTTTAAATTTTTTGTGGTACTGATTACCTTTTTCGTATTTGGGAATTAAAAGGTCCAACAAAGTTGTTTTTAAAATACACGTAAAAAAGTACCTTTACCACGTATTCTCTTTACATACTTTGCATAAACTCTACATAGAAAGAGTCTTACTGAGAATAATTAATATTAATTGTAAAATAAAATGGACAAATATTAAATAATATCTCTCGTCTTCTATATAACAGGCAGTATTTGAAGTTGTAATCTACATATTTAGAGACTACTGTACTATTAGCAGTGAAGAAATATTTACTTAATATTTTATGAACTTGTATTACTTGTTATTCAAAAACATATTCCTATTATATTAATAGATAACTGGCTTTTATATACCTAACTCCTAAAAAAATTATAGCACAATTCATTCTGTGTCTTTATTGGATCGTAGTTGAACTGTGATTAAAATTGACTTCTTATGTGAATTCATCTTTTTCAACATACAGGAAAAAAAACAGAGGACGTAGTTAATATTTATCTTTAATTTTTCCAAAATAAACTTTATTCTATTCATTTATATTTCCTTTAATTCGCCATTATTTTTGTGTGCACATAAAATAAAGACTTTAATATGGGCTAAAGGTTCATTGAAGTCGATTTAGGAGTAGAGTGTAAGCTTGCTGTTCAATCATTTCTGCAATTCTAAACAACCTGATGTACTTCAAATGGTCATTAACCATTTATAAATTTATGTTAAGATATACACAAATTAGATGCTTTTAAATTGTCATCTACTTTATTATCATTTGGAAGCGCACTTAAGGCAAACAAAGAGATTAAGAACAAGTGTGTATAATTGAGTATATAATTGAAAATCGTGAACCAGCACCAATTTGAAAAAATTAGCATACATAATAAATTTAATAAAATTTATTTGCCAGGATCTGTGGATTGCATCGTCTCTGGATTCGTATCCATGTGCTGGAGCAAAGCATTAATAAGTTATGCACCTCTTCCTAGAATTAAATACAAAATTTTGGATCACACAGAGTTTGAACACGATTTAATAGTTCTGTTAATTTCTTACAATACTCTGGATCCCAGCATCTTCCTAAGAAACCACGAATCGAATAAACTTGTAAAATATTTACGTTACTAACGAATCTCATATGAATGACCCAATTCCAACTCTCTCCCAGGTATTTCTTAAAAAATGTACCATGATGTTGCATTGGTTAGCATTTTTTAAGGTTCTCTCGATTTTGAGTCGGTTGTCAATGACAAAAGCGTACCGTGTCATTCAACTTAAAGTGGGCATTGTTCCATAAGTTTTTGCAATGTGTAGCTGTGTCGTGATGTTTTTACACAGAACACTAAAACGCTAACACGTACTCAAATGCCCGCACACTGAGTTCGTGGAGTGTATTGAATTTTAATACCCTAAACTTCAGTTTAAGGCTTTACGTTTAAATTAACAACAAAGTTTATGAAGAACGACACAGCACCACTGAAATAATTTGAATAATTTTTCTTAAAAGAGAATAGCCTTCAAAACTGAAACTTTAAAATGTAAAACGTTATTTTAATATTCTGAAATGTATTTCAGATCATATGGACAAAAACTGATAAATACCCTTTATCTTCCACTAAGAGGTAACAACCACCTTAACCGGACATTTAACATTTAAAGGAAAATTAATTGGTTATGTTCATATCTTGCTTATGAAGGTAGTTCTAAAGTGCAGATGCTAGTTTTATTGCAAGCCATCTGGTTCTTATGGACCTATTCATCTGTAAAAATGCACCCTCTGGATTGCATCGCTTCAAGTAGTTCCTTCTAGTCAAGAATTTTCCCCATAAAATTCAGTCATAAATTCAATATCTACTTTTCTAGTTTAACCACGTTCAACTCTTTGATGACTTTCCACTTTAGTAAGAGCTAGTCAGGAACTGCGATTACTGTCCATTTGCCTTTAATACCACAGATTTGTGTGGGACCCTCACAGAATTATCAATAAGTTAAATTGAAGGAAGGGTGATTTGTTTTGCTGATACCATCTAATGTCCAAAATAATTCTAAAATGCTTTAGGCTTTTGCTCCCTACCGTTGATGGCGCCAGAGGAAAGTGGTGCGCCAAAGAATTCCCCAAATTTCCACTTGATGTCATATAAAAGGGTCTTATTAAAAGAATTTTAGGGTTGAAAGACCGCAACGCAACAGTGTGGCTTGAATTAGTTTTTGTTATCGACTAAGAAGCCATTGCAAATATGGATCGGAAAATGAGGAATCCGAATTAGATAATTTAATGAGAAGCTTTACGTGTTCCAATAATCAAAGTGAAAAATCCAAATGCAGATCGTATTTACATTTTAACCTTACACAATTTTGGCTTTATGACATAGATACGAGAAAATCATGTGTACCATGTAAGTCAATATCTGGCGATCACTTGCAGGTGGAGTTATTTATTTCCGGTACCGACAGGTCACATCAAAACATCGCCAAATATGATCTCATTGTTGAACTGAAAACAGGCAAAAATATAAATTTATTTACATGAAAAATCGGAGGTATTATTTAGTCAAGTAAAAAAATCAAAAAAGTAATAATGTACTTGTTCTACATGAAGAAGCAATTGACGTTTTGAGGAAAGCGCCACAACTTCTATAGAAAATCAAGAGGAGGAGTGTAAGAAAATGGAAGGTATACGTGCACTGGCTTGCGATGAAGTGTCCGCCCATTTTATGTCAATAAGATCCTCCTACTGCCTGGTACTTGAGGTCCTCACAGAGCAGTGATACTGCCAAAGTAAAATTCTAAATGAATTTGAAATGAGATGTAGGGCCTTAGATTTTAGGGACAACGAAAATCACTTACGATGTTTGCACGTAATTGTTTGCTAACAAAAGACCGCACACGAAGGTGTGTTTTTCCAAATAGCACAAAAGGAACTCTAAGAAAAAGATACTTTTTTCAAGATTTTGAATAATGTGCAACATAAAATTGTTACACTTAACCAGAAGACCAAACAAACCTGAATACTACAAATGTAGACAGTCTTACTTTGGGGGTGTATAAAAAATCTGTTGTGGGTATCATATAAATCCTTTAAGTTTAATTTATGTTTATTTTTTCTTTTTAAAAACAAAAACTAAATTAAAAATGCCTATGCGGTGTATTGGGTGTGATAAACAATATCCGATTTTTCAAAATATTTAAGAGACGGTATTAATTCAAGGAAATTAGAAACAGCAAATGAGAAAAGCATATCAATTTCAATTTTTCCTTGAAATATTTTAAAGACACCAATTTACGTCTTTCCTCATAGCCAACTTTTTGGTTGTTTACCTTTATTTACGCCTGAGAGCATAACTACAAACTTTAGTATTCATCAATTTGCACCACTAAAAAACTACTAGGGGAATCTCTTAAAATTTTCATGTTCTAATTTTTGAAAAACAAAGTAAGTGCTTTCTATTTTATAGCTATCGTTTTATTAAAACGAACTCACCAAAATTAGGTGTATCAAGATATAAAAGTTCCACTTTTTTCGTATTATTGTGTTTTGTAGTTTTTTGTTATGTAAAATTGATGATGTATGTGCACGAGCACGTTAAGAGAGTGCATATTTTTTACTATGGCACAAAAGGGGTTTGCTATTCCGTTTCGATGGAATTACTTCTAATTATGAATTCTCCATAAAGTTTATGATCCCAAATTTACACCATATATCATTCCCTGTGTCGGCAGTTTCTACTTCGATTTTAGGACAAGATTGGCAATATATCATCGACCAACTTTTGGTCGTCCATAAATTAAATCTGAACTCTTTTCCTTACATACAACAGCAAGTTTTCTTATATATTTCGTATATAAAGTTTGCCAGCTGATTAGGGAATAAATATCCAGTGCAACAATAAATCATAAAATTGCCAAATCACGCTCTCAATACTCAGCAGAAGTAGAGGCAGGCTGTTGGAAGATAACTTTTTCAAACTTTTCTGTCATGATGTTAATATTGTTTTATTTTCATCTCATAAATTGAAATTTATTTTTGCCGAAGTGTGAAAATCGACGCACACAAAAGGATTACTTTGGGACCAGAAATCGAGAAATGTCCTCGCAATTTCTGAAGAAAGACACTTTTATATATTTTTTCGAATATGTGATTATTTCTTCGCGGTTTATAAGCAAATTTCTATTATTTTAAGAGTCATGTTGTTAACAGGTTTATTTAATTTATTTGGTTTTCATCCATCCGTCCAAGTTTATTATTATTATATTATATTATATTATATTATATTATATTATACAATTTATTATAATAACAAGGATGGAGATACCAGGGAAGTGATTCCATTTATTATTCATTAAATCCAATCCAATAACATTTCACATAAATGAGGCCTCATTTGTTATGTGAATTAGGATGGCCATTTCATGTAATTTCTCGTGTTCTTATAAATAATATATTGGTATCAGAAACTGCACCTCAATAATTGCATAATTTCAATGAAATTATATGCCTATCTAGCGAACTTATGATCCGAAAGGATCTTTGTGATAAACCTTAAATATTTCTCGGTGTAATTATTTGAAGATATGAAAATTTTTAGTAGTTTTATGTTTCAAAGAAAATCAAATCCTTGTTTAAAAGAACTTTTGTTATAAGCATTAATTGAATATCAGGTGCACGGTAGTGCACCGCCATGACCCAGTTTTAGAAGATGCTACAAGTTCTAGTGCTAATAGTTTGATTAACCCTACGAAAATAAGTGAATTCCCATCAAAATATTGCTGAAATGACTGCGTTAAAGCTTTATGTCTTAACTGGTTTCATTATTATATTTATATAATAAAATTAAACTTGGCCGCGATAAAAACAGCTTCAATTTATTACGCTACATTTTTTGTTAAAGCTATTTAAATTTAAATCAGAATACTACCGGCCGCGGCTTTCATCTCACTACTTTTTATTAGTAACATTTTAAATAAGAATTGGCCCATTTACAGTAATATTTTTGATAAGTTTACTTATTTAGGTCCATTTAAATTATTCTGCCTATAAAATTGAAAATGATCCTTTTTATTGAGTTCAGGTGAAAGCAATTCCGTTTTTCCAACACATTCACGACCGGCAAATTTTGTACTAAGTACTGGCGGAAATAAGGGAATTCATAAACAGAATTTACAACGACTTGAATTCACATCAGCGGCTGAGAATGTCTTAATAGTGGATCCCGTAGATGTCCAATGTATAAAAATGATCTTATAAAATGAGTAGAATTTATAACTATGAAAGAAATTCCCTCGCAGAGTTGTTAAGTCGACTGTTAAAAGATCCCCATTGAGAATTTGGATTTAGGTCCATTACATGTCGAGAATTCTCAAGCGCCGTAAAATTTATCAGGCATTATTTGATTTTTCACTTTAAATTACATGCTCATGCTATCTGGACCCCGCCAGTCAAGTGCGCAGTCCTTTTAGAAATACCTCAGTTATAAGATCAGTTCAAGCTCCACTTATTTCCAAATGGATTTTCGCTCGTAGCTCTGAAATAAATTGCCCTAAAAAGGTAGGAATACACGTTCCCATATATTCGCTTATGACTTTTTCAGGTGCCTAGTGTTCCCACACGCAGTATTCTTGGAAATCCGGCATACACTTAAATAGGGAGCCAAACGTGCAGGTAACTTCGCAAGTAGGTTAATAAAAGTGAGCAAGTATCACTTTATGTTCGGATGGGAATCTCCTATTGTACCTGACGTCTTTCTGAAAATCGAAAAATTCTTTTAAGCGGATGTCGGCGGGATTTAGTTTAACAATTTGCATGTTCTGCTTCCATGCTTTTCTGCTTTCTTTTGTAGTCTGAAATACGCGTTATGACATTTTGGATACCACTAGAGAGCATCTTGAAACCTTCATTGTAAGGGATTTCCACTTTTGCACGACATGCGAATGTTTTTTAAATACTATTACTTCACACGTTTTAATTCTTAATAAAAGCTTTCATTCACAAGATTTCCTATACTGGCAAGTCGCAATGAGAACTTTTATTGAAGTAACAATATAAATTACATCGAAATAATTTTAAAATAATTTTTTCTGCAGTTCTTATGGAAATTCGCAAACTTATTTAATATATAATACGCTTTAAATTTTGTAGAAAGTTTTAAATCAGTTCACAAAAAACAGAGAATCCAAAAACTAATATGAAAATAATACAAAAATTAGAATAATAATGCAAAAAATCTCATGAGTTCATTAGGGTTTATGAAATTGTTTTTAGTCACATTTTTGACGACATAAAAAAGAATATTAAATACAACATAGAGGCTGATCTGATTTTGAAATTAAACATGTTTTTCTTACGCGCTGTTTGCATTAGACTTTCCTCATGTTGTACTTTAATTTAAGTAAAGTGCCAACTTTCCAAAGCTTTTACTTTGAAATCGGGAAAGTTTTTGGTTTTAGAGCAAAGTTTTTCCCAAACTTTAATAGGTTAATTAAAATAGCGAAAAGTTAAGTAAGACGATTTTTTATTTATTAACACAAGTTAATTATATTTATAAACGTTAATTATATGGAAAATTGTTTAATACAATCAATGTATAATATTTTAAATAAATTTGCATAATTCATAGTCATGACATTAAATAAATCAGAAATTGTAAGAAATTGTTGATGTAAAAGTAATTCCCATGAAACAGGTATTTTTTGTAAAGATTGAAATGAATTGATTGTGGATTGCGAACAGTATTTATGTAAACTTTACCTTAGTAATTACTTTTTCATTTTAAGCTTATTTTAATAGAGCATTTAATTAGAACATCCACTTTGTTTTTTGGAAAAATATATCACAGGAAAATTGTTTGTTCCTACGTTTTGCTTTTCTAGATTGTATCATAGTTTTCTTCCAAGAACAAAAAATTAAAGGCCAAAATCTTCTTAGTTAACGCTATTGGTTAGGAGTAGCATGATAAAAGGGTGCCGTAGAACTCCAAACCCATTTACGCTTCAAAAATTTTACACCTAGCCTTCTTAAGTGACTGATGCAAAAGCGCCAATCCCTAGAATAAAAGATACCATAAACGATATCACGACCTAGCCAACCGCAAACCTTGACGACCTTTTCAGGACTAGTGGGCCTTTGTCATGGGTTGAACACGACCGGCTGCTAACCTACTTTCGGATTCTTTCAATTTTTTGTAGGTTTAGTGAAGAAGTATTTTCTGTCGAGGATTTTATTAAAAAAAGCCCAAACTGGAAATCTCGGGAGCCATTCAATTGTAACAGGGAACAGATAAAAGCATTCGCGGTAAGAACTTTACTACTGTTTTAGGGCGATTCATTCGAATTTTGGCAAGTAACTTCTGCTGGTGTTTAAAGCCCCCAGAAATTTACGCTGATCCCTTTAGAGCCCTTCCTTTCACCACCACTGTTAATGTCGGAAAGGGATTGGTCACAATTCTTCTGCCCCTTCACAGGAGCAACAACAATACCCATTACACGATCCTTTTCCGGGGTAAACATTTGTTCTATCAGCATGTGACTGCGAACAGGGATTTAATTTCCCCCTACGAAAGGAAGGCCAATACAATCAAACGGGGTTCTTAAGAACATATTCCGACCCACTTTTCGAAGCTTTATGGCATGCTAATTGGTACGCGATTAAAACAATTCGTACGATAAATATGCGATCAAATAACAAAAAATGGCATAGTTAATTTTCTTGTTTTGCTTATTTTTAATTTTTTTTAAATATTTCATTCTGATCTAAAATTTGTCAGTTTTCTTGTTTTAAGACGAGTTTATTAAGATTTAACACTGACACTTTTACGCTGATTAAGTAGTCGTTTTTATAGAAATCCGTTTAATATTTTAATTAAATAAATTTTATAACTTTGACGAATTTCATTTAAACTTTTGCTGAAGTACTGTTACGAAAAATAATTGATTATCTGAGAATTGAATTTCGTAATAACATCGTTTTAACATTTATTTCAAAAACATGAGAACAATTTTTATTAAGAAGTCGAAACTTTCCACCATGCAAAAAAATATCAAAAATTTCCTCGAAACATTACAAAAAAAAAACGATATATTATAAAATTCGTTTGAGGCTTGTAAAGTCCATTAGAAATAAAGCAAAGGACCGTATTTATAACGCGTTTAATTTTTCTTAGACAACTTTAGAATGACCCGCTGTCTGGCTACATTAATAACTCCAGTAGCTGCTGGGTTAGTTTACATCTCTCTTGTAAAGACGTCTTAACCCTCGAGAGTACTGGTCAGCATGCTTTTCTTTTCATCAACTTTAGACTTAGGTTTCTTCACGAATCTGAGCGGATCCTTTTAAGTTTCGACATTCATCCAGAGATAAGTCTGATTTTCTCGAGGAACTTGTTTGGTGTCATCAAAAATTTAGCACGTGCGGACGGTGTGCTATAGTGCTACAGTGTACCATCTAATCATAATGTTTCTTATACTTCAAAATAGAGCAATTCAGCAAACTTGTAAGACAAGTCCATACTAATATTATAAGCTGTTTTAAGAGTATGATTTCCAAAATCTTCCATTATAAACTAAAACATCACTTGTTGAAAAAATCATGCAAGTCAAAAAATTTTTCTTGTAAAATATTCAAGCGATAGAACGAAAAAGAAAACACTCTCGTGCCTTATGCAGAATTGAATTGAATTTATTGTCAAGGGTCATATACGAAAATTAAGGAGCTTTTGCGATGATAATTTACCGCGGCTTTTATAAAAATGCGTAATAACGGCAAACGATTTAGAAGTATTCGAAGTTAGATTTCCTTTTCCATCCAATGACATTATCACTTTTGTCAGTGCCTAGTAATTAAAGCTTAAGGGAAAAGAGGATTTTAAAAGTGTCCATCCAGAAATTGCCAGAGCACGTTCTAGCTTTACTGGTTAAGTTTCTAGGACACAATCAATGAAATTGGAAATTAAAATTTATAATCTCTTTGACAACAATGGGATTTTTCGCTTTGCTCCGGCACGGGTTAAGTAATCATCAATTTCCCAATCATATATAGATATTTGATACCATGATTTGAACTAGGTATGGTTTACTTTAAGATATTTGGTTCGAATCGCCATCACAAAAGGAATATATAATTATTAATTGGAAATTCATTTTATGATTATTTTTACTATGGAAACAACAAAGTCGATTCTAGTGGAATTAATATATTTTTATAATTTGTAACGGTTGTTTTTCATGAATAATATATTAATTTATTTTTTGAGATTATTTTTAATAATAATTATAGGTGTTTGAGGTAACATTCTTTAAATTTAAATTTTGCTTATTTTCTTTTTTATGCCTCGGGCCAACTTGGACATAAACCAACCAGGCCGATGTATCGGTCGGTGGCAGTAAATGGGTTAATATTGGATTTATCATCGTTTCTTAAAAAATCTGTCTGTATCTGTCTCTTAATTTCTTTTTCAGAACTATGTCATAATTTTACTCGACATAGTTCGCTGTAAATTGACGAACTAGATCCTTCTTCTAGTAAGCTAGATCTGGATTTTGAAGATAAATAATTTAAAGGAAAAATGATTAGGGGTTTGAAATATTGTGGCGTTATTAAAGCCATCTGTGGACTATTTGAGTATCTGGGTTATTGAGCGAGTGACGGTGGCTAGGAGACACGTACTGAACTAGGGAACTATGTTCGGGATCGGTTGTAAACTAGGTCTTGTAGTTCGTTTGCCCGAGCGGTCTTCCGAACTAGGTTGCTTACAAACTACCCCAGACTTTTTACGAAGTCATTTTTCAAAGTAATTAGAAATTCAGTTAACAATCTTAAACAAACTCATAATTTGTCTTGAGATGTTCTACTCGTATTTTTTCTGCTAGAATGGGAGAAGGCAATAAGAAATAATGAAGTGACGAGAAATCATGTCGGCTTAAATGAATTAAATGCACATTTATTATGACGTGAGCTGCGTTGGTCTTTCGTAGGTTTTTAACATCCTGTCACGTGGTTTTAACAACTTATTAATTTAGTCCTGAAACAAATATTACGTTTTTCGAAAATGCCCGTAGGGACCAGGTGTCAGACTCATGCGGAGAATACCCGGAAATGAAAGAAAGATATTTAAATGTATAGTCTTAAGATGCCACGAGACGTTTCAAAGCTGTTGAAATATAACTTCGAAGAATAGTAAATCAAAAATCAGGAATGGTATTTTTGTTATTTCTGAATGATTTAAGTAGGGATATTCCTCTAGGAAGAAATAAATTTTAATTCAACCTCCTTTCCGCACTAATGCTTCTTGATTTCCGTCCACTTTGTTAAAATTAGAACGAGGAAGTCATGCTAAATGGAAACCACTGGTGGATAAAATTTCTCGCAATAACTTTTTTGTGGAAGTTGTTATGAACGTTGGCACAGTCCGGCTAAATGGCGCGTAAAGCGGTGAGTGGTACCCACGAAATCAGTTTGGAATTTGTGCATTCATTTGTATATAATACAATTTGAATACCGATATAATTAGGAAATTTAAAAATGTTTAAGAACTCGATTTTGATCTAGGACAAAAAAAATTAAAATTTAATATTTTAACAAATATTACCACATTTTCCAAGCGGTTCGAACAAAGTTTTAAGCTATAATTTGTAATATTGACGTGCTAAACAATCTTTTTGTTTACTTATACTCTGTAAATAAATTTTTTCAAATAAATTTCGTAAGAAATTGGTAGGGAATTTTAAAAAAATCAATGTAACGTAAATTTGTCTTGATTTAACAATTCATTAATCCATTCAATAATCAAAGTAGTAAAGCGTTTTAATTAAACATTTATTCATAAAAAGTACAAGATATACTTTAACGGATGTAATACCACTTTGAAATCAATGATGAAATTAATGTTTAATGTGTTAGCTTAAAGTCTTTTTGAAATTTATCTTATTCATATAAAAGATGTTTCCCTTGGAGGGATCTATAATTATTATTATTTTAAGTAGATTATTCAATTTTAGAAAGTTTGCTTTCAAGCATTTGTGCAAAAAATTAAATAAAAATTTTCGAGCAAGGAGAATGTTTTTACACTTTTACTTTTATTCATTTTTTACCACTTTTGATTAGATAGATTTAAAATTAAATATAAATATAAAGTATGATTGTATGGAACTTCTTCCTTTTCTATTGTAAAAGTCTGTAATTCAAAATCTACATAAAATTTCGCCGCCAAATTTCAACAGGTTGTTTTGAAGTCCGCACTTTCCGAAAAGAGGAAAAGGAACAATTGCAGATTTTAGAAATTCGCAAAAGTCCATATTTTCTGAAAACGGAGTGGACGCTTAACATCGTCATTCAACAAGATTTAAGTTAATTTGGTTTTCTCTACTTCCCTGGTGTCTTCTTAATGGCAGTAAATAAACATAAACGAAAATGTCCTAATTCTAAGTGAATGCCCGGGCATTCAGGCATCCAGGTAATGGGATGTCGAAGCATTTATTTAGAATTAACTTGAACTTTACTCATTTATAGCATCTGCGGGCGAGGCATAAACAAAAGTATTCGGAAGTGGTAAAGAAATTTGAAAGTACTAAAGTTAAAACAAGTTACAACAGCTACAAAGAGTTTCGGGCCTGCTTATTAAGACTCACCATAACGATGTTATGTAAAAATGTTCTGCCCAAGAAAAACGCTATGTTTGTTGAGCGCCACGTAATTTTCTCTAGTACACCCTCGAATGTGGTGGCTTGAGCTCCTAATATCAGGATCCTGCATGCTCCGTATGGTTTTCATGCCAAGAGCTCCTGAAAAGTGCTTCCGTGTTATCTCAGGCAAAGAGCAAATTGTAATGGTTCCGGACGTCATGTTTCAAAAGGGCACTTATCTAGCCAGAATTTCCCAGGGCATGTTCGGAAAATTATTTTCATAAATTATTTCTCCTCGGCAGAAAAGCGAGGCTTTCTTTTGAACGGGTTGCATACGGTGACTTTGATAATTATTTTTTAATTCTGAACTCGTGGAGCTTTAACACTTTTCTAGTTGTGTTTCAGAACAGACATAAATCTGACTGAAATGTGGGCAATTCAGGACCTTCGGGTGGAAACAGACCCGACTAATTAGGAAACCTTTTGTAATGCTTTTAATTAATTGGAGTTTTCTCTCGCAGGAACAAATTTAAGGAGCAACTAGATGTCTTCTGAATTCTGGTTGACTATCAATAAACATCTACCAAGAATTTCATTTAAGTAAGCAAGACATATAAGAGATTTCATACCCGAGGCTAGACTTTTCGCAGACCTCCGACTTGTGCAACTTGATATAGAATGGTCACTCCCTAAGGGTCGCATTCTGTATTTAACTGGGAGGTAATAAGCGTAAGAAATGTCTGAGACTTAAAGTTGGTTAAGATATTTTTCCACACTAATACTTTTTCCTTTGTTTGTCAGTTTGCTGATTTTATGTAGAAAGCATTGTGTATATAAAAATACTTTATTCGATTTCTTAGATGGAATCCGCCTGGAAGAACTTGGGAAGATGTGTGTAACATCAGCCTAAGATTAGCTTTTGTTTGCTTAAATTTACCAGATCTGCTGAGTCAAGAGTTTCCACATATTCGTACAATTGTATAAGGCAATGAATTTTCTGATATTATTTTTTTTTTCAAAATATATGCACATATTGTTATAATTCTACTTGCGTATTATTTGCAATAATGAGATAATACTACACAAATAACTCCCATATAAGAAATCACTTAGCAACAAACGTTCACATATTATTATTTCGGAAGGGTTCGTATTAAATTCCGAAAAATAAAACTCAAACGTAAAACAGTCCCTTCCAAGCTGTTGCGGGTTAACACAATGGTATAAAGCACTTGTCTACTGTTTAATATTTCGTAAGGCAAATCTAATCTTATCGGCATCTTTCTACATTTACAAATTTTATTTATATATTGGAATCGAATTCGCTTAGTCTCAATAAGGACAATGTGTGATTTGATCCTGGATTCAGTTTATTATTCTAAACAAAAATCACATATTTGGTCACGAAGGAATAACTATCTCAAAGTAATGGTTGCCAACAGTATTTTGTATTCTAGGCTGAGAAATAGTTATAGAATGAATAAATGTGAATGGAATAAAAATAGCACTCTCAGAAGGTATTGGTTTCAGTTCATATAATAAAACATATTTATTAAATTGAGTTTTGATGATTAAGGGCATTTTCTTATACAGCGGGCGAACGTGCTACGAATATTTTCTTTGGAGGGGCCATATTTTAAAATAAATATCTTAGAGTGCTAAAATACCCTAAGAAACAAAAGCCTGTCAACAAAGAAAAAAAATTTACCGCTGAAAAAATAAATTAGAGTCACTTCCTACGCTGTACAACATCTGGTAACCAACCAAATTATAAATAATATGAAAACTAATTTACGACTCTGGTCAGTGAATAATTTATCACCCATATCCCTTTTTCTAATTAATAACGCGAAAATCCTTAGTAATTAAAATTGAAAATATTTTTCAATAAAAAATGGTCTATCACAGTGAATTTAATTAGCTTTCAAGGGATTAAAAATAATTATTAGGTAGCTTCGGTAATTTATTTAACTACACGCTTTGCGATCATGATCAATAGACCTTGATAATAAAATATCAATAAAACAGAATTAAAGGGTGTATTTTTCAATAGAATTTTGTTAATATCATAAAATTTGCTTATTGGCTTCTCAATTAAGAGGGGTTAAAATTTTTAAGAATTTTTTGAGGTTATTCCGAATTAAACACATATATGGACATTGTTGGATAGATGGATATATGGACATTGTTGGATAGAACTCACCTAGTTCTACATTTTTTCTTGGAAGCGAGTTTCCTAAAAATGAGTGAGGAATGGTCGACAGAGACTTGTTTATCCACCGGGGTTTCTTTTCGAATGGGGATTTATTAAAAATTCCCTGAAGTTTAATATATCCGTCATTTTGAAATTGCAGAGGTGGCAATTTGTGTGGAGTTAATGGAAACGGAGAGGTAACCACTTCTCTAATTCAAAAGAAATTCCTCTGTGAAAAAAAAAAAAAACAATTTAAATCACATTTTTACTCTTCAAAGCAAGTAAATTTTTTCTTAAACGTTTTGAACATTTTTTATTTAAAAATATTTTTTATCTTAATAGATATATTAATAGAGATAGTAATGAAAATAAAAATGTTTTATAAACAAAATTTGTAAAATTACCTTTATTTAAAAATATTAAGATCTGCGTAATTCATTTTACGTAAAATATTCTTTATTTCATTTATTCTATTAAACATCCTTATATTCATTTTTATAGCATTCCTATCAAACATTTACAGAACGTACAATTAAGATAAATATAAATTTTAATATCATTTTATCATTCCAACAAAAATGTAGGAAAAATAATACATTTTTTCATATCAATGAACTTAATCCCATTCTTTTGTTGGTTTTTTTTAATTTCTGTTACAAAATTGTGTCGACACCCTATTATCATATTCCTAAAAATGTCTAATAATTATATTTTTATTTAATAAAGTATATCCGCGAATAAAAATAACACTAGGAAATCACTAAGGGTATTTAATATTAAAATTAGGTACGACGGGTTCCGACTTCAAAAGCATCATCGTAAACCTTACGACAATTTAATGAAACACGATTACACTGAGTTAGTTTAAAATGTTTCCCTACAAGACGGTGCTATAGGAACACAGCTCATCCTCCCAGCTCTAGAAAGTGGTTTAAACACTCCCGGTTCTAAATTTATAACACCCACTTGCATACCTGTCAGGGGATGTTTGGCGGTTCTTTATGCATGACTAAATTGAACAGCGCCAAAACACAAAAAGTACATCCTTTGAATGTTAATAGCGAGTTCATGGAGCTGAATATGCGGTTGATAGTCGAAAGTAAAAGGAGACCGCCTCGGTCTCAATGCACCCAACGAACGCTTGTATTTCTTAGGTGCGTATAATTTCCAGCCACATTCAAAATTACTATGACAATATTCCGCTCCCTGTTCCTACAAAATTTGCTAAGGCCTATGTTTATCTCTTTGATGATTTAAAGTTGGTAGGGAACGCAGATATGTAGATTGCGAAAATGAGAGCTCTTAACATTCATGTGTTTAGTGTTTTATCTGATAATTTTGCAAAACAGGCTTCACAAAAGTTGGATATTATAATTTAAATAGTTTTTAGCATTCCAGAGTTCAAAACTATTTCATTGAAAGTTTGTATTACAAAGAGCGAAAAATAAATATAAAAGTAAATTTTATTTTGATCAAAAATCGGAATTTCGTTTTTTACGTTAGATTCAATTTACACAGTCAAAAAGTTTTATATTTATTAAACGACAGCACTTACGACTTCACGCATTTTTGAACTGTAAATTATTAAATTCACAAATTAAATTGTTTCAGATAAATTAATTAATTTCAAATTACGAAAAGAATACCTCATATATTTTCTATTTAATTTTGAAAAGGACAATTTTGTGCCAACTTGTACACGCCACTACTAAAATTTAATATTGAGCAGTTTTTTTTTTCAAAATTAATAAATGTTTTTTTTTATTTTGTATTGATTAAAGTATACATGCACATGTTTACATTATTTGTAAAGAGTATTCTGGAAGTTATTTTTAAACAGGGCAAATATTTAAAAGGTAAACTTCTTGTTTCAGCATTTTCAGAGATATAGAATAATTTTCATCAATTCTTGCAATTCTTTATCAAAAAAAAAAAACATTGTTTAATTAACAAGAGGAAATTGTTAAAAAATTTATAAATCGCGTGGTTGTTGGTATTATGAAATAGTTAAATTATTGTAAAATTGTAAACTATTTCGTAGTAAATCTACTACTTTACCTCATATTTTCGTAGTTAAGGAACAATTCTGTTGTCAAACAAGAATTCCTTATTTTTTTCAAATAAGATTTTTAGTTATTGTATAATTTATTTTATCTTAGTTGGATTAAAAATGTTGTCATTTTTTAAATTGAGTATGATGATTGTATTTTTACTACGAAAAATACTTAATTTAAACAAGTTTATTTCTTTCAGTGTATTGTTGAAAATCGCTTTCTCAATGAGTGCGAACTTTATTCATTAAAATATAAAAAGTTTTAACAATACTTAAAAAGTTTGACTACAGCAATACCTTAAAAAAAGCGATTTTTTTTAAATTTCCAATGTTGAAATATTTGTCCAAGTTGCAGGTTGCTTTCTATTCTATTTTCTCGGTCCAATATTGATTTTGATAGATTTTGGCACGATTAAATTTCGTCAAACGTCTAACGATTTTGATAAAAGTTAGAGAATAGAGTTTTGACCACAAAAGGTCTAGGTCTGATATCTCAAAAATTCGTTTTCTTGTCAATCTTTATTAAAAAGTTAAGTCCTGGATAAAGCTCTTTTCGTTCTATAAAAACAATAAACAAATATATAAACTATTATATTTTTAAAACTAGAACTACCGAAGAAAACCTTTTTCTATCAAGTGGGAATTAGATAAATAGGAAGACATTTTAAAAATAAAGTTATTTTCTTTAAATAATGAAATCTCCATAATGCATTCATAACATGTGGCTTTTAGTTAAAAGAAAAAAAAATGTCTTACCAGTCATTCTGACTGGTGCGGTATTTCTAATGAAAAAAAGAAGATGCTACATAAATTAAATGGTTTAATTCCGCTCCCGGAGCAATAAAATATTAAGACCGTTTCGGCCGCTTTGGGATAATCGACTCGAC
The DNA here is from genome assembly GCA_001932985.1 of Proctacanthus coquilletti. Taxonomy (NCBI): domain Eukaryota; kingdom Metazoa; phylum Arthropoda; class Insecta; order Diptera; family Asilidae; genus Proctacanthus; species Proctacanthus coquilletti. The sequence continues at coordinate 108,320 of MNCL01000078.1, forward strand.
TGTTCCTTGGAGTGCTTTTTCCTATTTGGTATTCAACAGTTAAGGAGTTCGGCAAATGAAAGTGAAGGAACAAGAGAAGCCTTAAAGCCTACAATGGCGCCCCATTTGCTGAGTTTACTTAAAAAAGTTGCCGACTTGCCCGCTTTCATGTGGAATATTCTGTTTTCATTTGAATTTCCGCGTCCTACCTCTTGCTGCTATTTTTCCCCCTGGAAATGAACGCACGTACTTCTCCGAAAACTTTTATTCTTTCTGAACTACTTAAAATTCATTTATACCTGTCACACATTTCCGCGAATGTTCAAAAGAGCATTTGGGAATTTCTTGAATGGAAACTTTGAGTACGTTTTCCTTTTCTTTGTGTATAGTTTTGGTCCAATTGTGTAATGAATTTTTCAGCTCGGGTCAGTGTTGTTGATGAAAGAGATTAAGTGCTTTTAATGTACTCAGAACTAAACATGTCCTGCATGCTTAATGCAATAAGAAATATATTTAAAATTTGTCGTTTTTTGAGAGAAAATGTTCTGGTTTTATAATAAAGTGGATTTGTGTACTTTGGCACATGCGAGGCGTGACATATTCTTTTTCAAATAGCGAGATTTCCTATTTGTCAAAGCCAAACGAACTTGCAGAGATAATACAAAATTTATGCGTGGTGCACATGTGCTCATAATAAATATTTAGACACGTGTACTTCAATCACCATTTCATAGTTTGAAGTTTAAAATATGCTCCCCTACAGGAGATAAAAATGTTGAATTTGTCTTTTTCCCCTAGATCAGGAGGTTTATTTTGGTGTGAGGTATTTGAAACACACTAGCGGATTTATTCGCATGAAGGTCGGAGGCTGGTTGGTTATTTGAGGGCATCGTATTTATTTCTATAAGAGGTTTAGCGGGTTAATAACTCGCACGAATTCGATTCGCATCCTGCCCATATTACGATTAAATTTTTGTAGTACAAAACGAAATTGAAAATGGTTTTAGTTTTACCACCTTATTTTCCCTTTCCTTGTTGCTTATTTGTTTCTTTAAAATATATTTTTTAAAAATACTTCTTTTCTTTCGTTTTTCAGTTTCGATCTTTTCTTTTTTTATTTTGAAATCAATAAGCTGCTTGATAATTGTATTCTTCGAAATACTTTAGCATTTAAACCTCAATGCTTGATCATTTGTAATATATTAAAAATAAATCCAACAAGTTATCATTTTATAAAAGAAAAGAAACTATCAATAAGTTGTGACTCTTAGGTATTAATATAATCCTTATATTACATACCTGTAAGTCTTACAACTTGCGACCTATAAGATGTGAATCCCCTTTGGAAAATTTCATTAGCTGTGAAAATTTCATATGCTAAAATTTCAACGTCGTCTTAAAAACGTGTTGTCGTCCAAGGCTGAATATTTCCACTTGCATTGCTTATAATTACAAATTACACTGCATTATACAGTTACTTGCACTACCTGACTTGCTTTGAGAAAAAACTTATATAAATTACTGCGTCGTTATGTAATTCTTCATATCAAAATAATTATCTAATTAAAAAAGAATTACCCTCATTAGCCTTTACTGACCATGTGAATTCTCATTTTCTTTTTCTAATGTTTAAATATCATATTACTTTGTATTACTGAGTATAAAGGGAAAGCATCATAATTACGGAAAAATTTTAAGTTGTATTTAGAATCTCGGAATACTCGGAAACTAGTATTCAAGTAAGCGTGTTATTTAATTAATCCAATTAACTAGTTTTAATTAAATCAACAATCCCGCTTTAGTTATGATACTCCTCTGAACATCTCTTATTTTACTACATGTGAAAAAAGTATTCATTTCAAACCAGTCGAGGCAATTCTTGGAAAGTAGTTGCTTCTTATCATAGTGCAATTAATGGAGGAATTTTCATTTAAAGCGCAGAATATACTGTTTCACAACTGATACATATTTATACGCTTTTGTGTTTGCTGTGATCTACGGCCAACCGTTAGCATGCAAAGAAAATAACTTAGTTTATATCGGAGGGTGTTCAGTACAAGGTATTCAAATTTTCGTCAAGGATAATAGAAAGCATCCGTACGTACGAGAGGTATCCCAAGTTGATGTATCTGAACCGTGACAGGATACCCAACCTGTAAAATATTCAGTTCGGTGTAGGCAGATCAACTAAAATGATTTTTCGAGCCACATACCCAGATGCAAATCGGCTCCATGGCTGTGTTTTATCTCTCTTTAGCTGCAGGTCCTTTTGAGGCCCCGTCAGGGATGTATGTAGTTAAATGCCACATTAAATTCGACATTTTTCTATTTCTCGTTCCTCGTTTATTAAATTCTTCTGTTTGCTGGTCGTGCATGGCCTCTGCAGCCTATAAAATTTATTTGAGGTCTACACATGATCCGAAAGACGTTCGACAATTTTCCGTATTTATTTGTTGTTTCCTTTGGATAGATGTTATACAAAAAATTTATGAAGGGCCTTAATCCAGGATAATTTTAGTAAAATAAGAAAGCTGATTCCTTCGGTTGTATAGTTTTTTCAAATAAAAGTTTATACGAGACATTATTCCTATGGACGGAATTGAATAAATGAACTAATTTAGTGGCCGTTAATCTAAATAGCTTTAAGTGCATAGTTGCTTAAAATTAGAGATATATGCAGTTTACAAAAATATTTAAAATAATTGATTAACTCAATGAAACAACTTAACACAGAAATGAAAAGTGTGGCGTTTTTAAATCTATGTCATAGGACAATGTAAAATACGCATCTAGTCTGGTTCATGTTTTTTAAATTTTTTTCCTTGGACAATTTTTTGTGTCCTTTAGAAATCCAGGAATATAGAAGACATTAAAGAGTTATGTATTTAGCTAAATATTGCTAATTCTAAAGTAGAAGAAATCGACTAGAACTGCTACTATAAGCGATTACAGTGGAAATTCCAACTGTTACCAATACAAATTTCATTTAGTAAAGTACCGAAGTCAGCACGCCAATAACATTGGCAATAGCTTCTTTATAAAAACGAAAACGCAGAGGCCACGTATCGTCAACACCAAATATTTGGGCAGGTGGATTCCATGCTGTTTCGCTCTAACCTGAAGATTTTGACTATCCAATGGAGAAGTGAAACTGCGAGCAGACAATGTTCGTTTACTTAATTGAATTGACACGGCGACATTTTTCCGTTTTCTTTCTCCTAGTGATTTACAGAAACAAAAGAAGTGGCCAGTCAGCCCCTAATGCGACAATACCTCTTAAAGTTTATTCGACAACTTGTCACGTTATAATTTGCACGGAATCCTTTTTCTTAATCTCACGTTTCCGACTTGGTTCCTTTTTTGTCCATTTATAAGACGTCTATGACAAGCCTCACATTTAAAGGAAACGCGGAGATATGACACTTTAATTCCTTGTATGAATATCGACAAGACAAAGGAGAATCATTTTAATCTTTCCATTTAAAATTTATCTGCCATTAATGGCAATCTTAAGTGGTAACTTTCCATTTTTCAGTTTCTGTTAATGCAAAGATGAGCATCTGATAAAAAATGCAATAGCAATAATTATAATATTTATCTATATTGATATATTAAAAACAGGAAATTTGTTTGTTGTGTCTTGTATTTAAAAATACGTTCTGTATGACACAAAAATAAAATGTAAATACAAATTTGAGATTCGGAGACGAGAGAAAAACAGTCTCATTTAGAGTCACTAATTTTCAAGACTGAATTTAGCGTAGTACCGACAGCGTACATAGTTCCAATAATTGAATTTAAAAAAGATCTCCTGTGAGTTTCATGTTACATGATTTTGGAGATATTGCTGGAAAAAAAAACGAAATAAAGTGAGAACGACGGACTGCATCCGTATCGGAGGTCTGCTTTTGCAACGGAATCCTCGTTGCACGAGTCAAGCTCGTATTTTGTTTTGTGTAAACTTAGTATACATCCGTGAATTTGTTTCGGCTTCAGGCACAATTTTCATGGATAAAATCACAAGCATCGGTCATTCAAATAATAAAATCCTTTTTTGTTTACAAAAAATATTATACAATGAAAATGACAGGACGTAGTTTTAGTTCAGGTTTTTTTATTTTGTTGCAAATCAAATGCGATTTATTCAAACTGGATACCTAAGGTGAATATGCGAGCCTTATTTTTGTCATAGGTATACATTTCACTGCTCTAAAATGACTACTTTTGCAAATCATTGCCTAGGATTTTTTATCGTAATGGGAATAAATACCGTGACCGCCCCTACCTGCCTCCAGCAAATAATTGGTTTCAATATTCCTCAAATTTGAGTGCAGAGAAAGAGCTGCTTATTTGTTGGGAAATCCAGCGACATTGACACAACTGTGTTAGCTTTACCCGCCCCCATTGTAATTTCAGTACGACTGCGTGTATAAAACCGCGGCGCCGTAAAATGTTTCCCCTGAGGCATTTTATACTTCTATTATAAATTATAATTAATCGAATTTTACCTTTTGTAGTTAAGGTTGCGTGAATTTTTCTTGTAGTAGCACGTAAAAGCCCCTTGTGGCCTTATTTATTTATTCATCGACTACTCCCTGGATCGGTGCTCTTACTGAAATTTCGTCTTGAATTTTTCAGACAAGAAAGAAACATGAAAAAAAAGCACATCCTGAACTTTTCTCGAAAAAGGTGAAATCTTACGCTCAGACAATTTCTCCCTGTTGGATACGTTTTATAGACCTTTGTTGTTTCAGGGCAAAGATACAACTTAAATGGATTGTGGAGTTATTACTATTAATAATCTTCACGTTACCTTGTTAAGCTATTCTTTTACTATTAGATTAATTTTAAATTAGTTGCACATCAGGGAGTTCAGTATTAAAATTAACATAAGAAAATTAATTATAACCAAGAATAAATTAAAGTGCGTAATAGTTCTCCCAATGAGTAGTAGTATTATTATTATTGCTAACACTTTGTATTTATTTAAAATTAAAAACAAAAAATTACTTGGTTAAAATTGTAATAGTTGCTAAAGAGAATAAAAAATATTTTTTCTTGAAAGTACAACTTAGATATTTTTAATTTTAAATGGACAAGTTGTGAAAATTTGTAGGCTAATTTTATGCACATTTATTCTACAGTACCTAAGTCAAGTGTTAAGAAAGTAGTAGACGAATTATTAAGAGGGAACCATTTTTGAATTTTACTTAAAATCAGAACTGATATTGTTTACTGCATTCGATCCACTTTGTTTTATTCTAACCAAGGATTTTTTTGATATTCTTATAGAATGTAGATATACTCAGATCTATTGGAAGATAAAAGATTATCAACGGTTTACTAGACGCCCAGCATAAGACTGGCAACTTTTGTGCTTATTTTAAGTGCCTCAGCTGCAGATCATATAAACGATATTTAATTGCTATATAAGAAAAATGTGATGCAATTAGTTTAATTTTATTTTAAGCAATTAAAGAACTAGTAACGTAATGCTGGAACATTCTACTGATTACTCAACTTTCTTTACATACTCATTCGATATTGTTGAGCTTGTTGTTGAGCACGTGCCTGGTGTATTAGTTTCAGGACTCTTCGGTCGTACTCACAGAGAGCTCGCAGAAAAGGAGTAAAAAAAGTGATATAATAAAAGAAAGTTTATACAAATATCTAAGAAAATCAGAAAGCGAATTGTTGCAACGCTTCTTCTATAGGTTCAGTCTGCCTGCAGCTTAGTACTCGCACTCGGTTTCAGATATCCAAATGTTTATGTTCTCAGGTTCACGTTCCTCACTTCTTTTTTATAATTATAATCACATATGCATATTCACATATAGTCACATTCATTTCCATAAACAGGTACATTAGAATATAGCGTGAATACTGAAGGGTTAATTTTTTTCCTTATTACGTGCCCATTAAAAACTTGTTTAATATTCCATATTTTTAGTTTTACTGCTGGTTGCATTGATAATGATAATATTGAAAATAACGCAATTTCCAATGGAATATTCACAGATAATTGGAATGAAATTATTTTAATGGATTTTGTATTTAAATTTATGTATTTTCCGTGTTAGATAATTAAATACCACTATCGATAGCATTGAATATGAGATTTCATGTCGATGAATACAGGTTTTCATCATCCGATTATAAATTCTGTATTATTAGACTTACTATTATTGTCTATTATTCGCTGTTTAAGAATAAAAATCTTCAAGTTTGACACTAATGCTGCTGTAAAAGCCTCTATTATTATAATTTCGAATTTGGTTTTGTTTCCACCGAAGGCAGATCTTAACTTAAGAAGTTAATATTCTATAGCTAAGTCCTATTGATGTAATCGTTAATTATCCGGAATTTTTCATTAACCTCATGATCTTCCAAGTAAATCTAAAACTAATTATCGAAATAAGCAATGGCCACATTTTACTATTTGTTGTACATTCGTATTGTGAGAAGATAGCAATAGTATATTTTAATATTGTGTAAAAAATCAAAATGTCAACTTATTGTTTTCTAAGCGAATTTAGGTCATATTAAAAGATCACGCTGCAGGCAACTATTAAATCCTTCAAACGACATGAGGAAGAACTATACAATGATGATGCCTCAGAAAATTATTGTATTCTGAATATATACTAAATAAGTATTAATTTAATGGAGATATATTTAATTCTAGTTAATTTGGATATTATTATTTCTCAAGCAGAAAAGAAAAAGGGATGATGGATCAAACATAAACCATAAAAGTTAGAAAGCCTAATTGAAGTTACTTTAAGTGAAGGTAACCATGTTTGCGAATGAATGGCAAGCAGTTATGCATATATTGAAGAAATTTTTCTCATAATGAATTACATTGTAACTTAAATAAATGGTACAATATTTTATTCAACACCTCAACCTCCATAGTTCAAAGAATTAATTATTTCTGTTTACACCAGCTTATTGTTCGGAGCTTACTCGTTATACCCAATTACGTTTGTACATCTAATTATTCGTGCACGAAAATAAAAGAAGGATATTAATTTCCCTTTCCCGGAACTTTTCCGATAACACATTCAGTTAATGATACCTTTAGATTCCGATTGATTAATTTTCTTTTACCTTCCTTCAACTTTTCAACGATAGGTAAATAAATCAATTTTACACAAACTCAGTGATTGCATGAAAAGATAAATAACGACATTAGCTTACAAATCTAAAACATGGTCTAAAAGTAATCAAAGGTACAGGAAACATAATTAATTTAAAAATATGCATTTTTATTAATTGAATTCAAAAGAAAGGACTCCGTACAGAAAGTATCGTATTTCTTTATATAATTTTAGTTCAAATGCAGATTATTGATATCAATAAATTTGATATGATATTTATTTTGGATGAATTATTCTGTGCTCTAAGCTTTTATTTTATATAATATAGGAGTTTGTGGAATCTTGTGGACCGTGTTAAACTACATATTACAGTTTAAAACTGTTCAAGACTTTGGCTTTTATATGGATTTTTGGAACGGAAGTTGTATGGCATCTACTAATAAGCCAGTGACGTAAAAGCTATGATTAATCTACAATTGTGTAACTTTTAAAATAAAATTGAAGCTCATAAATTAAAAGCGTTTTTTACACATGATAATTTAAATAAACAATTTAAAATTAACTGAATGATAAGCCAAGCATTGCTTTTGACCTTTAACCCTTTAGAGTCTACTCTATCTATATTTAATAGTGTAAACTTATAAATTGATCAAATTAAACTTTAGACATGGGTAGGTGATTGCCTTATGTATATAAATCAACTTATGTTTGAGTAAATTAAAGGGTATTTCCATTAACATATGACATTGAAAGGGAGGATGTAGAATCCAAATGCCAAATCGTAGAATATGAATTATATTTTCTGGCAACACATTTTCTTTCTTTTGTTCAAGCCTTTTCTCTCTAAATATCAATGTCAGTGAATCTCGGTGATCGTACTTTGGTATTTGAAGAAGCTCTGCCTATTCAGGGAATCAGCAAAATTCACAAATTTTAAACTTAGGACAGGAATCAAAACTTATTAAATCTCGGATCAAATAACAGTGCAGATGAGAAGGCATTTCTATCTAATTTACGAAAATAAATTTATGTTTCTAGAAATAATTTAATACTACGTGGAGTTTACGTAAAACAAAAAACAAAATAAAAGTAAAACAATATTTTTTTTCTAAATTTGTCTATTACTTTGTATGTACCAAATTTTTGGACTAATGAGATTTGTAACTGTTATAACATACATGCTATTTTTGTTTATTTTTTTTCCTTTGAAAACAGAACAGAATTTTGCAGAAAGTCGCTCTAACCAAAGACATTATGCCAAAAATTATAATTATAATTATCAAAATAAGGTGTAATGTTACCTACTTTGTCCTTATGGTTCAGTTGCGAATGCAATAATTTCAACATATTTTATCAGTAGATGTTAATGTAAGTAATGAGGGCGATACATGGCTGGGAAAATCGTAACATAAGTTACCACGGAAATACCCTAAATCAAGCCATCAATTGAAGGAAATCAATTTGGAAAATTGTCATGTGTATATCTATGATACAATAGCGGCATATGTTGCATTTTATGTAAAAGTATTATCTTAATTTCTTAATACAAATTAAAATCTATTCTAACCTGACAACGAATTTATTAATTTGAAAAATATTTATGCTTTAAACAGGACTACTACTAAACATAGACACAGCATTGAGTTAACACGGAGGGTGCAGAATGTGTACTCTAGACTCAGAAGAACGGAATTTCTTATAGTGTACTACTTTTAAGAATCAAATCCGTTTTTCTGAAAATTTGTTTTCGGTAATTTTCAAAAACACTCTTTCGAGAAAAATGTACTTGAGTTGACATTTAAAAGTTTTAAAATATTCTTAATGTACTTATTCTCCTAGAAAATCAACTTTTATTTCCTAGTGAAGGACAATAATAATAATTTCAAGGATAAAACTTTTTAAATTTATTAATTTTAAACGACTTTGTAAAATATTTATATAAATTTCTTTCATCTCAATCTATCTCAAGATTCTAGTAAATAAATAATAATAAAACACTTAAAATCATAAAGATTTGCTCTTTGGATGATTCCTGATGATGTTTGAGATTCGTCCGATTTCAGTGCCCCAAAACGCATCAGCGAATTAAAAAGAAAGTCGCATTATCAATTTGCTTCAAAAGTGATTGCATTCAAGTGTTGAGATAAGTCACGTTTACGAATAACTTTCCTTTTAAAGGGAAATCACTTTCCCTTTAATTTTAGAAATTTTCTTGCCAGATAAGAATCACTTTGTTTATAACTTTCGTAAGCAATTTGCAGCTAAAAATTAAACGCGTTATTTGCAAACAATGGCAAAGAATAATTTTTGAAGGAGAATTTTTTTCATAGAGAAACTTATTTTTCAATTTCATTATATTTTCTTTTTTTTTCGATTATATTTGCGATGAGTTAACATACAAAATAACGAATTCCATAAATTTGCACGAGTAGCGTAATCATAATCAGAACGCGATAAGCTATTTAGGCCGAAATTGGAATTTCAATTAAATTCATAGGCGTAACTAAGTGAGGCCGAGTAGGCCGTGCCTATCCCACAATTTTGGGTTGGTAGTAATTAACAAAAACGTAATCTACCGCCAAGGAATTAAATTATTAACGCATCATTACAATTTTTTTGAATTCTCAAAAGGATTTTAAAATCCGCAAATATATTACAACGAAACTGAAGTGTAGTGAAGTGAAGTGTAATATATTTTTTGAATAAATATTGAATTCCGCGTCACAGCACAAAGTAACGAACCAAAAACAAAAGACTTCCGAAAATGTCAGGAGTAAGGCCACGCTCACAAAACAAAATAAACTTAGTTAGGCCAATGATTAAATTATTATCCTGAAATTACACGATGATAACAAATACTAATCCATCGTTCAGAGAACGTTACGAACAGTCGCGATTCAGTAGCAATTGAGCTTTTTCTGCTATTTCTACCGGAAATTTTTGGACGATTTTGTGTATTCAATAAAATTTGCATTGTTCGAGTTGTTCGATTACTTAAAATAAGCAACTTAAAGCTCTAAAGTTAAATTTTTACACATCAAAATTGACTATTTATGATAAATTAATAATAACAATATTAATTACGTAATCGATTGATTATTTGCAAATGGATACAAGGTTGCTTGACATTCGCTGAGTACCTCATTACCGCTAGGGTCATAAATCATTTTAATTGCTAAAATCATAAATCAAAGAGTGTAAAGAAGTGTCTATTTCACAGGTGGTGTTCCAAAAGATGCTTATAAACATTGAGATGTTTGAGTTTACTGTCACAGTTTCAGGACAAGATTTGATGATAATTTCGTGTAATTACAAGCCGAGAGTGTAAACTCCCGCATTAAATTATTTAATTATGAATAAAAATTAGCTTACCTGTGGTATACTCAAACAAAATGAGAGCACATAAGCTCCGGCCAATAATCTATGACACCTCTTGGCCATGTTGAGCGACTTCATAGGGTATTTGACTGCGATCCAACGGTCAACACCAACCAAGACGAGAATATAGGTAGACAGGTAGAGGCTGAACATTTGGAACAGTTTCACTGTCTTGCAGGTCAAATCACCGGCGATCCACTGCACCGTGTAGCTCCAGGAGGCCTCTCCTATTATGCAAAACCCGGTGACTAGAAGATCGGCGATCGAGAGGTGAAATATGAGTGAATAAATTGCGCTCCAACTGTGTCTTGTAGCACGTCGTAATAATCGCGTCTTGTAGATGTTCCACATGGTGGCAATATTGCCCAAAAGAGAAACCACTGCCATTCCCGACAACACGATCACCTTGATCACGGACGACCTCGACAATTGAGGAGCGTGTCCTAGGAAGGATTCTCCTCCGAAAGTGGAGGAAGAATTGTAAACATCATTACTAAAATTCTGTGCATTCTCGAAAAGGCTTGTTTCATTCATCACATAAGAAATGGACATTTTAATTTCATCAAATGACTAAATTACCAGTGGCAAAGAAAACAATACAACGCACTAGTTAGGAAGACCATTCCAAAAATCCTTCCCGTTTGACTGAAACCACTTTGAAATGAAAACCCTTATTCCATCACTCGCGACTTATCTGGTGCACGATAATTGCACAGGTAAGGTAACAAGCGCTTAATGATATTCTCAACGAAGACACATAAGTATGACCGACGAAATGTGGTTCCATATTGGATAGTCGTTAAAGGGCGCAATATTTAACAATTAAACATTTCCGAATTGCAATTTGCATCTTCGATTAAGTTGTTAGCCGATTGCCGCGGATCACTTCACACCTAGAAGTCTGATTCGCGCTCTAATAAATTACCGTGACTCGCGAAAAGCTAAATTGCGACTATAATAGTGCAACTCAGGTACGCTGTCGAGCCGCGATTTGATGCAGCGAGCACACTTTAATTGAGTTATTCCTCAGACTGGTCAAGTGGAATTTTTTAATAATTTCCACAACTGCAGGAGAATACTTCCCAAATGATACCGCCGCACTTTTTGGATTATCCAATATTTTCTATTTATTTTTCCAAGTTAATTACCACCTACTAATTTCGCGCATCTATAAGGAAGACATGCTATTGCCCTTGAGCTATGCACGTTATAAATGTTGCACTTTAGTTTAAACTGAAAAAAAACACCTCGGTCAAGATTAGAATTGCTAAGATTGCTCACTCGGTGTTCGAGATGTGCGATTCGCCTACTATTGGCAGCCACTGTCGGGTGTAACGACTTCACGACAAGTTCAAACGTAACTGGATCATTGCTTTAGCAGTTTACATAGTTGGTCCTGCTGCCAGAACTTAGAAGATCTGTATTGGAACAATCGCGGAACACGTAGCTGAAGTAGCTTTTCCAAGCGGCGCCAAGTTTCAAATGTAGCGCACTAGACACAGAACATAATTCGGAAATCGGATGGAAGGTGCCAGATTCAAGATAGCTGAAGCTTCTGAATCAGCGGCCAAAGCACAGTTTGAAGTATGGAATCAGGATTCCATTCACTTTCATTCACGTTTCTGGTACTCCACGTAGGTGCGAAGGCGCATGATCTGAGACCTCTTCCTTTTCTTTTCTACGTAAACAGAGAGCTGCCGGCAGACCGTGTTATGAAAATCAGGAAATTCCTCTAGTCCGCTCTCTTTGTACACTACCTGATAAAAGTTTTTCCCACTACATACTTGTTCGATACGTTTACCTGAAGACCGGCTATTCGTTGCGAAAGTAAAAGTTGAAATAAGTTTTTGAATAATTTCTTAATGTTAATACCTCAAAATCCGAAACTTACGTCATTTCGAAGGAATTTTTAGTACCGAAAATAAGTAAATATATTGCCTCAATTTAAGTGTAGTCCGTTTTAAAGAGCTTTTATATAAGGAAGAAAGAATCGTATGAATGAAATTTATAAAACGACTATTACCAGAGAAGCAAATTAAACATGTTTGTGAGCATTTAAAATTGTGATCAGGATAAATAAATACACAAAATTTCACACATCGCGTAGCTAGTAATTCAACTAAATGTTAAAAGTGCATGGATAATAAACTCAAATTGATAATAACTTAAATATGAAATCATTGTGATTTAATTAATTAATAATAACAAAAGTAGTTGTTATTAAAATTGTTAATTTTTTTTTTTTCACGCAAAAGTAAGCAATTTTTGTTAATTTTACGTACTTAATAAAACTAATTGAGCTTTTAAATTTGAAGCGATTTCTCGGGAACGAATGAAAAGAGAATTTTATAGGTTTTAAATTGAGTTGCTTTTCAACCACCCAATTTCATTTAAAATTTTACGGGTTAATCTCATTCCTTTTGCCTTTTTAAATTGAGGGTTGATTACAAAATATTTTATCTTTGAAATTATAAATTACGCGTTTGTACTAAATAATGCTCTCATTAAATTTTAAACATGGGAACTTTTTTAGCCTCTGAACCGAATATTAATTAATCTATTATCAGTATTTAATTTACTTACCCAGAATGATTTTTGAAGGATTTAGAAGTTTCTTGAAGAACCTCGGATATGGTATCCAAGAAACATTATCGTCAATTTTAATAACGTTGACTTTCATTTTTCTAGGAATTGAATTAAGATTAATCTTTGATCTATATTTCTCAGTTTTAAATGAAACATTTATTTATCTTTTTCTTAAAGTTTTTCTTCTGTTTCTATGAAGTAATCAGCTCTAATGATGTTATGCAATACTAATAAAATTTTCTCGGAAATCTGATTTACGACTTCAGGTTTTTCAGATTCGTAATCTTATAGAAAAATTATATGGAAGTCAAATTCTTACGATTTGTTTAAAGTCCAATATTCTATTGAATATTATGGAGCTCATGGAAAATATCATAGTTATAGAAATGCATACAAATTTTATGGAATAATCCGTAAGTTTATAGCAATTCATTACATCGTCATGTCTTTCTTTTTAGTATTTGTGTTTATTTGGCTTAGCTTTAGTTAGAAATATATCACGTTTTTTAAAAGTTCTTAATATTTTATAAATTAGAAATGTGAATATCAGAAAAATATTATTTTGGCATAGCGCTCTTAAGAAATTTACTTCAAACGATTCATTTTGTTACATTTTATTGATTTCACATTGAATATCTCAATTAAAACACCTTCATATTTCCGAATAATTTGCAGCAAAATTTCTAAATGTGTAATTCATAGAATTGTTTGGTTATTAAACCATTTATTGCGAACATTTTTCAAGCCGTAGCCATGAGGAATTAAAAAATAATTTCGTACTTGCATATTTTGACTAGAATATACGCACTTCACAAGCACATCATTTTCCAGAGGCTATGGCAAGTAATATAATAAATTAGATACAATAAGCATTATATAAATAGAAGCATGTTCATCTATAGCCAACTTTCATGGTCAACTGCCACCTGTGTTGAGTTACTATTTCTAACTCTTAGTACAACTGAATGTTAATGAGCCACTTATCAATTGATAAGTGGTTTTATTTTGTATAATCGCTTGATATCGAACATTGTAATAGCGAAGGCGTGTGGCAAATGCGATGTTCGCTAATGTCCTGGTTACCTACTTTCGTATAAAATATTTACTTAATGATTTAGGGGACATCAATCTTGTGGTATCCTTCTGCAATGTTTTGTAAAACGTGCTCGGTACGGCAATCAAAATGGGAAATTGCTCTTTGATTAATAACGCTCTCTATCATCGCGATGGAAAAAGTGTTACAACTTCCTGAAACTTGGATTGTTTTATTGATTAATGCTTGAACCTATCGCACATGTCTCCCATCATGTATATAATTAGAAATTGTATTTAACTTTAAACTTTTAAGGAAGAAGTATTTAAATATTTTAAAATTCAAATATTCAATACACTTCGTCCATAATGAGCTTAATAAATAAAAATAAATTCCATTTCCAATTCCAATTTATTTCAACTCATAATCTCTATGTATAATAAATACGTTTTTTGTTTAAGACGTTTGTAAAGGAAGTTGACTTTTATTATTCATTTGTCCGCATCTTAAAGTACAAAATTCTATAAGTGTGAGGACAATTTCTTGTCTATTTGCAATTTACTTTTTATTCTGTTCTTTATAGCTCGACCAATTCCAGACTTTAAAACTAATGTTGGTGTTTTCAAAAACGTCTCCACCTACCTTCTTGCCTTGTCATTTCCTTTTTACCACGCTACATTTCATACTCGTTAGTGTTGATAGTACTCGTATACTTGAAATTATGGGCTCCAAATATTCTAGCATACAAATCTATAAGGTTTTGACATCTTATGAATCTTTCCAAATATCCATAATAATGTTAAAATTTCGCCTCTTGAAGTGGAGTGGAAGATTATTTATAAGCAACAAAAAGACCTGGTTGAAATATACAGTCGAGCCTTAGGGACCATCATTCAATGGACAGAGAGTGCTTTCCGGCAGCTACTAGGAAGTTTCAGAACAAATGTGGTAATAATACTCTTATTAAACTCGCCGGCAAAATGCGCTGGCACGTCCCAAACAGTCCTGTGGTGTCAGAAACATCATGGACTAGCCATCTCCGTCCGACGCCAAATATGACCGAAGAAAACCTCACGTATTTTTGCTATGATCTTCATTTTGTTTATGCCAACAGGCGTCCATTAGCCTACAAAACACTTCCTCAATCAATCAAAGAATTTGCATTTTGCGCGACCTTTCTCCATTTTCGGGATAAAATGCTGGTATAATATTCACTTTTTCCCAGTGACTTTTACAATTTAGCGCCTAAACGATATCTTTTAGTAATCTAAGACGCATTTCAACATTTGAATTCTTTAAAGACGTATGAAGAAGATATGTTACTTCCTTACTTACAATTTTCTAAGTGGAATTTCTAAATATTTCGATGTTATTATACAGAAAAATTTCAGATTATAAATGTTTGTGAACAATGTAAATGTAGTAGGAGAAGAAATTTCCTTATTAGTCCTGTCCTTTCGACTCGCTTTAGTAAAATTAGTTTCACACGCAAATTTTTCACCTGCAAATTGCGTAGGAAATGTAAGACCGATAGTGACCGTAACTTCTAACATGAATGCGGTCTTTGACGCGCTTGTAGTAGTAGTTAAATTGTTAAGAGAATCCATCTTATGTTCGTTTTAAAGTACACCTATTCACACCACCCACAATGATATATATACTTGTAACAAAACGCAAAACAATAAATGGAATATCCATTAATGTAACAACAGGCTTCGTTGTCAATTTTATTTCGTTCAATCTTCATAAATATGAATAGGGAAAAACAAAAAATATAACGAGAATCCTCCCGAGTAATGAGAACCGAAAATGAATTATATCCACATGATGTCAAGCATTTATGAATGTATTTGATTTAAATATTCAGAATTAGAAGGAGCAAGGCCATAATGCACATATTGTCTATCATATTGGGTTTTCTGCCATCCAGATATTTTCGCATTTGTGTAATAGCACATTTTGTACAGCATTGTGGAAATAGTTTTTTATTTATACATAATTTTGAATAACTTGAAAAGGAATTTGCATTTTCAGGTTTTGTTGTGAATTCACGGACGGTGTTGAATAAATATCTGGTGATTAAACTTCTGATTATATATTTTATAAATTGCAAATGATTGAAATTAATGTTTTAGACTTTAAATGTTTCTATAGACATAAATCAAGGAAATTGAAAATTAAATTAAGGAAGGAAATAAAACATCAAAATCACCCTTACGAGAAGAATGACGATATAAATAAAACCTTATAGCTTCAAAAGAAAAACTAGTCGGTTATTTGAGTTTTTTGGTTTTTTTGTATTAGATCTCAACAAGGACGAATTTCTTTCGGCACAAAAAACCTTTTATCCGCTTTAGATCCTGCTACCTATACCGTCACCCATATTTAACTCAATAGAATAAATTCTGCGGGCTTAGGGATTTTTAAAGTAAAAAGACGTCTAGGACTCTTCACGACTGACCTAAAATAAAGAAGGGACAAAACCAATTGAAAGACCCAAAATATATTTTTCAAGAAAACCTTCAACATGAAAAATTAGTATGGAAAACAGAATGATAGGCTGCACCCTGCGACGAGAATAGCCCCTTTCTTGTAGTTTTCTGTATTTGCCGCACAGCCTGTTACCACGTATGTTAAAGTCCAGACTATATTATTAAAGTAATTTAATGCAATTAATCCGTTTTAGTTTTATAATAATAAAATATTAATTGTCATACTAAGTAAGGTATTTTCTTGTTGAGTGAGAATATTTTTTAATATAAAAAACGTCAAAAGAAGAATGTTTGCTTCCGAAGTCGAAAAGAAGTGAACGGTATAAAACACACATTTGTACCTAAAATAAAACGAAATTACCCAGAATTTGGAAATAGTGGGAATATAATCCATGCTAATAATACATTTAGTAATTAAGAAATAGACACAGATCGTCATTTTAAATTTATTGTTTCACTGTACATGAACATAAATAAATTTATGCTTATCCATTTACTGTAGAGTTATGAACCAAATGTGGTGCAAACACGAGAGGAGGATGAAACGTTTGTAGTTCTTCTAGACTATGAGTAGAACGTTAAAACACTGGTCTGGTTGCCTCGGACGAACAAGAACGGAGGAAGTCCCTGACTTAAGCTTTCTAACCAGGCCATGTAGAGGGGTGCCGATACAATATTTTTCCTGGGCATGGGAAGGGTCATAACGACAAGGTCAGACTTCATTGAATTTTCCAAAAGATTTTCCCTTAACCGCAGATACCTATTTGTCTTATCCTGAACAGCCAGCATCTCGCTGTCGGTAATGCTGCCTGTAAAGAAACGGAAAGTAAGCTCAATAAGTGGATGGGGAAAGTTAAGATTGGTTCTCACCTTGTTCGACGTCCTCTGGGAGATTGACAGAGTCGGAAACGACGAAGTCCTTGATGAGTTCATTGAAAAATTGAATAGAGGTCTCTTGCGGCTTCTTTGTGATGTCTGGCAGGAGCTGAAGATCGGAATAGTCAATGCGGAATTTCGCCAGTAGACTAGCCATTGATCTTTGTTCGAACTCCAATTCGGCTTTTTTGTTTGCAAGTGCAAAAACCCTGTGAAAAATGTTATATATAAGAAAATTTAGTTCCAGTGGTTTCCAGTGGTTATTAAAAATATATCATTTTATTAAACTCAGACTTGGAAGCTTTCGAATGCAAAATACTTTTTAAATCCAGTACTTGAATTTAAAAACGATTTTTGTAATTAGTAACTAGTATAGCTCTATAAAATCCCTTGCAGGGTTTCACACAACCTCCAAGGTCGTTTCAAACTTCCGTCTAAAAATAAATTCACTATAAAAGCGGTAGGGTAAATCTTGCCTGGGTACCGGGACTCTTTGTCCCAGGTGACAATAAAGCAGATGAATTAGTCAGAATCGGCAGTACCCTCCCAGCTTCTGAAATATACTATCAGCTAGGTATCACCTGGCCACATCCAAACTAACTATAAAGGAAGCATTCATCGAAAATGCCAACAAATGATGGCAAGCAGGACGGGCGGGCTTGATCACTAACGAAGTCAATCCGGTGCAATCCAAGCGGCAAATCTTGCTTAAGAAAGACTGCATCCACATAGTGGTAGCAGCATTTACACTTTAACTGGCAGACAAATCTAGGAATGATATAAAAATGAAGCTAAGAGTAATAAATGATAATGAAAACAGTTCTTAGAATTCGTAATAAAATTTCAAAAAAATCAAATAGGAACATTAAAGAAACATGATGGCAATATTGTTGCTACTGCCAGTCTAAGTATTGCGAAATTAAATAAAAAAACGTTTCGAAGTATAGTGACACATATGTTGTTAAAGGGTTATCAGCACGCTGCCTCATGGTCCACAGACTTCGAAACCCATCCAACGACTTTTGCAGAAACCAACGGATCCAACGAATTTTGCAGAAGCTCTCGGGACTAGGAGAAAGAGAAGAGCTGTTCTACTTCCTCTGTCAATGCCGAGATCTTGCTAGGCTTAGAAGCCATAGCGTTGATACCCCCCAATTTGATAATCTCACAGAGTTGGGGTCTACTGAAATAATAGACCTCGAGCGATTTATCAAAAGGCCAAAATGGTCTAGATAATATGGGGAACGTGAATAAGAAGTCTGGCGTAGAACCATAATGGGCCAACTGCTGGCCCACTTGTGCCTTGGAGCAGCCACAATAGCCTAGTCTAACGAGTATTTAGGTTATTGACTGCTCTTTAAATAACTTAAATAAATAATATCTGTACACAGTCTAAAAATTGTTCGTTATTTTTCATGTTCCATCTTTTGTCCCAGTTTTGTTGAATTTTTATGTCAAATTCATTTCTCAGTTTATTTATAGCTTCGAAATGCTTAACTATTTAATATAATTTCGTGTGGCATTTTAAAGAATATGAAATAATACTGCAAAGAATTAGAAGCCAATAAAATTAGATCATAACGCTATTACGATGCCAATTACATCCTTTCTTACAATATCTTTGGAGCGACCATTCTTAATTGTTCCGTCGTGTGCCTTAGGAATTGTACCTTATTAATTTCCTTTGAGAAAGAATAAGAAAATCTTAGATTTTACCCTGGGAACATTAATTAATATTGCTAAAGTTTTTTAATGGTATTTCGGCAGAAAACTCTGATGGGACCACCAGATTGTAAGAATTATATTTATAGCGGCCATGAAAGTCCAAGAATTCCTCAAGATGTCTTCTCGCCTGTCCTGGGCAATTGCCAGAATTGATAAATTTGTCTGCCTTGAATTTGCGTGTGGGTTAACCATGGTACGTAAATGGATATTTACACTGCATACAATTAGAAGTACTTCTCCATTTGAAAAAAGTGTATACTGCTCGTCTTATTAAAGTTCTACTGCTGAAGAACCGGACTTTTTGTGGGGGGAAAAAAGGCGTAACCACTTTTGGTTTCTTGTTCTCCTGCCGGCAGAACTCCCACATGTCGAGGCTTTTGGTCAGATGAATAGATATACATACATTGGCAGTAAAGCATTAAATCGTCGGGTGACACAGCATTAAATTAGAATTCAGGAAACATGAGTAAACCACTTTCCAGTCTTATATGATATGAAATGAATTTTCATTCCTTTCACTCCCCGGCTGATTCAATAAATATGAAAGACTTTGGCACATTACGAACCTGAGCTTGCACGATTGCCATGTCCTCCTCGTGCTTATGATGTAGGGCAGAAGCAGAGTAAGACCGCCGTCGTCGTAGAGCCACCAGACATCGATAACAGCATGACTCCTCTTCCTTGTAAATTGTGTTAAATCGTTCAGAATATCTTTGGGAAGTTCGGCCCCTCCAGGTCCTTTATATAGGACTGATGCATCGTCTCGAGACTTTTTCGATTTCCGCAAGGAATTGGACTATGTGATGTAAAATAAAAATTTTTTAACAAGACTCAAACTTTTCAAATTTACATCAATTTACCGTGATTTGATTGGATTTTGGATCGAGTGGATCAGGTAGTCCTGACACCTCTTGTGCTTTGATTTGTGAAGCCGCCGTAAACGATAAGTCACTGGTACTGCTTGCTGAGGAGAAACATTTTAAAAATCATCATTAATTGCATTTCTTTACAACTATCAAAAATTAATAAAGCTAACAAAATATTTTAGATCCTTTAGCTAAACAATAGCCACCATCATATAAGCTTCTTATGGATTAAGAAACAATATAAATAACTTAGAGTGATTTTTGGCTTCTTGATGAAGTTTTTAACTTTCTAAAATTCTAATTGTTTTATTACAGAGTTGTTTGTTTGTTAAAAAGTGTTCATTTTCACCAGCAAAAAAATGCATATTTGGACCTAGTTTGTTCTTCTAATGAGAACACTTGCGTTTAAGTATTACGTGTATTCGTTATATTGAATCGGTCTCGTAAATAAGATAAGACTACGAAAGATACCTTATTTGCCACTTCCCAAAATGCCAAATAGTAAGGATTTCAATTTATTAGTTTCCACAATTGGCCTTAATTAATTGGTCGACCAACGGAAAGTTGCCCTCTTTTTCTCTTCTAGATTGTTCACGTATAATATAAAAAATACTCCCCATTTAGACAGATGCTATTTTTACTTTTTATGGGAGAAAAATTCGATTCAGGCAGAAACTATTGCTTCCAATTTAATTAGCTTGTTAAGGTTCCTGCCCTGAGTTACGTTAAAACCTTTGGTTTCGATGTATTCCAAGAAGCTTGTTATTAATTAATAAGCTTTACACTTTCATAATCAATAAGAGTCTGTACACGCTCCCAACAGGGTTCGCAAACGCGCGTTTTATGAACAAGGGACTTCAAGCGCCCGTCAAACTTGCGTTCCAAGATATTTGGTAGAGCACGTCTTTCACGGGCGCTAGTCACGCGCTTCGCCATACATGTGCCGCCGTTTGGCTGTACATTCACTGGGGCGTTTCCATGCAATTTGGAGGCATCTCACGCAGTAGACAATTGTTTTTTTAATATGGTGAAGATTCCATATGTCAGTCTATCTCGTAATGTATAGGGTGCACCCAAAATTCTCTTTGGCTTTGCCACCGCCTTAGTGACGGTAGAGGAGCCATACACAAGCTACGACTTCGACGTCAAATTTCCCAAATGACACGTGCGCGCGCCCTAGCAACGCTCGCCAAACTCCGTGCGAAGCGCGCTGTATACATGCTACCAACGCGCGCTTAACGCCGAAAGCTCAATTTGCAGAACTCAGTATTGTTGTTTGTTTTACTTCCAGCTACAATAATAAATATTTATGACTTCCATGAAAAGTATTGTGAAGAAGTTCGTAGAATCGATCAAGCTACACACCTATTGTATTGACTGGACATGGGGGAGCGAGTAATACAATATGTTATATTTTTAAGAAATTTTTAATTATTAGTTACTAAAAGACATATTAAATCGGGACATATATCCAGAGAGTTATTTCCATTTGCTTTATTCTCATTTTCATTATAGGAGAGTTTTATTTTCTTTGAGTTTATTTCACAAAAGTAAAAGCAATTTACCTTTGAGAGCAAGAAATAACATTTCTGTCGAATTCCACATTCCTGCTGAATTGAGTTGTTGGATTTAAGTTTACTTTAGGTAAATAAATTCTTTGAATTCATGTCGAAGATGTATATACAAAAACACAGAACGTTCCTAGTTTTTAAGTAATAGGCAAAAATTTCAAGAAAATCAAAATAACGTAGGTTTCTGACGAGATCGATCTTTTAATATTTATGTTCATACGCGAATACGTCCTTAAGAATTTTATTGTGTTAAACTTTTTATGAATATCCTTGAATGTTTATTATACTTAATGTAAGTGCTTCATAATTCGACCGAATTTAAATTTATTACACTGTACAAATTATAAAAGATATATATTTTTTATTTTAGCATGAAAATGATTGCTGTTGAATGAAACGATTATCTGCAGGCAAGAAATAACTTAAGGAAATGAGATTTTTTTACATTCATATATATCCATATATACAAAAGGATAAATCGTTGTAATAATTATTTCTGCTTCACTTATATCTACATAGTTTGATTTATTATTTATTTCTACTATGCTTACCTTCCGTATTGCAAACCACATGTTTTATCCCTATTCATAGAATGTACTTTTAGGCATGCAATATACGAATATTTACACATCAATATAAATGCTGATAAATATATCCATAAATTGAAAGGACGTTTTTCAATAAGTTTTCTTTTCTTTTTTCACAAGAAGAGGACATTACTTCTAACATAAAATGGTTGACAGGCTAAAACAAATTCTAAAGAAAAAGTTCCTTTTGTTACCAGACTGCACCCTTTCGGCAGATATTCATCTTAAAATATTTCAAATGAAGCCGGCCGGAACAAACTCAAGTTTCGCGAATTTAATCATTGGAAAAGCTTTTAATATCCCCAAATGCGGAACCCATTAAAAAAGGTCTATGACCTGAAGTTTTTTTAAGAACAAAGAGTTCCCAAACTTGAGTACAAATCCTTCATTTGTGACGGTAACATTTACCCTTTTACGACGAATTAGTACTTCTTCAGAAGTTATAAAAGGTATTTAGGGTTGCTTATATCTGTCTTTTGAGGCGGAAAAATAAGGTATAAACTCGTAAATATTGTTAGATAGAAGAAATATTACCAGCGGAACCTTTTCTAAGTAACTGGAAATTAAATCGTTATGGGCCACTTTCAATATTCCTGATTATGGTTACTTAATGTAAGTACTTAAGTTAATCCCTGGAAGTATCTATTGCAGCTAAGAAATACGCCTTGATACCTTTCGATTTCGGGTTTGTCACAAGGAAGTATATATTTTTAAAATTCTTTGGAATATTATTTAATCATTTGTAAAGAAGATTGAGAAAACACGGCTGAAATCCTAATTGAAATTTGTTTTTAAACTTCGAATTCAATTCCATACAAAATCAATTGCGTAAAAAGCTGTTATTAGTACGCGTGAGTAAATTTATTGTTGTTGTTATATTTACACAATTTAATATAATAAATCGTGCTACTTACATTTTGTCACTTTCAAGTTGTTTTCATGGTTCATGTTCTGCATATCTCCAGCTAAATGCATTAATTAAGAAAGAACATGCAAAGAAAATATTAAAATATCATTCGATATCAAAAATGTGCTAATAAAATATGAACGGTGATATAAATTTTTTCTCTGTATAGATGTATATTATAAAAATGTGATATTTAAATTAAGCTTACGCATGTGTAATTGTGCAATAGTTCATTTTAATTATTATACATATATTCTGAGCATTATATACAGATCTTTAATTAAATTTTTTTCTTTAACAGCTACTGATTCCATGCCATTTATTTATTGAACCAGTATTAGAGCAAATGGTATCATTTTACAAATGCATACTATTTCCTCAATTATTCTAGTGTATTATACAAAAATGTTCACATCACATTCGTTCGCGTTCAGTGTAATATTACTTTGTTGGTTTCCATTTTAGAATTTTATTTTGTTTTAGAAATTATATTTATTTAATTTGTTAAATGATTAACTTTAACGTATTGTACTTCTCTTTACTTTCAAGAATTTTTACCTTAATTAGCAGTAATCCTTAACTTTACGTAATAAATGAAAAATTTAAATGAAAATTACAATGAACCTTCTAAGCAGCCTCTTTCTTTTAAGTATTAATTCTGAGAAACTTGCCTTGCGATACGTTTCTGCTTAATGAATCCATGCTCCCATGAACTTGTGCATTCTTCTCCGCTGATGAAATTAGATCAGCTGAACTTTCGTTGGACTGGAGTGTTCTTGGAACTTCAAGAAGGGTTCTCGCTTTTTCATTTTCTTCACCTAATATCTGCGAATAATCTAACCCTTTTGATACTCTTAATATAGCTACAGCTAAATACATATCTAGTGCCTGGAAAGATAAAGGTTCTGTGAAATGGACCGAATTGTCGAATTAGTGCAATTTTCCCTTACTTTGTGCATAACGTTAAAATACTGAATTAATTCCCTTCTATCACAAGTTTGCCAGTCTGATTTATAACCCAACAGAATAATATTCGGTTTTAGCTTACCAATTCCGGTTGCCTATTTGGTTTTAGTAATTAAACATGATTAAAGTTACACCTAGTTCCAGTGTACAATTTCTCGTGTAGTTACCTGCATGAGAGCTCTCGATCCTGATTCAAAGTCTTCACCATCAATAAGGGAATAGAAACCCTTGACTCTGTGTTTCCTAAACCAATTTACTGCCCGGTCATGTAAATAGTTCCTATAACGCTGGGAACTCGAACCACGCAGAACATGACCACATACCAGAAGGGAGAGGTTTTTCGTTAGCATGTAAGCAAAGTCCACTAAAATAGGTCTTGTGCTCGGATGACCGCAAAGCACCAAGATCTGAAAATAAATTAAAAATATTGTATCTTTGATGTTTCAATATCAAATACCACTTTAGTAAATATTAATAGAAATTTACCTGAGGTCTATAATTTTTGACGTGCTCCTCTACATTGTTCAATTGCTGTACTGAAAGCAAAGCATTTTTGTAGGTCTGTGCTTGCGTTGTTGATCCCCAATTTACTTCTGCAAAAACATTTATAATTGCAATTTTACAAAACAGTTTCAGTGTTGGCGTCGATTTAAACCTACCTGGTTTTCTATATGATACAATTAAGTACAAAGCAAGGACTACCGCAAATGTTATTAAAGCTGTCCACCAGGAAATCAAAAACATTACTGCAACGCACAAAATCGACCCCAAAAGACTTAACCACATATTGTAATACTACAAAACTTTGTATTATTCTTTAAATCATTATGATTAAAATAAAGCCTACCTTAAACGTAGGCCTCCATCCTACGGGTTTCGCCAGACTGGCGTGGAATGTGCTGAAATTGATAAGCATGTAAGCAGCTAAAAAGAAGTTTGAAATAAGCGGTGCAATAAGGTTAAGTTCTCCAATTAAAATAAACCTGAGGAAGAATAAAATATTAACAAAACGCATCAGGCAAATGTCCTCATTGTACTCACGCTATAGCTATAAAAAATGTTAGCACATATCCCCTTACGGGTTCGTTATTTTTGCCGTATCCCTTGGCAAACCAAACGATTTTAGGGTACAGCTCATCTTTGCACAGAGCCTGTAAAGGTATTGATTCACTTCGTAGCCTATATAAATATCCCAGTGGTTAGGCAAACCTGAAAAACTTTGGGTGCTGACACTAAACTCGCCAGGGCGGATGATAGTGTGGCGGCAAAGCAGCCTGCGTAGATGATTGGACCGAATGCAGAGACTAGTTCAATTACTTGGAATGAATGTTGCAATCCGTACTCGCATGGTCCTACGAAGGAGGATTGTGCAATGTGAATGGCAATAGTTATTTTCTACGCTACCTGCAGTACAATTGAGAAATTCTAATGAGCCATTCAAAGCGTCTGTAAGATTGCCAGTGGCGTCCCTGACGACTGTGCCACCGACCATAAGTACCATTACAAGGTAAGTAGCTGTCGTTATTACGATTGCAAGTATTGTCCCTTTTGGAATTGATTTTTGTGGATCCTTGAAGTAATGAGAAGATTATTATGTAATACTTCGGTTATTCCTTCTTTTCAAATATTCCCCGACTACAGCAAAGAGAAATTGTTTCCAAAAAAAAAATTATGTTTTCTCAACAATTATTTGAAAAAAACCATATATAACATACTGGAAACTGTTTAAATTATTTTGCACAATTACAATCCTGAATAAAGTAGGAGTCTTTTAGTGATATTTTTTACTTTTTGATTTTCGACTGTTCTGAGTTTTCACTACAACGCTAGATATTAGAAAAAATTCTGTACGCTAGAGGAGTTACATATTTTTATTATCCAATTTTGATTATAAAAACTTACTGTCGGGATTATTTTTAATATTAGGTGTAATTTATTTACCTTTAAATCTCCGGATATATTGGCACCAGCTAAAATTCCAGTTGCAGCTGGGAAAAATATTGCAAACACAGAAAAGAAGCCATTGTCTTCTCTATAATCGGAGAAGAAATTGGTAGCAAATAGTGTGGCTATGAATTGTTTGATTAAAATTCACAAGGGACATATATATAAATGTATGAAGACAAAAACAATTATAAACTTACAGTTGTAGCCAATGAAACCCTTCGCGTATTCCAAGTCGCTTTTTGGTCCTATGATACTCCCCAACATGAAATCACCAATAGCTATGATGAGGATGATGAGCAATCCGATTTGCGCCTGATTTTAAGAAATATTTTATCTTTTTATCGGCACAAAATGGATTTTAATTCTACCTTTGCCTCCCACTCCATGCCGACAACTACAATTACAGTTAAGATGACGATTGTGATACTTCCGATGATCCGGATATCCTGGACATCGCCGTCGATAATTTTCAGTCCGACTGAAGCTAAAAGATCGCGCATCGATTCACAAAATCCAACGACATACATTGCACAGGCCACGGCATTCGCTAGCGAGAATATCAGACCGATAGAGCCCCCGAATTCGGGTCCCAGGGAACGTGATATCATGTAGTACGTCCCACCTGAAAAGAATAAATAAAGCGTTATTATAGAGCAATAGAATACCTTTACAAACAATTTTCGTGCCTCCTTTTATTACGCCATTCGTGCTGATTGCGGACATTGAAAGGGCCGTGATTGCTGTCACCGCTGTAGTAGTTAAGATAAGGATGAAAGCTTCCAATACGCCTGCTTGACCAACCACCCAGCTCAGACGAAGGAATAGCATCACTCCCCAGATGTTGAGCAGGCATCTTACTAGGACACCTTTTATCCAACCAAATTTTATTATACCTGATGTGACTGCTGCCTCTGCGTTCTGGTTGTGACCTAAACTGTGCGGTAGTTGCTGGAAGGGGTAAAAATTTAACTAGACGAAAAAAAAAGCAAGATTCTATCTATCTTTACAAAAACTTAATGAATAAATAAGTGTTCATTTAACCAGCTCTACATGATTGATAATCATGATACCTCCCACCTTAGTTGTCCCCAGTCTGAACTGGAAGTCTAATAAAGGACCGAGATTACGCAATTCTCTAGAGAAGACACTCTAGATACCTCACCTGGAGCGAATTTTCATCTTTTCATAATATGTATATGCTAACACACCACGCATTTTATAGCCTACTTATCGTCCACGACCGCTATGGAGCATATAGACGATATTTGCCATCGCAACTGTATATTAACCTGTCTTCAAGCCGCCTTTTCTTCCAGAAATTTAATATACAAACCGCGGGGATTTGACCTTACTTTAGTTTGCCCGGAAAAAACGAAATTTTCTTTTACGAGATGATAAAAGCTCGACGTGCTTATATCTTCTTTTATATAGTCCTCGAGGGAACCAAAGGACCAGCTGTCGAAATTGTTAGCTCTATTTGCCCAGGCAACGAACCGTGCAACGAAGGGGACAATTCATCGCTTACTTATTCCCAAGGCTTGAGCAATATATTCTATATTAAGTCACTAGTAAGAACAGCGAGCAGTGTGTCCCTTTAGTGCAGATACACACACTTAATTTGCATACTAAACACGGGAATTAATGCATCTTTGAATTAATCGTAATTTAACAATTTCAGAGTATCATCGTTTACAGCATTACTAGCAGCGGGATAAAATGAGGAAGAATTAACTAAAATTTTAGCTTTGTCTTCATCGAGTGAAACTTTTGATGTTTGAGGTAAATTTGAGAATTGATTTTTGCGAAAGTTGCGCCCCATCAGACTAAGATTCTAATATTAAGTTACGCTTGATGACAAAGCTAAAGTACAAAGATCTGAAGACTTTGCTAAAGACAGAAGCCAACGAATATGCGAGTTTTTTAAAAATGTCTTTCATTTACGATTAAAGTAGTAAATATAATAACACTGATAAATACAGAGGTTGATTAAATGCAAAGGTTGTGAGTTCTGTGTATATCATCCATATTCAGTCGTAGCAGTATTAAGTAATTAAAATAATTTATTATTTTAATAACCCGAAAACCTTTGGCTCAGGGATAATAAGGGTTCTCAGTTAGGTAGATCTCATAATTCTATGACACCATACAAAGAAGGGATGAAGCACTAAGAGCAAAAATAGGCAAACGAACAAACAGTTCAGGGTTTTAAATAAGCGTTTCAATGTAAAATTGAAGTGGTAAAAAAAGGAGAAGATTGAAGGAGCCGAAAATTTATATCTGTCCATTTGCTAACTGCTTCTTTTGTTCTAATTCAATGTTTTCATCGTGTCGCTCTTGACAATGTGCGGTGTAAAAGTCCTAAAAAAATTACTATGCTACTCATAAAGCTCTTCTTAAGTGTCATGTTGGAGGTGGAATATTCAAATAAAATATATGATGCCTTATATTTTATTCTTTTTTAGAAATTCTTGTGTGTGTATATTTTTACTTGCTGCAAAACAAAATAATATGTGAAAACTTAAAATTTTCAATTCTAATTGCATATGACTGCTTAATTCTATTGCCGAATTAATTATTTACAAAATATCTAAAAATAATTCAGTGGTTTTCAATCAAATAGAAATCTCATCCTTGATCAGAAAATATTTGTATAATTCTGGGAATTCGTGTAGCTCATTAAGCCACCAACTACTAATTAGAGCTATAAGTAGTACACTTTAATCAAGGAATTTATTGCAATTGCGATGGAATGCAATTGAATTTTTACAAGACAAAGATCTTCTCCTTCTTTGAACCAATTATGAAGACAATGTGGCTAATTGAATCCATTTGGGATCATCAAGTGCAAAGATAGCTAAGTGGACATATCAGGTCAATGTTAATTAATCGATAAACGGCTACGAGCAGCTCCATTGATGACCACTTAAACCACCCGGGCAAAATCGCATAATTACTAGTGATACATTCTAACCTCTGTCGCCTCTTCACGGGTGTACCGCACCAGGGTTAACTAGACATATGAGTCATACTTTGCAATCTTCGTTCAATTTCTTTCATTGCTTTAATTTAATAAGAGCAAACTTCTCGAAATTGAATCATTCACGAGAGTTCAATCGATTCTGTATGCGTACATATAAAAAAAAAATTTCATTTTCCGTGAATACTTAAATCAATGAAAAGGTTTCTAATTGTCCTTTTTTCACGCCAAGTGACTCCAGTGAAATTTTGCATGTAGAAAACGAACTTCTAGATTATGTCGTATTGAGATGAAGCAGATTTCAGTGGTTGTAGAAAAGTGTACTTTGCTACGAAATAAGTATAACTAAATACACTTATTTACTTTTCAAATATTAAATTCATCGAAAAAATATAGACCGATAGACCGATAGGAACGGACAGAAATAGACACAAAAGACCAGAAGCGTTCCGAAAATACATTAATTTTCTAAATCTTGTCCTATCCAGATTTGGATCAATCTGACTTGTTTATCAAGTTTCTCCAAAAGACATATTTCTTCCAATTAATGAAAATATAAGCGAAAAAGCAAAAACACCCTTGACGCAAAGAAAGAAGCTATAATAAAAACCAGTCAATTATATTTGAACCAAGCAAAGTATTTCGCATAAATACATATAAATTTAATTCATAAGAACTATTTATTTGTTGATTTCTTATTGAATTTATACGGAATTTTGAGAACTGTACGTTTGGAAGAATCATTTAAACCGGCAATTCTACCTGCTTTCATTCAATGGAAAGCCCGGAATATTCTCAAATATCTATATTTAAGCATGTATAATAATTTTCCGAGGTCTTGAAGGTTACTTTAATGTTCACGGACAACAATTGAGCTATTTTAAACATTTTTACAGTTGTTACCTGTGGAAGAAAACCGGATATGGGGAGAATCAATTCTTTGAAAATTTTCTAATTCACGTGATTTAAACACATTTTTATGATCTTGGAAATGAATAATTGCAATTGGCGCCTACAGTCTTTGGAAGCTGTCCGGCCGCCGTTTCTTGCTTACTCAATTTCTAACTACGATCCAACAGGTGTGAGGTCGTGTTGCACGATAAAGCACGGCAATTATTAAATCGTATTAAGTCACGTTTTGTGAGTTATACGAGATGAACAATAATAAATTGAGAAAAAACCGCAGAATGAAACCCAAGCTGTCTCCACGTATAGACACCTATGGATGGCTCAGTACTCACCTTGTGTGTAAGCGTGGCATTGTGCAATTCGTCCAACGTGGGACGGTAGGCTGCCTGAATCGACATTATGTTCCGATAGTTATCCAACCGCGGAAGAGCTTCTCGTGTGAAATGCCTGTGAAAATAAATTAAAGTTGTTAATGAGAACATTATCCCAAATCGCAACTTTTACCTAAAGCTCTTTCCGTATTTTGTGTCGTATTCATTTTCCAGGAGGTTTTCTCTATCTTCGTTGGAATCGATAGAATCCTCGGAATCATCATTTCTGGAGTCAACTTGAAATCTTGTTGTCTGCAAGTCCTTATAACGGGGTGGCTTGTCCTTATCTCTAAAGCTGCTTTTTATCGACTGTATCCTGCAGGCCAACAAAGTGGAAAAAGTCAAATAATCTCTCCACTGATAGATAAATACCCTAATTTAATGCCACTTTACCCAAAGTATGCCAGGTTATTTAGCCAGATTCAAGGGTATTTACTATTCATTAAATTTCCGCAATACTATTAAAGTCCTTAAAGACTCCTTACTTGCCTGCGAAGAAGACTTCTTATTTTCTTTGCCTCTTACCCGTCCATAACCCCCAATCAATTATCATAATCATCAGCCCTGATTCGACCCAGCTGCTCAATTTGGGAAGTTTTTTCAGAGAATTACTCAAGAAGCCTTCCGCCGAAATGAATCTATTGAAATAAAAGATTCACTAAAACTATTTTTGGCTTTGGAATTTTTTAAATTCCCATTGTGGAAATGTTTTAATAAGAAAGTAAATAGCATCTTGGGTCCGGACTAAATAAAATAATAAGGGGAAATTGAAGCAAATAGAGACAAGTAAACGCACTCAACGCAAAAACCTTTTAAGGTAAAAAAAATGGTAGTGTACGTATTAACAGAATAAACCATAAAAGGGAAAAACGCAATGCGTGGAAATTGCTTTAAGTGCCATGGATTAAGACTACCCATTTCAGTTCAATTGCTTTCAAATGTCCATCGATCAATCAGTGCTCTTGTGCAAATTGATTTTTAACTCTCTCACGTCGTACAGAATCCAGAACGTGTTTGAACACGAAACGAACTGGGCTGCACCCGGCGCTTATGTGCTAGTCCTACTAGTAAAACAAGTGTGGATATTCACTCTTCTGATTAATTACTTATATACTGATGACAAATGACTGGCATAATTCTAATTTTCACCTTACAGCACACGAAGGTAATATTTTCAAAGAGTTTGCGTTTTAACGAGCAAGTCTCTACAGCGGTAGCAGATATTCGTGAGAAGATTAACGACAACGAAAGTAATGGAATATTTAAGAGAAATATACGTGCATGATTTTAGCACGTTCAAAAATTATTTTTTGACTGTTTTTTATTATCATAAATAAATCTGTGTGAATAATAAAGGCAAAGTTGAGGTGTTCGATCAAAATATTGCTAGTGTTTTTGCACAATATCATTAAAAGTGTGTCAACCCCGTAGGTTGTGCGTTCGATTCCCATCGTGGCCAGTCTCAGGTCGTCTGCAAATTAATTTCGAAGGAAAACAGATGAAAGCTCTATAATCTTACGATTCAAACTTCCTTCTTTAAAAAATTCACTATCTTAAAAGGGCTAACTTCTGAAATTTTAAATTCTGAGTGGATTGAGGTTGAGGTTGAGGTACTGAAATTAAATTTATTTCGGTATAATAAAAATTGATAAGTATCACTTCGAATCAAGCAGACTGCATTTTACGTCTACGAAAAATTTGAAATATTTAAATATAAATTAGAATTCACCCGCATGTGGGGACTTATCAGTGATTTCCTCTTAGTACCTTTGTATACATTTGTCTGGTACATTCGTTTTTACAGTTGAGGAGAAAGATATTTGCTGATATTTTAACAATACTGAAAGTGTACTCGCTTTCACCTTGTACGAATCATTTCCCTGCAAATGCAACGAAATCAGCACGTGGCGAAATACAAGCGGCTTCCCGCTTGTTCAAATACGAGTGCTTTTAACTTTACCCCGAGCGCATGTACGTGCCTCTGTATCAAATGGCATCCCTTTTATGGGCTTTCATAATAAAAGGCGCTAGTATGGATATTATACCCCATATTTCGTCCGCGTAATGAAATATCTTAGGACAGAGCACCGTTCTGGGGTTTATTTTGCTCGTGCTATTATATTTCAAGCCGAGTGGATTAATTTGGGGCATATGTGGCGTTTTTGTGGTAAGAAATTACATAAAAATTTTATATCTTGTTGGCATCAATAATAATTAATTGCCCTACGTCATAGCTTTAAACGTTGTAGTGGAACAGGACAAGAATTACGTAGGTAATTTACTCGCGAATAAGTAAAACTTTACCACTATTTTTGTAACCTAATTTGGGAAACTAAACAGAAAAAAAACAATTATTGTTTTCTAAGTCCAGTTCAACTGCCTTTGATAAAGATATGCCTTCAAGATGTTTTAAAGAATAATTATATAATTCTGGTATATTTCTTTCATAAAATATTATTTAATTTAGACAACTGATAAAAATTCAAAGTTTGGTAAATGAAGAGAGATATTTCTACATGATACCAAAAAAGGTGCGATACGTTTTCCTTATATTTATCTTTATTATCTACGAAAAAATAAAGTAAATCTTTGTCGTATTAGTTTTAATGTAGTTTATTGTTTTATTATAATTTTTTAATGTTGTGGAATTCGCTTTTTCCAAACTTGTTTGTATGGTTATTAATTTGACGTCGATTTTATCAACTATATCAAATCATTTTATTCCGTTTTTTGACCTAAAGTTTTGAAAGAAATTTAATCTGATAATTTTTATAATTTCATTAATTTATTATACCAAGTAAAGAACTATCATAGCAACCAGGAAATAATTTATTTCATTCATAATACATGCTACAATAAACATTCTATAAAAGCTGTACAAATAAAAATGTAAAAATGAATGTATAAAAAATGTTTGAATTTGTGTTCTTGTAACTTACGTCACCATTTC
This sequence comes from Proctacanthus coquilletti, assembly GCA_001932985.1. NCBI lineage: Eukaryota > Metazoa > Arthropoda > Insecta > Diptera > Asilidae > Proctacanthus > Proctacanthus coquilletti. The sequence continues at coordinate 141,540 of MNCL01000078.1, forward strand.
AAATTACTTCTATGTACCTTAAATAATGAATAAAATATTAAAAAGTATGAGACGATCCTTAAAAAGTGTAGTACTTCTTAATTGTTGTTTAAGAAGTTATAATTTTTAGATCCCTTTAAGACGAATAAATTTCAGCGGAAATTTATGACCGAAATCAAACCATTATACTACAATGTTTCTACCGTTGGTTTATTAAGTTACAGAACAATTCCATTTTATGAAATTAAATTACCAAAGTGCTCTAATTTATTTATAACACAGCGAAGTACGTTTTTCATTCAACGAAAATCTCATGCTTTTCATAAACAAATTTAAAATCTTGTTTTAAAAATGGTGAAATACGCAGAAAATTTTTCTCCCTAAATTTTTAAACAAAATACCCAATTAAGATTTCTTTGTAGAAACTGTCTCTATTATTTCTCTCGTCCTTATAGATATAGAAAATCCAAACCTTTTAAGAACGATCTCATCAGCATTAATACCAGAGCATGACCATGTTAAATTTATCGCTTTTATATGGTCTTAAATTTCTTTTATCATCCAGCATAAAAATTTATTCCAGATTTGATCGTTTTGTTTGCGGCTAGTCCTTCTTTTCTCCCCTTAGTAAAAAATAGAACTGACTTTCTCAAAAAGAATTACGAACTCAGGAAATCAGAGGAAATAAAAACATTTGGCAATTTATTTCGAATATTATCTTTTAATAAGAACAAATTAAAAACCGCCTGAGGGATGCATTTTATTGCATTTTATTTATTTTCAAGGGATTATTTCAGGGATTATTGCCCGTATTCGCCGTGGAAATTCGAGATGAAATGTTTTATGGACGTGAAGAGAGGAGATTATTTTCTCAGTTGTATTAAATGTCGTATGTATTCCTCGAGTATTAAGATGCATGTTTTTTTAATGTTTTCGGAAAAAGTTAATAAGAACAAATTTAACCTTGAACGCGTTTTTTTTGTAAATAAAAAAACCACAGATTGAATCAGTGAAATTTATGTAAATTAGGGCGAATTATTCTATCTACGTTTTTGAATGAAAGAAGAACGTTGTTAGCATGTTCACATTTTGTTATTTTGGTTGTGATTCTCAATATCGTAGATTTGAATTTATTGTTAATAATAAGGGTATATTTTGGCAAAAATTTCATTAACCTTTATAAGGTTTTTCATGCGTACTGAATAAAATGTTCGTTCAAACCTTTTTAGAATTTATATATTAGATTTATTGGGATTTTCTTTCAATGTCAAATATTTGCTCGTTGGGCACATATTTTTACCTTGAACCAAATCAATAAACTCAAGTACAAATCAAGTATGATAACCGTCATAAAATCTACTTTCATCGAAAGCCAAAGTAATAAACAAATCAGACAGAGTTTCTTGGAAACGACTTACAAACGCGAATGATTTCGTATTTTTAGCATGTCTTTTATTAAATTCACATAACTTAGGAGGAAGTTATTAGGACAATGACCAACTCACCGTGAACGACGATTGTTCAGTATTTGGGCAGCATCTTCGCTGAAGGTGTCGTCCTCAGGAAGTTCTCCATCGTTGTTCGGCAATCTTCTGTATATCTCAGGTGGACCATCCTTCTTTTCGTCGGGGGATTTGTGGTTCACAGGATTCACTTGAAACCGATTGGGTCGGTCAACAGATCCCATTTCAAATGAGGCGTAATCAGACATCGTATCACTTTATCGGTTTCGTAACACATACACACCTAATCACTTTCGGTTCGCACCTATGCGGAGCACCTGAAAGATTATTCTCATTAGATTCTGTATTAAGTTGAATTTATTGTTTCCTACTGTTTAGAAGCGAAATTTCAGACTCTAGAGCTCATTATTATTTTATTTTCTTTAACACGCGACTCGACTTAATTGACATTGCACCTGACAATTTGTAAATTATCGCTATTATTGATTATTGGGCGCCCAGTTCAGCCCTCTGGTCGAAAGTCGACAGACACCTGATTACGTCCGCTTCTACTTCATTATAATTGTAGAAGCTCAGTTCGCGTAGGTTGGAAGTGCCCGTAGACCCATACACTAATTTTCTTCAGTTGATTCAAGCGACAAGAAGACAAATTTAAAAGACTAAACTCAAGATGCGGCACACAACCCGCGACCTCTGTGATCGCCTTGGTTTCCAGTGGGGTGCTGTCGTCTAGTCCAAGTCTATGGACAAGACGACCATATGCATATCTTACTCCAACTTACAAGAAATTTATTGGGCTACGAGCCACTTCCTCCTCTCGACTCGACTGGCATTATAGTACTATTAATCTAAATGAAAATGCATTGCCGACAGCGCAAGAATTGCTCCTAAGGAGAGACAATTACTGGCCGTGATCTTGCATATGCTGCTCCCCCTAGTGTGTTTTTTAGTCACCTCAGCTCTTCAGAATTATTGGTATGTAAATTGGCTTGTACCGCACTATCGCTGTTTTAGATGTATTCTTTGTAAGGTAATTATTCAAGGTTGCATCAGAACGAATTTCTTATATTTCGAAAGAAAGACAATGTTAATTTCCCCCATTAGTATGAACAGTTTTGCATAATGAAACAAACATGGCATATTGTATTTATTTAGCGCAGGTTAAATATCCCCGGGTTTCGAGACTAAATCGATAAACAATACCCAGTCCACATCACATGTGTATAGAAGCTTTTACTCCAACAGATAAAACAGATAAAAAAATCGCTTGAAAATGGCAACAGGTTACTTTAGCTTCAGAATAATGGAAATTGTGAACTTAAAATTTCAAATTTAAACAGAATTATGCTTCCTTTTACTCGAAGATTCGCTTTTGACACTTTGAAAGCATCCAAATTTAATTTAAAAATAACATGTTTTTTACGAAGTACAGCGAAATTGGGAGCCTTGAGTGCTATAAATGGATAAAACTGTTATTTTATGTATAGGATTTAGGAAAATTTATAAAAGAAAATGAAATCCATCGACCAGGGAACTCTTTTTGTTTTATTACGATGGAAGTTTCTTCAATACAAACAGTTTCATAAAACTAGAAAATTAATTCTGTCTAATGTTTCTTTTTATCCGCTTTTCACAACTATTATTGTATTTAATTAATTATTTAGTGTCCACGGTTTATTTTAATTAGTAAGCTATTAGTTGTGTTATTATTTCAGTTATTTTTTCTGCTATTGAAAATGATTACCTATTTCTTTCACTTTAAACTTTAGGTTTTTTGATCTCGACTTGAGATAACTAGGAAAATTAAAAAGTTATATAAAAGTTAAAAGCGACAAATATGGAGAAAGTTTGGTGAATTTGATACTGTCCCTTTATATTCTACACTGCACATATTACGAACAATAAAAAAGAAGATTTGGTACGTTTTACAATTCTTTGTCGCCTGCAAACCTGCGGCATATTTTTCCAGTCGAATTCTTAGCGTTATATTCAAAAAGAGAAACTCCCCAAAAATTCATAACGAGTTCATAAACTTTGTCTTGCTCTTTATTTGAATACATCAGCCAAAAAATTTATCTTCCTGTAAAGCTTAGCTACGAAAGTTTACTTGAAGTGTTAAGCTAATGTTCCTTTAAAGCATTTTTTTGAGCATTGTGTTTAAGAAGGTTTTTGTTTTTGCAGTGTGGGTGTAGGGTAGGTCAGGACACAACAAAGCTTCTGTTTAATTATAGAAATTTCTATTAGTTCATTAGCCACGAAATCGAAGATGGCTAAAAATACCCGGTCATCATAGTGGGCAAGTGCACAAGTACACGAGGTATAAATACCTTTTCTCTCAAGCGGCGTGCCAAGAAAGTTCACTGACTCAGGAAATAAATAAAAAGCAACCAAGACTTTATCATCGCGCATATAAACAGTCGTCGATGACTTCGGCGTTTTCTTTAACGGTTAAGACTCGAATAAGAATTGCGAAACACGTTTCATCCGAGCAATTTGCATATTTTTTATGTGGAGTAAGACGAGCGAGAAAAAGTCTAGCGATAAGTAAGAAGCCCCCGTAGAGAATGTGGCTGAGGAATTTCATGTGAATAAATGACGCAACTGAATGACTCTTGAGGCAAAAGCTATTATTCTATTACTAATTCAAAGGCTGAAACGAACACAAATGCCGGACCAAGTACCTGCGATTTATTATAATTACGACGAAAATTGATTCACGAGAATACCTTCCCATTACGACATTTTTTATTCATAGTGGAACTTCCGGGAATTCCGTTCTGCTGGTTTTTTGGGAATGTAATATTGAGTATTATCACAGCGAAATGCATCGTAACTGGTTCTATCACCTTAGTCGACTTTATCTGTGGATAAATGACCTACTCCGACTTCGGCAACCGGTTAACCGAGATGAAGGCTGTCTTGAAACTTATCCAAAAACCAGTTCTATACCAGAAACAGACAGCAAATTAGTATGACACGTTGAAAATTTATAATATTGTTCTTATGCAATGTTGAACGCCAATTATTAATGGAAAATCATGATTGTTGATGTTCTTAAGAATTTTATATTCCTTTTAAAGCAAACCTACTCAAAATTCTACGGAAATTTTACTTTTTTTTCTCTATTTGACTACATTTTAGATAAAATTAATTTGCATCTAAAATGTTAATAAATTAAATTCAAATTCAGTTGGACATTAAACGAAACAACTCATACAAATATATCAATAAGGTTAAGTATAACAAGATGCAAATTTTAGTGTACACAGACGTTTACAAATATTTAATAGTCATACAAGAATCATAAACGCAAGGATGTCATCAATTAGAGCGCAAATGATGCATTACGAAAATAAGTTATTGAAATATGGGGACATACATGGATTAACGACCAAATGTTTCATAACAAGGCTTAATTTATATTCTTGCCATCTTTTACGTTGCCTAGAAATTTCTGAACCATGGTCATTCAAAATATAATTTCACTATGTATTATATTTTTTGTGAGTATACTTTTTTTAAATAATCTGTTTACAAATTATATTAAATTATAATTAAGAATAATTTCGATGTCTGACCATATATTTTTCACAAGCAATTTTTATTAACTTGACACAGTAATAAAACTGACATTGTAGTGCAAATTACTTAATTAATGTGGAAATACTCGTCGAAAGAACAACTTTCTCAAATTTCTCTAGATTCTATCTGCCTTATAATTTATATCATTTGGTAAATATTTAAAACTCAGTCTTAGTTATTACTTTTTTTCAATTTCAATAAGTACGAAATTCCCTATGTGTTGAACTTGATTTTTCATAATTTATAGTTTCTCAGAAAAAAAGTATTGGAAAATTCTAGAATTTGTAATGGAAATGTTTATACAGTGGATCTGCTGCAATCCGGCCCCCGTCTAATCTGGAGGCCCTTATAATCCGACACCTCAATCACGAGGAAGCAGAGGTCAACATTTTTATGCAAGTTGTGAGTTGTTACTGGCACATGCCGTCTTTCCACGCGGCCGTGCAATCTTGATCTATTTTTTCGTACTGCAAGTACGAGTACAAGCCCCTACAAAAATTTCCAGACAATAGGGGGTAAGTGACAGTACTCTATAGTCTAAAAAATTCGATAATCCAACAGTACAAAATTAATTAATATTGAAGCAATGAAAATTATTGCAATTGTCATACTAATGATTCGACTAAGCGTACTTTTAGAGACATTACTTATTCAGCAGCAATTAATCACTGGCAAGGTGTAAAACTCTTATCGTTTCAATTTACATTTTTGTGACAGTTAAAAATGCCAGCAAGGAACTACGCTTGGCGGACTATTATTTTCGCAAGCTCTTGCAAATTATAGCTTTTTACCTTTTTGTTTACGGTCGAATAACACGCTCTGAATGAGAAAGTAAATAGAACAATGACTCATATCCACATGATAATGGTGATGAAGATATCTACGTATTTATAGACGCTGTCTAATGAAATAACAAAATTTTTGCTATCAGTCTTAAATAAGTCTTTAGATTAAAAGCGGCACCTGCCCTCCTCTGCCTAAAGTAGTGCCAAATATGGGAATTAACAACAATTAACGTAACGTAAATTAAAAGCGTGGCTCACGTTGTCTGATAAGAATAATCTTCGAATTGATTTAATTCTTTATCAATTACCGCGCTGAAAATGATCATCAAATTATCATTTAACTGTAAATGGCTGAAAGTCGTGTTTGTAGGCATTTCAAAATCCCTGGGTGCTCTTAACTCTTTCAACCATGAAACTCTATTCAGGGGCTTAAAATAGGCTCTTTGTTTTCTGCTTATTATGGTCTAAGACCAAAAAATGTCATTAATATCTATAGTTAACAAAATTGATAGTTTTTCTTATTTTTCCCCACTAGAGTTAGACTCTATCCAATTCTCACTCATATTGTACTAAGAGGTAACGAAGATTTATTGACAAACCTCAAGTAGTACGTGGTTAGTAACGCTAACCACCTAAACGGACGGACGTTAAGCCGCGGGTAATCACTTTTGTCAAGTGGGCTCATTCATTATTATTATTATACACGCTTTTAATGATTGCTCTTGCGGCTAGTTCATCCCCGGTATCACCAGCGAGTGACTTGGTTCCATTCCCGTTTTACTTTTACTCAATGGAAACTGCGGAACGCGAAAGAGGCGCGTGTAGGAGAGCGTTGCAAAAATAAACGCACGTTCATTTAATTTATTTTCCGCGATGATGAAGCCTTCACACGTGCTAAGTGTCGCCGACTACGGGTTATTGGTAGATAAAACTACAACACATACGATATTTTCAGTAATTGTCTTACTTCCATGAGCAATTGCTAGCCCTATTAGTGACATATGTTGTTCTAGATATCGAGTGATTACTTGTAAATTATAGGAGCAAGTTTTGTTCGCAGGGACATTTTAATGATTGTTTTGATTGAAAAAATTTCCACCAATCGCGCCGAGCTATTGATCCAATCTAAATATTTATCCGTGCGTGACACAGGCCCGTATCACAGTCATTATGATTTATGGGGGTAGACTTTGTATTCGAGGTGCCAATTAACATTTTAGATATGTATGTGGAAATTTGTCTCCGATTAAAATCGTAAATCACAAATAATTATTTGAAATCAGAGCATAATTAACAGCAAAGGACGTGCACAAAATCCTTTATTGTTGTCTATCCTGTGATTTCAAATAATTCTCTTTGATTGTATTTAAAAGGCCACATACGCACAAACAATTGAGGATTTGTAAAATCAAGGAAAACAAGGAAACGTGCACTTTTTCCTAGAATTCTATGTATGAAAATAAATCATGTTAAAAAAAGACTAATTGAGCTAGAGCAAAAACTAGCTTACACCACCCAGTGAATTGTAGATAAGTGCATTATTATTAGTTTGTCAAATAAGCAAGGGGTTTTCGATTTTGCTACGAGTTTCATTAGGTTTAAATAGAATCTTGGAACACTATAAATACTTCGGATTAAATAATAACTCTAGCTATTTAAAAGAATATAAAAATTTGAAGAATTACTTCCATAAATCAATTAACTATTGAAAAAGATAAATTAAAATCTGAAAGAATTAACACGTATTTCCAAAATTGTGTGCTCTTGTCTATTTTCGTTCAGATAATAATAAAAAAATGTTATACAAACAAAGCCAAATTTGTAAGCAATTTTATTCCCCTTCGCAGTGTTCCCACAAAAGCAAATAGAGTTGAAACATTCAGAAGCTATAAAATTGCTAAGCTTCATAAATTCAAATGCAGATCTTCTAAATGTTCTAAAGGCAGAAAGAAATTCTAACACGTGTTGCAATAACATTCTTTCGATGTGAATATTTCGAAGGAGGGTAAAATCCTCCAAGTATGATTTATTGTGCTTTACATTTCAATGCTTTCTTTTTCTAAAGAGAAAATCTGGTCGTAAATTCATAATTTATGCGAAAAAATTCTATTATATTATTTGTTCGGCACAAAAATCATTGCTGGTGTGTTCAATAGTACCAAAGAGGAAAATTAATTTCAATTTTTGTTTTTCAAATGATGTTATTTCATCCATTGCACTATTTAAGCAAAATCTCAAGAATTTTAAAATACTCACATTATTTTTACTAAGAAGTACACTAACTCCTAAATTTAAATAATTAAAAAAATTAATCTATATACGAGACATCCTTGACCACGTAGAGGTTAAAACATTTGTAAACATTTAAGGAACGGTTAAAATCTATGGTGTATTTATTAGATCTAAAAAAAGGCATCTTTCATTATTTTATCTACAGAGAGAATAAAAACATTGAATAAAGTAATAAATGGGAAATCGCGCAGTAGTAAAAAATTTATGAATTTAATATAAGGATAATATTTGAATGCTTGGTCTGCTGTTTCAAGCATCAATGCTTGACTAACAAAATTAATCGAGTCTCCATATGTTTGGGTCGTGACAAAATAATTATAGTGCATATCTAAAGTTAGATGCCTTTTATTAGAATGAATTAAATTACCTTAAGATTAGTCATAATACTTTTATAACGCTTACTCTAATTTAATCAGAAATTAAAATCAAATGAGCCATAGGTAAATTTGAGAAGCAATTTCACTTGAGTGACTAATGCGATAGGTATCAAATTAAATATCCTCGAAAATGTAGATATAAGTAAAAACAAAAGGTGAGCTCAGTTGTAATAAATACCAATCTACACATTTATGGGCTTTTACACAGCTGTCGAAAACGACATAAGCGCTGAGCTAACCTGAAATTTCGTGGAGCCGCATTTTTTTCAGACTAGAAAAAAGGGAGCTTACGAGCTGTGATTTGCATTTTACTTGTTTATTTACAATTTCAAATGTACTCAAGTTTAAACGTCTTAGCAATTTTAATGACCTCTTAAGACGATATCACGAATCACGTCCCAGACTGAATAATTTGTGCAATTGCACAGCAGTTAATACCTTCTCGGTCCCAGGCCTTACGTACAGCAGCTAGCCGACAACAGCACCCAACCTTCAGCCAGATAGTGAAGCGATGCAATCCGGCAAGTGTAATCTTTGGAAAAGAGTCAGGTAATTAACCGATTTAAAAACAAAGCAAGGCTGGTAAACTAGCGCAGGAATTCAGACGGTCTTCCAAGTATAGCCATGATTTATATTGCAACGATATGCAGCATGAATGTTGAGTTACCGCGAAAGCATAAATATTGAGTTATCGCGAATTATCAACAGGCGTTACGAATCGTGCGGTTAGATAACTAGTCCCGGCTAAGAAACGTCGAATTGGGGTTAAAGCCAATTATACGTGATTTACTGAATTGTTAATTCCAATATTGACATTCAACTTGAAGATCGGTTGGTTACTGAAGCCTACGGGTCAGGAGAAACTGTTTCGAGTAGTATTACTGATTACATTGTTGACGCCCTGACGACACTATGCTCTACTATTGTGATATAATAATATTATATCTGTGTACATAGCTTTATCACTTGTTATACGTCTTATCGCATATTTTACGAAGTTCCCTTTCCAATTTTATATCCAGAATGATTATAAAATCATTCAAAAATCAAGAAAATTGTGATATTCGAAGTAGTAGAATCGTTCATCCCTTGTTCTAAGCAATAAAATTGCAATCACGATAAACAGGTGAAGAAATTTATTCAGGTAGTAACGTTTAGTGAACGTCACAGCGATGAGGCACTGTTGGCAAGCTGGTCAAATAAAGATCTAGCACATGTGCAGTCCCAAACCATTTTAGAGACTGGAATTCTCTTAATCTATCAACTTTCTGAGCAAGTGACTGTGCAAGAATACAGAGAAAAAATTTAGAAAAACATTTTTATGATTAACTGGTTACTAAACTTGTTCCAAACTTAAAATCAATGATTCACTAGTTCTTTCTACTCCTTGCTGTGTTTTATCTTCAAGCACAGAGTCCAAAGCTTTCGAAGGAACATTTTTAAAATAATTTGAATTAAACAAGCATAAGCATTGGAATTATTTTGCAATTGTACTTTTTTATAGCATTCTCTTTCAGATCAACTCTTCTAATCAAAATTTAAGCTGTCACGCAAATGCGGATACGCTTTACAAACGCCAGAACAGGTCTTTGAAATCACTTTAAAGCAAAGTATCGTTGTTATTAAAGGTACTAACATTTTAAGAACAAAAAGGAAATATTCCCAAGTACCAGCTTCTTTTTCAGCTCATATCCCTTTAATTTCGTTATTTGCTTTAAGATACATTTTTAAAATGCAACAGGCACTTATCCAAATCAAACTTAAATCAAATCTATCCTATCTAAGACTAATTCTAATTAATTTTAATAAAATTTATATCTTTATGCTTATGCAATTTGTTATATTAATAAAAATTACCTATTGTAGTGCATACCTTGTTAAATTAAGTATATTTTATTATTATGAAATTTTAAAATGATCTTTTTTCAAATTATCGTTGAATGACTTCGATCACTCTTCCGCTGTAGTCTCAATTATTATTTTATTCACCTTGATATTAAGCATTTCCTAAAAATTTTAGTACAAAAAAACTGATAAGAGCTAATAAAAAAAACAAATCATAAATTCTCAGGAATAACCGTTTGTTGTCAATGAATAATTAGAATTAAAAAAATTTGGCTATAATTTGTATTTTGTCTGGCATAAAGTGAAGCAATAATAAATGTAAATGCATTGATATTTGAGTTTAAGATAATGTCATGGATTTGGAACTAAATATAGAATGGATGAGTCCTTTTGTAATTTCCCACATACCCGTTTTTACAGTTTTTAATTAAGCGCATTTAAAATGCAATGCTTTTTGATTTATCCTGAGGAACTTTTATAACCTACACGCTGTGTCAGAAATCTGCATGTATTCAATAACAGACCTTTGAGGTCTAATAATAACGACATGCCTGTGATCGAATACCTCGGTAAGGGTCATATTATTCCGTTGGCAATACACATCAAGGAAAAGATTGCTTCCGAGTGAAAACCAGTCGATTGAAGGTGGAGGACACTTCGTGTGTGGCAGTAAATGTTAATAAGAGTTATGAGATTTTTAATAAGCGGGTAAACGACTTACGCAATCTGCCTTGTTCGCCTATTAAAGTGAATGGGTCTGGGCTAGGATCGACTCCGACACCTCGCTGTATTCGGAGTGTTGGTCAAGTATAACGTTCTTCTAAATGAATTGCTTGAGATGCTAATTCCAGCGAACAAGTTTGCTGTGCAACACAATGAGATCAGATTATATCGCATGAGGACCGGCTACTTTAGAGCAAAGAATACTTTTCTTCAACTTCTATGCCTACCTACATGGAACTTCACTACCATTGCGAATCCATTCTAAATTTGTATGTAGGGTGACAAAAACGATTAAAGAATGTACGAAAATAGAACTCGGCATGTGGGTTCGACTTTATTTGGAACAGCTTTTGTTCTTTTTGTTAAGATAAGGATTAAAGTACTGGTACCATCTGGAATATTGGGAATTTCCACTTACGGCATAAATAAGCAAGCAATTGTCTTAAGTAATGGCAAATGATCTGCTTCTGTTATGAAGTGTTTTGTATTTTAACCGAAACTTTTTCGATCCATTGAAGGACTTAAATCGAATTGAATATCGTGATTATAAACAATTTCAAGTAGAAAATAAAATCCAGGACACAAATAAAAGGAAAGAAAAATGGCAGAAAACGCAAAGGAGACAGATGTTCGTTCAATAGCACGGGTGAGGCGACGTGTGGTCGTTACACAAGGTAACTGGAGGAAGGTGTGAGGGGTGAAATCGGGATTAATCGTGATTGCAGTTCGAATTTTTCAAAACTGGTTTTGCATAATCGAAGTTCTTGCAAGAAATTTCGTCTCCTTCGAAACAGCGGAAAGAAACAAATCGAGTCGGCGGTAGCAAGAAATACGCTTGGAGAGCCAAGTGGCACGAGCAACGTGCTCCATAGAACGTGGCTTGAGCTTGTGCAGGAAAATTAGCTTAACGAACATATTAAAGAAGAAGTATCTCTTAGGTAATCATCGTTCATTACTGCTTATGCAGTTAAGCGTATCTATCATTTGAAATCCATGGCATTCAGAGTATCACGGTCAAGGATTTCTCAAATTCACTCAAATAATAATCCGAAAGTAAGGAGATTTCACCGGAAACACTCACTTTTTATTTTCCAAAAAATGCCAGTTGTTCAGTGAAAAACAGTAAATTTCTCAGGTAAAACTAGCGAGCACTGCACTAGAAATTCACATTGAGGACTTCACTGGTAAAAAGCTCGACAACAAATAGATTTTAATTGAGAATCTGTTAGAACACTTGACACCGAACAAAAGTCGACCCGAGATAACGAACTTAGCCAGCGATTCAGACCAACTGAAGTTTTCTGTCTCGATCGCCTATTTCTTATGTTCAATTGAAGATAAACCATAATAACAAACACCAAGCAAAGGCAATTTCGTGTGGTGTGGCACTGTGGCTGTAGCTTCAGTGAAGCCCAAAGAGATAAAAAGATTACACCACTGCACACTAGTGTAACCGGTGAAGATACCTTGCCACGATCATCGCTCGAAATCGAAATGATCGTGCTGCAGTGTATAAAAGAGGGGTCATCACCTGAATGAGTGTTTGGTTAGGAAACACACATCGCTACGTGGGCTCCGGACAAACACACCTTTGCGAGAGCACCAGGGAGAGCCATTTTCAAGATGTGTTACTACATAAGAAAGCAGTCCGCACGACGTTCGAATCGATCAAGAAATGAATGAATTAGGTCTGCGAGCTAAAGAACATATGGCCCGGTCTCTGAGCGCTGTGGCGTTTCTCTTATCGTTTCTCTTATGGTAAACAAACAGTGGGCAACCTAAGTTCAGCATAATTGCTTAAATCTCTCTGATTAACCTTTTAATTTTAATTAAGCTAATTGCCAGCGCTTTGAGCCACGAACTGGAATTAATTTCATAATATCTTGCGTGCATCGCTCTAAGGTTATCCGAGAGTGGCTTACAAAATTAATTTGCATGTTATATGATGGCTAGGTTTTAATAAGGGGTTTAATTATACTTTTATTTTAAAAGACACTAATGGATTAAACCTTCGAAAGGGTTTGCCAATTTTTCAGCTTGCTTTTTCCAATTATTTTCAATTTACAAAAAGTACAACACAATTAACAGAAATAGCATTATTTAATTGCAAAAGCATATTAATTAATAATAAATTTTCTTTATTCATAAAAATATAATTTATTCCTAAAAAATAATAATTTTATTATCTTATTGTTTTAATTGATAGGAAAAATTTGCATTTTCTCTAAGCTATTGCTATTAATGATCATTAAACTACATGGACCACTTTTTTAACACAATAATTTATGTCTGTAAAAAATTAAAAGGTTCAGATAAATGAGTGATTAAATTCTTAAATTTATCAAGCTCTCTTGTATATAAATTACAACGCAAAAAGTCGACTAAAAATAATATACACCCAATTGTAGCTGATGTTATTAAAAAGACATGAAAAATGAAAAGGTTAAACATCCCACCAATTGCCTAATTACTGAATTGAAGGCGTTAATTGACCAAAAAACCCATAAGGCGTCGAAAAAATGAACAAGTGATTAGCGATATTTTGACGACAAACGCTTTTTACAATAAAAATGTTTACAAATGTTGATGTGTAAATATGTTTTGAAATAATTGAGGAAATGATTTGTTATACTATGAGTTTTAGGTACTGAAATCAGGCGAAGGTGGTTTAAAATATCGAATAATTTTCTAACAGTTTAACTGATTATTTAATTTAATAAATAGATAACGAGAGATGGAAATTCATCACCTACACTTTAATTAACATATATATGAAAAAATAAATTATGCGTGACGTACAAACGTTATTTATTAAATTTAATTTAGAAACATGTTTGTGAATCCAGGTTATATGCTGCATACCGATATCTAGAGGGTATGTGTTGAGAATAATATAGGTTCTCGCTTCGATGCAAAAATATTTATAAAATTATTTATTTCGTGCTTTTATTTTATTTTATTTTTTTCACAGTATGCGAAATATTATATATATATAAAATTATGGAAGTGGTGTTCATGTTTTAGAAAATTCCGAATATGATAAATATAGTACATTCTTAAAATTCAGCATTAAGTATTCAGTTTTTCTCAAGATATGTAGCCCTTAAAAAGTTCGTGCCAAATCGCATATACATTTTAAATGAATGTCACCAGGATAAGCTTGAGCAATATTTTTCAATGGTTTTAAATTACTCCATAATTAATGACTTAACGCCATCATGTGATATTGATATATCACCCACATAGAAAATTGGAGCAATTGTCCTAGTGCATGCGACTCTCTTAATTAGCTCAAACAGTTTTAATTGAGTTTCATTTCATTTTGTGTCTGGTGATTTGAGAATTATAAGATTCTGGTATAAATTATATTTCTCCTCTTGATTCTCTTTGAAAACATTTATTTTCTAATTTGTGCCTATACAATACATCCTTAACTTTTACAAAGGCTGATCACGTTTCTCTCCTTCTGAAAATACTGACATGATGCATAGCAATTTTATACGGAACCGTGTTTTCCCTCAAAAGATTCGAATGCAATGCCCTCGTGTAGCAAGTAATTAAAGATACATCTGTCTCTATAGGATATAAATAAGCTTCCAGACCGCCAAGCAACTGTAATTATAGAAAAGAGAAAAATTATATACGAAAAAATGTCAATCCGAACACGAATGAATCAATTTGTGGCTTAAAGTACCCTTGGTCTTAATCTGTCTTAACACTACGTTAACTTTATATTGCAAAAATTAAACGGTACCATATAAAAAATTCCTAAGTTTTAACAATTTTTATTTGAAATTAATAAAATAGTTAAAAGTAGCGAGCCTTATAGATTTTCCCTCAACTAAGAAGGCATTTTATGAACCCATTCACTGCTTACTACGTGTGCTCATAAGTTGTTCAGGATTGCCACCACGAGGATACATTAAACATTTCCCAGAAGAAAACCTTTTTCAAGTAGGAACTTTCCTAAAAGTCTGAATTAAATTCAAATAAAGTTAAACAATAACGGCACCAAAACGTCTGATATAATCGTTGTCATGATATTTTTTGTAGCTAACAGAGTGTTAGTTTCATGTCGTAATTTTTCCCAAATGATCAACGTGTTCCAAAAATAGAAGAACATTTAGTTTAGAAACATAAAAATAAAATAAAATAAGTTTCTCGATCTGAATTACTTTCGACGTAAATTTGTTTTTCTGCGCAAAAATTGGACACATACCAAAAATTACTTTGCAACGATTTCAAAAGTACTTTAAGTCCTGTGGCAATGGAGTTGCTAATCACGAATACACCCTCTGTATCAGAAAATAAATGTGCTTGCAAAGAAATAACAACATCTGGATAAAAGCGCAAGAAGTTATAACAGAAGCAACGATACGAATGAGAGGATATTTTGGGTTAGGAATAAATGGATTAAAGTTAATCGTTTAAAAAAAAAAAACATACAATAATGAAAGTGTTATTTAGGCTCCAGATGGGGAACTTTTCTGTAATTAAGATAGATAGACTGTAGAATCACGATTAATTTAATCTTTCACTTCCTATGAAGAATCAATGTCAGATCAATTGAGGAGCTGGCGAACATAAGCGGACTTGCCCTCATTAACGATTTTTATTTCTATTTTTTTTTATAGTTCTTAGAGTTCACATCTATGCACACCTGAAGTATTTTCAATCAAAAGCGGTTCGATCCTACACAAAATAATTTTTGAAATATGAAAGTTTTTGCCTCTCCTGTAAAAAATATTTAAAGGGACAAATGCGTATCTGTTCGCCAGCTCCTTAATTATCAAATGTAAAATGACTCATTAGTTTTTCAACAGCAACTGAATTAATGTTTCAAGCATTACGAGGCAGAAAGCACGTGTTTTCATTTGACCGTCATTTTCGACAAGGTTAAGGAACAAACACATAATTAAAATTGATTAAAAAACATCAAATCAGTGGAGAATCGAGGAGTGAGCCCCGATGAATAATAAGATTTCCAAAGCTTCTTTTTGTCCCACATTAGCTTCAGTAAACAAAAAACTGTTTTGAACTGCGGTAAAAGGTCAACAATATAATTTAAATAATTTTCAGAAATTTCTGTTGTTTAAGGATACGAGTTAATTACTTCATTTAAAAAAAATACCTAAAATTAAGCGAATTTTTACGGATAATATAAATAACCACAGACTGTTTTTTTCTATGGCCAAATAAAAATGGAAATTTAATTTCCTTTGAATTTACCTGGCTTGTCTCGCAATTTAAAAATCTAAGGACAGCTGCGTGTTCCGACCAAACCATTTTCCTCCATTTGGGGTCGTATTGTTGTGCCAGTGGGATCATTACAAGCGAGCTGAACAAATCATCACCGTAGCTCGCCCCTTGGAAATGTTCCAAAAACAAAACGTAAAGATTTTCGAATTTGCTCTTTCCTAGGTATAAAAAAAGCATGCAAATGACGGATTTAATACTCTTTAATAATGGTGCTACCTTCGAAAATGCCGTCAAAATGGAATTTATATGTCCGATGGCGTGCAAAAAAGTCCTTGATGTGCGTTCCTAGTAATCCTTTCATTTCGGGCTCCAAAAATCGCGATTCGGGACCCATGAAAGCTATCATGAAATACATAAGCTTCTCAGTAGGAGACGTAATCTCCAAACCATTGCGCTCTAACAATGAAGTAAATGATAGTGTGACTTGAATTAATTCATGCTCTGGGAAATCTGAAAAAAAGCAAAACATTTTAAAATAAGGCGCAGGTAAAACACTATGCAACAAATTACTATCATCTTTCACGACCACATTATGTTCAGATATTTGTTGCAAGTATTTATGTAACAAGCTTTTGAGAAGAACATAGGGCCAATCCGACGGGAGCAGAGGAGTTTGACAGCACGGCATGAATAACGACACTTCTGTTGGCGGCTGCAAAGGATAAGTTGAAAAAGCGGACATATTTTTGCTGAAACAATTCTAACTATAGTGACTCGGTGAGGATAAACAAATGTCTCCATGTATATCTCCTTCCAGTTGGATAGATCCGACTGGCAAATTGCCAGATGGCTCCCGTTAAATATCACTCTATCGAAAAGCACTTCTATTTCCGAAATATGCTCCGACGTCATGCATTGAAGCACATTGTAGGTAGCTTGAAGTAAAATTTCTTTTGGAATAATTGCCTTAAGGTTGTCGAAACAAAGCAACTTAAATATTAAACGGATTTCATGTTTAACAAGGAAATTTGTTCCCATTTTCTTATTTATTCCGGAGGCTATTTCTTCGATAAATGCCGACATTGTTCCTGTAATTTCTGTTTCCATTAGTTTGTTAACTAAATCGCTATCTCCGTTTATGTGCAGCACTTCAAGTAATTTAAGAAGACTGTTTAAAAAAAATACTGGATATGTTTGGGGAATTATTAGTTGAGAACTCCCGTTTTCCACGGTAATGGTCCCCACATTTGGTAAAGCCGGATGGACATTTCTTCGATCTATAGACTTTTTCAAAAGAATCGATGATGACCTAAGAAATTCAAGCAATTACGTCTTGTTGAATTGTACGCTTTATATTACCTTAAGTTGCTCTGGAAATTAAGAAAAGATTGAGATTTTATAAACAGTTTCAGGTACTTTTCTAAGAAATCTTGGAAGTCCTTGGAGTTATCTTCCAAAATCCATGTAATAGATTTTAATATAGATGAAAGAAGTACCGATTGGGAGAACTGAAAATAAAGAATATTTCGTTAATGGCTAAAATAACTGCCGGGGCGAAGCGTATAAATACTTGACACTGTTTCACAACTACTCGAATTTATAAATCATTTTTTACTAAATTATTACAATAACACAAAATTAAAAATGACTAACTCTTTAAGTGCTAACGGTCGATATATCGGCTTTCTATAAGTTATACCCACTGAGTATTTACTTTGACCCAATAGAAAACTTGTATTCTTGGATTTTTAATAATAAATCCTATAATTTAATATCATACTCGACACAATCTAAAAGACAGCAACAGCTTCCAACAGCTTTTTTTCAGTTATTCATCCTCCCACTGTGGTTTTTTATAATATTAACTTAGTCTATATCATTTGCAAGGCTAGACGAACACCTCAGAATTGGTCTAATATTCTAAGGCAGTATTTCTAAGAATTGTGTCTATACTTACACAGAAGTACTTGCTGCCAGGTGAGTTAAAATTCGTGAATTCAATTGCTGAAAAAGCAGATTTTACATGGGGGAATTGTACTAGGTACACCCTGAAGGGATAAAATTTAAGAAAAGCAACTTTAACGGGAGTTGAATAAAATAGAGACCTTTTAGAAAAGCGCTGGAATAAGGTTCGTCAGAACAAGTAATGTCTTCAGGAAAGTGAATGCCATTGTTAGTTATCCGAGAAATGGTCTGCGTTATTAATTCACACTTGAACGATTAGTAGTATCGACTTTGGTAATTTGTTATGTACAACAATTTTGATTGATTTGTAATTTAGCAAATACATTAGTTTCTAATTTCGGAATCAATAACCTTACTGTTTATATTACTTTTGGTGGTGCAACGCGAAAAAAGCCGAGATGTTTTGATCTAATACTAGTTAAAGACGCATACAGAAGTGTGGCGAAGCTAAGCATTAATTCTTAACCAAAAGTTATATAAAGTCAGTTGAAGTTTATTTTTTCTGTAAATCTCAAAATAAAGTTTCTGAGAATTTTTATTTAATTTTATTCATAATTAAGAGAGCATCAAAAACTGTAATGAATTCAGTAAAATAACTATAATTAGCCTTAAAAAACAAAATAAGCTCACCTCTTGGATACCGCAACGCGTTGCTTCGTAGAACCATTTGCAACTAGAAATGGAAATTGCTTCGCTGAGGGCTAGTCTAGCGTCAGCTGGTGAACCGCTTGAAATAGCTGCAAGTAAAGCAGAAACATGCTGTCTTATGAGGAAAGGTCCTCCTTGAGCAAAGACAATATTCTGATAATGCCACTCAAGCATGTATCGGAAAGCCGGCACTAATTCCCTGCAAATCAAAAAGGTAATGCAAAGAAAGGTAAGAAACTGTTTACAGACAACGAGGTTAGTTCGATGTGTAATTCGAAGGTAACGCTGATAATTGTCCATGTCACGCGTGACCACGTGGACTCATTCTGATGAAGCAAGTGGGCTGTTTATCTCCGCCGATTTGTGATTGATAATTTCTGAGTTCACGTTGTCTATACGGTGATTTCTAATCCCTTAGGAACTGTCCAATTTGTTTCCTAGTGAGTTGTAGTGTGTGAGTCATTCCATTTTGCTAATTACTTATACATCTTCACGTAAGAGACTTGTCATAAAACTGACTTAACTTTGCACTTTAATTATTTTGATCTACAGATTTCATCAAAACACAATAAAATATATACAAAAATTCGCTAAAATGGCACTGTCATTAGAAATTAAATTCCGAATTGTCTATGAATCTCTAAAATATCATTAAGTTTAAGCTATAGAATTTTATTTTGAGAATATTTATTTTTATTCATAAATAAATCCACTGGAAACGAATTGTTCGCCTACCTACCATAAAACACTATGAAGAGATCAATTTTTTGTTCCCTTTTTTAAATTTTTTATTTTACTTCTGAAAATGTTGACTAAATTAACACATTCTAGATAAAATTACTCACCTGTAAAGTTGTACGTCTGGTTTCAACAGCATTAAGGCGCGTATTATCCGTAGAGCTTCTATTTGTACTTTAACAAGTTTGGCCTTTATAAAACATAATTACTTAAATGAAAATACCGTATAGTTATAAATTTCACTTTACTTTCATATCTTCCCTTGTGAAGAGATAGCTCTTTAAATGGTCCACTAAACTCATCGAGTGTAACTTCAGACAAATAGATAATTGTTGTGATATTAAAATTCTGAAAAGCTTCAAAACGAGATGCTGGGGAAATCCGTAAAAGTTGTTATAGTCCTTATTCCCTATTTTTATTAAGTAATTTTAAATATGTACTTAAAATTTGTATACTGTTTAAATTATAGTAATTACACAACATACTAAACAAGATATTTGATTAATAAAAATCAGCAATCTAGCTATAAAACTTTTATAAGACTCTGTAACGTTTTTCAATGTTACGCGATCCCATACAGTGATCTCTTAAATTCCTAAACAAATTTAGAAATTTAAAACACTTCGAGATGAGGATTCTATATCCTATTATAAGTATTTCCTCTAAACATGAAAATTTGACGGGGGAAAATTCTGCATGCAAAAGTATCATGCTACATAGAAAATAAAGTAATGGACCATGAACTTTTCATACTTGAATTTCATAATTATCATAAGATCTGTTATCGATTCTTTCTAGCCAATGCGACTCCAAACGAAATAATTAATTCTCAGTTTGGTGTACACAGTTTTTTGGTCTTGATATGCAGAACTGTATTGCATTAAGCTAAATGTCTGTGATGTAGCTTAAAATACGCAGAATTATTTTCTTTCTCATTAAAGAAAACAGTCTTATAAAAACTGTCGAGATTTTAATTCGATTAGACAGTTATCCACATTTTTCTTTATTTTATGTTGCCAGCAATTTTAAACGAATTATTATACCTGCTACTTTAATAACACAACCTAGCCTTATAGAAATTTGGTTTTACTATTTTCCACAACGAATATACTCGTAACAGGCAATCTTTATTCATGTTATTTTCAGCTTCTAAATTTTTCCACGGCGAAGCTCAGTTCGTGTCTTCAATATATTGCCACACTCCAAATATATTTATTACTAATCTAGTTCTACAGTATAAACTTTACAGTAAGTGCACTCACTCCTGGAAACTTTCTATCGAACGTTTCATGTCCTACTAACGAAGGCATCTATAGAGTGCGGATGCAATTGACTTGTGTCAATTTAAACTTTATTCATTTTATGACGTTCCGGTATTCATTACGTGGAATTCATAAATCCCTCACGGACTTCGATCCAACGTTAAGTTTCATTGAGTAATTTAAGAAGAAATCTGTTCCGGATATTTGTAAAACCTTTAAATAAGCCCCACACAGAAACGCGAGCGTTATAAATACAAGAAAATAAAATGTGAGGCGATTTTTACCGAGCATTAACGAAATATGATAAAAGGGTAAATTAAGGGCAAAAAGTACAACTAATTTCCAGAGAAAAACGTTACCCAATTTCCTAGAAATTTGTTCAAAAGTTGTGTCTTAATAATAATTAAATCTGAAGTGTTTTAAAAGAATTTGAAGAATGCAAAAATAATTACTTCAGCATAAAAAGCCGAATGGTAGGTGCAAAGGTTCGACAATTTCAATAAGGACAAATTGTTTTTGTTTTTTATCATAGTTCCCATGCGTTATATCCATAAATATTTCACAACGATTGTTATTACTTATACAAGTATTAATACCTTAATAATTCTGGGATTTTTAATATTTACCTATTTTATGGAGCATGGGCAGAAATTCCTTAAATAAAACATCAATCAGTTCAGCGTGAGATACAATTTTTAAAGCTGCCGATTTATTCGTTCGAGCTATTCTAATGAGGATTTTTACACAAGATGTGACTGTACTGTTTTCCGGTCGCAAAGTCCCTAAAATGTAGCTGAAAGAAAATATGAAGCAATATAGATGAAAATGAATTTTTATGCCAACCTAATTCTTTGAATAATATTTGTACGTAGCAAACATTCAATTAAATCAGTTTCGGCAAGATGGAAATCATCCATGGACATCTTACTGTCCTCGTTTTCCTGAAGAGGTGTAGTAAAAGGCGATGAGGACAATTTTAAATTTTTAAGCCCTGCTTCAATACCCTGGTCGTTATTAAGTTCGAAATTCTCGATCTCCAACAGTGGCTGAAGATAACCTTCAGATGTTTCAGTAACGAAATCTAGGATAGTCTGCACAAACAATAGGTAGAATTGAATTTAATGTGCAGTGAATCAAAACGTACTTCATCAGTGTCGTTGTAGATCAACACTGAAAGTGCCTTAGATACGAATTCCAAGACAGAGACCGAGTTCTCGTCCAGTCCAAATCGAAGTAAAAAGAAAATTTTTGAAATTGGCAAATCCAAGACATTGTCGTAGAAGCCTTGGGAATAAATGCTGAGAATACCTGCGATAGCCCTATAAGCGGAAACTCGCTGCTGGATCACTTTTGACCTTTAAAAAACTCCATTGGAACGGCTTTGAGGTGCAAGAATTTTAACTTACCTTGCAAGCCTAAAGAGTTCCTGAAGCGTATAGCCCGGACGAAACGGTTCGTCACCATGCATATATAGCTCGCGGTTATCCTTCTCTTGATTTTTTTCCGTATATGGTAGCAAAACTCCTTTCCAGTCGAATCTGGCTTCAAATTTCTCACCTGGTTTCATATTTTCCAGTCGCATTGGCACCTCCTTCATCCACTCTAGCTTTTCCTTTTCAATGACATCGAAATGCAGCCATTTCTCTGCTCCATCGCTGTTTAAAATTTCAGCGGCTGGAGTCTCTTCCAGGAGACTTACACCCATAGGTACTTGTGGCGCTTCATTTTCAGGACATTTTTGCAACCTCGATTGAAAACTTGTTTGTTTTTGTTGCTTTTTCTCAGCTAAAAATTGCACTAATTTCGGATCTGAAATCGAATTTTAAATAGGTGAGGCGACTTGTGTTTAAATATTGAATTAGTTCTAACCAACGGACTGCAATAATTTACTTCGCTCCTCCAAAATTTCCTCCATACTCATTTCTGATAGAACTTCAACGTTTTCTTGGTGAACAGATATCGCAGTCTCATCATGGTCTATTAGAACACTCTCTTCCCCAAAATTCCCCTTTGGAACTTTAGCAGAAGTAGCTGCAACACCCGAATGAGAATCCTGCTGCCGTTTTCTTTCTAACGACTGAATGAAAAGACTTTTTCCTTTAACAGGCTTCTGCAATGAGGTTTGTCTGTCTATAACTGAGGTGGACTATAAAGCATTATTTCTCACCGGCACACTCACTCGCTCCACTTTAGGAAACCCTCGGTCGGTAATAGGAGATTTGCAAGATGACCCAGTATCTGTAATTGTGTTTGGCTTTTCCACAACGTCACCCAATAAAATATTTAATGGACTCGTTGATTCGCTCTCCTGAATCGGATTTTGTTTTAAATTTCTGCTTTTAGCGAAAATTGATTGCTTTTTGCCTAGAATTTCAAACACTTAGACCTTCGACCGTTCCTGGAGCTTCGTGTGTGCTTACCTCTTTCCACTTTGATAACTTGGGCTGAGGGCTGAAAATTCGCATTCTTTTCCTTTTCCGCAAGAAATGCAACTTGCATTTCCAAAATGTCTTGCTCAGTATCGCTCCTCTTCGGCCTTTTGTCCATTTTCTAATTTCAATACGACTGATAACCGGCTCACGACGTAAACAACAAAATTGTAACAGCTGATAGTTGTCAAAAACTGCATAGTACTGTTAACTTTATCAGCAAGAGGTCGCAGAGGGCGACTTCGTTTCGTGCAAGTCCCTGTCCTAAGACACCCTTGGCACCAACCGAAGCCAGGAGTCTGAGCTGTAAGGTTCTAAGACGTACTAAGCCGAGAAAATTGAAATTTGTAAAAATGCTTTAAAAAGCAATTTTAATCCATGGCTTTTCTGGAAAAAAAATTGAAAACGAAAGCACTTGGACATTATTCCATAACTTTAGGATTTAGATATTCGTCCGACCTTTTCTCTTCCATCCAAAATGGCTTTAGAATTTTCGTGACTGCATTGTTTTTGTTTTTTAACCTATGCCAAGCGACTTACATGTGGACCTTTCCTGCCCTCCTGTTACTTAAAGAATCGACATCCATGCTTATATGAAAATCGCATCTGCTTACAAGGATTTCTTGATCTGATGCCACAGGTCCTTCACAGCAGAAAATTCAGTCAGACGCTTCTCGATTTCGTTAACTCCTGTGACCTAACGCTAGTGACCTAGGTCGCCGCATTTTGCATGGAAATGATACGAATGTGATCTTCCTTATTGCACCAGACCAAGATCTTGACATCGTTGTGATAGATGCCACGGCCAGTTGGCCAAAATTGGCAAGCATTGGCCGTCTGCAAGAAACGATCTCTTTCCTTGAATATGAAGTGGTTGGTTAATTCGCAGTTTCAGTGTATATTTGTCTAATTTTTGGTGTGTACAGAGGAATATACAAAAAAACAACAAATGGATTTATTAATTGTATTAATCTTATTTTAAAACTATTATAATGTTTAAGGTTCACTAATTCTTATCAGTATAGATAGAAAAATAAAGAATCCCTAGAAATTGTATTCCGCACGATATGTCCAATCCATTTATTTGAATTTATTTTGAATTTTGGCTTAGAATAGCTTTTCGCACATTACTAAATTGTAGAAAACGTCCTTGGGATTCAGAGGGATTCTCTAGGCCATGAAATTAATAATCGTGTAGTGTATCGTGTAGTATATCAGAAAACCCCTATGCGTTTTTATGAATGCACTTTTACAAAGTTAAACAAAAGAAACAAAACGAAAATTTTATTGTAAACTTATTTGTCCAAAAGAAACTTGCTCCCGAAGTAAGCAAAACACGTCCTAAGGGATTCCTGGGCGATAAGGGTTTCTTTATGTGGCAAAACAGCCACCTCGTGGAACAGATCGATTGCTTCCTTGAATATATTTATGGCTCCTTCAGGGTCTTCCTCCTGCCAAAACAAAGCGACCGTTACCTGGATCAGTACTTAAAACAAATCTTACCTTCATGGCATTGGCTCCCAGCCTGTACATTTCCTCGACTTTGATCAGCTGAACGACGCTTGTTTTAAGGGAAATGTTCTTTTTGCATTTCCCGCAGCGCACATTCTTGGCGATGTCCTTCGGGAAATTAAGGATGCCTTTGCATCCCGGCGACGTGCATCTGAAGCGCACATTCTTGTCCAATTTTTGCAAAGTTGGCCAATTTTCCCGACACGCATCGCAGCTGCAGGTGAACCAGTACCTGGCTTTCAGGGAATTCTGGCGCTCTCGTAGTGCAATTTTTGTGAAAATCGGTCCATAATTCTCCGATATGGGGAATCCTGCTTTAACCGGTCGGGTGCAAGCAAGGACTAGAGTTTTGCCGACAAAGTATCTGGCGACGCCGGGGCAACAGTCGTGGTTCAAATAGGATCCGTTCCTGTAGATAGCTGCTCCTATGTACACAGGCCTTGAGCCGTCGAACTTGTGGTTCTTGGTTACAACAGTCTCGTAGACCTCATGAGCATTGAATTGCAGGAGTTGCAACAGTCCAAGGAGCACTGCACCAGCCTGCAGCTCGAGACCTGTCGGATTCATGGCTTCAGTTTTGCGCTTCCCAAAGTAATCGGCTTTTTGCAAGCACCTGAGCAGAAAGGCGGACATTAAGGCACGTTGGAGGAAATCTTCTGGCCCCCGCAGGTCAGAGTGGGTGCAAAGATTTGAAACCAGCGACTGGGCGAAAGAAATCCCTTCTTCCACACTGGTGGCCTGCGTCAATATTCTCAGAGCAATGTAGCAAAGGATCGACATACCAGAGCCTGTGGGTTAAAATATTTCAAGAATTTAGAGCTTCAATATTTCAAATATTATTCCGTATGCGCCTGTCTTTAATTCTAACTTCAAGTTTAAGAAGTAGGGACTATTAATTCTTAAATATTTCAGTTTTGGTCTGGAAATTTTAAATTGCTGTTGCGGTAGTTACAAATTGACTGTATGTTGGTCAAAATCTCACCTAGATATAAGTCTTGAAACTGGCACTCGAATCTGTGATAGGTTTTCACAGCATCCGACATGCACCTCTCCGAGCAGAAAGCCAGTCCCGAGCAGTTCGGGCAAGCAACTGGTGCAACTAACCTTGTTTGTGAAAAAAAATGTTGTCACTAATGGAGGATATTTTAAGCGAACCTACTTTTCAAAACAGTGATGGCAGTGGCTCCCGTAGTATGACTGTAGTAGACAAGCTGCAACTGGTTCTTCCACAAAAACAATATCTCCTGTTTTTGTGTTGCCCTTTGAGATAATTTGCCGTCCTTTGCCAGGCGATTCAACTAACTCGACGAGTGTAGACGCATTCTTAAGGTCCGGGTTTTCCCCTCCGGTTAGAGAAGGAACTTGAAAAAGAGAATTACTAAGTACTGTTTATGAATGTTGTGCTTTCTTAAAAAAATTCATTAAAGAATGAAATATGATTTCGTAGGTAGTGCTTACATAGTTTATAGATTCTTGTTTTCTATTTAGTTTAACGAAGTGCTCCAGCACAAGGTTTGGGAGAAAAATTTAGAAATAATTAAAATGATCTGTTTTATGTAAATTTTACACATAAGTGAAATAAGAATGCAATATCAGATCTAAAAGGTGGTTTAAAACCAGAGTCTCATTTTATATGATCACTTCTAAAACAATATTGTTTATGATTAATTAAGTTAACTTAATGTTACAATTAAAGGGGCTGATATTTAGAAATTTTCATAAAAATCGACTCCCAAAAAACCAATTTTTTCTGAGAACCAAGACGTAAAGGCACACTTTTTCCGGGATTCGAAATCCACAGAAAAAATTAGATGGATCGTACTTGTCGACATTTATGATGCTAGATACTAGTAATATATTTTATAAAGTGAATTGTTTTATCTATTTATATCTTTTGTTTAGAGGAAAAATGAAAATAAATTTCAGTCAAATAATTTTTTAAGCAATTTTAGTCTGATGATGTTAGTTTATGTAGAAATTAATGTATTACCTTTGGGCTTATCTAATTTCTCGACAGTTGGGACTATTTCGGCGATTTCTTTCTTTATTTCATTTAATTTACTTGTATCTTGTACATATAACTTTTCTGCAATGGCTAGTGCTATCTTTGATTTGGAGCTTTCATTCATATCTATAGGAAAAAGTTCTTAGAGATCGTAGATGACTAATTCACGCCTTTTACATGCATATGCCTTTGAAGTCCGTATATAATACTCAGCATTGTGTTTTATATTTAGTCCGTTCGCAACTGCCAATTTCAAATCATCAAGAGCCCTTTTGCCATCTCCTAGGGCAAGAAGTACGGCTGATCTTGTCCAGTAAGCTAATGCTGCTGTCAGACCCTGATCAACCAAAGGATCTTCACCTATTTAGAATAAAAATGTTGGGTAAAATTCTTCTAAAGTACATGAACATTATAAAATTTAATAGAATCGTTATTACTCATTGTGGTATATAAATTTATTTATATTTTCCATTTTTCAATATTCAAATACTATAACAAATAGGTACTGATGCACTCACGCACAAGTACTCATGTACCCGAATAGCTGGATCAACATTTCTCTTGAAATAGAGTTCTAAAAATTATTTACTAGAAATATCGCATATCTGAATCTGAAGGTGAAAAATACAAATTCTATAAGCAATGCAATTGATCGTAATATTTAAAAAAACAGGCATTTTGCGATTCCCCTTCCTACTGCCACAACGAAAGATTCATGCATACATCTTTAATCGGATCACGCTATGAAATGTTATGGTCCATTTGGCCAATCGGAATTTTTCGATTGGAGGCAAATAACACGCACACAGTCCAGCGTTCCCGAAGCAGCTTAGCATTTATAGAAAATAAATTGATAAGGTGTTTTGGACGTTTTTGCCGGTGATAGTGAATGTGAAAACAAATTTATTCTAATTTAATAAATTCGGGGTTGTAAGAATTAATAGCAGATTTTAGTAGATTTTATACTAAATAATAATAAATTAATCACTATACAATATGAATTTTCACTTGGAAGTCTAAATTTAAAACCGACAACTAAACTCACCCTTAGAAGGGGCTCTTACGACAGCTAGATTAAGTAACACCAGAGCTTTTGGATATTCTTCCATAAGGAATGCCTTTTCTCCCTGCATCCTCCTTTGGAGTGAAAACGTTGCATCTTTTTGTTTATATACTGGTCTTACATGTTCCAGAACACCTAAGACTGGATCACACACCTCCGGATCATTGAAAAGAGACAACATCCGATCTTGGTCCGTTTTAAGTTTCCCAAAACGATTTTTCAACCAGGCATCGCCACAATTATCGCGAACCTCTTGAAAGAATTCACCGAAGAATCCTTTTGGATCCGATTGTACCGTCTTTGCGCTACAAATCTGGTTATAGTTTTGATAAGAATCTTCCATGTTTGCTTCTAAAGGAAGTGTTCCCAACTGAACTAATATTTCCCAGTAGTCTTATCGAATGCAGAGCTGCTCTTGGGCATCTATAAATACAATACCTAAAAATAATTCTCCTGCCGTATTGTCTATGCTCAGAGATTAGAAGATCTAACTTCGTATCTTATATCGTCTCATATGTTTCGTTCGCTTTCTTTTAATCTGTAAGAGGCTGCTTAGTACCGTCTGATTTGTTGGACGTGAATTTAATAGGGATGGCATCTCCACCTACGCCTCAGGTTCGTTGGGGAGATAACTTGCTTTTCCTTTGTTACTGTGGACAACTTTGCTTTAATCAAATTATGTTAAGCTTGAATTTTCCCGTTGAGGACCAGAGGAGTTCGTTTATAATTGGCCCACTTTTTCATCGACTTGTTTCTTGAATAAAACTTGTTAATTGGCACACAATGCTGATAACACTCGACAACTTCGCTTACTTTCTAGTGACACCAACTTTCAATGAGATATAAGCACAACCCTTTACTTAGAATGAAAGCAAATTACAAGGTGAATGTGTGATGGAACGTGAATATTATGCAAATAGAAAGAATATTCTTGATTTTCATCTTCAATCTCTTTCATGACGATAATTCAAATAAAATTTAGATTACCAACCCACTAGGATTATTTGACCTAAAATTTGGAAGGCAGTGTATACATCCCCTAACTCTTCGATGAATGAATTTAAATTTTATGAAATAAAGTGGAATATTTATCTTCCAGTTCCACCCTTTTAGTGAGTCATGTTTAAACGAATCTCCAACACACTTCGTTCCGTCCATTCAAACCACTTAAAAGAGGTTACTTAATATGAAATAGCGGTGTACTCATACAGTAGTGTATATGCGTAAGATCACATTTGTTCATTATGAATTATGAGATTAGCGCGACGAATTAAAATTTCTACATTAATGGCTTCTGCCAAAGAGACATTCCTTTGCAGGAACTTCAATAAGTACATCAAGTAATTAGTTGAGGATTTTCTGTGAAAAACCGCGGACAAAAATTGGAAATTGGATGAGACTAATTACAGAACTTAGAACTCATGCTACATATCTATTTTTTCATAAAAAGGTTAATTAGCAAGTAATGAGACATAATGATATTTATAGCTGCAGGATATTCTTTTACATTATTCAGTTAAATCAAATATTTAATAAAAAAGAAAAATGCTCTGAATTTTTACTGCTTGTCCTAAACATATTTTTAATTTAGAGCCAGGTACGCTACTGAAAGACATACTTTTTAATTATGCATAAATTGAGAAAATTTCAGTCATAATAGCAACAGTTTTAGCTCACCTAATTTAGGATACTTACCCCTACAAGCTTTCCGATCAGTCCTTTAAAACATATTATAGCAATAATTAATTAATAGCAGCTACTTTTTTATGGAGTTCTTTAAGGTAACGTAACAGGTTGTATTTAGAAGCTATAAATATATTTCTTTAATATAAGAGATCAAACAGCTAACAAATGAACGGTTAAAATAACCAAAGCTTGAGCGATTTATATACCTGCGTTGAAGAATATTACTTACTAAACTTATACTTATATTATTATAGTCCATTATTATGTTATGTTATATTAAAACCAGTTTTACTTTCGATTTAATACATTTTTTCTTTATAAAAGAACGTAGTTAAACCATGACCAGACTTAATCTAATTTAAAAGTTTTCACGACTTCGTTTAAACGCTCGGTAGTATGTTTCTAATCTAAAAAATATGCGTGGTATATAAAAATGTGTAAAAAACTATTTTTGACCGAGAAAATGCTAGAAATTTTACATCTTTTACATTTAATCATAAAAATGTTAATAAGCAGAGTAGACATTATTCTAAAATTAATTTGACAATTAGGGAAGAATTCATTCCCAATTAAATTATTATAAAAATGTTAGTGTAGAACCAAAAAGAAAAAAGACAAATTAGTTGTAACGAAAATGGCCAAAAAAGGTAAGAAGAAATCTGGACCAAAAATAGCGAAAAGGTTGATGAGGGATGTAGAAGAGCTGAAAACTGAAAAAAAGCTTCCGTCATTCAAAAATTTCGAAGGTGATCCGGATAATCAACTGTATTATACTGCACTGATAGTACCCGAAGAACCCCCATTTAATTTAGGTGGATTTCGAATCCAAATGGTTTTACCTATGGATTATCCATTCAAACCACCCGTCATAACATTCAAGACGAAGATCTATCACCCTAATATTGATGAGGGAGGTCGGATTTCTCTCCCTATTATAAGTGCTGAATGTTGGAAGCCTACCACAACATTGGTGCAAGTGATCCAGGCATTAGTGGCAGTTGTTCAAAAACCTATTCTGGAAAACAAAATTAGAATGGATGTGGCGTTGGAATATATACACTTCCATGAGCTATACATGAAAAATGCTGAAAATTTTACAAGACTATATTCTGAAAAGATTGAAGATTAAAAATTTTACACTAATAAATAAAAATGGATAATTGAATGGTACTTTACAAACATTTTTTTAATCAAGTCAACTAAAAGTTCGAATGATTTCGATATGAATTTTATTATAACACATAATTAACACAGATTAAAATATATATTATCATTGAAAAGCTATAGGGTCCCCATATTTGTTTTTTGATCTTTACACAACTCTTTAGGCAATATTCCTAATTCTGTTGTCTTTACTTTGTACTATTGAAACTATAGTTTTAATGAACTCGCATATTTGTTTTTGTGGTCTACAAATAACCATACTGTTTTACATTTAACATAGTATACATTGATACACCACAATTGAACTTGTATACACAGTGAAATTGGTTCTGCATTGCCCGTGACGTCGAGTCTTGATTTCCAAAACTTATGGAATAAGAGACCATCAACGCCATTACTGTTCCAGTAAAGATCACGTACAAAAATTGAACTAATCGTCGAATAGGTATAATGAGAATGGACATACTTTACTTACATACTTACCCTTTTATAATACAGGTGTCCATTTGTACCCAAAACTTATTTTGAAACCACGATTTGTGCCATGATTTATTTAATTGAAGAAAAATTATAGTAAGTTAAAAATTAATGCGTCAATTCAGTGTGCAAGTTTTAGGTCTTCCATTCCACAATGAATGAATTACGAAAATTGTGATCTTAAAAAATATGAGTGTTTATTGAAGATGAGAATTGTACGTAAATACTCCAAATAAACAAATTTTAGAAGTTTTGTGTATTTGTACGTCTGCGTATATGATAAAACAGGAAAAAGAATTATGATGGAAATTGATTTTTAGCTCTTAGCTTAATGTCGAAACCCTGGTTACGAACGTAACAACTTTTGATATATATAATTAAGAACATTTTTGCAAATATGTGATTTAAACATATTTTTCTTGATCTAATAACTACTAAAAATATTGATTAATTCTCGACCCCTGTGTTGTTCGGTGCGGTCTATAGATTCTGCTCTAGGTAACTAGCATACTAAGGTTGAGACCGATGTCAAGGAAATTGAAACCGGTTAAAAACTCAAAACAAAAATTATTTTGTACAAAAACGTTTCGGTATATTTTTTCACAATATTTTCAGTTAAGTATTCAGTAATATCGCATTAGATAACAATCTTAGTGCTCTAATTTACAGGAGTAGAGTAAAAATCAAAATCGCAATAGAACTTAAACCAAAGAAGACAACCAAACAAAAAGTAAATAAATAAATCCAAGTTGAGGATCCCATTTAGGGGTCTTCCATAACAATATAGCCCCTTTTCGGGCTGATCGAACGAAAAATTATATTACAGCAAATTAAACGATGTGGCAGAGGTGGAGAGAAAGCTGCATGTGGGTCTGGGCCGGCTAACTCTCGGCGATTTCTTCGCTTTCGATCAGTTCATTCGTAGTGGTCGTTTCAGTCCCATTCACCCCATTTTCCTTGGGCGGTGAATCCCTTTCTTCGTTTTCCTCATAAATCACGTCACAGCTCGTGGGTATCGTCTTGGGGGGTGGCTTTCTTACGGGTTTTCTCTTAGGGTGTGGCTGAGGTTGTTCGGCCTGCTGGTCCTGTATGTTCATTTGCATGTCTCGCAAACGCTCGGTTAGCAACTGAAGATCACGTTCCTGGGCCTCGCAGCGACTTCGCAGTTCGGCAATCTCCTGCAGATCTTCGGGACGGGGATCACGACGCTCATACCTCATGCGCATTTCTTCGAATCTATATGATGAATTTATATTAAAAATTAGTTTCATCTATCTTGAAAAACGGTAAGTCAAAGGTAGGTTCGCTTACAGGTTCGTTAAACAACGACATTTCCGGTGCAATTGGTCAATTTCTTGGGAATTGTGAAGATCGCGTGACTCAAGGGTGGTTCGCTCAATGTCGAAATTATTTTTCAGCTCCTTCAGATCACGCTGGTGCTCGATCTCGATATCTCTGGTGATCAGATGGAGGGGCGATTATGTGATTAGGGTATGGTTGGTTGGAGAGAAAGATATAGATAGAGACATCAGTTTTATATCAGTTTTCTCCGTGGTTAATTAAAATCGAAAGCGATCAATTGCGATTTTTTAGTATTGTGAAGAATCTTGTTAGGTTTTGAGAAGGTTAAAACTGGTTTTGTTACTTAGGCGAAATAAATGAGAGAAATTTTATTGTCGAAAAATGTTTCAAAATGTTAGTAAATAGAAATTTATATCTTTTCAAAAGAACAAAGTACCAATCACAAATAGACAGAGGAAAATTCGATAGTAGAAAGAAAGTGGTGAAATTTCGCTTTAGTTTTAAATTTATTAATGTGTGAGAAATAACTATAAACTAAGTAAAATGAAATATTTTCCAAAAACAATATCGGAAAATTCAATATAAAACGGAATATTCATAAGTAGGAGCGTGTCCAATATAAATTAATCTTTGTCTAACAGGTGTTGTTTTAAAAATATCCATATGTAATTAATTTTGTAGATATTCTGTAATTGTGAGAAAAAGAATGGATCATCTGCTTGTACTAAGCCATCAAGAAGCTGTACATTATGATATAAATATATACATATTTATGCTAGTTTATATCAGTTAATGGTTTTTCAAAATCCAAAATCACTTTCGTTATTACAAAAGTGGTTTGAAAATTTTAAAAAATATGGTGGCTAACTATTTCTATGAATATTTTCGTCTCCTCATCATGCCATTTCGCATATTAGAGAATTATTTTTACCAAATATTCGTATGCTGTTCAACGGTATAAAGGTGTCTCAATTTGTCTTTCTTTTTCTTTAAACAAATATCCTACGAAACACGTCTAAAAGACTTCTTGTAAAGTACAAAAACTTTAAAAGTTCTTTATTTTGGAAAACTTAGGTATAATCAAGTAATAGATACCGATGCTGACTAAAATTGAACATAAGAGTGTTGAAACTTCAACCAAGGCAAATATAGAGAACTATTCATAATTGCTTACACCAAATTAATCGTGTCCTTATCTAAGTTCGCAACTTCGTATTTTTAAACTTTGTTTTTATACATAAAACTCCAAAAGAAATTTATAGGGGAGACGAGACCAAATATTATTACTGGTATTATTGGAAGTACAAACTGTCTACACAACGTATTTACACAAAATCGAAAAAAAGTACCATGATCCACTCATATTTTACTATTTCATGGATGTGGGTATATAACAATACGAAATGAAAATTAAATTATATTTAACCCTCAAAAGGTGTCATCTTAAAAAATCACGTTAAAGGTATTATGGGTGAAATTTCATCCCAATAATTAAATTTTATTTTATTAATTTAATGATGACATATAAATGAAATTAAATACATATATTATGGAGGTGAATTTTTTCGTGATTACGATATCTCTACTGACGCCATAAATAATTACTGAGAAAATCAGCTCTACGAGTAATTCGATATCTTCATAATATCAGAGGAAATATTTGCATGTGGTGATTTCTCACCCATGATACCTTTTAAGGGTTAACAAAAAGTAGCTAAATCTACCACTATCTTCGGGTTTTCGTCCATTTTGTTTTGGGGCTGTATACAAAAAGTGTGATCGGCTCTGTCCTCTTTTAGAAAACTTTATTTTCAGTACATTTCTAATTTCAGTAAATGATGAATGAAAACAAATTGCTATGATGGAAAACTATGAACACAATGTAGTTTTTTTCTTTAATTTGTATATTACTAAGTAGTTTTTAAATGATCAATGTAAATGAACATTGTGCTTTTTTGGAAAAAAAACAACAACAACAACAAAAATATTTCATCATAAGTATGCCGAAAAAAATCTCCAAAAATGCACTTATCATAAATGTGGAGCATGTACATATATGCAAATTTCAAAGCAATATTTATCTTCTTGATTGAAAATCGGATGATCTCTTTAAAAACACAAAACCTTGGATATCCTTTCATTATCCACTTACAATAAGAGAGAGCTGTAAAAAAATTGAAGTCAGTAAGTTAAGCACTTGTTGTTGTTTTAATACAAAGCTTCCTATAAAAGTTTTATTTATCTGAATGCATCATTTTTATCTGGTAAAAAATACTTTGAAAATAAAAATATTGAAAGAATTTTGTAATGAACTTGAATTTAGATTAACTTTACGATATTGGGAGGCCATCAGATTTATTGATTTACAATAACAAGAAATATAAAACTTTGCTGCAAATATAATCCCCGATAAACCAATTCCTGGAATTTTAACCAATATGATCAATGATTTTAAATGAAAGAAATAACCGAACTCATAATAAAGTGGATCCACTAAACAATCTTTTGTAATTTTTAAACCTGTACTTTGACCAAGGGTAAATCATTTTTCAACCTCAAACGAAAGAATTCTTCCATCCGATGTACTCTTTAAGAACCAGGTCAATCAGCCGAAGTATATTTTTCCTAAATTTGGCTTCGCAGTTAAAATATTGTAAACGAGATAAAAAAAACATTTTAAAGTAACATGTTTAAAGTATTATTGATTTTAAAACTTAAAACAACTTTTTTATTTAATTTATTCATTTAGTTTTTGAATAATTGCAACATCCATAATTCACTTATAGTTCTAATGTAAGTATTTACTTTAAAAAAATTAGGTAGGTATAAAAAGAAGAATGTCACATCACTCTACTCCTTATGTTCTACATTTGAAACAATTCTCAAACAAGACTTAAATATAAACTCTGTGAAGTATCAAAAAGGCGCGTCCGATTCCATTTGATAGTAAAAAATTTCACCACAAGTTGTAGTAGCAAAAAAATGCCAAAGTTAACATCAAACATGCCAAAGCCAAGAGGAATGATTGTGACACATAGAGAATAAGGAGGGCGGGGACGACAGGACACGCTCCCTTCCAAAAACTGTAAAAAGTAGAGCAGGAGGCGTCTGCACACAACGAGCTTCTGTAGAAGAATACAAAAAGCACAGGACGAGAATAGAACAAAAAAATTCGTCACAATCAAATCATTGTGTACAAAAACGCTTACAAAAAAGTATTTTCAACAATAGAAGATGTAAATGAAATGAGAAAGTAAAAAAGTCGAAAGAAAAAAAAACTAAAAACAGCAGAGTTCAATCAAACTATACTTACTTGATCCTGTTTTCGGCTTCCTCAAGTCGAATACGATGTCTAGACTCCATGGCCTGAAGAGCCTCTTCCTTTTCGGCTATCAACTGCTCCCATTGCAGTTCTGGCAGGCCAAAATCTTTAATAGTTATTGTGACACCAATTTCTGCAAACTTACCTAGCTGCTTTCGATGCTTTATTGATAGTTCCTCTTTGGCACTCGCTAGTTCCTTAGCAAACTCTTCCTTTACTTGACTGAGACGCTCCCGGAACTTTTCCTCCATATCGAGTTTCTCCCCTTCGAATTCTTTTCTTAATTGTACTAAAACATTTGGAGATTTTTGTAAAAATTTAACGACCTAAGTCTAATTAGAATTACCACAAAGTGCTTCTCGTTTCTCGTGTTCTCGATTCATGGCTTGCTGATAATCTCGATCTGCTCTGTCCAGGTGCAGTCTAGTTTCCATCAAAGTTTCTTCAGCTTTTATTTTTATTTCTTTGCACTCAGCATCCTTTTGCTCATATTGCTGGCGAAGCTGTTCAATCTATTATAGATTAGACAATGATTGTAAAATAATCATCCTTAAGAGCTCTTTTAAAAACCACGTACTTCAGATCTAAGTTCTTCTTCATTGGCAGTGTATCTGGTCGTCAATGCTCTCAGTTCCTCTATATGTTCGTCTTGCAGTTTTTGTAAGGCTTCGAGTCTATCTTCCGCATGGACAACTTCAAGTTCGGCTTTCAGTCTTGTCATCTCTGTTCTAAAAATTTTAAAAAACATTAAAAAATCTTAATAACCTTTTGTAAAATCATAAAATCTTTACAATAGTCTACTTTCCCACTGTTGTGCAACTTCACCGCGAGCTTCATCAATTTTTTGAATCATTTCGCGGTCTTTAATACTCAGCGTTCTGCAAAAGTATAGTTAAAATTATATTTGCAGTTAAAGAGGATAGAACACATCTACTCACATTTCGCATTGCTTTTTAATTTTCTTTACTTCCGCAATTTGTTGTTCAAGTTGTTCATTGGCCGATTCTAGATCAGCCTTTAGGTCTTCTATCTGTTCCGTCATTGTAACGATAGATTGCCTCTGATCACAGCTCAGCCCACGTAATTGTCTCAATTCGGCTTCACAACACTTCAAGTGTTGGAATGTTTCCATTTGTTCCTCCAGCTGCTGCTCGGCTGAAGCTGCTCTCTCCAGAGCCTCCTTCTTAGTCTCTTCAGCATTCTCGATCTTCTGCTTACAGGTTTTCTGCATATTTCGCATTTGCCATTCGCAATCCGCAAGTAGATGCTCCTCCTTCTCTATAGTGTAAAAAAGTACAAATAGAAGTGAAAATACGAAGGTGAGTCAAGGGTAGGATGGTTAGATAGTTAACCTACCCACAATATAACCTCTTAAATATTCATATAAAAAGTTTTATATAAAACAACCAATGTCAAAACGAAAAAACAGATAAATTACCTGCATTTTGTGTCCTAAGATTTTCAAATTCCTTTTGCCATTTTTGTTCGGATATTTTCTTTTCTTCTTGCGATCTTTCAAGAGTTTCTTCTAAATTTCTTAATTCCTCATCCTTTTCTTCCTTGAGCTTTTGTTTTTCTAGTCGACATTGTTCTGCATTGCTTTGTGCAAAAGCCAATTGCGTTTGCAGACTTTTGCATAATATTTGTAACTGATCGTATTTTTCTTGAAGATCCTTGTATTCAGCTTCAAGTTCCTCTGAAAAGATGAATTAGGAACAAAATAAGTATAATAACGCTATAATGGGCTGACGTAAACAAACAAAAGGGATAACCTACTATTAAAAATTTAAATAGTGATTGGTGGATCAAAGATCGCAACTCTTCTCCACCATTTTAAAGAATGCGGGATCAATTTCCTTTGATAACTTCCAAAAACAAAAATTACACTTACCATATCTACTATTCAGTTCAGCTTCAGTATCACATATTTGCTGCTTAACCAGTTCCTTTTCGTCTTCTATACATTTTAATTTTTGTCTAACGCATAGATCCTCCTTTTGTGCAGATTCAAGCTCAGCCTGTAGTCCTAGACAGTGAATAATCTTTCATTTAAGTAATTCTCTTAAGAATAAGTATCTTCTCGGATAACTTACGATCCACATTCCACGACTTTACAGATAGCTCCTTTTCTAATTCATCTATTTTTAATTGTAAATCGTTAACTTTCTTCTCAGCAGTTAAAGCTGCCTTCTGAGCTTCTTCCAGTTGGGCACTAAAACGGGCCTCTTGATTAACTAAATCACGCCTGCAATATTTAAGTATTTCATTCATAACTGAACTTACTCTTTTAAATGGTAGGTTAAAACGTCAAGTTAAATGATTTGTTAAATTTTAAAAAGTAAGCATCAAGTAACTTCGACTTCTTTTTATTTAAACGGCATATACCTAATAAAACTTCTTCGTATATTTCTGGTTTTCAGGATACAAAACCATCAACAAGATCTTGCAAAAAAACAAATATGTTCTACGCTTTATAGCTTTTTCTTAATGGTCTATATTTAACAAACTGCGACTATTTTTAAATGCAATAAACTTGGCTATGACTGGAATTGGCGTGAACTGCTTTTAGAAAAAATTCTTAGATTCTGAGTAAATAAATTCTCATCCAAGTCACACGTGTTTTGAGTATCTTGACTCTTTTAAAAGAATTTAATTATATGCATAAAATCCTAGATTCATTCATAACTACAAGCGTATAATATAATTAATTATTAATTTTAAAGCCAAAGTCAATATTTATTCATTTTAAATTAATTTTACAAAGTGAATCCTAAGACTCATATTTGGACAAGGTGTTTATGGTTTATCATAATTAGAAATAAATAACGAAAAAGTTGAATTGGTAGTAATCCATATAAATGTATTTTTGTGCCTAATTTTGTTTTCATCAATGAAATAAACAACAAAATTTTAATCTAGAAAACCGGAAGACTTTTACATCAAAATTATTCACAGGCTAAATTATGTATTTTTTAAAACAATAGAATGCACACAAAAGTATAATCAGTATGTCACATAATGTGACATTAAAAATAACGAACTAATACTAAATCTAACATCGCATGTGCATTTTCATCAAACGCGTACAATTTGGCGCTATTTTTAATAATTCTGCGTTTTTGACAGAATTAATAAAAATTAACAAACCACATGAATCATAATGTATCTTTTACAGGGCGTGGGTAAAAGCGAAGAAGACGCAGAAAAATCTTCAAAAAATTGGTGGAATCTGTGGCTACCGATTGACTCTATAATTTTCAGAGTAAAGTTAAGGTTAAAGAGCTCTTATGCGTTTCGAAATTTTCATTGAAAAAGAATTGAAAGACAAAGTAACATGGAAATTTAAAAAAACATTATTCTGGTTTAAAAAAATTGCAATAAAACTTTTTTATTTAGGTTAAAATTAGGAGGAGAGCGACTCTTAGTATTGAGCATTAGCAGGTATGAAGAACATTTCATTTAGCCCAACTGTTGGTTCATTTCAACGTGGCAACTCCCAAAAAATCGGCTCAGCGCGTGAAAATGAAAAATTAAGTACGAACACAAGGCGCAATTGCTTCCAATTGTCTTCATGTAACACCAACGCAAACAAATAGCAGGTCTAATGAATCATTTGATTACGCTAGAAGTTTACACGTGAGTTAGTGATTTATCGTCGAAATGATAACAAAGAATTATGCTCTTTCGTGTGGGAACTTTGATCTTAATGACGTCGTTGAGTGACACGCTAATCTCTTCCAAGGAGACGTGACCTCGCATTTGGACTGCCTGTGAAAGTACATAGAGGTCCTAAAAATAGAAGTTCCTTGAATTTTATTTTTCCCAACTTATCGCTCTGGCCTTCGTGTTTCTAGCCGGAATAAGACAAAAAAAGTGAAAGTTGCCAAAGTTGCAATTTTAGAGAAATTCCCTGTCACTGTTGCAAAAACAGTGTCGTAGTATATCCGATTTCATGCGTTTATTAACGATTTGGAGAACTGCCCAGTCGCATTCATTGTAAGGAACAAAGTGGGGGTATTTTAGTAGGGTGTCCTCATGAAATAAATTTTGATAACAGCTCAATTTGTTTCAGGGAGCCGTTTCCATACCCATTTAAAAATCCATAAAAGGCGTCTATAGTCAGGTTGATTAACGCAAGTCGCGACTATGTCGCTTTTTGTCCTTTGCCAAAAATTTCATTTGCACAAAAATAAGAATGGAGTGCCGGGAAAAAAAACTGGCATTGTTAATGGAAGTCTGAATGAGCGCAAGCAGGCCCAGCAGAAAAAATAAATAAAAACGCAGAATACCGCGACTTTCTTTGTGCAGTACCGAGCAAAAATAGCCGGACATAAACACGACACGTCTCATAGTTAATGTCTCATTTCAACGCATTCGGGGTGAAAGATCTAGAGCTCTGCACTCAGTTCATATTTTTGCTAAATATTTTTACATTCAACCCGGACTCGCTAAGACATGTTGCGAAATGCTCAAAATATCTCCCCGCTAGTTTGATTTAGTGTCAACGTTTGGGGACCTCTCTAAAAAACGGCGGAATTTGTTAATTTATTAAAAGAAATATGCGGAAACGCGATTTTTTATGAATCTGTTTTAGTCTCAACATCTACTATTATTATAAATTTCAAAATTTAACAACTTCTGCTATCGGAATGTCTCGATCTGAATCCCACCATGCTGAGTCACTTGCCGAAGTGCTTGGCGCTCGGTTCGCAAGTGGGTGTTTCAAATGTAAAGTGATAATATTAACAACTAAGCAGAAATTTAAGCACTCCACTCCAGATGATAAATGCATTAAAAATAAATGTTTCCTATCCCGATGGGATTGTTAGAATTTCAACAGCTCTGTCGTCAAGACGTAAATTTTCTTTATCTTATTTGCAAATTACGTGCAAATGGTCGGTTTTCTAAATTACTTCTACCTTATACGATTTCTTTTGCATATTCCCGCTAGCAAAGCATGATATGTAAGTGAAACTAAGAAAAATTTATTCCATATTCACGATGTTATTAAACACAATTGCGAAAAATTAAAGAAGGCTTTTATATTCGAAAAAAAATTTATTACGTAAGTAGCTCTGAAAGGAAAATTAGTGCTGTTGGAAAAACTTCTGAAACTTTTTTTTATAGTTATTATGACCTTAAGTATCAAAAAAGCAGCTTAAAATTTTAATAATTCATAATTGAAATTCTATATTACTTCTAAGGATTGTATTTTTATGCCGTCTAATATTTGCACGTAATTGGTTAGTGTCTACTATTTTTTCTTACGCAGAATGCATACTTTGCAAATAAAGGGATGATTCATGTTCAGAAATTTTAAAAACTACAAAATTTGAAAAC
The DNA here is from genome assembly GCA_001932985.1 of Proctacanthus coquilletti. Taxonomy (NCBI): domain Eukaryota; kingdom Metazoa; phylum Arthropoda; class Insecta; order Diptera; family Asilidae; genus Proctacanthus; species Proctacanthus coquilletti. The sequence continues at coordinate 182,698 of MNCL01000078.1, forward strand.
TAATCATAAGTTTTGAACATATTTTATAAAAGTAAATATATAAAACAGTAATAATTCTTTTTATGAATGCATAAATACCTATTTACACAAGAATTTAGACTCACCAGATGGGTTTTTAATTTATAGTCTAGTGGATAGAAATCTATAAAATACGCACATTTTGCAGGCTTATGCTCAGCCAAGGATTTTAAGAATAATATTTTCACATATTACATGTTGACAGATTATGATGTTGTTTAAATTGTTTTTAAACATCCCCATTAAATATTTTGTTATCGTTTATGAAAAAATACTGTCGTCGACAACGAACAAATTTAATACATATTTTGGATGTCTTTTGATGACGCTCAGAAGTTTGGAAAATCTGCCTGTCAAGTTTAAATTTATTCTCTTGTGGACGATTTATTTAAGATTCTTAAAAGTCATGTGTTCGTCAATTAAAGCAAATGCTACCAGCAGCTTTCTTCAGTTCAATGTTCTTTCGTAGGTTCGTTGACACCGTGTTGTAAGAAATTTCCTCCACTTTTATTTCTTTGTTTCTTAGAAAAGGAGGAAAACTCCCATAACTTTTTTAAAAATCAAGCATGCATATGCTATTTTTTTTAATCGAATCAAAAATATTCTGAAACTATTCCACACACGCATAGCTATATCAAGTGGATGCAAAAATAGGCGATTGCGTCGACTGATAAAAGAAGATTGCCGCAAGAGATATTTTTGATCAAGCTAATGCGCGATCTCAGGATCATCTGCGGCGAAGATAGTTCATGGCATCGTGACGTATCAAAATCAATAGAAGAAGAACAATGCCACGTATTGCTTACGTCTGCATTGGATGACATTGGCAAAAATTTCTCGATTCGTGAAAAATTCATTGATAAGGCGTAATTAAAATCTTGGGTTAGTAATGCTCAAACTAAAGCTAAAAGTAGAAAGTAGATATTTACTTGTTCTCTTCCTTGTGGTCATTGGCTAGAATGATAGGAATTTCGGTTTTGGCAGTATTTTCCCTAGCAACAGTGTTCTCAATGGTTTCAACTTTGATCGGGGTGCTAAAAGCAGATCCCATTCCAGTAGACTCCACTACAACATCCGGTAAGCTAATGCTATCGATGAGTATGTGTTGTGTACCCTTATCGTTATCATCTTCGTTATCATAAATAATTTCATAGTCACTTTGTAATAAATTTTCATCACAATCTGTTGAACTACCACGTAGGAAAATATCACTGTCACAATGCAACGGATTTTCACTATCGTTCACAATTGTCCTGCTGTCGATCAATACTATATTGCCGGAAGATCCCAATCCAGAATCAGTAAAACTAGTTGTACTCAAGTTTTCACTACGACTATTAACAACATTGCCGAAGGTTATGCGATCGTCATTGGGATCATGATCGTCTTCAAGTGTTACATGGTCCCTATCATGTGTAACGAAATGCCATTCATTTTCATCGCCGTTTTGATAAATGTCGTCTTTGGTGTTGTTGTTGCTGTCGATTTCATCGCCAAGATCAACGATTTCGATCGGCTTTTCGACCGATTCGATTTCAGTGTCAAACGATGGTTCACTATCGTAGAAAATTTCGGTTTCATTGTTTATACCCTTATCGGGGTCACTGTAGTCTGCAACGGTTATTGTGGGAATTATAATATGGCTTTTATCTGGATTGATTATAGTTTGTTGATTTTGGCAATTAGACGGTGGTGGGGGGCTTTTGCTGACAGGCTGTCCCATCTCGATATTGATGTAGCGATCACGATCACATTCGGTCAGCTCCGATATTTGCGCGGCCGCATCTTTTAACTGATCATTGGTGAACTGACCAGAACTGTGCTCGATCTCTTGTTCGGCCAGTTCTACAACTGTGTGGGGTAAGTCTTCGATGTTATATCCATGATCGTCGTCATAATTAGCGTTTTCATTTTGATCATCCGAATAATATTCCGTGGTTGTATCTTGCCGCAATTCTTCTGTGTCGTCGGATTCTGTGCGATCGTGGTGGTCACAATGTTCGTCAAGTTGTCCAACATCTCTCCTGCTATTTTCATGCAGGATTTCGTCATTTGCGCCGGCGCACAGATCGTCATGATCATTGCCAGTATTACCGCCGTCTGTTTCAGTCGATTCGTTATTATTGCTGCTGGTGCTGCTGCTACTACTGTTGGTGTTGTTTTGATCGTTTTCGTCGCGATCGTCGTCGTCGTTCTCGTTAAGAATCCCGCCTTCCTCCTCAAGCCTCATGACCAAATTCGTACTATTTTTAGACTTCGTTATTTGATAACCGAATTGAAAATTTTTCTGAGCGTCCAAGTCGTCCGTCGCTGGAGGGCTGCTTTTATTATTCGCACTATTAAGTTCGCACTGCGCCGCTGAGTATCCGAAACCCTGCGTTCTACTTTCGGCCTCCTGGTAATCCTTGATATGATTTTTGCCCTCCTTTTGATGCTTATTACGATTTCGATGACGATTTCGGCCTCTTGCCATTATTCCATGGAAAAATTCACGACTTCTATTGATCGGATTGAACAACGGCGACTTGTGTGACGATTGATCGCGATCTGATGGCAATTGTTGATCCTGTTTAATCGATTTACGATCGATCGGTGTCGATCGCCTTGAGACATCCTCGGCTTGACACTGTTTCTGATCAACAATTTCGTTTCGACTGGATATTTCTTTTTTGAATTCATGCTGTTGGCTCGGTGGTGTTTGCCGACTATTAGTACCTCTATCATGTTGTACCAACACTTTGCCAGAATGCCCAATGTGATCAGCGACGGATTTCTGATTTTCATGCGTTTTATTTATATCATTGCCATTGGTTTCGGCGCATGCGTATTTATTTATTGTTGTCTCTTCATCGGTCGAGATTTGCACTTTTCTATTCTTTGCATTCTTCGACGTTTGGCTGGCATCTTTTGTTGTGCTCTTGTTCTTTGAACGGCGAAAAAATTTCAACATTTTCAAATTGGAATTTCAATTTACGCCAGGTGGTTTTTCTAGACGATGTTCTGCTTAATTTGTGTTATGGTCCTAGTAAAGAATTAAGGCAGTATTTTTTGGCTGTAGGGTTTCATCCCGATCAATTTTTATATTTCAAAATTAGTAATAAAATCTCAAAGAATGTGAAGTTACTCAACGTCTACCGGTGTGCAGACAAAAAATTGACTCATTCTTCCAAAATTAAATAAAAGACGAATGTTTGCCAAAAATTTTAATTAGACGAAAACTATTTGCTACTTTCGAATATCCAACCCAGCAATAAGCGGCTTTACCATATATTTTAATAATAAGTATATATAATTTTTTCCATAAGAAATAAGCATATTATATATAATACCGACATAGTAGGGTAGTGTATATAGTACTATACTCTGTGGAAAAGTATCTTTTAATATGTATGGTATTGATTCCAAGATATTACAAGAAATTATTAACTTCATTAAGCAATAATAAAAATCATTTCTTAATTTAAATTTATCTTTAAATCATTGATTATTGATTAATAAGACTTTACTCCTTAATAAAAAAAATATCTAGGCATCACAATCCCTACCTCAAAATTAATTAATTATTAATACTACTTCAAACAACTTCAACAAACTGTAAAACACAAATAATTACATTATGATCATGATCTTGCTTTTTGTGAAAAATCACTTAATCTTAAATACTGAAACAAAATCAGGTTTGAAAGAACCCAAATATTTATCATGTTCGTATTTGAAGAAACTACAAATATGATTTAGCAAAAAATAAAATTTTTAATTAAAAAAATTCAAAGACAACCTGGGGCCAGTCAGAGTTAAACGCGCAATATCTAGAATGGTGGGCAAGTAGCGATACCACAAATCCACGCTAGATATTTCTTTATTACTCTACTGCATTTAAATCACTTTTTAGGGTACTGAAGAAATTTGTGTATGTTATATACATTTTTTGCAAAAGGCAACCATTTCTTAATTCTTAGTTATATCGAAAAAGGGTAACGTTCGTAATATTTTGGAGAGAGGAAAATCAAATCGACAATTATTATGATTTACACGTCTTGATTCCCATGAAGAGCTAATCTTCTAATAAAATCGATCCCAATGTTCCGGAACCCTAACGCGTCTAACGGATACAGCAATTAATCAAAGCAACAAATTACTCCCACAAAATCTAAAATGTAATCGCAGCAGTTAACGTCAATTTTCCCGCATTTATCTCCGCAGTGGGAAATCTGTTTTTCTGCTCTTTGCCATTTTCTCAAATTCATTTTCAAGAAAATGACGCACGATCTGACCGCTAGTTGATTTTGTAAAGATCCTCGTGTTCTTCTTCCGAACACAGATTCAGTTCCGATCGAGAGGCATAGGGTTAAATTTAGCTCAAATGCATTCAATTGGTGCTCCCGATCGAAATATTCAATCGGCATATATTCCACAGGATGCTGTCGATCTGCATGCAGAATGATCTGAATGCTCTTTGAGGAGGAGCTGGTCGGGAATTTTGCTTCTTTTGCCCGACCGTGAATTTGAAGTAGACTCTTCTTTGGTTGTTCGACAGTTTTCAACATGACCAAAATAGAGACGGGATATTTTCGGAAATCCTAATGGACTTGTTCCATTCCATCGGCGACGTTTATTGAGCCAGAAGCAATTGTACCCATGTGGATGCAAAAGATACCAGAGGTTGCCAGGCTCGTAGTCCGCGGACCTAAATAAGCAGCGCGTGATGGCTGTTGAAAATTATTGAGTGTTCTGTTTGGCTAGTCGACAGAATGTTTTACATGGATTATGGTTGCAAATATGCATTCCTATTGTTATTCGTGATTTCCTGTTGAATGAAGAGGTATTTAAGTGTTCCGGATCGTGCATGATCTGTTTAATATAGCAACATAATCCAGAAATCGTGCAATCAAATTGAGCAAAATTTTTTCAGAAAAAAAAATAAAACAGAAAACTTAAAAGTCTAATGGTCTCGTTCGGATTAATTTGATTTCTCATAAATATAATTTCTCTTACTAACTCGATACTGTTTTTATATCTTCATTTTTCGATTGATTTCGATCATTAAACCAAAACCGCGCTTAACAAAAGGTTGTCTCATGGTATACAAATCTTAACTTAGAAGAAATTTCGTCACTTGGGACATTAGCACAAAGAGATAAATCAAGGGTTCATTCAACTGAAAAATACTGGTGTAGTTTTGTTAATGGCCAAAAATTTGATGTTAAAAACATTCTTTCGGGTTTTCGCTCTTAATTTTTTCTTTGTAATGTGTAACATGTAACATAATAATAATAATAATAATAATAATAATAATAATAATAATAATAATAATAATAAACCACTTGCAGTGCATACAGTGGTTATATTCAATATTCAAAAAAATATTGTCATGTATGGGGATTCTACCATTTATCATTTTTTCACTTTTTAAATTCATTATGAGCGTACAACCAATATTTTTAAAAATATATATAAATTGTTTTCAAAAAAACGAAAAAATTATAAGAATTATGTCATGGTTCTTCTCAAGAGACCGATCAGCGTCAATAACAAATTTAATGGCACGCTCGTAAAAACGGAGTTATTTAAAATCCAGGCAGAATTTTTCAAATTAACCCAATTTCCTGAAAAAAAATATTACTAGGCGTTGAAGAAACGATCGCTCGCATTACTCAATTTCTTCGTTTCCTTTCACTCAAGTCAATAGAAAAAGACAATGTCGACAGCTATTGACACCCTAAGAGAAATTTCATAGTGAGTCTTGCCGTGTGGACCTGGTGCTCACCGGGAAAATAAACATGAAGCACCTCACCTAGTGAGCTTCCCCGATAGTCGTCCAAGAAGTCGCACGAATGCAACTAAAATTAGACCCTGTGAAATATGACCGGGAGTTTAAAAATATTTTGCCGGCTGGCTTTGAATATTGTTCTTAGCCTGCTGTTTGCTTTTTTCTAATATTACTGAAGAAATTTCTCTCGTTTGGCTAACTTAAAGAAAGTGTAGTTTAGTATTTCGACGTGAGCACAGGTAAATTTACCTGCGCGAAATCTGGCTCCTTGATTTTTTACACGATCCCCCACTTTTCTATTGTGAATAAGAAAGCTTTCAAGAGGTGCGAGCATGCGATAAAGTTTTTCTTTTCGTGAAAAATATACAAGGAATCGGAACAAAGAAAATCTGGAGAAGTTTCCGATGGTGAAAGATCGCAACTCTTGGGATAATTAAAGACAATTCTTTATCGCAAATGTTTACATTTTAACTTACTTTACGAGCAAGCAAATCCGGATTTACCTGGCGCGTATTTCAAGGTACTTCAGAATAGCGCGTTTATTTATGCCATTCTTAATTTCAACTCCTTAATTCATAAACAAGTTACCTTAATTAGGTAGAAATTCGGATTAGAAATTAGATATGCTGCTGCGATCTTCGTATTAGTTATGTTTTTCCTGGATCGCAAAATAAGAATTATTTCTGGAGAAATTAAATTTAATATTAAATTTGTATAGTTTTAGGTTGAGCTGCGTATTCATGTATTTATGCATACAAATCCAACGATATCGGAAACTTGAAAATCAAAGACTGATTTGTTTCAGAGAATTTTATTAGCCAAAAAGGATATTTTTAACGGATAAATGATGGATGATTTCAAAACAATTTTTTTTCATTAGATTCAGAATTTTAAAAAAATTTAAAAGAAATATAGAAGAAAAATAGACTTCATTTCTACATCCAGTAAAACTCAGATGCTTTATTCTTGGTTTAATGATAGTTTAATACTTATGTTTTGAAATCAAACCCTTAAATTATAATTTCAGCTCCTTCCTCTAATACTTTAACAATACCTAATTGAAAACAATTTTTTACATATTATTTTTTCGTTTTCTTAATTATTGCTTCATAATTTTATTTCTTAAATTTTGAGAAAAGGTTGCTACATAGATTACATTCACATATTGCTATAAAGTTTTGAAAGTTTCATTAATATGGTGTATGTATGTCCCCCAGTTACTTTCGGAAATGAACAGGAAGAACTACAATTCCACTTACATTTGTATATAATATTACTGACATAGAGGTAAAGACCAACATTTTTTCTGAATCAGTTAATATAAAAACAAAAATTGTATTTAAAATTCGAAAAAAATCATTTCTCTGGTCTATTAACTCAATACACCCGATATTAAAATTTAAGAACATAAGGATAAAATGTGATAGCATCAATAATATGCTTAATCGAAGTCACAAAATGAAGATTTAAATGAACTCGATGCTGTTGTAAAGTGAGAAAGGCCCAATTTAAAATTTAAGGTAGAGTTTCAGTATATAACGAATTTTATATTGTCATTATCATATTTTCAGTGCTATTAAGTGCTTAATACCATCTAGAAGAACAATTCCTTAAGATCTATCTGACAAAGGTCTAACTGTGGGAAAATTCAAATGCATGCTTATACCTGCACCTGCAAAACAAACTACACTACTACTACTACACTTAAGAGATTTGTCAGCTTCGCAAAGCGAAAGATCAACATTCTTTGTTTAAATATTTGTTAAGGTTGTTCAAAACATGAGAAATATAAAAACTTAAATGTTTACATTTGGTAGTTCGTCAAGAAAAAGGGGATCACTAAATAACTTAAGATTTCAAAAGGAGGGAAGGTCAGGTCCATATCCTGTAAATTGAGACTTATCGGTTTAATCCTTTACATGCAACGCGAATTTTTTAATATGCGAAAATTCTGCAAAAACGAACTAATTTTATTTTTCTTTCCTTTTTCAGAACCTTGTCTTGTTCAAGACACAAGAACTACTGATTTTGGAAACATATTTTTCTAAATATAAAGAAGTATAGAAGTTTATTGTTTTAAAATCATTTAAGGGAAAATAAAATCAAAATATAAAATAAAAATTTGTTTTTTAATTAACTTTTAATCTACTGTTTTTATTCTAAAATAATAAATCGTTTCTCTACACATGAGAAAGAACTTTTCGGTTTTACTTGAGCCCAACTTCAAAAAAATTGTACTTGCCGTATTAAGTTAAATAAATTGAAAAGTAAACATAAAACTTTTTGGAGGCTTGTTTGGTGCTACTTTTAGAGAATATGAATGTAATTTTCTAAGTGTAAAGCAAGATTACGGCCTTGAAAAACGAATACGTCGAAAACTAAATATAGTGGCTTCAAATTTATACAAATAAATTAGTCATTTGTAATTATAGCTTAAAAATACAAAGAAAGTAAATAAGTTTTAAGGAGTTTCACTTGCAAACAGACTTAAATTGTTTACTAAATAATTTTAGAGAAATCGAGCTTAAAAAATTCTACTATAAATGCGTCTCTAATATTTAAAAAAATTACATCTTTCAACGAACTGAAAACGAACTCATAGAGAACTAGCCACAAATATTCATGCGATTCATTTACTAGCTGTTATAAACACTTCCTACACAAATTTGGAACATTGCCGAAGACGTTGTCCAAACATTCTTTGAGATTTCTTGATTTTCAGCACAAAACTACCCCAAAACATACCTTCTGTAACCGTTTCAATTACATCACCAACTCCATCTGATCATAGTTCACGTTAGTAAAGCAAGAAAATCTTCGTGTCGTCATTATTTTAATTACGTCACTAGTTGGCAAGATAATAGCCAGGTCCCGCGAGGCATTATTATGCCTTTTCCGGGTTGGACGGCAAGCCAAAAAACAGCCGGATTCAAGAGCCCGGGTTTGTGGTCGACTTGGAAAGCACTGCACCTGTTCGACTGACTGTTTTCACTTTTATCACATGCTACACCTCCTAAGCCTCGTCTCCTTACTTCTAGTGTAGGAAAATATCACTACTTAGAATTTTCGTCGCCGTCGTTTTAATATTTTTTTTTTGTGGTCCTCTCTTAAGCACAAATTTCAGTTATGATTTTGAGACTTTTGTTTTATTTCTTATAGAAATTCACGGCGCACGATGAGACCTGTGGATATACTCAAAGCGGTTGCAGTGCCAAAACTGAAAATCGACAAAATCCTCATAAGCCCCGGTTGGATGATGAGACAGAAGAAAATCCATACGGCGTAGATCCAGACAATTTTCTGGGCATCCGGCTCCATTGAGTGGAGGATGATACGCTCGCCGCGGATATAAAAAGAAGACGAAATAAAACAATCGAAAGCAAGCGAAAGCTAAATAAATCGAATAATTTCTGCGAAGGAGACGGACTACCAGCGGGGCTCCACACTGGCGATTTCATTTTATTTTTATTTTCAAATACCTGCCTATACAAGTGGTTTATGATCAGTAACTTTAGTAAAATTATTCTTTGGAGAAATTAATTTCCACAAATTTTCCTCCTTTTAGTTCAAAACAGAAGATTTGGTTATCCGCACAGAACTGCCGAAGCCTTCAAAAGCATTATATTATCCAAAAAGTTGGCTCCATGGCTTTTATTGTTGATTTTCATCACCGAAGGAGAAGTCAGTGGCCTCTCTGCAAAGTTCATAGGCGCAATCTTGGGCACACAAGTCGCAACCTCTTAGATTTATATGCATCCAGAAATAAATTTGCATCACTCATCAAGGTCTATGTAAAGGAATGTCGAAAGGCCATCATTCACCTCTGAATAAATTTTTCAAAACTTGTTTATTATCAGCGCAAAAAGTCTTTTCACTTTTAGATATAAATGTATGGAGAGTTCCGTATCCAAAGGGTACGCGGGGCTCAGAGACATTTCTACAAAATTATTCTTTTTCAATCACGGGAATGATTTTAAGAATTATTAAGGCCTTTTCATTTAAAATTATCTATCATATCCGTGCAGTATAGTCTACTAAATAATCTAGACAATTTTTCTGATAGGCTGAAGTATTACAAGCTTTTAATAAATAAAATAAACCTAAGAATGAGTAAACAATTTAAGATTATTTCCAATTTTCTCTCGCCAGAATAAAAAAATTTTCTTCAGCGAAGTTCTGGTACTAATGGGTCTAGCATCTTACCGCACATTAGTTTTTTAAAAGACTGAAAATATATTTGTTTATTTTTAATTTTATTTAAATGTTGAATCGAGGAGCCAAACACAGATCTAGTGATTACAAGGATCAGGATCAATGAAGGATAAAAATCTGATCATTTTTGGAGCTATGCGTGGTAGGATGAAATTTATATATTTCCTAGTTAAATTATTTTAATTTATAGCATTACTCTGCCTACAAAATTATTCCTTATTATTTTATTTCATTATAGCATTTATTTCCATATATCATAGCTCAAGGTCTAGAAGCTTAATAATGAGTCCACTTTAGAAAGTTTTTAATAGAATTGTATAAAAGTTATATAAAAAACTTTAAAGTTATTATTTTATTTCGACTTTCACCAAAGTTGAAATATTATATGTAATTACCACTTTTAATCAAACGTCTACACATTTTTAATAAAAATTATTACTATCAATCAAGTGTTAATATCTTTAAAAATGTGGAAAATTTCCTACTTTGGGTTAACAGCAGTTTTCAGCTGGCTCCGAATTCTATTCTGGATATGGGATCCTCTATTATAATTGTTCTGTACAAAAAAAAGGACATGGTAGCAAAGTAGATTCTTTTAATTGTCATTAATTTGTTAATCAATTTTTGTGAGTTTTGAACAGCTGAATGTAAGAATTGCACATGTTACACTCTTGACTCAAGGTGCAAAAATGCGTTCACATAATCACAAGTAGTAAAATTCCTGGAAAAAGACTGTAGAGAATGAGATTTGATCCACTCTTTAAGAATTTTACTAACTTTCTCCACCAGTCTTTAGGCGTTATTTAAGCAATTAAATAAATACGCTAATTTAAGTATTAATCGTAAAATTCATTCGACAATAAATGGGGCAATTTGGATGCATTCCAAATAATACGAGAACAATAAAAATTTGGCATCCACCCGTGAAGGGGTCTTTGTTAGGAAATTGTCCGCCTATTAGTAAATACATCAATTACGCAACCCGTTGCGGAAAAGCAATAACAGTCAATAATAGTGGTACTTGCCAATAATTGAAGAAGTTGCTCAGAGCATTTGTTCCTTCTAAAGCGAACTTGTCTTCAACTTGAAGGTCCAGGAGAGTATTGATTGTTGTTGAACTTTCAGACCCCTCAACAATTCCACTATCCTCCTCGTTGTCGGTGCCATCTTCCTCATGTGTCGCCTTCTGAAGTATCAGAGCTGCAGTTTTGTTGAAGATATCCATTTCTGCATGCAGTTGCTTCAAAACACTTGGATAAAGCACTCCGAAAACATAGGCATTTTAGACATTAGCCTAAACCACTTATGTAAACACCGGACCCTCCTTAAGAACTTAGAACCAATATCGTCCCAATCAATCCTTTGAACAATAGAAAGCCTCCCGAAATTTCCCGCAGAGCAGCGATCTCTTCCCATCAATGTATTCTATTATTTAACGAGCACACATGGCAATAGATTCGGACTAATGTAAAAGAATGCGGATTTTGGCCGTACGATTAGAAAGCAGGTGATATAAGTAGCTGCGATGAGCTAAGATGTTGTGATCGACATAATCCGGTAGCCGTACGTAAACCAAGGACTCGATTTAAGCCCAAGTCGCCAGAAGTACAGCTGTTCCCCATGTCACTGTATGCATACAGCCACTGCGAACTCGCGGTTTCTTTAAGACGATCGTACTGCTAAGAAAGTGTACTATCTGAACGCATATGTACAACTATAGTCGTACGTCTGCCATTTGTTGTTTTTTGCCAGGATGACATTTTGTGAACAATTTCACTTTGTTTTGTTTCTGGTGTTTGCAGTATTTTTAGAACAAGTAGCTGCAAGTGCTTGTACTGCGACGGCTTTGTTGCCTGGCGTTCAGCAATTGGCCTATGCAAATACTTTAGAAATTATAAAAGAAGATTCGTGCACAACTGAGCAGTTTGGAGACAAAGATTCCATATAAATGAAATGGTTTATTGATATTATTGTTCTCGTCGATGTTTACAATGTAGGGCCAAACATTTAAAAGTATAATTTTTTTTATCAAAGAAATGTTTTATTTTTTGAGTTTTAAAGTTACAACCCAGGCATAACGTACGCTATGTTATCTAAAGTACTCTGTAAAGACTCTCTTAAGCGTTGGTTTTTCTCTTCCAAGCCGGGAATTTGTGTGGTTAAGCACATAAGAGGACCAAGGGAACACAGCAGACTATCCAGTAGAACTGATAAGCTTCCAGACACTGTTATCTGTCCTTCGTGCTCCTTTAGCCGCTCGCCAATTATTGAAAGACTTTCACCGAGAAGTCTCAAATGAGCGGCAACATCCATAGGATCAATTCCTGTAACTTTATAGGCCCCAACCTGAACTACTGGACTACTCTTTATAGCCACTGTCGTTAACGTGGGAAGTTGTACAGTTGCGTTGTCCGCAAAATCGCCATGGGAACTTTCAGAAGTCTTCTTAGTTCGGTTGTTGGTAGTACTCCGGTTTAAAAACTTAGATGTCGATTTTACTGATGGGTTTGGAGTCTCACTCACCTTTGGCTTGGTTGTTGCTAACCGTTTTGCTTTCCGTTTCCAAATGTATTTCTCGCTCATGGGAACATTTGCCCACATTTCTCCCAGTCGACGAGAAACTGCAGCAAAATCTGTACGAAATTCTTTGTCATACTAGCTTGCATCTTAAATTAAATATATAACCTAAGTCTGGTTGTTGTGCTAGCATTTGCTTTCTAACGTCTTTCGCCCATAGCATGTACGCTGTAAATCTGGTCTTTCCCTTGTCCTTCCTCTGTGCCTTACCATAAACAAATAGCAATAAAACATTCAGTCATTCCTAAGATATCTACACGAGCATTACCTTCCCATCCTTAACAGCCTTCCTCTTGTTCGCTTTTTCGCTCATATAGATGCTTTGGCGCACTGTTGGATCAATTTGGTTATCTTCCAGTTCCTCGTCGTCTATATTATCATCGTCCATATCATCTGTGTCTCCATCGGAATCCAGACTATCTTCGTTGTCCTCTGGTGCAAAATCTTCCGCTGAGAGCGCTTCGTCGTCTGATCTGGTCCCGGAACTGTACGTCCCTGTGTTCATGTGGATTGTATGTGATGTCTGACCGAAAGTTGGTGATCCAATCGTTGTACCAGTTATATGTGTTTGTTTAACTTGCTGCCCAACTTTAGAATGAACAATTTTCTTTCCCCTTGGTTCAATTTCATCGGGCGACTGAAAGTCCGTGAGTTTTGAGGATTTTTTACGAACACGACCACTGCGAGAAACTCCCATAACTTCCAGATCACCTGGAAATATACAACCATTTGAGTGATTTTAGTACTTTTGATATTCTTCACGACTTATTTTAAACCTCTTCGCTACGAAAAAATGAGTCGGATTAGAATTATCGGAATATGGACATTTTTATGCCAATCAACAACAAAGCCTACATCCTTTTTCTAATAAAGATAGGTTTTGTACAAATACATACATTTTTCCGGTATATTATTTTAATTTATATTCATATTTGAATCGACTGCTTCTTCGTGACTTCTTTGTATATTTCTTATATGAAATGGTAAAAACAAGAAGAATTAACAGAATTAAATTTATGTATTTGTATTTTCATAGGATAAATTAAAAATAGTTATAATAAAATAATTAACTTGTGAATAAGGAAGATGAAACAAATTCAGTTTATTTCGTTCTATGCGAATTAGATCGGGCCGTATATGTTGGAGCGTTTTTCGTCAAATGTACATGGTCAAATCATTATCACTACGTCAGTGTACGCGGCAAGTAAGTGTTAGAAATAGTATATATAATTTACCATAGAAATTGTAAAGAACTACATAACTAACTAGTTGAAAAAACATCACTGTGGTAAAAAATGAAAATAATAAGGTTTACATTAAACCACAGTAGCTATATTTTGGACAGCAAAAGGAACATCCAAGCGCTGCAAATTGGCATATAATTGGACGCAAAAGTACTTGTACTAGAGTACACCATTTTCTCCATCTTCTCCATCTTTCCCTTCTAGGTACAAAGACTGGCAAAACTCTTCAACATCGTATTATCTACTATAACGTGTACTACGTAGCGTGATATGTAATTCCAGATCATGAAAATCACTTTTGAATTTCTCTAGGTGAGCAGTAACACCCCTGTAACGGACATATTCATTCAAAATGGCTTTGTCAGGTTTACTATGGTGGAGATGTTGTTCCAAAAAATGCCAATGAATTAAACACTTTATTAAATACAACAAAAGAACGTACAAAGTAGTATTACAGGTCAAAGGCAACCAAATTCTTAATCTAGACGTAATTTTGTAAAGGAGAAAGGTCTAGATCTACTTTAGCAAAATTTATTTAAGTGTGGTATTCTCTTACTTGCCTAATTACCTGTTTAATTAAGCGCATCTGGTTGCCTCCTGGTTGCTACTGACATGTAGTAACATTTCTGTGCTTAAGGTGTACCTAAGGACTAGTACTTTTGTTCTTAACTTAAGCAAGGAAACAGTTTCTTTAATTTAATTAAACTACCATCTTTATTCCAACCAGGAAATGTGCAACATATTAAAGCAGAGGATCAGTTTACTCAATCATAATAATCCATTGAAATGTATTTTTGTACTTCATGATCAAAATAAATTTTCCAGTTTACTTAAACTTTCCAGTTTGATCCCCAAAATTCAACTCTATTAATTTAAAACACGTTAAAAACTTTCCATAAATTAATTGGTGATCCCCACGTCTGGTGGCAAAGTTATCCCGGATGGCAGCCGAATTCGATCAAATCTACTACAGAGAGAATAATCAGGGATGCTTTACTTACTTTTAGGTGCTACTTGTGGATCCATTTCACAAAATCTCTAACTTGTTTACATACAGTACTCGGTTTCCACTTGAAGCAATAAACAACGTTGTGACGTTCCTTATCTTATTTGACAGGTACACTCAAACTGTAGTTGTCAAAAGCAACTAGAGGTGGAATACATAAAAGGTGGCGTTAAAGTTTCAGTGGATAAAGCGACGTAAACTTGTTTTTCTTATTTCAAATTACATTCTGTAGTAAATATATTGGTTTCTTCCAAAGAATATAACCTGAGGCGAACATATTTTGATTGAAATAAGTAATTTTATATGCATTCGGTCAATTTTCCAAAGTAAAAATCCGCTAGATGTCTCATCGTTCAATGTAAACAAATTGTCTTTTGTGATCTGTGATGAAATTTCATTGCGCATTTGGCGGGAATCGGTTTTGTTTGGTTGTGGAAATTTTAAACTATGTCTCAAGGCAATTGATGCTAAATTGTGTTAAACAAATGTAGGAAGTGTATTCGTTTTTTGTTTGGTCACATTCTTTGTCCACGGTGTGTCCATTGAGTGAGATTTGCATTTTCCTATAATATGGCGACCCCGCTCCAGACGCGAATAGCTCTGTCGGAAATTCCAGATCGCCTGGAGCAGCTCCGTGTTGCAACAACACCGACAACGCAACTGGCCGATGAGCCAACTCCCGCGAATGTTTTAAATCCGACGTTACTGGATAATTCAAGCGACAACATCCCTTTAATCTATCTGAGCCCGGTACCCTCTCCAGACGAGATTGTTATCCGTCAGCGTGGGAGGCGGCGCATCACCCTCAGTTGGTCACCGGAGAAATGCTCCAGTCGCCATCCGATTCAGAAGACACCGACCAAGAATGGTGTAACCACGACCATGACCTTACGGAGCTCCCCAAGGAAGCGGCTTCTTCTCAACGAGGGAAACATTGCATCACCGGACAAGCTGAACCTCTCGCCAAGGAAGAACGAGGGCAGTTGGAGGACTGCATCTAATCCCACTTTAAAACGATTGAAATTGGAGGAGAAACCTTTGGCACAGACGAACAGTGGCACTCCGTTGCATATTATGCTGAAAGGACTGAGCCACGACCAACTCGTGGGGCTCATAAAGAATTTGGTAAAGAACGATCCTCAGCTGGAGGAAAGCATCAGGTCGGAGTTTCCGATTCCGGACATAAGGTAAGTCGTCACCTTCCCAACATACTTCCGAGGTGATCAATTTCGTTGCAGTCCCATGGAGGAGCAGTTAAATCATATAAAGAGAAATATATTCAGAAGTCTTCCGTCGTCCCGTCTATGCAAGAAAACCGACAGCACAGCGTACGCGCGGGCAGCAACCCATCTGACTGCCTTTAAGAAATCCGTGGTTAATCAAAGTCGCATCCTGTACGATTCGAAGCACTGGGACGCCTTGCTGGACTATATATCAATGGCCTGGAACTACGTTCGTGCAACGCCGGTCTGGGATAACCCGTCTCACAACACTGTTAGGAAACACTGCTTCAAGGTGCTCGCCTGCCACTGTGCAGCAGCCCTTCGACATGGTGGGCATAGGTTGGGACAACAGCGGCTAATTGATCTGGAGCGAAATATCAAGTGCATGTCTAAGGACTACGAGGAAATTTTGTCCTGCGTTGCAGATTTAAATCAACTGATATTGAAATTTCGCACTGTCTGAGGCAACATTGAAACCACTTATTTACCAAGTGCTTTAAATCTTCTGTTAGTATATTTCAAGTTTACCTTTTTGCGGTTCGTTCGCATTCAAATTTCGTTATATTAAAAATTTGCATTTGTTTTGCATGCTAAAAACTTTCTCAAAACACAGAACGTTCAAGGCATTTTTGAACGCAACTTTAATATTTTTAATATTGTAGTGGTGTAAAATAAATAGACAAAATGTGTACAATTATGCTTTTTTACTTTGTGTCGAAGTTATTGACCGCGTTTAAGAAGTATTACTAACAATCATAAAGGCATTAATCGGGTAAGTTATTTTTTCGCAACATTCTAGGATATACAGAAATACAGGCAGAAATTACTATGTTTTTAAAAGAGATAAAAGTAGGATTATTTTTCCGTTGCTAGAAACTATCTAGAAGAATGTTAAATAATTTTCACTATTTCACACTGTTACAATCGCAGTTTTGAAAAGAACTGAAAATTTGAATTTTAACTTTGAAAATTAATTTTTAATGTTTTAAATTAAATTTGTTAGGTCGTTAAAATATGCTTATCAAGAGAACAAATGAGAGAGAATTTCGAAAATGATATTATTAAGGTGAGTACACACAGCAAGCAAAACCAAACGCCTGTGAACACATGTTTTACAAATTTTCTTCTTAATGTGGACGTAGAAGGTACGCTTGACAAATACGATTCTAATAAACGCATATGTTATAGTCATTTGCTTAAGTTCCACAAAAAATTTCACCAAATATATTTGTCCAGTGCTGATAAGCAATAGCTCCAAAACATGCGATTAGTTTGTGCGCTATCGCACAATGAATAGATATTTATAAAAAAATTTTTGTTTATAATTACGTTTCATAAGTTTTTTAAAATAAATATTTTACTACGATCGAAATTTTATATTGCTTCAGTTGGACACTTCTTTAACCTTAATCACTGCTCTTTAATTGAATTATGTACATAATTTTTGACATTGTGTTCGGCATTTTGTATCAGATTTTTAATTTTTATTTTTAAACATAAATACATTCAACAGTACTGAGTAATATTTTTTTAAAGGTCATTGCTTTTAATACCATGACTTTTTTTGAAAAACTTTGATTTTTGTTTAGAAAGTATGTCTTATTTGGGATTGTATGACTAATTAAAAAAAACAAATTTAAAGATTTACAACGATATATAAGAATTATTTGTTTAAATAATTATTAGCAATATCTTTTTAACGATAAAGATTAAAGTTCTTACGATTAGAAAACCAATAAAAAAAGTCCCATGAGCACTACTTCGTAACTGTAAACGACGGTAGTGTTTGCATCAAATTCAAAGACTCAAATTAGCACATTTGTTTGCATTTGAAAATGCGTACACATTTGATAAATTTTAAACGAACATTTGTAGAGCGTTTGATTATAGACATATATAGTTATATAATAATATTCCATAATATAAAAAAAATTAAGTAGTATTTTATGCTATTAATCTTATGAGTTCAAAGAAAAAAAAAACTTTAAAGAAAAAAAAACGTTTCGTTTAAAATTCGGTAATCAAATGTTGCTATAATTGAATTTGTTTAGACTCCGGATGAAGATAAAATGAATGCCTAATTCCATTTGAACAAATTATTTTGAACATGAAAACATAAAAAGTGTGTAACGAAATCACTTAATAATATTGAGTAAAATTTCAAACTTTAATAATTTTAAACATATCCGATCTTTGGACAACTTTTAATTGTCTAACAAAAATGAATAAAAGTGAATTTCGCTATTTCAAGAGCGCATGCAAAAGAATTATGCAATAGGCATAGCCCAAACCTCTCCTTGGTGGTAGTTTCCGCTCCACGGCAAACCATTTTTTTAAAGTGAATGAAGTCATCGTAATTTCCACAGTAAACAACGCAGGAAGTCTGTTTAGCGACTAAGGCAACTGAGTAGCTCCAATTTAAGAGTAAAAACAAACACCTCAAAAATAGAGACCAGGTAGATATCTAATGGAGACCCAACCAAAGATCCCAACTCGCGCTCATTTACTCTAAATTGCTAGCTAGATCTTCTGGGCCTCGAGGAACAGAGGGCGTCGTCCACTGCGACCAATTGGTGCTGTCATATACCATGCAGATTGCTTCTCGATCGCGCCTAATATTTAGTCTATCAGTGATCCTAGCACTTGCTAGGTCAAGCTGCGAAAGTTGCTAGCTTTTAGTGTTGCTTAATGCAATAAACACTGGGTTTTGAACGTACCAGTTTTTATTTTCCTGTATTGCTGCATTCTCGCATAACTAGCCCTGGCAAATGTTTTCCAAAAATAAATTTTTTTTGTACTCTGGCTTAACTCTTCCGATTTAGATATTAAAATTAGTTCCTATAGAACCTTCTAACACTTGGTTTTAGTTTTAGTCTCAAAATTTAACAATAAAAAAACAACTAAGCAAAATGCGTTTTTAATTATTTATTTATAATGGAAAATTATAGTCTATAGGAAAGTAATTCCATAGTTCGTACGTATTTTTTGGATTAAATTAGTTCCCTGAATTGTATCAATTTGTTCAAATAAGGTGTCCATGTCGGTAATATTTGTATTTCATCTTCGGTTAGTTGTATATTATTTATGACTACGCTACATGAGGGTCAATGTTAAAGAATTTGATCGCTTTTATCATTTTATAATTTTTACTGTTATGCAATCTCAATTGGATTTAAATTAACAGGTAACTTCAAGTTTCTTTCAAAGTTCTGGAATTTGCTAGGATTTAGCTACATGAACTAATTCTTTGTGTAGGTACTTGGGAATCCCCTAGCATGTAACGACCCAAAAACTATGTTTTACAAACAAATAAGTAAATAAAGTATATATGCTCCACTTTTTTAAGCTCTAAATATTAATTATTTGCTTATTCAAGCTAACTTACTGAAAATCTTTCGTGAATCCCTATTCAAATTTTTCTAATCTTTATTTTGCCATTCTGTTATTAGTAAAGATATCAAAACTCAAGAAAGTCAAAGAAGAGGTGCAAAGATATACAATGGATTGCTTGAGTGTAATCAAACAACAAATGTATAATGTGGGACTAACCTCTTTCCTTTAATTAGGGCTATATTTTGCTGTTGCTGAAGTTTTTTAATCTTAGTAGGTAAGTAAATATATCGTAATAGAATGAGCCTAACCAGAAGGTTGTCAACATTTGTTAAAATTATTGCTATGTTTCCATACAGAGTTGAATCCGGACCTCAACCAAGTTATCGCTCATGGAAACGGGAGTTGATCTGAGTTTCCTTAAATTCCAGTACTCCAAGAAGGTGGTCAAGTTGAGTAGGGTTTGCCACATGTGTGTGCTAGAATAGTGCAAGTGTGCGTGCCTGAAGAGCAGAGAAAAATGTACGTTATGGAAACAGCATCGAGTTAATTCAAAGGAAACATCTTAATGTAACTCAACTTAACACTTTCTCATGGAAACGTAGCATATGTTTTTGTATTTGTCAATTTTTAGCTTAAAACCATTCTAAATTCGTTTTTCAAGAACGCTTGTCGTTGCTAACGGCTATCCCATGTTAAAAGCATCGGAAACAAAATAGTGGATACGATACTTGGATGCAATAATTTTTATTTTTTGCAAAACTACAAAATAGAAAAATATATTAGTAACTTTGATCCGGGGAAGGTAGTTTTTAGTAAGGGGTTTTTTGTGGGAGAGAGCAAATAAAGGGTATTGCGTGATGCTACCCCATAGTACATAAGGGTTTACGATTTTCACAAAAAAATAAAAAAGGAGGAATTGTTCCAAGGCTCCAACGAGTCTTAAAGCCCCTATGCAGAGGTACACTGTGGATTGAAAAACAACAACATGGTCGTTGATGAACGACTCTCCATTGAAAAAGAAATTTAAATTTATAACTAAAACATGTCTTCTTTGTAACTTACACTGATATTACAAAGACGAAAATTTGTATACTTGTGTTTGATCCTATCTTAAATGCGGCTTATATACCAGCTTAACATGCTTTGATTCCGATGGACATGACACCTAACGTGATACATGTCCTATGACATAATATACAGGTAACCCTTCTATAACACGATAGATGGGTTCCTACAAATGCCGTGTTGTGTAAAACCGTATTATATGAGGCCCAGAGCATGTACAAAAAAGGGTTTCGATACCGAAAACTTATTAAAAGCAAATATTTTGTAAACAAAACTGCTCTTTTTTAAAAATCTATAGATTTGCTGGTATGGAAATTTTGCAACTTATGTGTTCGTAGTGTGTAATATAAATCTCCTAATATATACATAGATACCTTAAATAATAGATGTACAGTGTTGTACTATGTTAGAATGAAACCATGTTGTAGGTTGCCGCGTTATATGAGGGTTTCCGCAATTTTCTTATCATGTAAGATCGAAAACGTATTGTAGGATACTGTGTTATAGAAAGGTAACCTGTATATAAAGTAGTAACACATGAGAATCCACACGTGGCAAATATAAAAAAAGGATATAAATAATAAAAGCAGCTATTCCTAATACGCAGGATAGTTTGGATCACACAACTCTTTATGTAAATTGTAATATACAAACAAGATCCTATTATTTTTAAGTTTATTTTTGTTAAAAATAGGTCACAAAACTAAAGCTAAAAATAATGATACTATCAAAATATATACAAATGTATTATTTATGATCTTACGCAAGATATGTTCTGTAATTATCACGTCGTCTCTATAGTAAGGAGTACACATGGAAAATCTAAATACAGATACTGTAGGGTGATGAACAAGACAATGCACTTCAACAATTTCGGATGGTTCGAGAATGTGCAATGCCTTTTACGTGCAGCCATACACGAGGATTTAATTATATTATAATTTATGTTTTCTATTTGTAAGTGTGTTCCAGATAAAGCGGAAGCAGAACAAGAAGCCAGTCTTGTCGAAAAATAGAAACGCTTTAGGCATCGGTACTACAAGAGGCTTTAGAGACAGTGAAAGCTGTGGTCAAGTCCAGCGCCCACTGGCGTTTTGCTTGGCCGAATAGGTCAATAGAGAAATGATATAGCTTTAGTTGTAAGAAATATTATAGATTGTGGTCTACCTAGTTAGTAGTTGTACTCTTAAAGAATCCTCTAAAGAAGGTCTATACATTTGAGGTATTGTTTGAGCTATGCGCGTATACATGCCGCCCTTGGGCCGACAAATGATGCGAAGGGATCCATTCGCCATTCCTTTCCCATAAGCGATTCTTATGCTAAGCTATAGCGTTTCCACGTACATGCACGGCACGCTCAACACCCTCAAGCCGTAGTCTATGGATGTGGATGGACAACTAGTGCTTATAGCTTGGCTGTGTTCGCTCGACGGGAAGAGCTAGCTGTCAGTGTTATTTTGGGCGAGATACTTTTAGCGTAAATGTTTTCTGTGGAAATTAAGAAAACCCTTTCGTTCTGACTCGACCGGAGCGCTTTTACTTTTTAATTCGCGAAAAAGTTGTCAAAGCTTTCACGTACGGTGAGTGGTGGGCCCCGGCAATGCGCTGTGCCGTAATAAACTGCAATAGCAATTCCTGCTATCCACGGGGAAAATCTTTCTTCAGGTAAGCGCTCCCATTTCGCTTTTTTATTCTATCGTTTAGAGAATATTCCGGTTTTGAAGAAGCGGACATTCGCAATTTAACTTCGGAGTAAGCGATAAACTTAAAACTTATCGCTTACTGCTGCGACAATTACAACTGCTTTCAGCTTATACTGACTACAGACGTAGTGTAGCGATGTAGTGCTTGGCTCTATGGCGTGTACTGGGGAACTGCAACTTTTCTCTTGCTTGCAATCTAGTCTGTCTGCCTAGACATTCCTTACTCGCTGCTTTTGTATGTAGCTTAAATACATGCGTCTTACGCTTTCAAAGTTTGTAGTATATCCAATGTAATGTGAACTTTTGAGTAAAATATGGGGCATTTAATATACACAACGTATTTTAAAAATCAATATTTTAGTTACTCAACTAGAATTCTTAAAAAAGCTCTTTTTGGAGCTTATTTTCCTTACTAAAACGACGTGTTGGGTTTCACTCCGGCAGGTTATACATTTGTCTTTTTGTCAATTTATTTGTTACTTTATTACATTAGAACTATTAAACTAGCTTCTATATAATTTTTAGTATTATACAGCCTTTAGCTCAGTACAGATTATCTTTTAATCCAGTAGACTACACATTTTTGTTTCGTTGTTTTCGCCTATGCCTTTTTATTATTGAAAGAATTTGTGTAGAACGTCCATTAAGAAATCTTACAAATCAACTACATTTTTTATTTATTTATTCGTTTTTTGAGTGTGAAATCACAAACAATAATGTAGAGGACTCGCTAAGAAGGGTTTTTTTTCAAAATTCAGCTCTTAAAGAGGTTATAAGCGGGTTCAAAGTTTAAAGAAAATTGCTTCCCAAGAAATGAAATAGAAATCAATGCAGTATGCACTTTTTCTGTGCAGTAATCAAAAAACTACTGGACGAATTTTGATGAAATTTAGCATAGTAATAGCTTATGACTCCGCTCAGCATCTAGAGTGGTTTTCATTACAAATATCCCATTTTTAGGAGTGATACAAATGTGCACATTTCAGCAATATGAGACATCAAAATTTATAAAATAAGTCAGAACACATTTTTCAAAATCTGGTTTGCAATAAGTACGAATGTGTAATTTAAATTTGCACTTGCCACTAGGGATTTGTTAGCGAATAGTATACTAGATTGACGGACAGAAGATCGAATCCCGTGAAAGTATTTTCTTTTTTTTATTTTTAATAATTTTTAAATATTTGCTTTTTCCTAATTACGATTTCGTAGACGTTATTTTTTTTATTAGCAACGAGGCCATTTTAATTGCTTTTTCTTTAATAAAACGCGAAGTAAATCGCGTACGGACTCGCGAGCATAGCTAGAATTCTAGTGTAGGGAAAAGTTCAATGAAGAATGTAACATTAAATTTATTGGGTGGGAGTGTGCACCTTGCGCACAAATAATTGAAGATTGGTTTTATTAGCAATATTTTATAGACCAGGGGATATTTTACCAATATATAGTTCCGTCGGAAATGAGTTTTTACTCCACTAGAATTTGTCTGACGCTTAGACATAGATTTGAATTTCGAACTGAAAAATTGTTGGTCTAGAGTGCTTTTTGAAATTAAAGAAAAATACATATGTTGAAAAAAAGCAAACAGAATTGAGAGTTCAAGAACTAAATTTAGAAATCTTTTTAAAAATTAATCTTATTTAGAACAGGAGATAAGCCATTTTTTAAAATAGTTGTCTTAATTAAAACTATACAAAACTGGTTCATGTTAGACGGAATCATTAAAATTTGAATTTAAAAGTGTAAAAAGAAGTTTACTAACAAAGAAATAAACGTATAAAATCATGAATTTTTAGCATTATATAATTTTAAATCTTGCTCCGCCAAAATCTTAAGTTTGTAATTAAAACGCATAAAGGCTTTACGTCTTCGAGTTGTATCTTTACTGCCATATTAAAGATAAAAGAGATTTCTAAAATCATGTCATGTCAACATTTCAGTCCAATCAATTTATAGTTTATATTTTAAATTTCTCGTCAAGGTTCCCCTCTAATAAGTTCTTAAGGCAGAAATGGTTAGAGGCACTGGGACGGCAAGATCTGGACCCCAAACCGTGGCACATAGTTTGCGAGGATCACTTTGATCCATCGGATATTGAAAATTTCAATTTGAGAAAAAGGCCAAAACGAAATGCTTTGCCTTGTTTGGGCATTACTTACGTAAGTAGCAGCTGAATTTAAGATGGCATCATTTTTGAGGATTCTTTCACTTGGTGTAGTACATAACTCCCATTGAGGAAACGGAAGTGCACATTAAGGAGGAGGAAGAGGACGATGACGTCATTTTAGTAGATGTAAGTATGCAGATTTCTTTCAAGTAAATATTTCGAAATTAGTTCATGGTAAAAATACATCTTTAAATGGTTTTATATTTTCTTTTTAATAATATTGAATTTTGACGATTGACAAAGTATATTTTTAAATAATAAAATAAATACATAATAGTTCATAGCTACGGATATGTGTAACTAAATTGGAATGCAATTTTTGCGCGGACTCATTAAAGATGTATTTTAACACATCTGTTTTTATGATCTCTTACAAAGTCATGTACTCTATTTAAAAAAAAAAACATTGAGTTGAATGGTAGCTTTATAATATGAAGTTAAATATAAAGAACACCAAATCATTTATTCATTCACTTCTCCTTTTAAATTTTTTTACTTTCCATTGCAAAATGTACTCTAAAAAACAAACTGTCAAGAATAATAAAGCCTCCTTTAAAACTTTTTTAAACTGAATTAATAAGTAAATGACCATCAGCTTTCTCCCGAAACAGCTTTTTTTGTATGAAATATTATTAATTATATAATACACTACTGTTTTAAATTGTCAGCGTTCATTAACTCCCCATATATGTTCGATCTTCTTTTGTGATCAATGACTTTGTCATCGAAAAATATTCGTAATAAATTTAATCTGTATTGTCGTTCGAAGTAAAAGTCATTTTATTATGAAAGATCTGTTCTTTTTCATTTCTATTAATAAAAGATAAGTTTTAAAAATACTTAAAAGGACCTTTTGTCTGTTAAGCATTAAAAGTGTAAAATACTTACTACGCAAGAATTGAATATCTTAAAAATATAGCTTGAAGTATCGCATGTGTTTGAGGAGCTTTCATAGCGACAGTTTTAAGCAAATTTTTTAAATAATAAAAAATAAGAAGTTTCTTATTAATAGTAGTCTTTTATCAGATTCAAAACGAACCCTGAATTAAGTAGGTTAGAGGGTAAAGTCTTAATAAGAATAGAGAGACGTGGAATTGTTGTCCTCCTCAGTAAATGCAAATAATATATTGTTTTGTTAAATAAATTAGAAGGCAAGGTAAAGAAGGAACGATATTTAATTCACAATCCTCATTAACATATACGGCTATATCATTTAACCTTTAGGAGATTAATTGTGATATTTACAAAATGAGAGCGTATATACTTTCTGATGATTCCGTAAGCAAAAATAAAAAAGCATTACTGAAAATTTCACAAGTCTGCTAAATTAGATTACTTATTTTAAGCTTACCCCTCGTAAGTGTGGAAATTATTTTAAAAATTAATTTGAAGATTTAACAGGCTGGTCAGACAATTTTATAATTGCTTTTTTGATTTAAAATAAATGTCTAAAATCTATTAGCTACATAAAAACCTAAGAAAGACCCTTTAGAAAACGATACGGACCTTTAAGTTTCCTATTTACTCAAATAAAAAAATAATGTCTGCCCATTCTGGGAAATAAAAACTGAATATATTTCGAATGGGCTGTCACCATTGCTTAGTTTAGTGATTTAATGTAAACTGGGGTAGGTATCATCTTGATGCAATGTCTGGGATGGGATAAATGAATGAAAATAATTAAGGTATATATTGATTCACTAATTTCTGTGCAACGTGGTAAGAGTACAGATGAAGCGTTATTGCCCCATGTTTAACAATAATCAAATTGTTATGGGTGATGTCGAAGGTCTAAAAAGGACGAGGAAGCACTTTAAATTTTGTTGTGAAGTATCGAAAAATACATCTCCTTGAAAAGTCGCGTATTCTGTTCCCGTGTAAAGTCGCTTACATTTTTATTTTTCTAGCAATCCTCTGTATCTAATTCTTTAAAAATTATATGAAAAATTTTGTTGCATCCTAAGTATTTTTAATGTGGAAAATTTAGCATAGCTTTAAAATAAAACTCCTTCAAAGAGATCAATACTAAGTGTTCTTGAAACGTGTGTGGAGTAAAAAATCATTAGAAGTAAACAACGCATGATTAATTTTTATGCATAATATTATTAGAGAATGTTTTGAATTATCTTCTGCACTGCATACAATGTCTGGTTTTAAATGCGCCGGAAGCATGCAAATCATCGTAAATAAATCAAAATGATTCAAACTGGGGGTTATTGTAAACAAAATTTGTAAATTCGTATCGTCTGCGTAGTACAGTGCTCACAAAAAAAGTTCGTTGCTAAGCACCCTAGAACACTTTATATAAGCGCGATATTCTTACCTTCAGAAGTTGGTCCATAAAACTGGAAATAATTCTGAATTTATGCATCAACGATGACTTGTAACTTCCCACTGGTTTGCATCTGGGTCTGCATCATTTAAATTCGAAACGTATTTAGCCACTTTCTGTTTGTTTTGAACATTCGACATTTTCTAGAGGCGTGTGTAATTAATTCAAAATAAAATTAATTAAATTCACAATAAACTGGTGTTATTTCGGGTGATACGATTTAGTTACTAGCCAGCGTTTAGCGCCGCATCTGGACCACTTTGTGGACATAGGCTTCGATCTTGTTTTCCGCAGACGATGTAGCAAATTCTAATCTCTGTACGCATGCACTTGGGGCTGGGTCTGCAAGTACTCTAGAGTGACCTAGGGTAAAACGTCTTACGCTGCAAAATCCGAGTTTTTCAAACATTACTATAACCTGCATTTTTGAAACTAGTTTATTTCATAGTGGCGCCTGTAATTGGCTTTTTGGGGAGTATTTCGGCTTGTGCCGAGTGTCTTTCAAAATCTGTATGATCACCAGATACGATGACAAGAATTTATGGAAATTTCATCGAATACGTTTGGATTTGATTTTATTTTTTTTAATGACGATCAGAACCTGCCTCATAACTGATTTTCAGCCCACAATCACATGATAGCCTATGTGAGGAAAGCTATATAAGGCACGGGCTGGGACGCAGCAAACTAGTTGATATCTAAACATCTACTTGGATAAACCTTCCGATCGGGGGAAGATCTTGGAACGCGAGCTTAACATAATTTTTGTGGCGAAGAGAGAAGTTATATTTTTTTCTGCCTGGTGATAATGGTACGTGCTGGCTATTCTGAGATTTTGTCAGTTATTTTTAAGGGTGTCTTTCGTGAATCTGGTTTGTGAAGTTATTTTTAAGAAACGCAAAATCCTTACGCATGGTTCATGATGTTGAACTTTTTGCTACTTTTATTAGATTTTAACGGTTTTGTGAAGTTTTACCTTTTAAATTAAAAAAAACACATAATTTTATAGGTGCCAATTTAATAATTTTTCGTGTTTAATTATAATTTATATCAAAGTGAATTTTGTTCAAGACAAAACGTTTTATGTAAGAAGAATTGCACAATTTTCGAAATAGTGGACAATTGAATAATTATTTTTAATTTGAATCTAATATATTTTAATTTGTGAGGAAGAAAAAAGCTTCGACATTTTGAAAATATCACGCAACGCGTCGTATTACATACTGAAATTACGTACATTGGAATTAAAAACGAGTGATAAAATTATTGAAATAATAATTGAAAAGTATACAAAGTGTTCTTTGAGTTTTTCTATTGATATATTTGTTATTAGTTCTGAAAAACTCGTTTTTCTGGAATATTTTTAAATTACAACAAGATAAAAAAGATTACTAGAAGTGACTTTCAAAATAAAGTTTTAGAAGGACGGATGTTTAACCTATTGATGTTTCTTTTTTGAAAACAGGTTTTATGGATATAAAAATAATTGTCCCTTGTTATAAAATATAAAATTCTTCTAAAAACATCTTAAACGGATCTATTGATGATCTTTCAAAAACAGGTTATATTCAAGGGCTTTATCTAAACAAAAAAAAAAGAAAAAAAGCGACCTTCTCCAATTACACAGAAATAAAATTATCAATTTTGAATTTTTGCTATAATTTGTTTTTTTTATCTATAAAACTAAAGTGCAATGCAGAAAAAAATGCCATAGTGAAAAACATCATTTTCAGGAAAGCACAATTAAAAATAGAAAAAAGAAAAGGAAATAATTCTGTATCACAGTTTTTTTCTTCAATTGTACTTATGCACGGTTTTGTGACTGATTGAGATTTTTGGAACATAATTAAGGAAAAATATATCAAAGTAGAAATTTTTATTATACTATAAAATTGTAGTTTAAATTTATTGCTTGACAATTAAGGAAAAAATAGTTTAATTCTAAGGAAAAGTAGCTATTGAATAAAGTTAGAGGTTTTTACAAGTAAGATTCAATTCAAATTATTTTCTATAATTCAGTTATTTCTTCTAATCTTGTATTATTTTAAAGATCTTCAACTCAAATAAATTAAAATGTATTTCATTCAATTAACCACATATTCGGTTCTTTTTTTAGACAACATATACCGATAAGGGACCAAAAGTAAGTATTAAAAATACCTCTAAAAATAAGCGAAATTAAATTGTGTTTTTTCCCCAAACAGCCAGAAGGAGGAAAATTTTTATCTTTTGACCATCTTACTTTCTATGTCGGCAATGCCAAGCAAGCGGCTAGCTATTACACTACCCGCATGGGTTTCGAGCCCTTAGGGTACCAAGGTTTAGAAACTGGCAACCGGAAATATGCAAAACATGCTGTGAAGCAAAATAAGGTAAATTAACTGATTCACAATAAAACTCTGTTCCTTTAACATGCAGTATTTGTGAAGATTATCTTTGTATTCGTCTCTGCCTACGAGCCGAACAATGTGGAGCACGGTTCCCATTTGGCTAAGCATGGAGATGGAGTTAAAGATGTTGCATTTGATGTCGAGGAGTTAGATATTATTGTTAAGGTAAAGAATCGTGACTTATCCAGTAGTGTGAATTCTTAAAAAATCCTCGTCATGAATTTTACAGCGCGCTAAGCAGCGCGGAGCTGTGATTGTTCGTGATATTTGGGAAGAGACAGATAATTTTGGAACTGTCCGCTTCGCAACTGTACAAACGGTAAGGACATTTGTTTCATTTAAAAAAAGAATAAAAAATATTTCACTTGTTGACAGTACGGAGAAACTACGCACACCTTTGTTGAACGTAAAGGTTACAAAGGAATATTTTTACCTGGCTACCAGCCGCTACCAAAAGACTGCTTAATTCAAAACTTACCACCGGCAAAATTAGAATTTGTCGATCATGTTGTCGGCAACCAGCCAAATCTGCAAATGGAATCCGTGGCAGCGTGGTATGAGCGGTGTCTTATGTTCCATCGCTTCTGGTCTGTAGACGATAGCCAAATCCATACTGAGTACTCGGCGCTAAGATCCATTGTAATGGCTAATTACGAGGAAACCATAAAGATGCCCATCAATGAACCAGCCCCGGGTAAGAAGAAGTCCCAAATCCAAGAGTATGTCGAGTACTATGGTGGTGCCGGAGTACAGCACATTGCCCTGAACACCAGCGATATTATTTCGGCTATTAGGAATCTCCGGGCGAGAGGAATGGAGTTTTTGACTGTACCTGATACTTATTACGACATATTGCGAGAAAATCTAAACAAAAGCAAGGTGAGGATCATGGAGGATATGAAAGTCCTCCAAGAATTGAAAATCTTAATCGATTACGACGAAACCGGATACCTCCTACAAATCTTCACAAAGAATATGCAAGATCGCCCCACTTTGTTCTTGGAGGTTATTCAACGCCGTAACCACAACGGATTCGGTGCTGGAAACTTCAAGGCCCTCTTTGAAGCTATTGAATTGGAGCAAGCCAAGCGAGGCAATTTATAAATGCAGGGTGCAATTATAATATCGAATTTTTGTAATTTTCAATAATGAAAATATATTTTTCTTGTCTTTTAACCAAATAAACAATGAAAAGTCGATTACTTCTTATCAATAAATCTTGTATCGATCAATGTCTCATTTCGTGGATCGTCAGGAGATAGTGGGCGGAAATGAGGATCCCAAAATCCTTCCGGAGTGTGGTGAAGATTTACAGTTCTTTTGTGCTTGCAGCAGTTCCGTAGACGTTTTTCCATTTCTTCTGCAGATAAATCCTTTGCGATAAATTTAAAGTACTGGAAACACAATTTTGAATTAATGAATGGAAAAACCACCTTGAGACAAATGAAATTCCAATTACCGCTTCACATTCACTGCAACCGAAAGTTGATAGACTCTTTAATTTAGATGGTGTTTTAAATTCCTCAGATGGATTCTCCACTTTCTGTTGATTTTCTTTCTCGATTCCTTTAGAGCTGTAATATATTGGACCATGAAGTGGAAGATAATAAAATTGACTCTTGCTAGATTGTGAAGATTTCAATAGCTAAAAGCCTTTACTCACAGTTCAACATTTCCAAAAATTGTAATGCAGCATGGGACAAAATATTTTCAAAATACTCTTAAAAAGTGTTACGAAAATACTTACGGTTTAGTTTCTAGTTCTCTCAAAAGATCTGCAAGTCGATCTTCCTGAAGAATCATGTCATTTAATAAGTCCACCGACGAGGAGGTTTCGCTTGTTTGATCAATAAAGATTAAATCGTCAGGCTGTGATGGCAGCACGAACACACTAGAATCATCTGGATCGATAGGAACATGGACACGATCTCGATTTTCTGTTGACTGCTTTTCTTCTTCGCTATTTTTAGCATTTTTCTTAACAGTCACTGGTTCGGATTTGATTCTTCTTCTAACTGGTGAATTTGCGATCGATTCTTTAGAAACCTCCGCCGAAGACCTCTCCTTCTTTTTTGGAGAAAGATAAATAGGGTTATCAGATTTTACTCTAGCAGCTTTTCTGAAAAAATACTCAAGTAACGAATGAGCTAGAAGTAATAAAACGTACCTGGTCGACATTTTAGAGAACTTTCCAGTCTCGTTGGATACAATGTTTATTGAAGTTGGACTAGCAGCAACAAGATCCTCACAGAAAGTTTCTGTTAACTGGAAAATACTTCAGTTTTGAGCACGGATATACTAAAGCAGAAAATCTTACATTTGACGAAGTTTTCGTTGCCGTACTCCTCACAAAGTTTAGCTTACTTTGACGAAAGCTTCTGTTTGTATTTTTTAACGCCAAGAGATTCCTCCTGGGACCTCGATTTTCTTGGTCGTTTGGTGAATCATCAACAATTTCAATAGGCTTTGCGGGGTCAACTACAATAGGCGAACTCCAATATTTTTTAATGGTCCCTGGACTGGTAGTTAACTGATCTTTACAAATCCATCGTGATGTATTTGAGGCACTGCCTTGATCGCTCAGAGCCTGGGGCTTGCTTGGTGTACGCTTTACCCGTTTAGGAAGCAACCTATCTCTCGGAGACGTATTTTGAGGTATGTTTTGATTAATAGGAGATAAAACTATTGTAGTCGGTTCATTTTCCGCTTTGGAAGTATTCTTCTCATCCTTACAAATACCATGTGGTAAATCACTGTCTACTTCCCGTTTTTTGTTTAAGTTATTTTTTGATTTTTGTTGTTCTTGAGTGGGGGGCGCAAAAAAAGTGTCATCCCAATCATCGTTGCACGTGTTAAGGACTTCATTGAGATCATCCGTAGACTTATCTGGCAGAATAGCCGGAATGTTAGGAAGAATATCCACTGGATCTTCTTCAATTTCAAAAGAATTTTTCTTATGTCGTTTGCGATTCCTTGGCGGCGTTTGGCTCAATTCGCTTTTTAATTTCTCTACCGTCTGCAATAAGTCAGCGTTTTTTGCTGTTAGCTCTTCAATTGTCGAGTCATTTTTGTCCAATTTCGTCTTAATGCCTAAAGTGACCGAGGTAATGAAAAAATAAAGTTACACTTTGTGTATAAAAATACTATAAATGCTCTCCCTTATGGTTATGACCAAATGGGAGATAAAAAAAATTCTTTTGCGACAATTTTTGTAAAGTTACAGTACCGACGTGGCACATCCCAAGAATCAATTTTATAGGTTCAATTTAGAGATTCAAAAGATACTAGAAGCGAACTTTAAGACAATAACCGCGAATCAAGCGTTTCGCTTTGCGCCTGTGATATTAAATAGAACCTTGTCTTTTAGGAAAAAAAATTACACTCGGTCAAAAATTAGTTACATTTATAACTCTTTAAAGGCATCCTTGGCGATGCCAGCAAACTCAAAAAACAAAAGGTCGAGGGGAGAAATAGCGTTTCACCGTCCTTTAAATAAAATGAAATTGTCTTAATGATTTAGGACCACGGAAGGTATTCAAAACTTAATTTTAGATTAAACACAGCGTGAAATATTTCCTCAAGGAACATGTTGCTATTCTGAAGAACCTCCAACAGCAGCTCAGCAACAGCTCGTTTACAAAGAAAGCAAAGTGTTTCTTCCCTATTTTATTTGACAAGTGCAAGGTGAGTTAATATAAATAATAATACTAAAGCCTTTTGGCTGCTCTATGGAATTATACAGAGTAGGAAAAACAAAATCGAGCTAACTTACCTAAGTAATGAACTTTAATTTGTTCAAGGAAATCTAACACACAATCGTCATATAAGTTTTTCGCTGTAACATTGCTCTTATCACACAGTACGCATTTCATATTGCCCTTAGTTACTTCAATAATAAAAAACCAAGCAATTATCCAAACAAAAATAAATTTGGTCGCCCTCTTTCAAATTGGCTGCTGTCATTTATCATCGAACTCAATCGATTATTTTCCGTTTGATTATTTAGATCGTCTTTTTGGCGGGATTTCAGATTTCCTGACAACTTAAGAAGTGAAAATCCCACTGTGCATTTGACATTTAACTTGTTTACATTTCGCGCCCGATGTTCCAGATTTGAGTTCGTTCGCGGTTTTTGAATTTCATTTTCGGAATTTTATGTAGGAAATGGGCAGAATAAGCGACAATACGAATTGGTTAGTCTAATTTTGTAATTAAGTTTAAAGTTAAGCCATTTTACTTTTCTTTTCTTAAGATCACATCTTGCCGTAACTTCACAAATAATTTGAATACATTTTACAGTATATTTATCTCAATTTTAGAATTATTGTTGGATTATACATGCATGGTCACATATATCTATAAAAATGCGGAAATCAAGGGCGCCATCAGTAAAAAACAGAGCAAGCCCTCTCTTTGATTTCAAAACTACTGCGAATAACAAATCGCAACTGCAAAGTTCCAGTGCTCAGGAAGATTATTGCCCGAAAAATGCATGTTCGCCTCTAAAGGAACAAGCACAAAATATCAACACTTCTGATAAAATAATCTTTAGTGTCGTGTGGGGTAAAAGAACCACGAAGAAACACAAGACGTATGAAAACGATGGAATTATTGAAATAGTCAATAACATCGGCGTCCTGAGGGATCTAAGCGGAAATCGTCTCGGAACTGTAAGCAATCTGAATGACGTCTATGAAGGTAACCAGCTAGTAGTAGGTAACTGGGAAGTTGAGATACAAGAGAAGATCAAAGAGTTGCCTACTAAGCCAAGCATCCCTTCTCGAGACGACGTTGAACTGGACGAGGAAACCAAAAGTAAAAAGAGAAAGTCCAGCAGTAATTTCCTCCCCAATCTGCATCTCTCTACACCTATAAAAATGCCAAAATTGATAAAGCGCCCCAATGAGCCAGTTGAGTCGTTTTTGCTGCCTGCTCCTTCCAACTTGCATCAGTGGAAATTCAACGAGGGGAAACGACCGGTAACTGAGGTCCACGTGTCGAACTCCATCGCGAAGTACTTGCGCCCGCATCAAAGAGAAGGTGTAGCGTTTTTATACGAATGCGTCTTAGGCCTTAGGAATTTAGACTACTTCGGGGCGATATTGGCTGACGAGATGGGGTTGGGAAAAACCCTTCAGTGTCTCGCGCTCTGCCATACGCTTCTGAGACGTGGTCCGTACGGTGGAGAACGAATACTCAGAAGGGTTTTAATAGTCACGCCCAGCAGTTTGGTAGAAGCTTGGAACAGGGAAGTGTCCAAGTGGCTTAGTGCGGAGCGGATGTTTGCGTACGTCGTCGATGCAAAAAATAAGGTATCGCAGTACCAGGGTCAAAAGCACATACCTTTTATAATCGTCTCCTACGAGAGCTTGGTCAGCAATGCTGAAGAATTTACGAAAATCTCTTTTGATTTGTTAATCTGCGACGAAGGCCATAGGCTCAAAAATCAGAGTACAAAAGCCTATGGCTGTTTAATGCAACTGCAAGTGCAGAGGAGGATTATTTTAACTGGGACTCCTATCCAGAATGATCTGCAGGAATTCTACACTCTGGTGAACTTTGTTAATCCAGGTATTCTGGGCGATTACCAGAAATATAAGCGCCAGTACGAGAACCCAATTGTGTTATCGCAGGCACCCAACGCTTCTACTTCCTGCAAAGCTATTGGGGCTGAAAGGGCCGAGGAGCTAAATTTTTTAACTAGCAAGTTCGTAATCAGGCGCACACAAATCGTGAACACAGAATACTTGCCCACAAAGCGAGAATTCATAGTCTTCGTCCGCCCCTCCGAGCTGCAAATTTTGCTAATAGAAAAGGCGCTACAGTGGTACGAAGCGAAGCAGGATTTCAGCAGCAAAGATTCGGCCTCCCTGATGGTATACAGTTTCTTTAAATTAAGGACAAATTGATCACCGTAGAGCTTCTTTAGGTAATTACTGCGCTGAAGAAAATCTGTAATCATCCCGCACTGGTATTGAAAAGTTCTAAAGACAACCCTTTTAACTCCTACTTAAAACGGCTTGTGCCATCTAAGAACATAATAAACCCATCTGCCTCTGGAAAGTTTGACCTTATAGTAAAAATGCTGAAGGAAATAAATAGCCGAAATGAGAAAGTGGTTCTCGTCTCGCATCATACTAAAATGCTAGACATGCTAATGAATCTCTGTGATCAATTCCACTATAAGTACCTGCGGCTGGACGGCACAACACTGTCCACAGAACGAAATTCCATAGTGGAGAAATTCAATAAACCCAATTCAGACTATAGAGTATTTCTGCTCAGTTCAAAGGCGGGCGGAGTAGGTCTTAATCTCTGTGGGGCGTCGAAGTTAATTCTCTACGACTGTGATTGGAACCCAGCATCAGATTTACAGGCCATGTCTAGAGTTTGGCGCGATGGTCAAACCAAAGATGTACAAATCTTTAGGCTCCTTACCTGCAGC
The DNA here is from genome assembly GCA_001932985.1 of Proctacanthus coquilletti. Lineage (NCBI taxonomy): Eukaryota > Metazoa > Arthropoda > Insecta > Diptera > Asilidae > Proctacanthus > Proctacanthus coquilletti. The sequence continues at coordinate 218,183 of MNCL01000078.1, forward strand.
TCCATTGAGGAGAAGATGTTTCAGCGCCAGATACAAAAGACCTCATTGAGCGGGTGTGTGATAAATCAGGCAGACGGGAATTCATCCTTGAAGTTTACAGATGAGGACCTCAGGGATTTGTTTAGCATCCAAACGGATTTCGAATCTTGTGCCACACACGACAGCTTGGAGTGTGATTGCGCCGGCAATGGAGAGGTGGAGTGTTTCTCTAGATTCTAAGCTCTTAGCTAAATAAGACAATCCTTTTAAGATGCCTGGCGAGGTTGATGAGCCCGACGAAGAAGACGACCCTTTCCAAATAAAGTTGACTGTTGGCAATCAGCAGAAGCAGGTACAATTGAATGAATTGAAGAAATGGGAGCACTACAGGCCGCCGTTCCCACAGAACTTCTTAAAGGTATTTTTGAATGAAAATAAGGTTTCCCATAATGGTGCTTTTAAATTCTCTGCAGAATATATCAATGCTGGGTTGCGAGGCGAACATTCGATTTATATTTGGTAACCAAACGACAGGGAATCAGCAAATAAAGTAGGTTTAAAGCCAAGGTGATTCAAAATACTGTTGTGCTTTGTTCTACAATAAAAACTGTTAATTTTATAAATCGAACTCCTTGTGCATTTTATTCACTCGTTTGTCATTTTAAAAGATATCATCTCTGCCAGGATTTTGAAAAAAATCCTAAACCTGCTCAGAGCAAATTCTCACCTTAACAAACTGCGAAACATCAACACGACGTCTTAATTTCCCAAAACATTTCCTTCTCCTTCCCCCTTTAACACACGTAACAGTTGATCGCTTTTTCGCACATATCATCATTTCGAGTCGAGTTACCAGTACACAATTTATTTGGTGTACTTCGGATTTTTTTCATGTCATAAAACTCTATTTCCAGTATATAGGCATTAAATCGTTATGTCCAAAATACTATTATGTTTTCAACGGTGTATTTATTTTATCTTTAAAACACCAAATTAGTATTATCAAAAATTTTGAACGAAACAAAAATCCTTAAGTTTCGTTGTATCTAAATGTCAACGTGAAGTTGACATTTTTACCGTGGAACACGTTTTGTTTACAAATATCAGGGATTTCCGAAATATTAATTGGATTTTAGGTAGAAATGGGGTCCCCACAAGATAAATGGAGCAATCCGTACCAAAAATCACCATACGCCCGACATTCGTACCCATCAATGGAGGAGGGATTCGTCCCTTTAAGTTACAGCAGTCCCATCAAGAAAAGTGACTATCAAAACAGACAAGGGGCTCAGGGGTCTTATAGACAAAATTGGCACAGTCATCACAAAAAGCGGGGGCACAATAAGAGGGAATATTACAAGGACTACCAATACCGAAAGAGGTCGGGCGAGACTTCCGACAAATTCAGCGACCAAAAGGTGAGCCACAATTTCCCGCCTAAGAGTTCACTAACCCTGCCCCTTCCCAACCGTAGTTTGACTCGAGTCAAAACACCAGCACGGGCTGTGATATTAATGATTACATCCATCCATCCTTCTTCGAAGACCCTTGGAAGGATCTGATGGAAAAGTACCAGGCTAGTCTTGCTGAGGAAGATGAAGAGGACGAGCAAATGGAAGAGGCGAAAGTGGTCGAACGAGCTGGGGAGATGAAGGACGTAGATGAGACCAGTGGTGTCGACCCAGACCCGGAACCAGAGCCAGGTCCTAGTAGAGAAAAAAATAAATAGTAGTACGGGTTTGTCAGTCTGCTAGGTGTAAGTTTTAAAAGCGCATCGAGAGGACGCCGATTTTATCCCTAGTCGTAAGGACGGCCGTCGTCATAAGCTCACCTCCACTGTACAAGCCATTCTCCTCGAAATGCAAAGGTACAAAGATCATGTTCAACAATAAGGTTGTTTATTTACAATAAAGTGGACAATTATTAGTATAAAAGCGAACTCACTTAAGCTAGCTGCGTGACCGGACACTGCGGGCACGTTGGCTGTGGAACTTCTTCTTGAGGTAACTCTCCCAGTCTGTGCTGATCCTGTTATAGATCGACATGGTTGCGCGGGCATCCTCTACCGAATTATGCTCTCCGTCCTGGATGTCCAGTCCGAGTATTGCTTTGGCGAGCCGCTTTAGGCTCGGTGTGGCTCCATTGGCAACCAATTTTGCCAATGGCTTGTATTTGGCTGTATCACGGATATATTTGTACGGATGTTTAATGTACAGGACGGCTAGATCATTGTGGACTGAGTGGCCCACGAGAATTCTGTCCTGCAGAAGGCTCACAACTTCATCCTGAACTTTCTCGAATTCCTCCGCGTTCTCTATATCTTGAGGTCGTATCCCACTCACCTTTGTACGGTAATCTACAACAGGTTCCCGGGGTTTTACGTATTTGTCTAGCAGAACAACTCCTTTCTGGTTAACGATAGAGACCCTCGCCAGCATGTCGTCTTGCCCGTTCACGCCTATACCAACCATCTCGCAGTCCATGGCAATGTATTTAGTCGCGTTTCTCGTGTGCTGTTTCACCTTCTTGCGCACCACTTTCTGTTCTTCCGTTGGCCCAGCAACTCGGCCAGGATTCACTGCAGCCTTTGATTTCAACCAGTTGGAACCCGCCTGCTTTCTGCTCAAAATTGCCTGTGGTGCCTCCTTGCGTTTTGCAACTGCACCGTTGTTATTGTTATTATTCAAGCTGTCCTTCCGCGGCTCTTTTCTCTTCGGCTTGCTTTGCGGGCCAGCAGCTGATTCTGTTGTATCCTCCATTGTTGTCAGCCAACAGTAAATTTTATAAAAAAGCACCGCACATGCCAGTACAACTACTGTACCTTGGTCGAAGTTATTTACCGCTGGCATCAGGTACATGCATACAAAAATAAAAGTAACCTTGCTCGCTTCGTTTTGTGCAATCTGCGGGAAAAATTTGTCAAAATAAACCCAGAACACCCGACTTAACCTTACTTTCTTCGAATGTTGATATATCTTCTTCTATGCTAGGACAACAGCGGGGATATTTAGTTCGCAGCAGACTGAGGGATTAGTTCCCTATGTTCAAAATATTCTTTTGGTGCTTATTTCTTATTTTTCAATTACTGAACATTTTGGGGCGTCAACATGCTTTAGAAAAAAATTACATGCTGAAATAAACAGCCGTATGTCTTCAGAGCTGGTAAAAGACAAAATGTAAATATAATTGGAAGTTTATATGAAAATAAAACGAAATTAATAATGAACAAAAAATCATTAGATACTAACTTCATTTGTACAATTTTTTGAAATATCCAAAATACCACACAGTCGGCAACTCTGGCAAACGCGCTTGATTTTTGCTACAGTGTTTTGTTGAGTGTTTTTTAAAAGAATGTGGATAAATACAAATTTAAACGAGATTATCATAGAAAATAAACAAAATATGAAATAGAATGCACTTTCAGAATCTCCTTTTTATCTTTTAGAGACTGGGTGTGTAAATTGGATGTATTTTAAATACAAAATGCCGGAAGAATATGTTTCTTATAGATTTCTTCTAAAATTCTAATCGTTTAAAGTTTAAAACGCAATAGATTTACTTGTATATGAATTTAGTTATGTAAAATTTCGTGGAGGGTTTGTGGAGATTTGGCTAAGATTTTTTTATGGGAATCTTGTCCATAACGGGACAAAACATTAATTCCTCGAAATTTGTTAAATGTAGTATAGAAAAAATGTTTAAGTAGTATGTAAATTTTAATATTGAGAGTATTTTAAGACTTATTTTGGGAATTAAAGCCCAGAAATCTTTGCTTATTTAACGTTATTAAGTGATACTGCTAAAACACAGTCAACGCAAGCACCTAGTAGAAATGAATCGCTTATACCTATGCGAGGATAAACATTCAAGTTAATTATATTGCAGTCCTTTAATTAGTTTAATTAATATTGAGCAGAGTGACCAAAAGCAACTCCAAAATGTATGTAATGGAATTTAAAATTTTAGTGCTAAGTGTACCGGACAGAGCAGTTTGGATGGCGTCGCACAGATTTGACAACGCAAAGGATGTTTTCTTTTCTCCCTCTTTCTCTCTCTCGCGCGATAAATTAAATCTTTGAGCTGTCACGCAGCAAAGGCAAACGCAGAGAAAATTTTGTTTCTAGAGTCGGGCTCTCAGTCGAGTTTGTGCCGTGCTGTTGAGTTGAGGGGTTTCGGTTGGCGCCCGTCCCGCTCGTGAGACTTTTGTTCTTGTTTCAAACACCGTCTTTGTCTTGAATTTACTTCTCCCGATTCTTTGGAACCCTGAGTTTTCGTGGAACTCCTTGAATTCTTGAAGATGCGTTCCAAATTAACGTCAAGCTTCGAGTGGACGAGGTAGTGAGGAATTCTACACCCACCGTTTGCCGCCGCTGCGCTGCTAGGACACACTGCCAGAGCGCAGCGCACACATAGACCTGTTGCACGGTGTTGTAAGTCTACTTCGTGTTTGCCGCCGCTGCATGTTTCTGTTGGTGTGTGTGTAAAGACGTAACTTTGAAAAGGTACGAATAACAGCGTATTATGGAAAATTAGATCTTTGAATGATTTTCGGTTCAAAATCGCTCGCCGTTCGCCGTAGGTCGGAAGTTTTCATGAAGAAATTTCGAAGGATGCGCTTCTATTCCTGTCAGAGTTCCCTCTCATTCTGTCATGTAGACGCGATTGTGTTTCTGTCCCGCTCATGTGACAACTTAGTCCAGACGGCCGACTTTTGACAGAAAAGGATTTTCTTCAGTGCGGGTTCGGAGCGGGCGAAGGAGTTCCCGGAGAATCCTTTGTTGCCCTTTGCAGTGTCAAAATTTTCAGTGAGAAAGTGCTAAGGAAATATAGAGATATGTGAAATATGAAGTCCCTTTAAAATTTCGAGTCCCCAGGAAGTCCATAAAATTCACAGAAGTGCATTTTGTCCCGATCGGTGGGACGAAGATAATTTTCCTTTGAGATTTGTGTACAAGAAATTTGTTTGGTCTGGAGCTTCTAAGTTATCTTCAGGAGCAACTTGTTAGTTGCACCTTTTGCTGTAGAGCACTCCGGGTCACCAAAATGGGGGGAGTGCGGTCCCGTCCCATTGGCCCGTCGGACTCCCTCTCTGATGGGAATGGTTCAATTCTGTCCGGGCAACAGGGCGGCCAGCAGCAGAAGCAATTCTACCATCACCAGATATCGCCGCAGAGTTCCATCATGTATCAGAATAATCATATCCGACAGCCGAGTGTCCGGAGTAGATCTTCCCAGCCGATGCCCGATCCCGGCGAGTTGGATAGGAGGTTTGCCAAAGTTCTGGTGAGTAAGAGGACCTCCTCTGAAGGTCTTTCGGGAAATCGTAGAATAGACTTTAGTAGCCAACAAGTGTTTCTTATATTCGTTTCAGCGGTCGATTATAAAACGGATAGAAAAATCTTGCAACGAAAAAAATATAAGTAATGTTTTGAAAAAGTTTAGTTTTTTTTTAATAAAATTTTTTTTAACGTACAGACTTGTGGTACAAACTTTTTAATATCCATCTATTAATGCTAAGGTGGGCTGCTTTGCTTTAACTATAAATTGTTACCCACAGTCTTACCTGCAGTAGGTGTGCGAAATGCTCGTAAATAACCATTGGTGTAGGTAAACATTTGTCTCTGAAATGCGTCAACGCTTTTAAAGTAGCTCTTACGAAACCTCTAAAAAAAGTGCCGTCTTTTTACGATAAAATACCATCGCTAAATTCCTCAACCAAAATAATAACAAAACCGAACCGGAGACATAATGTGCGAATAATTAGGCAGATGGTTTCAAAAAGAAAAATGAATTAAAATTACTCAATGAGACCGAGTAGTTTTAATTTCATCGGTAGATATTAAACAAGAGTAAGGCTACGAATTAATGAAAAGGTTTTGGAATGGATTTTAACGTGCTGTTTTACCTTTTATGAGCCTTTTATTACAATTTTTATTACAATTTTGATACCATAAAAGTGCTACTGCAGCGGCTTAAACTCAAAGTAAAACAGAGATAAAAACAAAATGATTTATTACACATAAATACTACAGGATTCAAATTTGTGAGTTGGGTTCGTGAGTCAAGTATGCCCTATAATACCGTAAAGTGGTCCTAATTTGCTCCAAAGTTGGAAAAAGTGTATTAATACAAAAACATTGTACTTAAAAGTTCTTTTTAAAATGCATATCGAAAGTTTAACATCTTGCATGACATGTTTTTAGGATTAACACAGTTTTTAGTATATTTTCAAAAATGTATATAAAATATTGAATAAGGAGCAATGTCACCCAGCCTTCGGGGGATCATTGCTCCTACAATTATTTCGTCTAGAAACTGATATCAGAGAGATTTGAGCAAAGTAAACAGCGTTAAATTGAAACTACGTCGCAATAGATGCCTGAAAATCATACTGGTGGTCAAGTCTGTATCAAGAGGTGTAAAAAATAACGAAAAATCAATTTACTAAATATAGCCTTATATGACGTAATAGGATGCTTGAATTGAAATAAACTACAGAAGTAGGATTGAACGTTTTCAATGGACTTTAATCCTCTAATATATTTCCCCACCTCAAGGCGGGCTTAACTTTTTTGCTTACTAGTTATAAACGTGAAAAAACTTATTATCAATTGCATGTTTTAGACTAGAATTTTGGTTTGTCGTTTTTAATAGTATAAGTTATTCTAAGATATCCTACGTAGCTTGGCACATATACCATAGGCTGTTCTAGGGCAACTCCGAGCAGTTTATCACGAAATATTTCTCTTGTGCGTACAACGAATTTTAGGACAGAAAAAAAATTACTTCTCTATGTCTCAGATCATTGAAAATTTATTGGTAAGTAGGGTATAGTGTAGGTTGTATATCTTTTATGCAAATTTGGTGGGAATGGATATTTGTGTTGCTGCGAGGTGGCTTACAATTTAACCGGCTTTGAGCCAGACCTGTGCTGCCTATGAAACTATAACTCCGGTTTCCTAGTGTTGTAGAATAGAGGATGTTTTCTTTATCAATTTATTCCACGATTTTGGAGATAAGTAGCTTTTTATGTGCTTTATTACAGGCGAGATATGTCAGAAACAAAGGATCATACAAACTGTCGGCCATGTACGTTTGTATATTTCGTGATAGAGCAGGAAAAAAAATGTGTAAATTACTCGACTGGAAGTCCGAAATCCAAACATTTTGTACTTAATGCAATCTAAATTTTGCAATTCTTCCATAAAATTATCAATTGTATGAGTTCCGTACCAAAAAAATGAATATATTGAAATACTTCTCAATACTTTTTTATTTCTGTACTATATTTTATTCAATAAACCTATGTTTAGTTAACTATTGTTTTTCATTTACTGCACGGATCCGCGTCAAGGCGATTTCACGTTTTTAGTTCACCTGATTTTACATGCCCATCAAATTTATTTTTTGAGGTCAGATTCGTTTTCCCCGTTCCAAAATTAGTCTGAATTGAACTTTTCAGGTTAAATAGAAATTCTTTCATTAGAGGGTTAAGAGACAGTCTCACAAAAATATTGGTTTGCACATACACACGTATCACATACATTCAGAGAGCCTAATTCTTTGCATACAGTGTTTGATGTAACAACAGAATTGATTTTTCACCTTTTGCTCCTGGTAAGTGTGTCTGTTGTAATATAAATATGACAAAAGAAATGCTCACACCTCTTGAATATGCAGATGAATTAATTGCATATGTACGTCATATGTGTAGGAATCGTAAACACTGTGTGATCGATGTCACGTTAGTAGGCCTCCTGACATGCTGTTGCACAATTTCGTTGGATCGAGGTAGTCATCTCCGGAGGCTTTTACGACACTTCTGAATTTTATCGAGCTTTGGCTTTCGAATTACAATTTGATAAAATATTTGAAAACTTTATGTAGGTTTTACTTAATTATGGAGCACTAAAAAGTGAAAAGAGTCCGATTCTGACATTTCAAATAAGTCTTCATTTATGGTATTTGATAGTATAGTTTTGTAATATTGGTACAAAACCATTCTGAGCCTTTAGCGTTGCAATGTATACGAGATAATCTTTGAGCAAAATTATCCCGAAACGTGGTTCATGACCTTCAATGAAAAACGGGTTAGAAATCAACATGAATATGCACAGCAAAAAAATATTAATTGGGGATAGCTAATTAGACTTACTTTTACGTGTTAGTAACTTGTTGATGACTGTGCCAAGCAATATTTTTCCAGAAATCGAGCATAATTACTCACACAGGAGCAAAGTAGGAATATTTTATGATACTTAACTTGGTCGGTAATAGTAGTTAGAAGAAAGTTACAATATTATGAAGAAATCGCAGAAGTGAAGGGTTGAACATGCGTCTCACTACTATAATTTTCAAATTGGTAGTTTCATCCATTAATTGAAAACCACAAAGTCTTAGAAATTAAGAACTTCTTTTTTGTGGTTAATGATAAAAAAACGATGAAAAAACTAAAACTATTTTATATTTTATTTTAGCAGTTCCGTTTTGTAATTTAGGGTCTTGTTTTATATAATAAATAAAATTAACGTAAAGAAAATAAATCGTTTAGTGATTATTGTCCAAAAATTCTAATAAAATATTTTAAATATGCTGAACATAAGATCAAAAAAAGAACAGATATAAAAAATATACCTACGAATTAATAAACGTTTGTTTAAGTTAGTGAAAAATTGGAACTAAATATTTGCAAATTATAAAAATTCACAGAAATTTGTAAACACTTAGAAAAACAGTTGATGGTTTTCAAGTATTTTAATGAGTAATTTTATTGAGAATGTAAATCCTTGGTTAATACCTGTTCAAGTTGTCTACACTCGGATTGTAGATCCGACTTCGACCTTTAAATGGAGTGCTTAATAGTCTTATATTATTTATGTATAAATGAGTAACAGTTGTGCTTGAATTCGATAAATCGTAATGTCTGTACTCGATTATTATTAACTGACCAAATATGTGCTTAATGATAAGACGTTAAGCTGCAAATCGAAGAAATGGGACCGAATACACAGCTTACTTCATCATTTCGACGGTCTTGGACAATTGCGGCAGATTGTTGGATGACACTCAACAATTTCCCAATAGTAGCACGCTCGCGTTATCAATAAATCAGAGGACAGTCGTAAATTCTTGAGCATTTTTGGAGACGACTTTTATGACATCTCGACTGCTTTTCTCCTATTCAAGTGAATCGGGGGATCAGCTGCAATCAAGAACGGTCCTCAGCTCATGTTGATACAGTAGCTAAATTTAGTGTGCGCTAGGGGATGACGGATTATCGATGCTCGCTGGCTATTTTATCGCTCTAGTGCGAACCGTCGTAAATGCCAGGCGTCGTTTAGCTGGACGCTGTTCACGGCCACTTTTGCGGGCGTAACGACAACTTCCGCGGCGTGTTTACGATCGTCTTGAAGGGGCTTCTCATGCGATGCCACCACAATTGCCCCTTGGTCGAAGAAATCTGTCTTTTGTATTCTTAGACGCCATAAGGCCTGTCTTATGCCTGCCCCGTGATTTTGGATCCCATGGGTCTCCAGATTTCAATACAGTGCGACCAGATAGCGACCTATCTGACCGCTCATCGCTGGCAGCCACCCAAGTGAGATTCTGATTGAACAGTCATCAACCGCAAGTGAGTCACTCGCAGGCTGGAGCCCCTCGAGTCCCCCGTGGCCTCGAAGCCGAGTCCACGGCACGTCGGAACGTGGATTCGACAAATGACGAAGACAGTAATAATAATAACAGCCGCGAGCTCAACCGCGTTTCGCTTTCAGCGTTTTTGCATATTATTACCCAATTGGCGGAAAGGTGAAATATTTACTCTGAGTCAAGCATTTAAGATTAAGACATTCACCTTTTTGCTTACGAACGGCTGCAACACTCTTGGTCCAAAAGTCGATATGGCCATATTTTTAACACTTCTCGATTCAATGATGATTAACTCGCGAGTCGCGAAATGCCTTCATGTGATTATGTCACATATCTGTGCGATTCTTGGGACGAAAAATTCTGTCTGATAGTTAAGTTAATTACGCGGCCAGCTTTTAGGTCAAGCAAGCGATGACTTCACCCAGCGACTAGTGAGTGTCCTTAAGCTTACTTTTTCTGGCTGGAAATGGAATCGCAATCAACGATGATTCAGCAGCGGTGCTCTCAGGGGTGTTGTCTTGATGATTTATGCACGGTCGTTTTAAAACGAACCTCCATACCATACTAACAGATATCCGCGACTTGGACAACTTTGGGTTAATCTTGCATGCAGAATCTTCGCCTTCGTGAATTCAGATTATGATATCTTTTTAGAATATTAGATTATACATAATAATACCGGGAATTTTGTGGTTTATTGGATTTTTGGTGTCACATCATATGTCCTGTGTATGGTTTATCAGACAATAAGCTGTGTATTAACAAGCATATTGCTTTATAAGAACTAGCTAATACTTTCTAGAAGAAAATCGCACGGTAATATAGTTAAGGAAAAATTATGAATAATACATGTTGTAAGATTTAAAAATTTAGCTCAAAATCCTGGGAAGAATGAATCAGTGTTTGTTGGACTAAATGGAACCTCTTCGTCAAAAAATGAACTTTACGACATTGAGTAACAAATAAATATACAGAGAAGAAAAGCAAGTACGTTTCAGTTTTGTTTTGGTATAATACGCGTAAATTTCCTTCAAGACCAAACGGTCAAAATGCAACGCTTAGGTAAAAAACTACGTTCAGTATCATTACCTTGAAAACAGGTAAATCGAATTGGATTAAAGTTGGTGTAGAGTGGATTTATAAATTATTATTTACTAGTAATAGTTACAACAAGATAATTAAATGTGAATGGTTTTTAATGTATGTATGTATGCGAATGTTTTTAAAAATCTGCCCAGTGATATAATAAATTATCATTATCCCACAAGTGGGTGTAAATCAAAGAAGTAACAATAAAAAGCATAATGCCAAGTCATCAATTCACACAACAAATACACAAATTGTCTATCGAAATTGCTTTCCGAGAAGAAATCGATAAAAAATATTTCTGTCGAATTATATGGATCAGAGCAATAAAAGGCGCATAAAGCGTCCCAATGAATGGCAACGAAGGCAAACATTGTTACCAAATCAATTTCGATTTCATAGCGCGGCACGGCACAGAGGCAATCTTGAGTAAAAACGAAAGGCCCAGACCTGTTTTGCCACACTTTTGGCTTTGGCATTCGTCGTCACTGTACAGCACACAAAGGAGAAGTTTTTATAAAACTGGATTCTTTGGACGCCCTTGATAACTGATAGGAAATTTTCTTACAAGGGAGCAGGCAAGAAAATTTATTTTTTCTTCAGTTTTCTACTTTTTCTATTTAGGATTTTGTCCCAATAAAAGGCACTCAACTTGAAGAAATTACAAGCATTGTTGAATAGAGGTAAGGTACAGATACATTAAAGCGCGGGTCTAACTAGACCTGAAGTACTTCTGAGTAATATTTTTTATTTATATTTTTATCGCTCATTGGGTTTTGTCTGCAACACAAAAAAAAAAAAAATCGTTGCATTCTGAGGACATATATTTAATAATATTTTATAATACAAAGCGATTTTTGGCTCTTCTTAATTTATTGTGAATTTTTCCTTCTCTAATAATACCTCCTACGTTTTTAAATATGAATGACGAGCCTTTGTTAATGGTAAATGGTATGACCAACTACGTTCCACTTCCACTCATACTGCGTTACTTGCGCCTAAACCGATATACAATTTTCCTTTATTTCTCTGGTCTTACATGTCGCATAAATACGAGTATGATACATATTCCACTTTGTTCTTGGGTCAATATAAGCCCTACAGTGGTGCGTATGGTACAGACTTTCCTTTATTTAAGAACGTTTACTTACTTCTAGCCAGATTTGTAAAACTAAATTCCTCTTCATGCCTTTGTGTATATTCAATTTATAAGTTACTTTTTTACTATTTTTGTTTAATATATTTGCTACTTAAATACTCTACTGGGTTTATTATTTTACAAGTAAATCGTTATGATTGTTCTTAGGTTTAATTTGACAATAATTTTATTCTCGGACATACTATAGAATTCTCACCCAACGAAATGTTTTTTGTTTATTAATAATGTGAGCTTGTAAATTCCGTAAACTTATACATACAAACATACAAATTAATAATTTGTATCCCTGTCGGATATCGTAACTAAATAAATATCTTAATGGGAAACGCCATGAAGAGTCAGCAACCCATACAAAATGATTTCTAGCACGTTCCTCTGCCTGAGCAGTTTGTTTATTGAAGCGACACGTATTTCCCCGAATCCAGCGGTGTCATATATGACGGAAATTCAATCCGGGTCTTGCCAAGGAAGTGACACCTTCGCGATAAGTGCTCATTAGTTGCGCGTATAAGCGAACGGATGTCATCTTCAAGAACATCTGGTGTCAACAATTTATCATTAAAAAGAGTCCCGGTCACTGGCGCTAATCCGGTGATTAGCAAAGAGGCAAATGAGATGGGGTCTGTTCGTGGAATTTTCTAGCACCCTTGGTCAATGCCCATTTCTGCTAGTGATTTAAATCGGGGCCCCGGGAAAGAGCGTCCCATAAGTATCAGGTCACGACTACGTTAATGCAATTAGATTTTTTTTATTCTAGAATAGAACAGATTGTACCCGAGCGTTAAGGAGACATAAAAGCGCGGGATTGCCGATGTGGGTGATGCCAAAGGAGGCTGAGACCTGAGTAGCCAGCAGGCGTTTTGTCTTGTCGTATGTGCAAACGCGGGTGTATTGTCGGAATAAGAAAACACCGCGAGTGAATGGCGTCTCGGGAGTGTACGATTTATATCCCGGCCGAGTACGGGCAACTATGCAAATAAGAAAATTATCTGGAGTGCTCCGAGTACAATCGGGCACATTCATGCAAATTTGTTTTTATTAAGGCGATCGCACTGCATTGCCCCGCTCCAGTCCAGACTTGGTTACGCTAAATCTCTTTAAATCTCGTCAGGCTTAGCGATAAACGGCTATACTGTGCTCTATCCTAGTCTATCCAAGTCATTAAGACAAATTTCAAATCGAAATCAAAAAGAACGCTGACTCTTCCTTCGGCATTTCCTGAGCCATGTGTGGAACCTTTCCTCAAGTAGAATTTTAGTAGTTTCCTCCTCTTGATTACACCTCTAATATGGTACCGAATACGAGCAGGAATCAAAGAATAACAAATTAATCAGTTTGCATTTTTTCGTTCCATTCTATGAATTGTATCGGCTAGTAAGTGCTTTGATTTTGATAGTATTTTTTATTACTCAAGTCTAACTAAAGCTACGTGATACTGCGTCGTATGCACAAAAATGAATAAGGGTATTACTTTACGAGATTCATTAAAAGTGTTCGACTCATACTTAAACTCGATTTATTTGAGTTCAAAAAGAAGGTATTGAATTTTCGGTGGCAGAAATATCTTCTGATAGTGAAATATCAGATTCTGGACAAGAGGTGAATAACATTGACAATTTTCTAGTAGAGGAATTGGAAAAAAACTTAAAATGTTGATGGAGAAGTCCCAATTACCATCCTTAAAATTAACACAAAAAGGGAGGCTATGGCAAAAAGAATGGAGGCATGTGAAACTAAACTGACTAAGATAATAACATAAAAACAACTAAATAAGAAAATAGCAAATATGAAAGCAAGGGTTAAAGAAAAATGCAAGCAATACTGATGCTGATAAATTGATAACCTTCAAAGAAGCTGCGTGTGAAACAGCCGAAACTAGAAAGTTCAATACGAGTTAATTCCAGAGGCCAGTTTTGTTAAAACGAAATTTGGTTCCTAGTAAAAAATTATAAAAAGGAGGAATATGAAACAGCGGCACCGGAAAAAATACTTAATCTAGACGAATATTAATAACACGGTTTCAGTTATAATAATCGTTTACGGCAATTCATCTGTAATTTCTTGGTGGCGTTGCTGACCTGCTGCACGCATTCTTGATTCTGTCCATATACTCGTATTCTACTTATCTACGTGTTACCCGCAAAATCGACTTCCGCAGTATTCTCACCCATAATACAGAAGTCTACCGATTGTAGAAGTTTCGCAACATCGTGCAGAACAAAATAACTTGCTATCACATTCGTTAGAGTTATGTCTTGGTCGCATAATTTGTTTTGTAAAATAGGGAATCGCTGCTTAACTTGTTCAAATCGTTTTCTATTATGACATAGCTTAAAAACAAATGCATTTAAAGTTGCGGTAGGAATTTTCATGGTACTTGTTTCTGTTTCGCGGCTTGTAAATCCTTCCATATTTTGTCTTAATATTTGCGTTTAAGCTTTGATAGAAATTACAACGTTCGGTATTTACCATTTACGGTGATTTACTGGCAAATTTTTTACTCTTCGATAAGTGTTCTCACAAGAAATTCACTAAAGTAACACTCGAGTTTGGGAATCAGGAAAATTTCTCCCTCAAGAATATTTTCCGAATATCTTAACACTTCACGCATTCCATCGTCGGTGGTTTTCGTCTGTAACCGAAAGTTCAAAGATAAAAATATCTCCTCTAGCTCGAGTTGAATTGTTAAAGCCGCTTTGAAATGATAACGCGAGTTCTAGAATCTCGAGACGGTCGGATTTGGGTTCTATCGCCATGCATGAAACTGGCATGCTTAGCGTGCTGCGGTGCGGTTCCCTCTCTTTGTTTTTCGTGGGAACGACCTGATTAATCCGCGGCTGCCGAGGTCCATCAATAATCGGGCTTAGCTATTACTTTATCGCCGTGAAACATTTGTTTACCACACAAATCCGATTATTACTACGCTTACATTTCTTTCCGGATTGAAACCAAAGCTTCTAATGGAAACAGAAAGAAAGGTAGTTAGGTCTAGTCTAGTCATCCGATGTGACGGTAGAAATTTGCCTTGAAAAATAAGACATTCGACACAAAGCTCGTTTACGATAGCTTTAGTTAATAATTTTCAACAATGTTTTCATATTTGAAAAACTACTGATTTATTCCTTCACCAACGACAAACAAAGCAAACGAAATTAACTAAAAACAAAACACAAACAATATACACAACACAAAATAGCTATTAGTTAATAATTGATGTGTAGTTATAGAAGTTATGTATTAGGCTAAATTTAGACCTAATGGTATTGTAGAAGTAATTTGTAAGGAATCATATTTATTTAAATTCACTGCTATTCTTCACCTTCCGACAACGCTGAAGATCAATACAAATATCGAGTTCGGAATGAGAAGTAGCTGAGGAATTTACCATTACTTCTGATTTAGACACAATAGTCTTTCCTCATTAAGTAGATTTCACAAAAAGAAAATTACATTCCTGCCTATGATTTTAGGTCATTGTGTGCCGTTGAGAGATATTCGTAATTATGAAAAGGTCGTAGCAATTGTTTGTGCATAGGGGCAAATTTATTCCATTCTTGGATTTATTAAATGGGTGCAATTCTCGCAATCGCGCGTTCCTCGAACGCCAGTATATTTGTCGATTCTGTGAGGTTCGTGTGAACACCTTGGCACTAGGCATGCAAGAGTAAACAGAATGCAAATCGTACAGGTAACAGTTAATTGTGACGAACGAGAAAAACTACAAGAAGCCGTTCAAGATGAGCAAAACACTAGGGATTATTTGCAAAAACCTGAGAGGTGGTCTTCGGTGTTCCTCACTATTACCATTAGATCGACTTGCCCATCTAGACGGCAAAAACAGCAGCAGCTAATCCAGGGATTTAACTGCTAAATTGCTTCTTTGTTGAGTGTCACGTTTTTACACTACGGTACCTGTAAATCACCTTTTTAGTTTTCACACACGTCCGACTCCTGAGCAGCGCGTTCTGTTCTCGCGCATCTACGCCGACGGCGATTTTCCCACAAAGTTAATACGCTAAAGTGTGAGATATGGAAAAGGGATGAACAATAGGAAAAACGGCAAAGTTATATAAAGGAGAGATTCCACATGGAATATGGTCTCAGAAGACTCAGGTGAGGCCGCCACGGAGGCGTAGTGGCCTTGAACAGAAGACTCTCACCTCCGTGGCGCATTTGTTTTATTTCTGTAGGTGTACGTGCATGCAGAAATGAACGTCTATAGGTGATCCCACCTGAAATATGACAACATGAGCAGGTATTTAGGGGTGCATGGCGGAAACATGTGGAGAGCACCCGAGGATAGTCGGAGCATTGAAGACGACCGCGATGTCATCTCTCTCAAGATCAAGAATCAAAAGAATCCGCTACAGTTCTAGGAGTTTTCACGGTTGGTGAGGGCGCACAAAGACGGCACGTGAAAACGTGCTGATTATGGCATTTCATAGATGGAGGGTACCGTCACAATGAGGCCTCCTGTCAGCAGTTCTTTTAAGAATAAGGACAAGATAAGTTGGGGACTTAACATTTGAAGGAGGAGGTTTGACTCCTTGCGAAGAGTCGGTGAGCTAATTTCGATAAGAGCCCTTGGAATGTTTAAAGAGTATGTCGGAGTGTACTTTAATGCGTTTTTGGGTTTCGATTTTTCATGCAGAAAGGGCTATTACAAATAGGTGAACAAATGTTGGATGGGATTGAGAGTTTCGCCTTATGTTTTTTATATTGAATAGTGAAATGAAAACTAATTTTGGAAATATAAAAGGTTCAATTCCTTTATCTGGATTCTGAAAAAATAAGTCTACTGTATTAGAGAGATTAGCATATTATTTAATTAATTTTGTTCCAGGGTTATAGATCATTTTTGCTATGCTCTATAAAAGGACCTTTAAGATAATTTATGCGTAAACTAAAAAAATTAAATAACTTTAGCTGGAGAAATCATTTTTGTATTAATAATAAATAAAACTACTGCATACTTGACTACTTAAAAGCCTTCGGATACATACACCGATTAAATCATACTTTCAACGCATGCTTGAAAATTTGCCCTACTATTTCTTTAAAAAATAGTCATTTTTGTATTTAGAATGACATAAGATACTCAATTTAATTTATTCCTTTCTATGTATACATTTTAATTTTATTACAAGTAGTAAACGAGGGAAATAAAAAAATAAAATAAAATTTCTCTTAAGATTAAGACGATGTCTAACACTTTTAAATCTTTATTGCAACTGCGCCGTTTGCTTTCATAAGAAATCAATTTCTTTTTCACGAAGTGAAACCAATTTAAAAATGGCTTAGTAGAGAATGTTTTAAGTAGACACCTTTCCATGTAGAATACATAATTTGAAAAATACTGCGCGGAATGCTACATAATGTCATGTGCATTTTTTTAACACATATTGGATGAGAATATGCTAATCGTCGCTAATCGCGATGACAAATGTTTGAACAAGGTTGCTCGACGTTGGAAATGTTTTTCTAAAACTAAGTGCCACTTGGTTACTAGCATTTCTCTTTTGTATCGAGTTTAAGAAACTCAACTTCGAAAACAGTTCTCAAACCAGAAGAGGGCAAAGTGACTAGCAACTTTTTGAATAGTCGATTATTAAGTGCCAAGCCAGCAATTAGTCAATTCATTCGTCTCATTCATCGACGCAATAATAAAAATGAGCTCATTTAATTTCCATTGCAAAATGCCGCGGGGTGGAGGAGAATGTGGCGAGCGAATTTTATCGGGCGTAAAAACAAAAAATGCTGACACTGACCTCCACGGGAATGCGCTCTGGAAACGTCATATATCACGCTCCCAGACATTCTGCATGTTGGGCGCGGTAGTTCGCGGGGGAGTCGGTGGAACCAGTCGTCGTTGTGTTTCGCTAGAAAGACCCGTCTCGTCGGAAAAATAGTTTTCCTTTTTCTTAACGCATGAAAAAGCGCCTTAATTTAGCGAAAATTGAGAAAAAAATGGGAAATGCACGGCTTAACGACTTCTACGTTACTTGCGGCAAAAGAACCGCGCTTTGTTCAAATTGTGAACATTTTGCGCATTTAGATCTTATATAATATTACAATCCACTCCGGGGCTAGGGACTAATTAGACTGGACATGACTCAGTAGTTTCGATTTCGATGCATTAGCGTGCCGTCTATCTTCGTAATCGGGAAGCTGTGCGCGCTTGTGCCGTTCCAAGTCATTCGGGACGTGATTAGAGCAAAGCGGACGTGCGTCAATTTACAACTGCCGCGGTAACAGCAGAAACGGCTTTGAACGCACTGACCACTGTCCGGCCCGAGAAGGAAGAAAGTAAATCTATTACGCGCCAGTGGCGACGGAGCGTCTTGCGCAACAGAAAATTTGCAGTCATAAACATTTTTATGGGACGCGTTTATTTGATTATTAAACTTTCGCGAGAACCTTATCACCTATTGCGACATTTTCAATTCTAGTGTTAAGAGTTTTAGTGAGCATCGAACACTTATTTAATTTCAACTCTATTGTAGCTCATAATTTTGTAAATACAGTATAAACTAAAATATTCTTTTTATTTATTATAATTAATTTATGAACATTTGCGAAATAAACGTCGTAGATATTCATTCATTAACTGTATGGCGAAACATGAGTTGGACAATGGACACGTTGGTTAATTGGAAGTGGTTTTAAAAAAAATTAACACGTTTATTTCCACTCTTTTCGAGTACTACATTGGATATATTGTTTTTAGATTCTCTTATTCTTGATTACTAGTTTCCCCTCCCTTTCCAATTTCATATTTTCGTCGATCCAGTTTCTAAATACAGCGACATTGGCGTATACTCCAGGGAACTTTTTTCGTCCACAGCCCTGTCCGAATGAAATGACACCAACGAGAGTGTTGTCGACTACGAACGGGCCGCCAGAATCAGACTTGCAAGCATCGGTTCCTCCTTGCATGTATCCTGCACAGAACATTTTGTCAGTGATTCTGTAATCCTCGTAACCACCACCTCCAGATTTCCTGCATTTTTCCTTTGGAATGATTGGAAGGAAAGCAAAATGGAAGATATCTGGGAAACCTTGCTTTTCACCCAATCTTCCCCATCCGGAAATAACACCCATTTTTTTAAGCGGGAGAGGTGCATTTGGTGCAGCCAATGCGCCTATTGCTTTCGCCTTTTGGGTCAAATCCATAAGCTGTGCGGTCCAAACAATGGCAATGTCGTTGTTTTGTGTTAATGTCGAGTAGTCCGGGTGCTGTAGATATTTCAAAACGCGCACTGTCAGCCCGTTTTTCTCTCCATGCCTGGTATTGTAACGTACGGAGAGTTTGTCTAAGATGGCATCTTTGAAGCAGTGAGTGGCTGTGATCAATGTCCTCCTGTTGACTATAGTGGCCCCACAGCGAACAACACCACGATGTTGTATCGACGCAAGGTATGGGAATTCTATAATTTTACCTTCTTTACCATTTAGAACTCTGTAAATGCCACTTCCTAGGGCACAAGAGATAATCACAAAAATCACTATCACGCGCAGCATCGTACTTAGGAAACTGATGAAGAACAATAAAATGCTGAACTTTTTTATACCTGAAAAAAAACCGCCACTTCTACCAATTGAAATACAAAACAGATGAACAAATATCTTTAAGCCATGCTTTAAGCAGAAATTGAAAATGAAAATTGTACAGCCTAACAACTAGACTCAGAGAACCATATGTGTACAAACAATGTACAGACATTGCCAAAGTAGAGTTCCGAGAGGCATCCTCGTGCACTTGCACTTGATTGACAGCTAATGAGCTGTATGACAATATTGAAAGTAGAAAAAAGGATACATCCAAACTTCTTTTAGTGCGAAGTTTTTCACCTGCATTAGGATATGAAAAATCATTTTTTACAGGATATTACGATTTTTATTCATTTGAATTCCCTAAATGGCATAATCTTTCTTTTCAAAGGATTTATTTTTACTTCATTTAATTTCTTGTACTATTTTGGATTTAGCTTCTAAACGAATTTCAGATTATTGCAAAAAGGAAAGGTTGATGGGACAGGAAAATTTAGAATCGATTTTTGATTATACTTATTAATATAAAAATGTTAAAAGTGTATTATCATATATTCCCGTTTTTGCCATTATTCAACAAATGTTTGTTAATACTAAAATTTGCAACATGCACTTGATTTTTGGGCAGTCAAAGAACTCAACTGTTTGAAACCCTACTCTTTTGCTAACAATTCATGAGTCATCGATTAACTCATATGCGCGTATGTGCGATCGGAACCGTACATCCTAAACGAAACGCACGTATGCGGTGTGTGATACGATCGCATTTGCTCAAACACGCCCTCATTAGATTTTGCAAACGCCGTTTAATAGTTCATGAGGCGAATACGTTTGCGTTTATTTTTGATTTTATATTCCACAGCAAAATTATATGGAAGACATCTAACACTTGTCTCGGGGCAAAAGAGAATTTCATATTGTTTTTATTTTTAAGCAACTTTTAATCATCGGTATCTTAAGGGTTTTAATATTTTATTTGCTTTTTAGTTTAATATTTTAGAGAATATTATTGTAACTACATCCACTTGAACCAACGCTTTTAAAAGCGGAAATGATAGTGAATTCTTAGTTTTTTTCGAAGATGTCTTCAAGTTAATAAATTTAGTTACCTACAGAAAAACTATGCACATTTTTTTCATTCTTAGATATGTGTATGTAGTTTTTTAAACTGTTAAATTTCAACTGTAAAAGTAAGTATTATCAACAAAATAATTGGAAAATACTACAAGCAGTTAAAACTTAATAGTTAAGTACATAGTTAACAAAAACGACGATAGTTTGCTCAAAGCATATATTTCGGCTTATACTTACTAAAATTGATTTTAAACAAAATATGTATCGCTATAAAAAGAACAGTCATTGGAAATAATTTGCAATCTTGAAGTGCTCAGAAGTAATGAATAGTCACAATTAAGAAATTCTTGGGCTGCTTGTGTCCGCCACGCAATTTCTCGGATTCCAGCAAGGGTCTCCTGCGATCCGTAATCAGACCGCGGCACTTCATTCAATTAACTTGAGCAGGCGAGTCATGCCGGACGAGGCTGACCCATGTCGTGGCCAACGGTCATAAGGCGTAACTCTCCTAAATGGCTCGGATGAAGCGCCGTCGGCTTGTTTGTAGTGTTTGGTCCCTTCTGACTTTTAGCAAGCGGCTAGACGAGCACCCTGTGGTGTTCTGCTTAGTATAGTCAGTCATCCGAAGGCGATGGGCAAATAGCCAAAAAGGAGTGGATGTAGACAGTCGGGACACACCCGCATACTCTGTGTTGTTGCATGTCGTTGAAATAGATCACATCGATAGATGCCGGGGTCGGGGCGCTTCTTGGGTCATCCCCACAGAGCCGGACCGTAACTATGTCGGTCTGATTGGTTTAATTGGGTCGCTCGAACCATCAAATTCTTCCACGGTCGGTGTTAAGTTGGTCTCTATCATCGACCTCCCTCGCAGTTTTGTGCCGCTGTTCCTGACACGGTGGTAGGTGAGAAAACCGCAAAATTGATTTTTAATTTTGCCAGCTGAGACACTCACGAGAAAGCGACACTTTGCGGCTTTTGAACGGATGTCGTCGTAACGTCTGCGGCGAAATCGCAGTAGGAATTTCTGCAAATGTTATTCCCATTGCTGGTGTGAAATTGATTTCTGCTGCGAGTGGTGAATGCCATTCTTTGTCTACAATTTGAACTGGGTACTTCCGACAGAAATAAGGTAAATCTTTGTAGAAATTTAGGAGGAATAGGTTCCATTTGGATTCGATGTGCCTTAAATTGGTTGGACTGCTTTGGTTGAAAACTATATTCGTATTTTTGTGATTTACTTTATTTGGTTATGTTTGAATTATTTGTAAGGATATTTTGATCGCAATAGAGCTTATGGTTTCAAGCTGCAAAAATTAAAGCACACTTTTTAAATTATAGAGTTTAAGAAAATGATGTAAAAAGTCGATTTTTTTAGTCGACTCTAGAACATCTTTTGAAAAACTAAAATAATATGGACCATTTAAAATAAAATAAGAAATTAGAAACTATTATTTTTGTTTGTTTTTCAAAATATATTTTAAGGGAAGCTTTTTTGAACAATTATAACTATATTCAAATCAGAATCTACAATTAAATATGACCTTCTTCAACAATTCGTTAACATTTTAGTGAACATTCCCAACAGCGTTTCTTTAAAAGTTCCTTGTTAAAAGTCATTAATAGGTAAAAAGATAAGATTTTCCTTACTGTTCGATAAAACATCTAATAATGTGATGGACATACAGAAGTACTGTAATAAATTGAATGGTCAGCATAAATATTGAAACTCATGTGTAAAAAGAATTTCAGAAAAAAATCCAAACTGTTGAATTGTTCCTTTCGTTCGCTTGTCTGGATTGTCCGCGAAAATGGACGAACGGGTGAATGAAAGTTGGGAGTTTAAAGAGGAACTGCCTGTCTGAGGCTGCCGGAGGAACAACGTGCAGGCACAGCACAGTCCCGTGAAGTTGGGTCCGTGCAGTCGCCGAAACAGGATGCACGGCACCTGACGTGAAGCGATTTCGTAATTAAATCGTTTTTTAAATGAGCCGCTGTTCGGTCTAAAAATGAACAGGGCTCTAATAATAGACCGAATTGGCTGGAGCATGAATTGGGATCCAGGAATTTATGCCAGTAAAATTCAATTACGTTCGGAAAATAAAGATGGAAGCGATTTTTGTTGCCTTCTTTAATTTTTGTTTGAGAATTGATTTTATAGCCTCTCTCAAGCTGGTGATTTTTAGTGAAAATTTGGAAAAATATCACTGTAGAGACTAAGGCGGAACTTTCAAGTTTTGAATGGGTTGCAAGAATTTTTCAGATATCTAAGGGCATTTTTGAAGATTTACTTACTTGAATAATAAACCCCACAAGTTCGAGTCGCTCCGCTTGTTCCCTACACGAAGTTTTTACTATCCTAAAAATTAGAATTTAAAAAAGAAAATTACATTTAACATAAGAAGATTTTTTAATGTAAGAAAACAACTAACTAAATATATTTTTTTGTCGTTTTTGTACATTTCCTTATGCGCATGCATTATTAAAATGACGTTTAAGAAATTTAATTAATTAAAATTATTAGGTTCGTAATGTGAATGAAGTAGAGTTTAGGGAAAAAGAGAAGTTATAGAACCTTAAATGTATACCTGATTATTTAGTATAAAATTTCATAACGTGTTTATGTCGAAATAGATCTGTAAATTAATTTTAGAGCAATTGAACAGCATGATTTTTTATTTTAAAATTAGAGAGTGACGCGTTCAAAAATCTTATCTTCCGTGATACTGATTTGAGTGCATGCTTATCCGCAATGCCTTTATGACGCAACTGAATGAAATGGCAACTAAATTAGGGTTAATCAGTGTAATGCCTACAAGGAAAACTGGCCACTAATATTTGCCCTTTATCCTAAAACCATTCTCGAATAAATAAATTTTTTTGCTCGTTAATTCGTCCTTAACATTTTGACGAAAAGAAGCTGTTGCGAATGCACTATAAACATTTTCGCAGCAATTCAATTTGATTTTTGTGTTAAATCCATCATTAATAGGTTGTCAATTTGCTTCCTCATTTCACTGGTTGTAGATCTGAAGTTCTTTTGAAATTTATTTGATTATCTTGCATATTCAAATTTATGGGGCTCGAACCACTAAGTGGACGTCAGGCGTGTTTCGCTGTAACCACAAATCAATTTCCGGCCCATTCTCATAAATCGCATGAGCCATCCAAGCCACAAATAACTCCAATTGAACGTATTACGGTCTATGTGTTTAAGATGGCTCCAGAGAAGTAATTTAAAAGCACAAAGTAGATTGTTGAGTCTTCCTTACAAATTTCTGAGAATACACTTTCCACGCTGTGGCATTGCCATGCTGCCCCTCTTCATGCAGATGAGTTTCTAATTTGGTCGCCTCCCAAAAAAGTCAAGTTCAAGATCTGCCTTAAGGCAAGACAAGGTGGGTGCAAGCGCATCCTAAGACGAAGCATAGCGAGGCCAAATACTACTCTGGTGCAACTGGCATCGACCGGGGTTCCCTAGGGCAGTGGTTGTACCCATCCAATAATTTCTGGTGTAGCTGGATGGATGGATAGCGGCGGCAAAGACTAGCACCCTGTACGCCTCAGACGACGACGACAACGAACGTCTTTGGGATGTCTTATGTCTATTTTTATCATCAGCACGACCACTTGAGCCATCCACCAATTTTAATCGGTCACTGACATCTACGCGGCTCTAGGGGCTGCTAGGGACGCATTTCTATCTTGCATTATTACATCCATTGAAAGTGGCTTAAATGTGCGAGCAGGGACAGGGGATCAAAACCACCTTTTGCTCGTTTTACTGAGATTTACCGAACAAAATAATTTTGTTTTGCTCACTTTACTGCGGAGGAAGGCAGTGGCGACAAAAGGCGCAGACCTGGGTGCCAACGTCGCGATATGTTGAACATGTTGCATATGTGAATATATGTGCCGTTGATTACCTGCATAATGCTATAGGCAGTGCAATACAGGGAACGGTTTCTGCGTGGATTAATCACTCTGCCATGGATTCCTATGACCGTGGATCGAATTAGATCCCCAACCGATGCAGACTGTGATTGATTGAGCGGTGTCTGATGGTCATGTCACTTGATATGGTTGATCGCTTGGGTTTCATTCGTTTCACAAACTCTCTTCAATTTTCTCCAGTTACTTTTAACAAAGGAATTGACGTTTGTGATTTTTGATCATTTTACATTTTTTTCAAATGTGGAATCTATTCCCAGTAAATAAAAAAGGTAGTGTAATAGGCTAATGCTTTTTCGAGAATTGCTCCATATATTTACCTGCATCGATTCTAACCCTTCGTACTATAGGGTCACACTGATATTTTTTTTCAATTGTCAGGTTTTCAAACACTTGATTTGAGTTTACGTAGGCGACAATCAGAAGTAAAATTTGGAACGATTTGATTTCACGTCAACATGAACAGAAGTAGGGACAGGGTAAATTAACATTAGTGGTTGGATCTATTAATTATTCTGCAATCCGTTTGGATACGAATATTTGTGGATATATGTAAAGGAAGATTCTTGTTTAGCTGAAACAAAGTTAGCAAATATGAGTTTTTTCTTAATTTACGAACATTTGCGAAATGAGCGTCGTAGATATTCATTTATGGGCTGCATGACGAAACATGAGTTGGACAATGGACACGCTGGTATTGAAAAATTGGAAGTAGTTTAAGAAAAAATTAACAGGTTTATAGAGAATCTTTGTTCTTTATTAAGTCTTTATTACTGGTTTCCCCGCCCTTTCCAATTTCATATTTTCGTCGATCCAGTTCCTAAATACAGCGACATTGGCGTATACTCCAGGGAATTTTCCCGTATCCTGCACATGTTCCTCCTTTCATGTGTCCTACACTCCTACACAAAACATTTCGTCAGTGATTCTGTAGTCCTCGAAACTCCACCTCCAGATTTGCTTCACTTTTCCTTTGGGATGATTGGGAGGAAAGCAAAATGGAAGGTATCTGGGAAAGCTGTGTAGATTTTGCGTTATACTTAAATAATATTTACAGCATACACCCGAAAATAAAATTCACCTTATTATTGACTTTTTTTTTAAATTGACAACGACTGCATATCTTCTAAAATGTATCATACGTTAAGCACCGTCACAACTATTAAACTTGTACGAACTTTTTATTTTTAATTATGATGTTAGCGGAGTGACCTAGGCTTAAATAAAAAAAATTGTGTATTAAAAAAATTATAGAGAATTCAAAAGAATGCATATTTATTTATTTAAAAATTTGATTTTATAGTATAATATTTGGAACTGTGTCTAACCTCCTTTAATAATATTATAATAAAAATCTTCCTTTATTTTCAGGCATCAATGGATTTACCACCAGACAAAGCGAAGCTGCTGAAGAATTATGACGATGAGAAAAAATGGGATATGATCTGCGATCAGGTTTGTAATTGGAAACCTTTCTCACGTTCTTTTAGTCACATCATTTCTTTTTCCTGTTTATTTTCTCATTTTCTTTTTTTCCTGTACTTGTGCCATTTGTTCGCACATTTTTGTAACGTCGTTTTTTACTTTGGTGATGGTACAAGTTCTTGGGGCTAAAGCCACAACACAGAAGCAACAGCGGTGTCAGTTTCATCTCGATTTAGATCATTGTGCGTACGATGGCACCAGGAGTTCAATGATTCTCTCTCATCTTTCAACTTGATGACATCGATTAGGTCTTCTTGTTTCTCGTTTTTGTCTGACTGGAACAATGACTGATATTAGCGTCAAACTTGGTTATCTTATTTTCTGTGTTATCACTGGAAAGTGATTAAATTTTGTGGTTTGGACACCTTGTGTGATATGACCAACGGTGGTGATTGATTTATTTTGGCGTAGGAGTTTTTTTTTTCTCTACTAAAATTTATTTTATAACACCGTTATGGAAAAGATTTTATTTCGTGTCTTACAAGAATACTACAAAATTTCGCAGTATCTGCGATCCGAATCATTGAATCAAATAAGACTATTTACACTTACGTACTTATTTCGCTTTTTTAATCCCATATCAATTTTTTAAATTTCCTATACATTTTTAATCTCATTACTAAAAGTTCAATCATATTGTGTTCGCTACTTTAGTTGAGCGTTATGTTAAATAAACACTTAAAAAACATCAATTTTTGTTTCGGAAGTGTCCAAAGTATACGTTTTCTTAACAACATTTTTGATTAAGTGGCAAACCATGGATCAATTTGCATATCAAAATCAAAAAGCAATATAATAAAACATTAACGATTTATCAAATCTTTATTGAGAAAACATCGAAGCAGTAATTAGAGCGAATTTGTCGATGGATAAAATATTTAACCATTTAGACATTGACCTTGTTTAGTAAATCTCTTAATTGGATCTGTCTGGATTTACAGATCTCGCAAAATATTGGTCACAAAGGTTTTTATTTGTTAATTATGTACCTTCACAGACCCTGAACTGTCATTTATGCAATTTTATTTTTGGAAAGTCTGCAGCGACCGGTTAATGAATTTAAACTAATTTGTTGTAAACTGTGATTCATGAATGGAATGCCACTGATTTTTTTCCATTCAAGGGCGAATGAGCACAACATAAATGTTTGCATATTTATCAAATAAATTATGCTGCAAAAGGTGCCTCTGCAAATTGCTTTTATTAAAGACTTTCACGAGTTTATATGTATGCTAATTTTATGCGCGAGTTTTGTTCCGCGGTCATTCGTCTCATCTCTAAACAAAGTGGACGAAGTGTGGCGTTTAGACTTTCGAACTTTGGTTAAAATTTCCACATTTTCACAACACATTTGTCACTTTAATGCGACAATTAGAGCCAGACGACCATTCTTTAAAACATTTATAATCATTTCACATTTATAATCGAACCTTTTCAGAGAATACAAGAAAAAAGTTTATTATTTATGTGAAAATTAAATTCGTATAGTGTTATCTGCTATAAAGTAGTATTATCTCCTATCTTTATGATCTGATCTAGTATTTGACCAACAACACAATTCCGCCTAGGTCTTTAGCGAATAAAAATAAAGCATAAATATGTAGACATATTTATATACAAAAATAATGACTATAAAGTAACGACAATGATAAAACTAAATTATGATGTGATTTGGTTTGAAATTTGTTAAATTATAGCCTAGAGACAGTTCTGGTGATGTATGGGATTTTTGTTTGTTTGATTACCTTAATTAATTTCGGTAATTGTCTACAAGTGGAATTCCACCTGTTTTGGGGGTTTAAATATTTTTTAATAATATGAGGCTTTCTCTACTACTACTAGTAATGTGTTTGAGTTCGGGGAGGCAATTTTAACCCTTAAAACTAGCCTCATTCCCTAAACAAAATGTTTTTTTCCATTTCCATGCATATTGGCATGATAATTCACTTGGGGCTTCGCAGTAAACCCGATGGCCTTGACCATGGCACATAAATGATCTTGACCTCGAATTTTTGGTCGGCCGCCCTCCTTCCCGCGGAATATATAAATAGAAAACGTCGTAAATATGTTCATAATAACCGTGTGAAATGAGGTAAGGATGTTATGGGAAAACGGAGGTTGGTTCCACTGATCGAAAACTCTTGAAATTAAGTCGAAGGGTATTAATTAATTATTGTTATATTATAGTTAAATGCATTTCAAGAAATGAAAAACGTGAAAATAAATTACAAATTGTACGTAAGAAATAAAAACGAAGAAAATTAAAACCAGTCTTTATACTTTAAATTATTTAAATTTCAATAGACTTAATTTTTCTTTCTGTTTTTTAAGTTTTTATATTGGACATTAAACTGAATAAAAAGAAATCACTTTGTATAGAAAATTAAGTTATTTCCGCACTATTATAGATTTTACACGAGGTGAGATGCGACGTTTAAATTCTTTGCAAATTGTGACCAAGTATTATTGAAAAAAAGCAAAAGAAAAACAAAAGGTATTCGGGAAAAAATGTAAAAAATGTGTGGCTCAGGTAACAGACATTGTTCAAGCTTTTAAGACAGCGTCATCTATCGTTGGATTGCTTTCGACGGGAACCTGATCTTGGGCCATAAAAACAAGGTGTCAAGATCAATTACCAGGGACACTACGAGTTCATCAAGTGGGAATAGGCGGTTCGATTGAAACCGTGTCAATTACCAGTTAACACCAATTGTTTAAACCAGGGTGAAGAGCGTTAAATTTCGTTCGAAAAGTTCTCAAGTGCGAAGGTTCGTTAAAAAGAATACCTTCACTAAGTGGCTGATTCTTCGAGTGTTGTAATGATGTTCGCACTCATAGTCCGTTATCTCAATTGCAGGCTAATTACAGGCATAAAACTATCTACTGGTAGCTAAATAGAGAGTTTGCTTTGTCTTACGACAGCAAGTGATTTTCTCAATTGGGAATATGCCTAATGAAAGGAAATCTCATTGTACTTAATGGATGAGACACGCTTAGTTCGCTCAGTTGCGACTTCGTCTGAATATTAATTAAGCAGACCTGAAGGACATAAGTCATCTTACCTGTAAAGAAAGCGACGGCGGATGCGTGTTCTTGTTTGCATATTTGTTTAACGTTGTCTTACAAAAGTGCACTGCATGCGTCGCCAACCTGTGGTTACTGGTGATCATGACCGGGGGCATGTAGGAGCCATAACTCGATTACAAATTGCCAACGAAGATCTAAAAGGAGTAAGCGGAACTGGTCAGGAATGTGCAGCATCCCACGAATCTCCGCTTAATTCTATAAGCGTGAAAAGATCATCGCTTTTCCGTAGTTAGCTACTCTCTAACGATTCTGCGCACCTTTAAGTAAGTGGTTGTGGACTGCGCAGCCGATTTAATTCCTCCTCCTGGTCGAACTGGTTTTCCAGCTTCAGATCTCAGACTTTAGACTTTTAAGAACTTATATACGCATGTGGTGAGGAGAGTAAGTGTCTACACATGGAGAAATCCACTAGAATTACGGGCGCTGACTGGAACGTCTTTTCTGGACGTCCTCAGTCCTCTAGCTGAGAAGTATTGAGAAGCAATGAAGTACCCATGACGGTGTCTATTTATAAAATCTTAAGTTGTGCTAGCTACGTGATAATGTTTCCCTAGGGTATCATCAATCACTACAAATGGGAAAACATCAATAGCATATGAGAGATAGAATTCTCGGTGACAATGCTCAGAGGGAGGTGCGTGGGTGGTTATTCAGATTTAATCGCACCATTTGAGTAACTAATTTTTGAATCGATGTAGATTTTCGCTGAGATCGTGACCGCACCGATGATATTAAAGAAGTGTGATCGATCATATACGAGGTCTAAGTACTTTCCAAATGGACAAAACTTGTTAGGGGGCGAATACATTAGTAACATTGCTTGTGTTTGTCTATACCAAACTGAAATATTGAAATTGAATTTTACTTGTATCAAAAAATTTTTTTTTATTTTTTATGATTTAAATGATTTCCCTGTATGTTATTATCTATTTGTATGAGTTTAAAATTTGCAAAATTGACACTTCAAATAAAAGATTTTATGTTCTTGCACCTTGTTTTTGTGAATTTTGACCACAAGTTTTAATTTTTTAGATCTTAAACCAATGATCGATGGATTTTTGGATTTGAAAAGAGAAATAATCATATTTTAAATCGTAAAAAAAATATATATACATATAGTATAGTATTTTCGTTTTGTTTTTGAAAGAGTCTTGTTTTGTTTTGTTTTTAAATTGGAGTGAACTATAACGAAGTATTATTGAGATATTTCTACTTCTGATTTTCAAAATGTAGCTTGAAGAAAAGTGGTTTTAATATTTTTTTGATACTATTAACTGTATGAAAATTTCAGTAAATATTTTTTAAAAATAGTATTTCCAAAATATAATTGGCAAAATTTGCGTATACTTTAAGAGTGTACTTTTTCATTAAATTACAATAAACGAGAAATGTCTAAAACAATAGAAACGTCTTTAAGTTCAGTCACCTAAAAATAGCATAATCAATTTTCTGTTCAACATCACGAATCGTGCTATTCACTTATTTCCAGAAATCGGGGCATATTGCGATAAAGATTGACAAAAGGGAAAGATAAAAACAAACTAAATGCCAGCGACATTATGTAATAGCATTTCAGTATATAAAAAACACCGTCGTCCTCGGAGTCTACCTGAGAATGGGCCGCAATAATTTTTGTAATAATTTTCTTAATGTACGGTGTGGCACTGGTAAAAAACTCCATGCAAAATTTCCTCTTTTGCAGTACGCCTGTAATAAGCAGAAGGTAATGAGAAAAAAACACCAAGGTCGCGCTTGCATTCACCTACTGTTCCAGCTGATCAAAAAGTAACGAGATTGCAAAACAAGTAACCAATTGAATTATCATTTTGCCATTATGATTCGCTTAATCATGTCTTGCACTCTGCTGAATGGAAGCTAAGGATTGCGGTCGGTTTTAATTGCACTTGCGCTGCAGGTAGGCGATAGATAGATAGGAGCCTGGTCGGCACAGACACAGGTGGGCTGTTGAGAGTGAAAATTTCAACCAGTTCCCATATATGCGTTTATTTTTGTCTGCTACGAAATAAAATCAAACGGCGGCGGTGACACAACAGTTGCTTTTTTTTTATCGATCCATGTCTGAAAATAGTGCGAAATTGGGAACTGAAGCGTAAAAAGCGATTTTGAAGAGAATTTCTCTAAATCGATTTCTTTTTTGGAATCCATCCGACCGTTGGATTTAATCGCCGTTACCATTTACGAATGAAATTTATTTTATGCGATTTTATGTTATTTCATATCAGCGCCTAAATGTAATAATTTGATCACTCACGAATATAAGTTTTTTAGATAAATCCTTTGCAGGAGGTATTTTCATTATCTTCATACTGAGCTACAATGGTACAAGCTGGTCGTATACGAGTAGGTATTAAATAGTATGATCTTCGAATAATGAACTAGGAATGTTGTACATGTTTAATTAATTATATTGATTATTTACTGTGTTATATAAACATAAAAAGCATTATTATATTAAAGAAACATAAAGAAAGTGTAATTATATATAAGAAAGAGAAGACTTGTGATATTAATTTTGAAGAATTATTTTCGTTTGCATTAAAATTAATGCCAGTAGAATTATCGAATATAGTGTTGTTTTGTTTTTTCAACACATTTATGTTATATAACCTAAACAAAAGTTAACTTTCCCATGAAGGTTTTTTTTTTTACTTTTTGAAATCAAAAGACTTCTGGTTTGTTCTTAATTAACTAGTGTATAAAAATTGGACTATCGAGTCGTAAATTTTTTCATATGTTTTATTTCTCGATCTCAATAATGTATGGTTTCTGGGGCAATATATGTCAGCGGAGTAATTTATGGTGCACTCTGCCATAATGACGGATGTATTTTTTAATGCACCACATTTCTGATGTTATAACTTTACGTATACATAGCTCTTTATTATAACATTTCTAAAATGCGACGACTTTTGATGTCTCGAGTGTATACGGATGGAACTCGCTGTGAATTCAAGTGGTTGAACATGCCTGGATTGAGGAACGTCTATTCATCGAAAGACCTGCTGCCAAGACGGTACAAGGCACATTGCAGAAGGAAGGTGCCAACTGCCAACCTGACTTGTTCTCCTACCAATTGATACCGGCAGGTATTTATCCGTGCGATTAACGACGGAACCGCTTGCTTTCAGGTTTTCATATGGGTGAATTAAAAGGCACCAAGAAATTACCTCGAGTTGTCTCTTTTGACTCCTCCCATGCCTGGGTTCATCCCATTCAGATGAGTTATGATGCCAGAGGTGAACATGAAGTATTCATGGCTTACGTAACGAGCCCGAGGTTGACGACCTGGCACGTGGGACTAGGCTCAACGGCAGCATCAGATACGAATTATTTTGCTTTCCTTAATTAAAATTGGGAACCTCTTGTAGGCAGCGGCAGCCACCTGATCTTGTCGATATAGTGGCGAGTTTGTTGCAAGTGGTTTCGACATGAAATCACCTCGTAAGAACAGTAAACAAGCAGCCGCCGTGTGCGCGCCCACTAACACCTGAGAGATGGTATCGTCGACATGCTTGGCCAATTTGAAAAAATAATTAGCCTTTGTCTGTTCGTAAGAATTCGCGGTAAGACAGCCATTAACTCTTTATATTATGGAATTTTCAATTTTGCTTTCGATTGATCACGAAAGCGCTTTTTGATTATGTCGTTAATCTCAGAACTCTCCGGCGAGTGGTTTTGATTGGCATCCCGAGGAGAAAAACCTTTTTTACCATGTTTATTTTAGGCGTTTATGGCAGTTTATATTAATTACTTATTTCCGCGTCGCAATTAGTTTCGAAGGAGAAATTAATATAAATTCCTTTATTTCCCGTATTGTTTTTATATTTACCCAGGAAAATCGCGGTATAGACAAATGGAATTAAATGTAGCGAACTTCCAGCTTTGAATTATTAATTCTTAAATTAATAGATACACCTTTTACACAATATCGACTTATATTTAGTTTTGTGTTATAATAAGGAATTGTGATGACACTAGAATTTGTAAATCCTGTTTATTGCGTATTATAAAACTTCTTGGGAGTGTATGCTTTTTTTAAATTTTGTGTCAAAAGTGTTGTTTGGATGTAAAAGACAAAATAATAAATTTTAAGATTTCTCTATTTGTTCGACCGAAAATTATTCAACGAAATTCGGTGGTACCTTTACTAGAATGTAGTTCTAGAACACTCAATTGGCAAGCAGTATATTAATATGATATGTTCTTATTTTGCGTAATTCTTTATACAGATAATAGAAATTATATTCGCGTTTTTAGTATATGTTTATTATAAATTCTAACGCTTCTAGCTCCGAACTTTGCATAGATTTTCTTTTTTGTCTTTAAAAAAATAATAAAATACACGCTACTGGTGAACTCTAAATTTATAAGGTGGAGTATCCTATGTTTCCTTTATTAGTTTATTAGTATTTTATTTTTTTTTTATTATACATAGAACAGCTTGGACATTTTTCTAATCTTTGCACAACATATACGTATGTTTTTTCAGAAGCTTGATATTTTATAACTAATATTTCATACTCCGTGATTGTAAATTTTCTGTCGTCAGTACTTTTATAATAATAAAACTGCTAAATTCTCTGCCTGTAATGATTTAAAATTTCGAAATCTAGGAATTACGCATTAGTTTCGTTTGAATAATTTTTAATAAACATGGGTACTTAAATCATTCTACCTTTTGGAAAACAAACCCAATTTTTTAATTTTCCATATCGTCGATTGCACATTCCGAAAGCAACAACAGAAATTTTCAATTCATAACGAAGGTCTGTCCAAATAAAAAGAACGTAAAATTGTTTTTAATTTGAAACAGAGCCAATTACCCTACAAAGTTTATAGTCCAAGAAGACAATTACGTTGGATTAAATGACAGACGAGCCGCTTCATCCTCATCATGCCATCATCGTCATCAACATCATCGGCACCGAATCGACATCAGCCAGTCCACGTGTGTGCATTTGCGACATTAAGAGCATCAGCTATCGACACATCAAAACTTTGGGCAACATACACGCAGAGGAAAGCTTCATATGCGAACCGTGGTACACATGCCGAGGTACAATAAAAAGTAAAGGTTGGCTGGTTTCGTTCATGCAGGCCATTGCTCACGAGCCGGACGACTCCCATGTGTAAAGTTCATCAATTGGCAAAGGGGCAATATTGACGTCATTAAATCATCAGCGACCAAACTTGTTAGGAGGCGTGAAAAACATCACCAAGTGATGCGGGCATTGCTAAACTAGACATGTGAGTAACACGCCGGACTGGGTCTGACAATTTGCAAAGTTATAAAAAGTTGATTGTCTGGCTGTTTGCTGCCCCATAGGGCTTCGGTCTTATGGGCCATAGGGTGTTTACACGCTGTCACTGATTTACCGCCATCCATTTAAGCGGAAAATCTTGACCCGATCAAAAGGAGCTTGACAAAGTAATCCCATTAGTGCAGTTATCCGTTATACGGGGGATAAATGTGCGAGGCGGGCTCGCGAATCCAAGAGTTACGTTTATAGTGACTATCTTTTTTGAGCTTGCTAATGAGATTAGCGCCTTAATTGGATGTCTCGATATTTTATACGCATGAGAACGGATGAAAACCAGCAGAAAACTATCAATTACACTACAGGCCGTGACACTGCTCAGTACTCAATCAGAACAGAGCAGTCGCCCGGCGGATGATTGCATTCCTCTAAAGGCTGCGCTCGCTTGCCCATATCAAAAGCTAAAGCTGCTACTGGAGAAGTATCTCGAGGTTAGTCTCTTGGATCATGTACAAGTGACCTTAAAGAGTTTTTATACAATAAAAGTTGTTTCCATGAACTTTGGAATTAAGAGTTAACTTCAATTGTGCTTTCAAATCAAGAATTGGTATCAGATTTAGTAGTATTATTCACTTGGCTAATCTTTAATAGAGAATAGGGAAAAATCTAGTTGTTTTTAGAAAATGTTATTATATTTTGATTATCACACTATTGCTAATATGCACCTAGACACAAATATCACTTCCTCCATTTCATAGTTTGTACTAAAATAGTATTGTAAAAGAGGCAATTGTTTTGCGATTTTTCGATAGGATCCAGGGATTTTTGCCTGTTCGATACCGCTTCAACCTAGTAAGAAGATAAATAGATAAACGAAGTAACAGATAATAAAATATAACTTTTATGATTTAGGCGGTCCTTCAAGTAAAGAAATAAATTCATATGCAATTTTTAAAATAGTTGTTTTAATTTTTATATACCATATCAATACGTTTTTGAAAAATATCACACGCTTTATATCTTTAAAGATTGCTTAAGGGTTTAATATCTTTAAAGATTGCTTAAGGGTTTAATATTCTTGTTGTTAGTAAGTATTATATGTAAATAATAATTTACTTTGTACCGCTTATTTGATGAGTAATCTACAACATATTAGTGAATGCCTAACTATTAAAAATATTTGTGTTTATAAATGTCACTAGGAAATCGATAATTGAAAAGTTACTTAATCCCAACGCAAGTAATTAACCAGAACGAAACAAAAAATAAGTTCCACGCCAATAATCTACAATAATTTCGACCTTGAACGGCAATTCAATTGAACCCTAAACCCGAAAATACTTTCGAGTCATGTCTTACTCAGCCGGAAGGCTCGAATTCGTGTATAATTTGATTTGATGATTGAGCGCGCGCACTGGCGAATTTCTTCACTTGACTCCAGAACACGATTTCATTGGGTATTGTCTCGTTGTAAAGATGCTAGACCTAGCAGTAGATAAATGTCGTGTGTCGTTTTCGGTGGCATCCATCCAGACGAGCTCTTGACTCTATTGAGCTCGAGTTATGATCAATTCATCAGAAGAAATGCCACCAGGCATTGCATTTCCCTGGTGATTAAGAATTCTCTGGGAGCAATGTTTTAAGTGGTCCACTTTATCTGTTAAGACTAACCCCTGATTCGTAATTGGTTCCTCGAATTCGTAAGTAGATGGTGTGTGGTTTTCGGATTGGTATTCCAAGATGGTTTGGAGCACACTTCCATCGCATAGTGTGCAACGGTGGCACTCCCGCCATAAGTGTCTACTTTTGGGACCAGGGTAATTGTCCTCATCTAATTATGCGTTCAGTGCCCCATTGAACTCGTGATGTAAAACCGGAGTCGGTTGCTCATTTAAACGCGCTGAATTATTGAAAAGAATAAAAAATTCAGCTCACACCATTGGGTCCAATATCCGGTAGCAATTACAGCTGCAGACGGCCGGGCATTTTTTCTTAAATATTATCATCAAAAATCGTGTGCCGTCCTTTGAACTTTTCCCTCGCGGAAGAATTTCGTTTGGTTTGAATTTAGAGGTTCTGATAAATGGACAAAGGGTGACCAATAACGGCGGCGGCAAACCATCGACCATAAAAGTTTGCCTTTTGGCAAATTGTCCGCTTCCGCTCATCTTGTTATCATTTAATTCTCATCGGACAGTGCGAAGCTGCGATTGCGGTCAGCACTTCCTGTTCGAGCGTTAGCTGCTGTTGTTTGCCGGACTGTTTGCAGACCAAATGAGTCTGATAAATTCATTTGCTGGCACTTGTCCACTTCGAGGAATTAGCCACTCATTTGTCACTTTTTATCTTCTTTACAGGAAAGGGTGCATGCTAAAGATCCGCCGTCGCACTATCTAACTAAACTGAAAACGTACCTGGATCCAAAGGCTTCAAGAAGTCATCGGGTGAGTTATCTTTCAATTTTATAATTATAATTTAAATCCGTTGTAGTTTAAAAAAGGAACAAGCCAGACTGGTTCTCAAAGTATTTCTAAGGCTTTTCGGGAATTGTGTACCATAAGAGCTCTTAGAAATAAAAGCGAATGTTTTGTTTATTTTTTTTTTTAACAGGAAATCTGAAAGCCTGTCCTTGTCGAATTAAAGAAATTATTGAGTACATTAAATTCCTCCTTTCTTAGGCTGCCAATTTGGGAACAAATTCTTTTATAGGGGAACCTGATTTAATACACTTAACAAATACTTTCTGACAAAATATAAAACTTTTCAAACTGAAGTTCTAAAAACTATAATAAAATAATTTTCTACCTTTTTACACGATTTAAAAGATCTAACTGAATTTGGTGAAAAATTTGAATGATGTCCTAATAAAGGCGAAGGTAATATTTATGAAATGTTTATATAAACATCCATGATTTGTTTTAAATTCGTAAATAGAGTTAAATAAATTTTACTGAATCATTTTATACATTTTAGAACCTCAGTTATTAAGCAACTTTTACAGCTATTTTGTTAAATAGCTTTTGTCTTTTAATTATCAATATTTACTAAGTAATAGTATTAAAAGCATCCTAAGAAGAAGTCGTTTAGAAAAGAATAAAAGAGATAAGAAAATTAAATTTTCTTGAGCTAGTACTGGGTAAATATAGCATATATAAAAATTGATAAAGCAGAAAAACGGGATCTTAGTTATGTAGAAAAGTTTCATTTACATAAATCCAGTAGTTTCCGAAAAAAACAAAGATCTACATATACAAGATTATATAACAGACAATCGGAAAAAAAAGTTCAGAGCTGTTTAAGAATGAAATTTTATTTCTTCTGTTTCCAACTTAGAGAAATTTTCTTTCGCATTCTGAAATTTGGAAAGTTATTTAACTTTTATAAGACTCCGTGTTTTTTATAATGCTTATGTCAACCACTTGTTTTTAATTTTTCTTATATTTTTCGGCATTCTTTGTAAAATACTTCAAGGTAAAATTAATTTCTCAATTTAATTCCATATTAACAGAACCCTCGATTTACTACTTGTTGTTTTAAGTGCCGTGTATGAAATTTAAAATTATTACCTCAAATTTATCGCTCTCGTTAAGATCATAAAAACAATGCTTCCGGCACTAATATTAAAATTAACTGGCCGCAAACTGATCTTGCAATGTTGCATTAAGGAAGTGAATGGTAGATTAATAATTAAATTTTATGCAGGTGATATATTCAAAAAATCTTTTCGTATTGGAGTCATAAAGAAATATGGTAGCTAGGAAATGATCTTAAAATGCTGCACGATTCCTATTTTTTTAAATATCTGCAAATAAGTACAATATTTCTGTAGTTCTAATGAATCATCATGAATGAATGAGATACAAATATTAAATAAGCTTAAAATATGCACATATTTGATTTTTTAAGGATGCATACTGGAATTATTCTTTTGTTTTCATAAAATACTAGATTTTAATAAGGAGAATTTAGGAAAAATTGGAACTCGAGTCCTTGGTAACGCCCACTTAGTAGAATACGAAACCTACAAAGTCCATTTTAGTTACGATTTACAGTGTTTTAGTTAAAACAGTTTACAATATTCTAGACCGAGGATTTCTTAAACAAATATTTTATAACCATGGTTAAAGATTTCTCATTTGCGATTTTTGGGTTATTTTTTAAAAACGTTTTATGGACGTACTAAAGATCCGGTATTGTAGATTGTAGATTGTGAGAGGTAGATATAACATTCGCCGCACTTAGGCCATATGGTCCATTGTACATACATACCTCAGAAGAAGATTTGTCAACCTGTTTAATTTCGATGTCCTTCATATGCCGCCAGTCGTTTGATTCGTCTAACAAAACTTATCACTTTGCCAGCTTATCGATGGTGTTTATGTTTTTCCCAAAGACTTCTGCTCGTTCGCGAAAGAATTGAAGACACTCACATATGAAGAGTGTGATTGTTTCGTCCTCAAGTTCGCATGCATATGAAGGCGATTGAATCATTTGTTGTTTAAAAAAGAGTTTGTTGAATCTTCTATGCCTTGTGATAATGCCAATTGTTAGACTAATTTCCGTTATCTTTTATCTGGTATAGTAATCATAAAATACTATAAAAGCTAAATGCGATATCACCTCACAATCTCACCAACTATGGAGGTGTTAATTTCGGTAAAAAATGAAAACTGTTTGACCTCAGCATTCTAGAAATTGGCATTTTTCCAAAGATCGAAATCGTATTCAGTTTCCAATAGACAAATTTTTATGTTGTTTATAATTTGAGTTTCGGAGAACAATTTCCAGATGCTCCTTGAAGAGTAACGCCCTAGAACGCGTCGATGGGCATCAGTGAATGCGATCATTAAACTTTTGCCATAAACAAAGAAGGCATGGTCTAAAAATAGCCGACGCTCCTCTATTTATATCGCAGATACCATAAAACGTCTACCAAAGTAATTAAGCTAATTAAAACGATTTCATAAACACGAAATCCAATTGAGAGCCCTGCAATTGAGGGCATCACTCAGCCCCAGTAGAGACAATAAAGATAATAAAGGGGTCATATTGTTCCAAAGAAATCATTGCCACTAATGGCCATAAATACCTCTAATAATCTTTTGGTTTTCTTCTGTTTTTCCTTTTGCAGAAACGTAAGATCGTCGGGGAATCAACGTCGACGCAAGTTTTGCGTGATCTTGAGATATCTCTGCGGACGAACCACATTGAATGGGTGAAAGAGTTCCTTGATGAACGCAACCATGGCCTAGATGCCCTCGTCGACTATCTTAGCTTTAGGCTACAGATGATGCTGCACGAACAGCGCATCCAGGAGGCTAAAACCGAGTCCGAGGAGCGCCTCAATGCAAACTCCACACTGACATCGTCGGGAAGCAATGAGACCAAAGGTCAGGCCACAAACGGCTTCCTCAGGCCCTCGCTGGGCGATGTGCTCGATAGTCCGAGCATAAAGCGGCGGTCGCGCCATATAGCCAAACTTAACATGGGCGCCTCAACGGATGATATACACGTCTGTATCATGTGCTTGCGCGCGATCATGAATAATAAATATGGCTTCAATATGGTGATCCAGCACCGGGAAGCGATCAATTGCATAGCTCTCAGCCTGATCCATAAGTCTCTGCGGACAAAGGCCCTGGTTCTGGAGCTTTCATCCGCTATCTGCCTGGTTAAGGGAGGTCATGAAATAATCCTTTCGTCCTTTGATAACTTCAAAGAGGTATGTCAGGAGAACCGTCGGTTTCAGACACTTATGGACTACTTCATCAACTACGACGTATTTAACATCGACTTCATGGTAGCGTGCATGCAATTTGTGAACATTGTCGTACACTCTGTCGACGACATGAACTACAGGGTTCATTTGCAGTATGAGTTTACAGCTTTAGGTCTGGATAAATATTTAGAGAAACTGCGACTGACTGAGTCTGAAGACCTCCAGGTGCAAATCTCAGCGTATCTTGATAATGTCTTTGATGTTGCCGCCCTAATGGAGGACTCCGAGACAAAAACGGCTGCCTTAGAGCGGGTGCAAGAGTTAGAAGACGATCTGGGGCGGGCCTTGGACCGAAACGCTGAAATGGAGCGTGAATTTATGTGCAAAATGGCTGAGCTCGATTCTGAATTAAATCAATTGAGGGCTGAGCGTGAAGAATTGCTTCAAGTGAAACGACAGGCTGACGAAGAAGTTAATACCCTTCGTAAGATACTGAAACAAAACGAACAGGAGCTAAGGAACCGTCAGTCGATGCTTGAGAGCAAAAACCTCGAATTGCAGACTTTGACTAAGTCACTACCAAGGTCCGGATCAAGTCAGGAACCGATTCTTAATGGTATTCCCGATTCACCTCTGTCACCATCTTCGCCAACGCTAGCACCACCTCCACCACCACCACCTCCTCCAAAACCACCCTCTGCTCCGACACCGCCACCGCCACCAGTACCACCTCCACCACCCATGAGTGCAGTGAATAGTCCGCGAGAACCTCCCAAACCGCCACCGTTTATGTCGTCATTTGCCCCACCCCCACCAGTCGCTGGTCACATGCCAGCACCCGATGGAGCGATGACGATCAAGAGGAAGGTTCAGACTAAGTACAAACTTCCGACTTTAAACTGGATTGCGCTAAAGCCTAATCAGGTGGGTTGAAAAGTAGTAAATGATCTTTTAGAGGATGCTTAAAAATTTATGAAGATCACATTTGCATTTTTTGATTCACCTTTAAATAAAAAAATTCTATAATTTCATTTTATAGGTACGGGGTACAATTTTCAACGAACTCGATGATGAGAAACTTCACAAGCAAATCGACTTCTCGGATTTCGAAGAAAGGTTCAAAATTGGCATGTGTGGGCCGATTGCCAATGGTACATCGGAGATAGATGGACTTTCGTCATTCCCAAGTAAACGCTTTAAGAAGCAGGAGAATGTCTCTGTTTTGGAGCACACGAGATTAAGAAATATTGGTATGTCTTAAAAATATGCTATTTGTTAAATAGATAGATGTTTATATTTGTTTATAAAAAATCCGACTTATTTTTCAATGCTATTACTATTCTTTTAGCAATATCTCGGCGGAAGCTGGACATGCCAATCGAAGAAGTAATAAATGCTATAAACAGTCTCGACCTGAAGAAGCTCTCTCTGGAAAATGTGGAAATCTTACAAAAGATGGTGCCCACAGATGTTGAGATCAAGGCCTATAAGGAGTACATTGGGGAAAGAAAAGATCAGAATCTGCTGACTGATGAAGACAAATTCATGCTTCAATTGACAAAAGTAGAAAGGATATCATCAAAACTTTCGATTATGAATTACATGGGTAATTTCTTCGACAGTTTGCATCTCATTAGTCCGGTAATTATTTGCTGTATATTAATATTTCATAATGTAATGTATTTCATAACTTGTGTATTTTGCAGCAAATTTATGCCATAACGAACGCATCGAACTCGCTAAAGGCGTCCCGTAAATTTAAGGCAGTTCTTGAGATCGTGCTTGCCTTCGGTAATTATTTGAATAGTAGCAAACGCGGTCCTGCGTACGGTTTTAAGCTGCAGAGTTTAGACACTTTGTTGGATACAAAGTCGACAGACAAGCGGATATGTCTGCTACACTACATTGTAGCTACAATACGGCAAAAGTTCCCCGACCTTTTGAACTTCGACAGTGAGCTATTCTGCATCGACAAAGCCGCACAAGTTTCCCTTGAGAATGTTATAACAGACGTTCACGAGCTTGAGAAAGGAATGGAAATTGTGCGGAAGGAGGCGGACTTAAGGGTAAAAGGCGCCCAGTCGCATATCCTCAAGGACTTCCTCAACAATTCCGAAGAAAAACTAAAAAAAATCCGACAAGACATGAAGAATGCACAGGAGGCATTCAAAGAGTGTGTAGAATACTTCGGCGAATCGGCCAGAAATGCTGATGCGAACGCATTCTTCTCAATGATTGTGCGATTTACGAGGGCTTTTAAGGTGACAATGCAACATGCACTCGTGCTCAATTCAAGTTTAATGGATTCTGTTTTTTTCTTCCTTTTCCGTTGGTGTATTACAGGCTACTGACCAGGAGAATGAACAGCGACGACGACTGGAACAGGCGGCTGCCAGTAAGCGGGAAAATGAGCAGGTGATCCTTAGGAACAAAGTAAATCAAAAGAAACAACAGGTAAATCTCATCAGTATATTCTCATATTTTTTTCGTTTTTCTCGCAGTT
Organism: Proctacanthus coquilletti; assembly: GCA_001932985.1. Classification (NCBI taxonomy): domain Eukaryota; kingdom Metazoa; phylum Arthropoda; class Insecta; order Diptera; family Asilidae; genus Proctacanthus; species Proctacanthus coquilletti. The sequence continues at coordinate 260,707 of MNCL01000078.1, forward strand.
ATTTTTCTTGCTGTAAATATTTGCACTCCTTATCTTTACTTTTGCTGAAGCTCCATTATTATCAAGTACTCACGTCTTTCTGATTTAACGTTTTCCTTAATTTTTTGTAGACTTTTTTAGATGCTTTGGAGCAGGTGTTACGTAGGTAAACGGAACTATTTCTTTTTAGCAATGAAATTAGTGTATGTTTTGTGAAACAGAAAATTTGTTGCTTTAAACCAAACTAAAGTATATTCATTCACATTTTACTCATTCGTGAATATCATGCTAATCCAGTTACCATTTTTATAGTAATTAATTATGACACGGTTGGAAAAATGTTCGTGTTTAAGTGAAATATAATTTATTATGTTAGAATTTATTTGATTAGAATACAATTTAAGAAAAAAGTAATTTTGAGATATTTCGAGGGAAATAGGCGGTTTTTTTTTTTTTTTTTATCAAGATAAGCGCTTACTGATGCGGTGGCAGTAGCGATGCGATAACTTTGGTGAAGTGATGGAATCGCTATTCAAAAATTAGTGTGTTTACTAGTGCGATTAAAAATTTTGCGATAAGCGGTGGTTTGGCAAACCAAAATCAAACCACGGGATGTACAATCTACCGTGTCGTCCCAATTCAATATTAGTGTAAATGAGGAAACAGAAATGATAGGAAATATCCTGTTTTCTAAACTTTTTATATGGTAGATTATAAAGCATTTTTTATTTAAATTTAGGAAATTGTTATCTCTTATTAACCTTGAAATTTTTGTAATATACGAAATATACAAATAAATATTTAGAGTGCAGAGAGCACATCGGAAAAAACTGAAATCATCAGATTACACTTTTCTAGAGTTTATGTTGTACTGCTACGCATTAGCATGTAATCCGAAAAAGTATCCCACCCCTTTCTTACTATTTTTCTCTTTTGACTATATCCGTTTTTGTAATTTGTAACTGCATTAGGCTTCTATGAGGAAAAATACACCTACTCTATTATGCTCTGTTGACACCTTTGATAAGGCTTTTCGAATCTTACGAATCCCATTTTAGCGCTATTCATTTATGGCAGAGAAGATAGTAGTAGTGTTAACGTGAATAATCTTTGGGTTTAAATTGAACGATTACTGCTATTTTAAAATGACTCATTGAAAGTAAAGATGAGAAGTGAGCTTATGTAAGTTGCGCTTTCATTTTTCGTATTCCTAACACTTCACACGTATTTATTTAAATTCTCATTGTAAATAACAACACGGAAAATCTTGGAAGAAGCTCAAGATTGAAAAGGGTGTGATTGTGTGAAAGTAATCTATGTAATAGTGTTTTCAAATATGGAATGAACAATTAAAACTTAAACTTACGATAAGCTAAATTGTAGGGTTTTTCTATTCGACTTTTATTATTTTTGTTTCTTTAGTATTGATTTTCTTGTTTTTCTTTTTATTTCCTACTAGAAATTTGGGTATGTGGCTTCAGATAAGCCCCTAATTCAGAAACAACTCTTTGAAATGGCTTGATGTGTTCTTTCTTTGTACACAGCAAACGAGTAATTGTATCACAAAGCGCATCTCCTATCTTCTACGTACTATTAGTTTGCTCATTATTTTACTCATCTGATTTTCTTCCTCACGACAAATCTTGTCATGTAATCATACCACAGATTGTATCCATTAAATTTTGGTCATATCTCCTGTCACATTTTCTTTGAGCTTAATGTGAAGGTAATGTAAGTGAAATTTTCTTTTTTTCTTTATATCGCATGGGTTTATGTTCTGTATTTTATGCATTTGTGCATTGAGTATTGCAGAAAAAATTATACAACTTTTCAGTTGTTTATAGAATCATTGTTTTATTTTAATTTAATGTTAAATTCTGGATTTAGTGCGTATGCCTCGTTTTGCATGCTTCAAATATAATTTGTTTTCTTTGGTGTGCGTAAAAAATTGGTTGGCTATAAAAAAATTGGTGATGGAAGTTTATAAATTCTTGGTTTCCTTTTATTAACATTTTACTTCTTGGTAGGGCTTACCTGAAATTCGAGTCTGGAAATTGGCAAGTTTGGCAGATTAGTGTAAAATAAACTGGTTTTAGTATGATATATTAGTTCGCTTTAAAATGTTGATACTTGGATATTTCTAATAGATTTTTTTTTTTTAAATGAAGATATAAGTATGCTTTTATATAGAAAAAAAAGTTTAAAAATTATGATATTGAATTCAAAGGCGGCGCAGACTTTTGTAAAACGCTATAACTATTGGAAAATATCGAATGAACTGATTTGCGGACTACTGCTTGTTAACTACGTACTCTCTACTAGGCATAGTTGTAGGTGTAACTCCGGTGTCAGAAACCAAGAAACCTATAAAGTAAAAAAGTAAAACGAATTTGTTGAGCTAAATTTGTTAGTCGTCGTTTTTTGCTTTGCCTATTTTCGCTGCATACTTGGTTGTGTCCTTGGTCTAATGGGAAAAACAAATTTCATATGAAGCATCTATTAAATTTTAACTTTTTCCACAGGAGGCCGTCATAAATGAGCTCAAAAGTAAAACGAATGCCGTTCGAGAAAAGAAGCTGCTTCAGCAAGATGAGGTTTATAACGGAGCACTTGAAGATATCCTTTTGGGTCTTAAGAATGAACCATATCGGCGTGCAGATGCAGTACGTCGTAGCCAACGTCGTCGGATAGATAATAATCGCCTATCACGGACTATGGAAGAACTCGAAGTGTAACTCGGTCTCCAAAGAACGCCTAATATTATCCGATCTAAGATCTTGTCCATATGTTTTGCTGTACCTACATATCATCTATACAAGAACACATGACACTTTGCATATTCGGCACATTCCTTTTTCTGCGTTCTTTCCCACTGATAGGTTCTCTTAATTTCTGACAATGTTTTTCTCTTGGAATTGTTTAGATTCATTTAAGACGCACAACCAATTGCATTTTTGCCTTTACTATTGTATTTTTTCTAGATACGACTAAGTAAAACTAACAAAGAAGCAAACAACTATGAAAAATAGCAAAAGTCTACAAAAGAGGCCTTCTGTTTTTGAAACGAAATTTTACATAACAAAAATTATATATGTATGTGAATCCTAATTTGTAAGAACACGATTGCCATTTTGAGATGATAGATTAGTGAATATTTAATAGTGTAAACAGACGGATGTTTTTGAAACAGATGTGTACATACCACGGGCGGCCAGTAGCATCAGCCCACTCTGTATATATTGGTTTTATATAAGCATTAAATATACGTGTATATGCGATATTTAATTAACATTTTTTACTAATACACGTCGGTGATCTGCGGATTCTCTTTGTATACATGTCATTAGATTTAAGCACACTCTAAACTATGTCGAATTGTGAACATTTCATGAATGACGTTAAACTCATGATATTAACGATAATAAAACTATTTTGTTACGTAATTTTAGGATATATTATTATTATTGTGCGTCCGTCGCAATTAGCTCCCTGTTTTTGTTCATACTTTGTGTTTTGCTCTTATGTGAACATGATACTGTTCCAATACACGCAGGAGTCAATTATATCGACAGACAACCTTCATCCATTCTCTTGTTTCACCCTTTTAGTCAATGAAGATATTTTGTTTGTTAAATATTATTGAGGACTTTTTTTTATTTTTGAATAAAATTTATCGCAAATACAAAAATGTGTTGTTTCAATTACGCTTGTCTTTTATATTTTATTCACTTTTACAACAGATTGTGCCTAGGTCTGCCTTTTATTACAAGAAAATCTGATATATCGTCGATTCATCGATTTTTTATTTCAAATCCTATTGAATTGATTTATTTTGCGGTTTTTTTAATTTGTTGAGAAAATTTCAAATAAATCCCAAAATAAACTTTTCTTATCATAGAGACTTTTTGATTTTACATACACAGGCATTTAAATATTTTGTAATTTTTTCAATGTCAAAAATTCTTCAATATTTAAAACTTGTTGTTGAACAATGAAGTTTACACAATTTTTAAGAATTGTGAAAATAGTTGTTTGTAGATTTTGTCTAAAGTATAATTCTCCTCACTCTGTTTTTTTATAAGCAAAATACTGAATATCACTCTTTTGGAAGCAAACAACTTGGAACGTCCATAAGAATCAAACTTTAGAAGAGAGAGAATTTTTCTTTATTATATTTCTATCTGGCGGATGTGGATATATAAAAGTCAAATTGGTAAAAAAATTCAGTTTATTTTTTACAAAATATATATAATTTGTATAATAGTCATAATGGAAGGCTCCCCGAACTTAAAAAATTACGAATTCTCTAAATTGTCCAATAGCCAGACTCATCATGTGATCTGGAAAATATGAAATTAGGTAGAATTATGTTAATACATTTAAAGAGTTTGATACAAACCAATCAAATTCATTGAACTTTAAGAAGATTATAAATTCTATAATTTTTTATTAAGGGAATGGCCTAAGGGTTTGGGGGAAGAGAGCCTGCTAGGACCAAAGGGGCGGGTAAATGATTTATCACTTAAAAATGATCTTGTGTTAAAACTGGAAGAAAATGGAGAAGATTGAGAACAAGGAAGATATTTGCCGAGAAAATATTATTCTAACTATTCACATACCTTGCTCCTATCCTACTTCTTTCAGGTGAAGGTAAACCTTTGAATTCTAGTTGATTGACTGTAACTGGGAATGGCACCCGAATTGCTTTTCGCACCTTTGAGTTATGATGTTTAAAAGATTCTTTAAGGGGGTAAGTTCGAGATAAGCTCAATGGAGGTACTGTAACATCCCATGCATTGTCTTCGCCACCTTTACTTCTGCTTTTCACTGCATCATTTTTCCGAAGTTGTTTAACGTACTCGGTTGTCTCTTTCCACCAATTTTTGGCACGTGAATCCAAACGTACTTTGGACAAAATTGTATCAGCATCCTAAAATTCAATACAGAATAAAAAATGAAAAGAGCTTAACACCCTTTGGCCTTACCGCTATCAAAAAATCTTCTCCGTGGTACTTGCTATGTCTCGAACAGGTCTTGTCTAAAATATTGAAGATAATGGATTTTGAACTCACAGTTGACAAAGATTGGATATTTGATCTGATAAGGCTAGAGTGTGTTGGTTGATTAATTCGCTCAATCTAGAAGGTAAAACATTTAGTTTAATGATGAAATCCTGGTTTATATAAATGCAAGTTAAAGAATTTTTTATTTAAAATGATACTATTTTAAAATGCAACGATCATCGCAAAATTTTTCGTAAAAAATGGATATCTATTAAGATCCTTTAGTGCTACTTACTACTACACTAGTGCTTACCAGAGTTGCAATATCGTCTTTTTTAATCGACTTCTTTGCACTGTCCGTGTTGTTTTTTGGGCTAGGTTTTTTTTCCACCTTTTTAGACGATTTCGGTTTGGCACTTTTCTTCCTGTCCGCATTGTTGAAGAGACCCCTTGATTCAGCCATTTTTATGAAGAATTTTGCATCTAATCGTGTAATTTGCTTGCGTGTAAGGAGAGACACGTAACAGCCCATTGTGGTAAGATTAAGACACATATCCTGATTAAGACACATATCAGGAACGTCGGCGACCTCAAATTCGTCTGTCTTTGGAACTTTTATATGTGCGGAAATGTCTTCAGTTGACTCTTCAGGATTGGATGCACAGGAATCTTTTGAAGCACCCATTGTGTCTCGTCCAAATTGACCTCCTCTCTTCTCCCTCTTTTCTTGTGGTTTAGCTACTGATGGAATATTGGCTAGTTCAGCTTCAGCGAGTGCCTCAAGACGTTTTTTTTCCTTATAAGCCGCTAAATGTTTCTCAAAAGCACAGCGATTTACAGACTCCACGGCCTGTTGGACCATGTCTTGATTCTCAGAACCGACAATCGAGTGTGTTTCGTACAATACAAATTGTACCTGTGGCCTTGACATAGCCAAGTGTAGGGTTTCGCGCTGTTCCTCTAAAATTTGCGCCACCCGCTTTTTACCTTCTTTATTTATTTCTGATTCTGTAAGAATTTCTAGCATATTGAGATCACCACCTCTGCTGCATATAAGGTCAATGGGATCAGCCACTCCGCTGTACGAGTTAGGAGGCGTTGCGAAGATTCCAACGACCCTTTCTAGAAGAGGGGCTTGGAGTGGAAGAGAGCGAAAATTTTCGGCATATAATCGAATGTTGTCTATTCCAAGATTTTTTATGTACTCCTCATATTGAGGGAGATTTTGCCCAGCCCCGAATGCAATGAAGTCTTTAACACGGTTGATTGAGTGGAAGAGTGCTGCAAGATAAGCTGTGGAGCGTGGGGATGACACATGGGTTTGAACAATATCACCGTCCAATTCGAAGTGGTCCAGCAGTTTGGAAGCGATGGCTGGTGCCAAAGAAAAGGTTCGATCCTGTGAATCATTTAAAAATTATTGTTAATATCTGTCGTGTTTGTTATTCTTCAAAGTGTTTGAACCATTGAAGATATTTGGAAATTTTAGAAGTTTCATTATGTAACATATGTAAATGAAATCACAATTGAAAAATGTTGCATGTGTGGGACAAATCAACATACATTAGCCTTTTAAGACTTGGGTTAAGACTTGGGTAAGTATTCAAAATATACAATATTGAGTTGAAGTTGTAATCTGTAAACCAAAGTCGATTATTTTTGGTACCTCTCATAAGAAATAAGTAATTTGACTATCGTCTATTAATGCAGATACGTTGTCATTTAATCCTTAGCATACGCATATATTTCTTTTTATGTATTTAATACCTTATATAATCGAATACTCTTGCGGTGTTTAAATCTAGACAAATCGGAGAGCAAATGTTCAATTAAAGGGGTGTTCATCCCTTTTTGAAAGGAGTTACTCCACTTAGGAAAAAAATAAATGAGAAATGTTTATCTACATTCACACAATTTGATATAAGAAATACTTTTTTTACTTTTTAATATTACAACTAGTATTTTAATAATAACTTATTATAAATTATCAAAAAAAATTGGGTGTTTGCAAAAATTTGAATACTAGAAAACTTGTGTGTAATAGTAATAAACTTAATATAGCATTAGTTGCTACTGACAAATCCAAGATTAATATAGAATGTAGACATAATAAATAAAATCCTAATAGAGGAAGAAATTTATTCTAATGAGATATTTCTTCACAGTTGAAATTTTTGGGTGTTTGCTGGATTCGAAAACTATTAAATGTTTATGTGATACTGGGATATTAAGCTTGCGTTCCGAAGGAGAATATTTTGAACCAATATCTCAAAAAAAAATAAATAAAATAAGAAACAAAAATTCCATACCTGTAAAATGAAACTATAACTTTTTACAAATTCTGATTTAGCAAATTGACTTCGATCAGCAGGAAGACAGGACATAAAAAGTGGACAGATTTTGTCCCATTTGTATTGGCTAGTTTGTAGAGGTTGTTCTACGTTCATATTTTCTTCAACCTCAGTAAAGCCCATTGAATGTAGTTGCTCTACGGCCAATTCTTTATCTCTGAAGAGACGATAATATATTAATTTAGATTCCACTGTATTGTTACAATTTCTTCGTACTTAATTTTAAAGGGATTTATCCAGCCGCTTACAATTGGATTAGTAGCAGCTATTGCGACTTTTTCATCTTGCAAATGAATAGGCAACAGTTGGGAAAGACGGAGAGCACCGCTTTTTATTCTCAGTCTTGAAATGGCAGCAGCTAAGCGGATTCGGTGTTTCCATAAACAACTTGCTATATCTAAAAGTTAATATTTGTTGTGCGATACAATAAATTTATGAGTAAATTTTACAGTCCAGATGAGCCTCTTGGTACATTGTATTTTCCTTGACAACTTCTTCAGATGGACGTTTTAGGAAATGTCGTGCATACAGTTCGAATAACATTAGCCAAACTCGATTTTCATCGTTTCGGAGCTGCAACGAGAGTGATTTTTAAATTTTAATTGCTATTTATTAGAAAAAAAACTAATAGATTCAATTTTTATTGAACCATAAGGTTAAAGTGTAAGAATATGATTACCCTATTTACATGTTTTATTTTCTATGTTAATTTTGAAATCTGTACATGTTGTATGCATATGTTAAACGAAACGTGGGTAACAAATAATTAAATATTATTTTTCTATATTTTTTATTATGGAAAAGCCAAAACAATGATTTTCACGATGGATGCATGATTGTTGGTATAAAATACTTCATCCTGTAAATTAGACCTAACCAATTACGATAGTTAGTTCAGATGGTCAGTTATAATGCCGATTATATTTTGCTACCTTTTTGCATATTCGTTATTTTATTAAGATTAAAGATTAAAATTCAGAAAACATGATGATTAAATGTTATAAATGAACGTACAGTGAACTAAAGCTCCATTTCGATCACCTAAGCATGTAAACATTTTAAGAGTATTACCTGTGTTCTCATACACGTAACACACCATCATAACAATAAAAAGTCTACTTACCTGGGGGAAATGTGCGTAAAATGCTACATCGTGCAAAGTCTGCATCAACACGTGCTTGTCTGCAAAAAGGAAAAATAAATGTTTATGCCTGGTCGGATTAATGGGTAATTGACATGCAAAGCGAATAATTCGAGAATCAATTCGTATCCTAACAAGGCGTAAAATTACTTTCACCCTAACCTCATGAGGAATTTTCTGAGGGGGACTAGTCAAGTAGATATTTATTGAGGTAAGCCAAGCGATCGATGGAAATAATCTTCAAAATCCGCAGACATCAAAAGCACAGGTCCTTAGTATCAAAAGTTCACCCTATTTATTTCAACGAAATCCTTAAAATACTTCAAGGGAAAGATCGCAAACTTGTGGCATTAATTAGTTTTTTCAACAAGCCTATAAAAGATTTCGAATAGTTCGAGAATTCTGTTGAATTGGTTGATTGGGGAACTGGGTCACTATGGTAGAAGTTCAGCTGCTTAAAGCGGAAGTTTGCAATTCATTGGAAGACAATAACGATATTGTCCTTGTTAGGAATCGATAACCACCCTTTAAGAGTATATATTTGCAGAAAATGTCTTTGATTCCCAACCATCGGGTACTGTTGTGACAATGCCAGGACTTATGGAACCTCCTTGAAGAGCTATTTCGATGGTAACTGCACGATAGAAAATTTACTGTTATTTTTAGTTTGTTGTATTCGATCTGGAATACATTTCACGGGGTACACGAATGACATCGTACATACAGAGCTGTGGGGTTCTAAAAGTTAGTTTTCCAATAAAATGAATTCAGTAACCTCAATCCAAAATGTCCTGCTTTTTAGCTAATGTCTTATGTTACATTCACTGAATTATGGTTCAGATGACTTTGGTTATGCACGATAGCAAATTATACCTTATTTAAAAGTTCAGATAATTTTTAGGGATTATAAAAAGTTTGGCTAGGACAGGATTGCATACAATACCTTGGGGTAAATTATATCGTGACAAAAAAACAAATATACTACAAATCCAGTAATTTTTTCCTCAATTAAAAACCAATTTATTTTCTAGTATAAAACAGTTTTAAATAGTTGAGGGATTGATTGGCAAACATTTATCTCCATTTTAGGAAATAGACAAACAAGTAAAAGGAGAAACGAGATTTGTAAACTCTAGTTATAGAAACTAGATGAAATTTTATGTATGCCAATCTCATTAAACCGATGCTGATAAAATATATCATTTGGCCATTCTGAAATTTCTAAAATTTTTCAAATTCAGTGGTCATATGGATTTAGGACAATCAATTGAAACCTTTGTAAATCCATTAAAATTTCGCTGTTATAAAAATAATAAGTTTATACACGTATATTTACTGTACTCCTAATTATAACATTAGTAAGAAAGTGTTACTTACATCGGAAAACATCAAAAATCAATGAGTAAACTTTTCTCATCTCGTGTTCATTATCAAATGTTACAGGCGTTGGTGGCTTTTTGAGTAGTTTTCCCGCTTTGCATATTGTTTCCAAACTCCATACTCCGAGCAGATTGATATCAATAAATTCGATGGGTTGATCTGCAATACATTTGCCCCTTTGCTTTTGATCCACATTGCCTGTTCTGTCTGGTGAAATAGATCGGAGAATATCGTCAGAACTCCACACCGGTTTCTCCGTTTTAGTTTCCACATCTTCCAAAGCACTGTCGGACATTTTATAGTAAAATATGTTAGATATCTAGTGTGTACTTTCCTTCAAATATTTTAAAAACTATGGCGACAAAAGAGGTTTTTCTTATATGATTCTTTGGGATTCATCTCATTAAAAAAATTGAACAGCATTTCTTATTTTTCTGTTTTGAAATTTTGAATTTGTGCTTAATTTGCTTTCTCGGTGATATTAGCCGACAGATGATTCAATGAATAATTTTTAAATCTGCCAGCACTTTTACAAAATGTAAAGCAAACAAAACGGGTGTTTCCGTTCCCCTTTTTCTTCAAGAAGTATTAAATACGTTGCTTTTTGTATAATTTTTTCAAGTGATAGCAGAAATATTTGGTTATAATTTGTAGCACTCTTAAATATAAAGCGAAAATTCTTCACGTTGTACAAATATAATTTTTGGCACTTGACAACAGATGCAATCTTCAACAAGGCTTGCTTAGTTCTTAAATATAAAACTGGCCCCTCAAAATGAATTCCACATTGGATACTAACATGCCACTTTCGATAGCCCTGTTGATCTTCCTCTGAACGTCTAGCAGTCTGTAGTAGATTTTCTCCTGCCAATCTGCATCGCTAGGTAGGTACACGAAATCTTTGGGTAGTGGTCCTTCTAGATTGCGCTTCTCCTCTTCGGCTGTTACTATTTCTTTCAAGGTTTCTGGATAAACCGAAAAGATTTTAGCTACGCGAGCCGGAGCTACCTTGGACATAACGCGACATGGATGTTTGAGAGAAAGTAGAAACCGACGAGGTGACGGAAGTGGAAAACCTTAAGAAAACTCGAAAGCAAACTGCTGCCCTCGCAGGGCGACCGCCCAATTCCCAACTAGTGCTACTACTCTTCGCGGGATTCGTTCGAGCACTGAAGAAAGTCGGCTAACAAGCGAAAGTTATAGGGTTATTTTAGCCAAGTAGCGTGTCTACTGTCTTCCGAAGTCTGCATGTTGTCTTTTTTAGTTTGGGTGGCTTACCTTACAAGACAAACCCGTGCGCCCTACCGCATTACGTGCCGCCTTATCGTAGGACACCTACTGGGTTCTTGGCAGCGGAACACGACCATGGAGACGGTGGGTTCAGGTAGAGCAAATTTGTCAAATGTGGGAACAATTTCAGGTGAAAACCTAATTTTGCTTTCGGCCATACCTGGAACATTTCGTGTCGATTTTCGCCAAGAAAAAGTACAAAAGCGCTACAGGTGTTGCCTTCTTAATTGAAGTTAATCCGTGAAGCATTGTAACGCCCTCGCAGTTGTGTACGGCGTTAAGTCGTTCAAGTTATGAGTGCTCTGCATGCGAGCGTTCAAGCGTTACCGTGATTTTCACGTGTTTCAAATGCGATCGACACCTTCGTCTGGATGCGGCTCCAGTTTTTACAAACTTTTCAGCTGCAAGGCGAACTTTGCGCGTTTTCATCGAACAGCTGAATTTATGAAATTCTTCTTTCGGAGTTTTGTGAAACTTTGATAGAGCGTTCAATTCCAGTGCGAAAGAGGAGCATTCAGCATGCATCCAAAAAACCTTCACTAGAAGTTTTGCGTAGTACGAAAGTATTCCTGGTGAGTGTCATCATAAGCCAAAAGAATTATTGTAGTACTACTTAAACATGGTAATAAGAACGAAATAAAACTTTAAATTGCTTTTGAAAATTCGTGCAAATACTCTTTAGTTTTTGTGATTTATTAATTTAAGGAAATTAAACAACCTTTCCCACTTCAATAAAAAATCTACAAACGAGAAAAACTATTTCAAAATTTTATCCAATTTCACATTCTTTCCGAGTCCAACCCACTGCAGATCAGAAGTAGTTTAATTATAAATTGAGCCGTTTATTTTGAAGGTGACCTAAGTTCACTTTTTAGAAAATTTCTATTTCAGTCAGTTTTAGCTTTGGTTTTAGTTTTTATGTAAAAATAGGTTAAAATAATATAAAATGAAATTCTTTTTTAAAATGAACTTTCGAAACAAACGGCTCAAATTCAGTTGACCGTGAATTTGTAGTCTAATTTTATTTAATATATTCCTTAAATTTCACTAAAAAGGGCTTTACTCGATTTTGAGGTAGGATAATTTAATTTTATGATTTCATGTTTCAAACTTGATGCACCAAAGTGCAATAATTCAATTCAGAAAAACCAGATTTTTGGAAAGAGAAAATCTTTCTCTAAAAAATGATACCATTTTTAAATTTTTTAAAATATTCATTATGACTTAAATTTGCTTTTAAAAAATGACATGTGTGTTCACCCATTTTGTCTATTTTGAACAGTCGTCGAGAATTCCGTCTTCTTGCAAATGAGTCTTCAAAAACTTGTTTGAGATTAAGATTTCATTAAAACAATACTTTTATCATTCTTTCTAAATTATTAATTTGGCAAACAGCACCTTGGAAAAGGTTTGAAAAACCTTGATTAAACTTACTAGTACTACGTTTTTTTTCTTTAATTCAATTTCGATTAAACGTACTTTGTTCGTTCCTAAAATTTCAAAACTTATTTAAATATTCTAGTCCTCTTGCAAAAGAAGCATAGTGTGCCTATGTGTGTGCAAAGTGAAACAAGATCAGTGCGAAATCAGTTTTGTAGGCTGGTTAGTATGGAAATCACAGAAAGTGACCATGCCCACTCACGGCCTCTGCTGAAATGGTGCTATTAAATTGAATATTCAAGTCAGAGAGAGAATCAAGGGTAACGCATTTTATTTAGTTTTACATACTATCAGGAAAATCGATCTAAAAATAAATTCGCTTTCATTTCATTGTTCTGCAGTGCGTCGATAGATAACTAAGTGGAGCCATGTGTGAATATGCGTTTTTCAGCACGATAACAACCCTCTGGCAGAGCCCGCCTTGGATTGAACTGCTGGAACATGGACGGCGATGTGGTAATCAAAACACAAGTAACAAGCATAAGATGCGAAATGAGAAATAACCGGCTTTGGGTTGTATTTGTGGACGTGCAAGGCGTGTTATGTTCAGTTGATTGCCACATTTTGGACAGACGTTTTTTGATCGCAGGCCGTCTGAATTTGCCTTTAGTTTGAGTGTTTCAATAAGTTTTATTATTCCTGTCTTTCGTGGTGCAGTCTTGCAAAATGTCCGCTCAATCGAGTTCGCATTTTCCAACAAATCCACCCAGGCAGATGCCCTGTCCGCACTGGAAGCATTTTCCCATTCATCCGACAGAGAAGCAGGACTCGCCGCCTTTGAAGTATCCGACGTACTGCGAGATCTGCCACCAGCAGGAGGATTTGTTTACAAAGAATTTGCCAACATCTGAGGCCAATAAATGTAATAAGAAAGACTAAGTATAGTGTTTAATTCTCGGGTGATTCAGAGTAGTTGGAAGCAAACAGATCTCTCTCTCAGAGACGCTTTTCATGACACAGAGTTCGTTTACCTGATTTCCGTTTTACTCACTATAGATAATAATTCTATGGATTTTTGTAAAAATTACGAGATATTTAATTTCATTAATTAAAATCGTTTAGAATTAATCCTCTATTAAAAGGGAAGAGTGTTCGTTGAGCAACACTATAATGCATTGCTTTCACTGTAAGATAGTAAAAATAACAAGAAACGCGCAGAACTTCCAGAACAGTTAACTAAAACGATAAAATGAGAAATATTCTTTAAATGTAGAAGTCTTCAAATTTTAATTATTCACGAAAAGGAAACCATTTACAAATTTTGGTTTTCTTTAGACGGAATTAAATTTTACACGCTTTTGCAGGGAGTGTGCTCTTTGAAGTCCATTGGTGTACCAATTTCTACACCATCAATTTGAAATATAACATTAAAAAACATGACATAATTTTTAATTAGATATGCGGGGTTACACAATAGTTGTAAGTAATCATAAAAACGAGCCATGCAGTCTCAGATAATTCCGGTGTACATTTTAAAATTTTTATTACGAGGAAAATAATACTGCTGAAAGTTGGACATAGTTGTCCAAGCAAATAGTGTGAAAAATTTAGAAATAAAATATCTATATATTAGCATTTTTCTATAATACCTATTTAAAGTTTTAACAAAATACTCCTTTCTGAGAGTTCGTTAATTAATCGTTTGATTAATTTTTAATGCAAAATTGATGCTTTCCTATAAAAAGATTTCAAATTTCATACGTGCATGATGGAAAACGAACATTTAATAAGTGGTATTTCATAAAGCGGCAACGGATCTAATTGACAAATCTGGTGTTTGTTGCTCTTTATGTGCTGCTTTTTTTTTAATTTCAATCAGAAATAATTAATAATTGCAGAAGCTTAGTGCTCTTAGAGAAAATTTGCTCTTAAGTTTCTTCAGAAGGTTCGATTTATTAGAAAATCAGAAAAGCTTAGACATTCTCTCTCCACGTAAGCCGTGCACTTGAAACTGTACTCCGATCATTCTAAGCTTAGTACTGGAACTAGTTCACCACTTGCAGTGTTTGTCGTAAGTGCGAGCGGATTTCAACTGGACGATATGATAAGGGGTGATACTAAAGCTCTAACTGAGTATTGGCATTTTTAGATCCCATCATGGAAGAAGAGAAGAAGAATCTTGTAAGATTTCCGATGAGCTACTGTCGTAGATTGCCTTGCGTCCATTGGAAAAAATTTCCAGTTAAGCTGAGCCACAACGGCGACATTGCAGGTGAGGTTTGTAACGACTGCGTCTACGAACCACCACCCCCAGCAGTAGACGAGAGTAAGGAAATCACCTACAATTTCATTTATCGCCACCCAAGATCAATGGCATCCAAGCCGCAGTAAAAGTGTTCAGTGTTGTTGTTTGTTATCTTGTATTAAACTTAGAATTATTCTGGTTGAAATTGTGATAGTATTCAATACTACAGTTTATCTTCTGTCAGGTTTTTTTGATGATACGAGAATTACGCTGTACATTACGTTAATTTATCTGAAAATTAAGTTTTGTTGAGTTTTTTGTTGCATTTTTGTTTTTGAGTTTTCCATTGATATCCTTTGAAATAATATTTGTTGAATTTTTTGTTTTCTATTCATTATAGGTCCCTTGAATTGCGTTGATCTTTTTCAACAAAGTGCTTGTTTCGGTATTATTTGTGCAGGACAATGCTATGGTTGGAAGAAAAAGTACATATCTTCTATTGCATGTAGGTTCCTTAAATTCGGAAATTAAAATGAAATTATTTTTTCTTAGTTATAAGATTTGTATATTATTTATTTACTAAACTTAAACCGAACTTAATCAGAAACCATTTTTAGGGACCTTACGTGTCGTAGCTCAAGAGTATGGCTTATTTTTTCTATAAACTTTCCATTGAATATTAATCATGTTTTGTGTTAATCATACGTAAAAATGAGCAGGGAGCTTTTTGGTGTTGTCGGTTAAAGTTTCCAGGAGTCTGTGAAGGCGATTTTAAAATATTACTATCACTAAATGATGTTTTGGATAAATCAGCAAAGCACTTTGGGCTTTGTCACTTTCTTTAAACCAATAATCAATTTTAATGACAAATGTCGATTAGGCTAGCATTTACGTACGCTCATAATTTCCCATTTGTATTTACAAAACTTATGCTAAATACTTGTGTGATCAAATGTCTACGAACAGACCACCCGCAATAATTTCCGAGTGTTGAACGCGATTATTTATAGAAAGCTTTCTTCGTTACGTTAACACAGAAATAATAAAAATTTGTGCTCTTGATAAGCAAAGCCTTTGATAATGAAATCTGGGGTTACTCAAGAAAGTCGCTTTTAATTCAGTAAAGTGAAATACCTTTGGCTGAAACGATTCACCTGCAAGTAATGGCGTCCACTGTAAATATACGGCCGCCAAAAAAGTGCGAATATGAGGCTATAGTTCGGGGTCTGGAAGAATGGTACTGGCCCTATGAGCCCCTATCGATTGGATATAGAGTAAAAACACCGTCACCGGTCGAAAAACATCTATATAGGGGTTTGATAGATGAGCATGATCTGACACTTGTGGCTACAGTTCCCGATGAGAACGAAAAAATTGTAGGGCTCCTAATCAATGCCCCTAATTATCCCAACATAATCGAAGAAATCATTGGAAAAGTGAGTGATACAATGGATGAGCGACTTCAAGCCTTGCTGACCATTATGTCTGCATTAGAAGGATCCGAAAATATTTTCGAAAAGTTCAAGGTAGAAAAATCGTTTCAACTTGTCGCTGTTGCGGTCGATCCCGCGATGAGGGGCAGAAGTATTGGTTACAAACTGTTTGAAAGCGCTTTCGCAATGGCAAAGAATTTGGGTTACGCACTTGCAAGTGTGGACTGTACTAGCAAATTTTCGACTAACATAGCTAAGCAACATAACATGACGCCTATATCATCCATTGAGTACAAGGAGTACAAGGATTCAGAGGGTAATCAAGTATTTTCACCGCCTCCAGAGCATACACATATGACGATGTTTATAAAAGAATTGTAATATATCACAAACAAGTAGTGCAATAAAGATAATCTTAATTTGTAGTGATGCAAATTAGTAATTGATCAAGTTTAATCAATGTCTATGTCTATAAATGCCTACTTTTTTACCTAGCATTTATTATATATCTAAATCTTTTTAATTTTTGTCATTTAATTACCCCTTGCTGTAATTTGGGACCTAATGTAAGTTAGATGATCAATTGAATGCCAATATAATCTTGAAAACATATTACATAAACCATAAAAAAATTATTAAAATACCACGAAACTCGACTTCGGTGGTCTCACATTAACTTAGAAGATAAAAACAAGATATTTTTGAATAAAGCTTGCGATTGCGACTTGACACGGCGAGCCAGTTTAAGTTTAAGTTATCTGTTATATAATTCTATTTATGACTTCATATTAATCATGGCATTGAACACTCATTTAATAAGCACCATCAAATGAATGAACTTCCATTTTACAATCCCATAAATAAGCTACCCCTATTTAGGGTAATAGCGACTTCGGTCCCGAGGTCTTCTTTGGTTTGCAGTTAAAGTCGAATGCAAATATTCTTGCGCTTGGTAACATTAGTAGTAGTAAGAGTTAAAATTATACTTAAGTAGACCTGTTCTGAAAATCGATTGTGACAAAATTGACAAAATAAGAAGAATTGTTTTTCTAGGTAATTCCGAAAAAAAAATCTCTTCAAATTATGAATCATTGATTTTCTGCTTTACTTCGTTTTTATATATGAATTATCAAAATCAATCAAATTCGTGAAATTTCATAAAATGAGGTGAATGAGTTTTATGAAGCTAAGTTATTTCTTCGTTTGTTTGTTCTTATAAATATGTGTGATGAAAAAAGAAAAAGGAATGTTCTAGAAAATAAATGGAAATGGCTTAGGAATAAGAAAAGAAACGCAAAGTGTAAAATATTCAATAAGTATATATTTTGATTTTCTCCAAGGTGGGGTGCGACCATTTGGTCTTTTAATACGTAATTACACGATATCTGAACTGTAATTTTCCTTGACTAGATAAAAATAATCAAATGCAGATATGTATAACAAAATTCGGAACTACATCTAATATTTGGTAAAATCTACTTTGGCAGAAGTTAACTAGTTTTCTTAAATAAAAATGTCAACATTTTTAAATCTAAGTGATCTGTATTATTGTTCCTCCACCATGTAAATGAAAAATAATTAAAAATTAAGACCTTTTTAGTTAGTAAAATACTTAAGAAAATAGGAAAAGCAATGGCTTGTTCATATGGCAAGATTAAGTAGTAAATGTTACTTTTCAGAAAGCAAAATTAAATCTAAGAAAAATAATTCATACTAGATAAATTAATTCTCGGTCTCATTTTTTGTGTAGGTCCATGCTAGATCGTCAAGAATCTTTTCGATGGGGGCGTCTTTCAAGGTGTTCATTGATTGTTCTGGAATTGTCCACTCCAGAAATTCTTTGATATTTACCTTAAAACGGTCGAGATCGCTCAAATTTGGATCGCTTACAAATTTTTTACCAGCTAATTTCAATGCATCCATGATAATGTTGTCAATAAGGCGTTTTTCGAAGCCCAATTGCACCAGCCGCTCTTTGGTCGAAATCTTTTTAAGTAGGACAACAGTAAGTAGTCTCAATTTAGACAAATTGGCAGCTTCCTCTGCCTCGATTAACGCCTTTTCTTTTGAAACCACAGGAGTAGGCGTAGAACAGTGGTTCTCGCAATGGTTGCGTAAATCCGCTTTCGTTTTAAAAAATTCTTGACATCCCTCACACATGTATGGTTTACTTTTAAGATGAATGGTTCTCATGTGCGTTTTTAAATGAGCGAGTTGTGAAAATGCGAGTCCTTTTACTTTACAAAGAAGGCACTGAAAAGGTTTTTCGCCGGTATGTTTGCGGATATGTAGTTTTAAGACACTCGAATGTGCGAAGGCTCGCCAGCAAACCTATTGTATTATTTTAATGAATAACATACAAATAAATGTAAATAGAGTAAAATTGCCAAACCTGACAACGATATGGTCTCTCGCCTGAGTGTATCCTCTGATGAACATTTAGCTGCGACTTCTGGCAAAACTGTGCCCCACAAACCTCGCACCCGAAGGGTCGAACATTCGCGTGTACTTTCATATGCTGATCTAAATGCCCTTTCAGGGATTTTTTGCAGACATCGCAATTAAGGGTTTTGGATTGCATATGAACGCCTACAAGATGTCGTCTTAAATCCTCCGATCTAAAAAATACTTTGCTGCAAATTTCGCAATTGTACTTTTGCTCATCGGTGTGAATTTTGGCGTGTAATCGCAAATTGCCCAGCGAGGCAAATGAGGCAGTGCATTTGTCGCAAGTGTGCTTGTTACCACCTGCATGGGTTATTAAATGCTGCTTCAACTATAATAAGAAAAAAACTATAGTATAGTTAACATTATTCATATAACAAATGGAGAACTCAGATATAATTTTCAAGATCTTTTAGCCTTTCACGACTTTATTAGGCGTAAAGTTATTATTTTGCAATTCAGCAATTTTCACAATCAATTTTTAATCCATTCTTCTATTCTTTTCTCTCCAACACCCATTCTTTCAACCTGCAGTGGGGCATTGGTTGCAGTCAACGCACCTATAGGTTTCGAGATTTCTTTA
Source organism: Proctacanthus coquilletti (assembly GCA_001932985.1). NCBI lineage: Eukaryota > Metazoa > Arthropoda > Insecta > Diptera > Asilidae > Proctacanthus > Proctacanthus coquilletti. Next base: position 279,937 of record MNCL01000078.1, read on the forward strand.
AAGCCTAGCTTCTTTCATGTCCAAAATAGGGCTATGACATTGTTTTGCGTTGCGGGCATTTAGACGGGATATTGCTTCACAACGAACAAAACTACGGTAGTGTATCGATACAAGTTACGGGAAATCTTTAATTTATAACTCTGTAAATGCCATCTGTTAGGATACAAGTAGTTTGGAAAAAATACAATTACAACATTGTAAACAACTAGATAAATTATAATGGATCAACTGGCGCTATTTCCACGATTGTTAATATTTTTACGCTTGAATAAATAGATTTAAGATACCGTGCCGATGACCGAAAATGATCATGATGATCAATGATTTGTAAAATCACATATTGAAGCAAACCTACTGGAAAAACTCTACATAATTTGTATAAAAAAAGATTTATAGATGCCTGAAACAACAGGCATTGATAATGACCTGTTTTACATGTCGTTGTGGAAGTCTTTAAGTTCTAGGGCCTATGTCCGTTAAGGTTCACTATATAAAGCAAAATTAAGTATGGAAATTTTAAGATGAAGTTTTAAATTTCGAGAAAACCAAAACTACGTGTTTTACATCCTTATAGATTTTATATAAACAAATTTAACGATCTGCTGAATTCAAGTAAAAATATTCTGCTGGTATTTATAAAGGACAAGACAATACTAACCAAAAACTTTATGTTTTACGTGAATGCTTCTTTTCCCAATTTGTGGCGCAAAGGAGAAAAATAGACAATCTTCAAGTTAACGCTTTTTCAGAAAATCTAATCTTGTTTCTATATTATATAATATTTTATTTTCATTTCATTCGTGTGATCTTTTAGAAAATCTTAAAACAGAAACTCTGATGAAAAGAGGAGAGGAAAAAATCTTTAGTACGAACATTGATATATTGAAGTATTGAAAAGAAAGATAACCACCACTCTGATTATTTAGAATATAGAACTTCTAGAGATTTTAACCGAGGTGCAGTTTGGTTCTTTGACACCTTTTACTTCATCAACATATTCTTGTTATTATTTATAATGCCTTATTATTACTACATTATATTTCTAGTTCTCTATTTGTTATAATTTATTAGTGATATAACTAAAAACTAATGAAAATAAATGTAAACTCATAACTTACTTGGCCTCCTCTAGAAAATGTCTTTGGACATGATGGACAACTATACGGCTTTTGCCCCAGATGGACTCTCATGTGGAGTCTTAGACGCTCCTTAATTGGGAACTTCTTCTCGCAATACTCGCAAGCGAACTGTTCGTCTGTTCCATGGATGGCCGCGACGTGGTTCTTCAAACATACAGCCTGTCGAAATTTTTTGTCACAGAACTGGCAGGGAAAAGGACGTTCACCCGTGTGGATGAGAAGATGTTTCCTTAAATCACTGTTCCCCAGAAAATGCTTCTGACAAACACTGCAAATATACTGCTTCGGTTCGTTTTTCTTTTTCCGCGAGGATTTTCTTTTTTTTTTCGATGTTAATTTTGAGGCCTTGGTTTCCGTTTCAGTTTCCAGGTCATTTTTAACTGATGTATTACCTAGAGAACTGCTTGAATGCGCGGAAAGTGATATGGCACTGTCAGTTAACGAAAGACAGGACTCTTCTTTAACGCGAAACGATTGCTTTCGCTTGGATCTGGTGCTTTCCGCTTTCATTATTAATATTATGTTTTGTTTTTGTAAACTTAGGCAGACTTAACACTACAATCGATCTACGTCAAACCACCACCATATCACTAAATGGCACTATAGCTGAAGGAAGTTTATCCTGTTTTATTGCACTATAAGTGTTTTTTTGTTAGCACAAAAAGCTTGCAGCCGCCACCATTTTCACGTAATGTTCCTTACGTAGAATTAAGAACAGAAGAGTGAAAATAAGTGCCTGGAGAAAGACTAACTAGGAGCTTCCAAAACCCTCGTGTTAGTCTGATTGCGATTCATGAATGCATCATTTACTCATTGTCAGTGAACAAAAAATACAGAAAAATACAAATTTTATAAATAATTCATGCAGTTTTACGTTACTTTTTGGTTTCGACTTTGGCTTATTCTACAAGAGGTCAGTCGAGGGTTACCATTTGCTCGGTTCGGTCTTAGTGGCAATGAATTTAACCCAATCGTTGTCTATGCCATATCATGAAATTTTCCAACTCGTTTACTACTTTAAGAATGTCATGAAAATTGTGCTTTTCAAATATTATATTACATTCGGTTACGATCAAATAGTATTTTATGATTCCATAGTACGCACACAGCTATTTTTAATATTATTTTAATTTAATTTTTCCAGTTCATCAATACTTAAAACCTTGTATTTAAAATAATTTATACAGTTTGAAGACGGGATTACATTTCAGACGAGAATTGGACTTATAGCTTCTAAAGTTTATGAGGCTTGTTTTTTTTATGTCTTCTAGAATAATCAAACATAATACGTTCGCCATATAAATTAAAAGTCGGTACAAAATTATAATTATAAATTTGTTTTCATATTTGATCTGTTTCTTTGTCAATTCATCATCCAGATACTAGATACTATACTTGGCGGGGATTCTCTGCCAATTAAACACGAATTTCGAAAATTATTTTAGTTTTTCAGGTCTTTGCACGAAATTATTTTTTAAATGTTTAAACAATCAAGAAAATGAGATATTTTGAATTCACATTTCCACGAATATTGACATTTTGGCGATGAAAGTGCTAAGGGAGTACAGACTTTAGTACTTTAAGAAATCAACTTTTGGGGTCATTTTTTCGGGAAATGAAATGCAATATTTAGATGGAAATCTAATTGTGTTACTTGCGCTTCCCGTTACTTTGAATTTATGTTTTTTAGGCATCTTGAAGTTAGAAATTATGCAATACAAAAACACAAACTATGCTTATTTCTTTGCCGAATGACACATTCATATTATGAATTTGAATGAATTTAACGTGTTCTTTTTGTTATAATGTTACAGTAGGTATCTTCTCGGAATACAACAAAGTTCTTCTAATCATAATAAGCGATAATAAAACCGCATCAATTAGTTTGCAATTTTCCTCATTATCTGGGAACTGAGGATTTATGTGTACGGATTCAGCTTATCTGGACAGATGTTTATAACAGAAAGATATTACCCATATGGCCGAGTTATGAATAATAAGGCCTGTTTACCCAGTTTGAATTTTTAATTGTGCACTAACATGAAGTGCGGATCATGGTAGCCAGGGCGTCACAAGCGTCACAATTTTTTGCAACTGTAGGTAACATGCAGAAACTTAACCTTAGTCCATCACTACATCACTACTTTATTTTGTTTATTGTCTAAGTTTCACTACTTTCAGCTATTTCTAACTCACTACTGTCGATATAAAAAAATTAAAGCACAATCCCCTTGACTTCTACGAGAAAAATCCGATTTACCATCGGGTGAGAGCAACGATTTCTGGTTATAGAGCTCCCTAATCAAATTCTAGACTCGGTCTAAACTTAAAAGATTCGGTAAACCACGGTCGGGTGAGTCCTCACCCAGCTTTTGTGATGTTGTCCTCATACAACTGAAGAAATCGACCGTGAAATATTCCTGATGAGCTACCAGAAAATCTTTCGATTGGTTGTCGCGCTGCCCCACGTTAGTTAATTTGAATCTTTTCAGACTGAACAATTCACCGAGGCGCCGAGTGAAAAACGGGCAATCTGATTTAAAAAGCAAATGAAATACGAGGAAGGGTTTCTGGATTCTTATCGGTCAGCGGGCATTTAAGTCTTTTGTAATCACCGACATTGAACGGAATCAGATGACGAGTGTAACGACAACTTCATCAGTGGTCTCGTAAGGGGAGTGTTTGTAACGAAATCTAGTTATCGCAGCACTCGTACATCTTGTGAGGCTTATCAAGCGCTTATCGCTGAGGACAATCTCAATTACGAGGTTCGTTGTTTGTTCCGTCGGTGCTCTTATCAGTACGACGATTTCTTAATAGATGGCTATATTTACCTTCACGTGCAATTCGAACCGTTCTAAAGATGGCTTCTCTGAGGGAAACCGCTGGATAAGTCCCTGACATTCTCTCTGGGCTCCGCATGAATACCTTTATCTTCGGGTCCAGGCATTGAAATCGTTTGTATTCTACAATTCCGTGAAAGAGGGGCCTGGCCCTCCTGGAATTGCGAATACCCCACTAGTCCGAACACACTTACCTGCCTTGCTCTTTCTATTTAAAACTGAATTTGCATAATTCCACAGTTGTACTGAATTTTAATGGAGGAATTTGTTGATCTTTAGCCCAGGCGACCCCAGTTCGTCGTCCTCCTGATACAACACGTAGATGTCATTTTGACAGCGAATGTCACAATCAGAATTCGCTGCAGCCGTAGCGTAAACTTGTGCAGCCAAAAGCCTTTCATCAGTCCAGGGTTGGTTTACAATGCTATGTCTATATAAATTTTTTTAAATTTGTAAGATCACATTTCTTTAAAACAGCACAAAAGGCGACATGCGGTTAAATAATATTCAAAATATTCCAGAAAGTTTCAAGGATTTTTATATGAGATATACGCATTCACTCTAAATGTTGTTTTTGGAAAGCCAGTGACGTCTAATCAGGAACAAAATTAAGATTATTATTACTTAGTGAGAAAAACGCAAAGGTTGATGTATTCTACTTATTTGAAATTTATCGCATATATTTACGAGAATCATATTAGTTACTTTGAAAGTGATTCATTTCAAACAAAATAGCAAAATGTATCTGGGGATTTAAAAAAAAAAGACTTCTTCTTTCCCATATATAAAAATGGGTTAAAAAAAATACCTCAATGAAGCATTAGCGTTTTTTAGATTTAAATATTCCGTATAAATTTTATATAAATCAATTAAGCGGCTTTGGAGAAGTAGCGGTTACCGACTTTGAAGGCATTTTTCGAAAAAAAAATACCTTTAATATATGAAATCCACTAATATTTGTTCTATACCTTTAACCATTCCTCTGATCAGCTTATATTTAGAGCGAATATTTCTAAGTTGTTATAGGTACTTTAGAAAAATGGTATTGGATTGGATTTAGTTAGAAGAAAATATGTTTTTGAACAATGTTGCTGTTGAAAGTTTCAAGATGCCTTTAACAAACGGATTAAGTATATAAATAAAATATAAATACATATATTAAACAAAATGCCGATTCGTCTTAGAGATGTTTAGAAAAAAACAATTTTGTTGTGGCTACTAGAGTAGTGGTACTGCTAGGAGTAGAAACATTGAAACAAATAAACGAATTTTCTCCATACAATTAAATATAATTGTAAATGTTAAAAACAACAACTAATAAAGATTTTCCAATTAATGATAAAATGGAAAAGTTGTAATATTTACTATTTGTAGCTTAAATAAAGAGCCAGGAAAACATGAACTTATTGTAAATTTTCTATATTATTTTAATGCACTTTTCGTGACCAGATTTGATTTCAGAACATGTGAGCTCCAGTACTAAGGAATTTGATTGGTTTTGCGAATGGTTTAGGATTAAATGCTGTTAACATAGCACCTTTGAACCGTTACAATGGCAGTAGATTTGTGGACTCTCTAAAGTACTAAGGTGATTTCGACTGTTCGGTGGAATAATTTTATAATCAGTTAAATTAAAAAGATGGACTTAGACGACGAAAGTTTTCCAGACACGGGTGTTAATTCGATTGATGCGTCTAAAGAAGCGCGACAAATGTCTGGAAATTCTTCTTCGGATGATCAAATTTTGTCTACGTCTCTAAATCTCCAAGAAGGCGACTCATCAGCTCAGTCTTCATCGGGCTCTAGCAATCAGGAAGATAAATTCAATGGCAAGCCTGCACAGAGCGTCAGAGGTAACACCAATAAAGCGAAGTTCCCACAGAAGGCACAATCGTGCCAGGATTTGCATTCGGAGTACACCAAGAGACGATACCAGCATGTGAAGAGTAAGGTTAAGCAGTATATAATAAACTTACAACAGGAAAACCGTCGGCAACAAAAGACCATTACTCGGCACAGGTCTTTGCCGGAAACTTTGAGTGGCTACAATGCTTTGACGGAATCTAAAGACGCAAACCACAACAGCGGATGTAACCACGAGGAGGTTATGCAACTGAAGACGCTCAATGAGTATCTTCAAGAAAGCCTCCAGGAGAAAATGGTCCAGATGGCCAGACTGAAGAGAAATGCTGATAGCATGAGGATCGAATTGATGCAGTTGAAGGAAAAGGAAAGAGAGAATAGAAATAGTAACATGTTTTTGCATCCTGGTAGACATGTCTTTCCTATTGTATCCTACGAAACTCGTGAGAAGGTTTCAACTGGTACACAGACTTCAAATTCTATTATAGCATCTTCTGATTTAGTGTCATCTGAGCTGCAATCAAGTCGCGAGAGCCCGGAAGAAGAAAAAAAGCCCGAGGTCCAAAGGAAACGTCTTAAACCCACATTAGTTCGCAGTAAAGCCATGCATTTTAATGAAGATGCTATTCTAGTAGTTGATTCTGAGTCTGAAGAAGTTGAGAATACAAAAATGGACCATATTGCACATACTGGAGGCTTTACTCCGAAAAGGAGGAAAAAGTGCAGGGTTTTCAAGGGAAAATCTTGGAAAGTTGTGTTTGGATCTTGTTCTGGAGTTATACCATGTTGTTACAGTGTTGAAAACCCTCAGGATGAATATGTCTATACGCAGATTCCATTAAAAGAAAGTAATTTTATTGTAGAAGCAAAAGCGTAGAACGCTGAAAAATTTCTAATTGTATGTGAATTTGATGTTATTTTTGTTTTTTGTTTGTGTAAGTAGCTGACATGATTTGAATTTTAAGAAATAAATGAAATTAAGCTCGCTTTTAAATATTTTGATGAATGGATTTGATTTTTTTTTCATTCGATCCATGCATACCATATCCTGTCATATGTACTTTATGTTTTCTATTTCTACAGAAGATTTCATACATATCTGAATAATTAACTAGGCTTAAAATTTTCAGATGTTAAAATCAAAACAAGCCTGTGCCATAGAGATCGTTTATTAATGTAGTTTTTAGAATTTTAATACATAATATATACTTATGCACTTATAATAATTTACAAAAAATACTGAAAAATAAAACTTTCTTAGACGATCCATACCTTAGCAGAAATTAATCAGGTATGATCCTAACAATTATAAGTAAAGGAGTGTTATCTTCCTTAGTCCCTTCTAGTACTTAATACCTACATTCTTGTTAGTATCAAAATTGAAGCAATGAAAACATCCTTTCACGTTCATTCAGGACTCCCGTCGGTCTACTATCGTGCGTACTTTGCACTGTCTAGGAAATTCGTCTGATTTTAAATCACCATTATCAATACCATTGCTATTTAAATGACCTTCAATCAATCTACAATTTGACCCAACAAATAAAGTTTCTTCTTAGATCTCTAATTATACTATGGATACGACAACATACAATAAACATTTTAAAATTAACTTCGCTAGGGATTTATGCCACTTTATTTTAATAAAATGGCATAAATTATTAAACTATTCACTCTTCTTAAATTATTATATTATTATATGTTCTGTGGTGTTTAGGTTCTCACAATTTTTTTGAGTTTCTGTTTTCCCTAATAATCATAGCTTTCCATCTTTTTTGAAGCACTGTGCATTGGGATTTATCAGCAATTGTTAATCATAGTTTTGAATGAATTCGAAGCTCGGTTATTGCATTATTAGTCTAATTTTGTTTAAACTATTTTATAGAATATTTTGTACTTGTAATATTGTTACGGAAACGACATTTTTCAAGTTGAATAATTACAAAGAGTTTATAAAGTATTAAGCCTAGTTTCTTTTTCTCTTGTTTAGAGAGCATATATTCTTTATTTATTATATTATTAACGTTTATTACTTTGTTCATTTTTAAATAATTCTGTTTTCACTATAGATTTATTTTTATAAATTTTGCAATATTGTGTAATACATTTAGATAGTGCTAAATGTTATGTATTGCTGAAATAATAGATACTATAACTGCAAATTTTCGTTAATATTACTAGTTTACTATTTTACTAACTGTATGTACCTAGTATTCCTCGATGTAAGCCCTTCAGGAAGTAGTAAGTAACTTGGTTACACTGGAGGCATGTGAAATTCCTGTTCTTACTTACTTTGAAGGACATCGGAATTTAAAAAAAAAATTGCTGATAAATCACAAAATAACCCATCCTTGTTCCTTAATTTGATTCCATTCCGATTTTATCTTAGTTTTATTAAAATTATAAGTATACATATATAGCAGCTGAAATTTTCCTTAATTGTATCATTTAGAATAGTATTCCAGAAAGAAACCTTTATTGTAATATTTGTATGTTTGCGTTTGGGGAAGTGTTTAGAAGATTAACTATTATTACATTTAAAGCTGGTTTTTCTGTTGCATAGACTTGTCAGATGGTGTCATCGTTTTTCTGCCCAAATGTAAATGCAATGTTGAAAATGTGAAAAATTGCTTTTAGCGTTTGAACATCATTACAACACATAACATTATCACATCGAATCTAGAAACATCTAAAATTGGTGTTGACATTTATTCTTTTGCCTTGCTTTATGTACAAATTTGTTAACTGCAACTGTAAAGACTGCATTCATTTAATGTACTTCTCTTAAAAGTGGCGATTTTAGTTGTACTTGGGTTTCATATCACTGGTGTATGAAAACTCAAAGAAACGTGCTAAATATTTTGTCGCACAAGGTTGGCTTGTGTCCTATTGGATGAAAATTGGATCAGAATAGTTTCAGTGAATATAACTTTTGAAGCTTGAAAAAACTAAAAGTTAAAGTAATTGAATTAACTTAAGGAATGGATTGGAATTGATCATTTCAAAAATTTAAATCTAATACCTGAGTTTAGATATATGTATGTATAAAAATTATGTGCGTGTATTAAATCTTTATAGAAGACAAATCCCTATAGAAATCGATAATTGAGAAATTGTACAATTTAAATCGCCATTTGCAACATAAAGTACTTGCATTAGTTCTTTTATAACTACGCTACGAAATATTTATGTATAGCCTAAGGATTCTCTCCACTACTTACTGTGGGCTTTGAAATCAAAGAAATTCCGGAATGGTTTATTTCAAAAAGATATTTTATACATACCTACAAGCACACGATCTGTACTAAATGGAAGCATTTTTACATCTTATATAATGTTTTTAAAATCATACACAAGCTGTCTACTGTCTATAAAAAATTATAATCGACTTACAGGGTGTACCACAACCAGAGGCTTCTTCTTTGAAGCTGGAAACTTATCACATTTACATATAAAATTGCATCAATTTCCCGATGTTTAAACGAATCGCCATCTGACTGCCTGATTTTTCAGAAATCTTGCGGATTTATTTTTAATTATTTCACATATTGCCTCTTTGTATCGGAAATAGATTCTTCAAACACAATAAAAATTGTCTGCGATAGGCCTCAAGTCTTAGTGAACAGAATTAGTTTTTGATTTCATTAAGAAATGATGCAGGAGTTCCGTTTTCCACCAAGACTACGTTCCTGGATCTTCTGAAGGTGTTGTAGTTGCGCAGGTGATGGTACGTGAGATGCTGAGGGTGGAGCGCTAGTGGGAGTACTGTGCGCACTGTTCCCCATTTGGTTCGGCGGAAGCGATTGCCTACGACGACGTCGAAGGGCTGGACTAAGATTGTACGTGATTTTTGCTTGAGTGAGAAGTTCTTTGAATATCTAAGAATATATTATTTATATCTCAATGTTGTTAAGCTTCCAGTCATATTAAAATTATCTTACTTGTGTGACATTTTCATTTTTCTTAGCAGAGGCTTCGACGAATCCATTTTCCCAATCAACTTGAACAACTGATTCTGTTGTCTCATTGTCAATCTGAAAAAGAATAGAATAATAGTTCGCTACTTTGATTTATTAATTGTATATCAATTGTAGTCTATAAAGCGGCATCCTCTTAGAAAAATTTGCTCATACCTACTTGTACTACTTTGGAAATAGATGCACATAGGAAAACTAGTTTTGGTTTTACTAAAAGTGCCATCTTTAAATTTATTTTCTGTATATTTACTGAATAAAACCAAATACACACGATCTATTAAAGCAAATTAAACTTTATGAGTGGTAACTTTTGGATTTTTCCTTATAAGTTTTGTTAGTTGTTCTTTCTCATATTACGTGAGATCAGAGATCAGAATAATGAGATTAGGCCTATTCCACTTTTGTTTGATTGTAAACTAGATTTTATAGAATTGGTACTTGAACAGCATTAATATATTTAGTAGGGAGATTAAATTGGGAAGAAATGTTGCCTTGAACTGAAATATAAGTAGAGCCTAAATGCATTCATTCAGGTATGAAAGTATTTCGATTTCTCATTAGGCCATAACTTCACGCTGAACTAGTGACACGAATAATGGAATAATCAATCCATTTTCCTGTAAGAGGCATCGAGGGCATGGCAAAGAAGAAGTCATGGCACACAACAGATATTTTAGCATTCCTTCAGTTCGATGATGCGCAAGGTTTCTTGGAAATATTAAGGGCTTTTCAGGTATGTTGATGTTAGAATACTTGACCGGGATTCAATGCATGAGAGGTTTTTGCCTCTAGACGAAGACGACGCCTTTTTATTTGCTTTTACTGTTAAGTGTCCTCGAACTCACTTGAGGTGTATTGAAGTTAAACGCCAGGTATCCGATATCCTATTTTTTCAATAAAAGCAAATAGTCATACTCACCTCCCTAAGGGCCGTATCCTCCTCCACGAGATCTATTTTGTTTCCTACAACAACAATAGGCACAGCCGTTGTCCCCTTGATTTCGTGGATTTGGTCCCTTATCATCCGGACCTCGTCAAAGCTGTTGGCGTCGGTAACGTCGTAGACGAGGATGAATGCATCTGCCGATGAAATTGATAGCGCCCTCATGGCGGGAAACTGAAGCGAAAAAGTATGGAGAAGTTTGAAATATCAAAATACCAACGATGTTTAGATTAGGAATTTTTATAAAAACATTTACAAAGGATTTTGTACACAAAATTGCGGGGTGGGCTCTGGTGGTACCCTGATCCTGGTGAAGGTAATTGAATTGACACTTTGGCTTCACCCCGGGAGATTCGTTTTGGATTGGTGGTTTAGTGGGGTTATTATGCAAAGCCACGATACCTTTGAGGTTTCTAGCCGTATAGTATGGAAGACTTCATTTTTATCATTTTTGTCAGCAAAAATTTAATTTCAGCACAGACGACAGCAGTTAAACCCTCCTTCAGGCCCTATCCCCGGCAGAGACATAGCATCATCAATACCTGGGTGTCGAGGACTTTAATGTATTTGCTCCTAACTTTTTTTCGCGAATATCTCGTGGAAAAGAAAATCAATTTAAATTAGCACTAATTGGATGATAAATAAATCGGCTTCGCCACCGGAGGCGCTGGCCGAATTCTGATGAGGTGTGAAGGTGCGAGGCTGCGATGTAATTTCATTCTTCCAGTTAATTACGTTTCCCTCGGATATTTCTTTCGTCCGAAATAGCCGCACCTGCCTAACTCGGTGAGCATGAGGTATTCGCGATTGTCTCTAATTCAAAGCTGTTTCCATCGACGCGGAAAGGTAACGTAAAACATTCTACCGCTAGGTGCTTCTTGGATAGTGTAAAGGTTTTTCACTGTCGGACTCCAATTAAAATTTAAGCGCTTTTTTCCACCTCTAATGAAATTCCTTTGAGATGTTTTCAGATCACCGGTGTTATATATCCGTAAATATTTTCTGGTGCCAGGAAAGCTCTCAAAATGAAGAAGGTGCAAAGACGCCTGCACACTAGACATACTTTCTATTAACCTCTACGTCCTTTTTCACGAGTTGTGCATTCTATTACACTTTTTTGTATATTTAGATAAGTAAAGTAGCGAATTCACTTTATTGTCTATCTTTTCCTTTATTTTTTTATTACATTTTTTTAAAACTTATGTTTGAATTCTAATCAACAATTACATCCAGTTCACCAATAACGAGCAACTACGAACTTACAAGTCTTAAAAGCTAACAAATAGAAAATTATTTTTGTTTTTATGTAAGATAAAATAATACAAAATTTTGTTTTTGAAAACTGGAACTGTTACATTTTATGAAAAATAACCTACAAGAGCACAAAAGATATAACAATAAAAACTATATATAAATATGTAATATGTATATATTCATTTCGAGCCAGTACGCATTTTATCAACTAGGGAATTCGGTGTAGCCGCACGCATGTAAACCTACGATTTTGCCCGAGTCAAGATACCAGCGCGGCTGTTTGACTGCACATACAATCGTGCGTTTCCATGTACCGTGGTTGCATGCCAGTAGGCACTTCACCATTTACAGAATCAATTCGACGGTGGAGGAGCCGTACACAAGCTATGATTTCAACGTCCAAATTTTTCAACTAATACAGCAACGCTCGCTCAGTTTGTACTCGTTCTTAGGCTTTGTCCAGATGACGCGATTCTTCTCGCGCAAGCCGAGGTAACATATTTGGGCTGCTATGGTCGCGTACCATCCACGTGCGATAGACATTGAATGGGATGGGCATAATAATTGCTTTTATATAGGAGGCGACGACTTTTAACAGTTAATTTTGCAATGCACTCGCGTTACAAAATACGTGGTCAGAAAGTTTCGTTATTCCAGTAGTACGGCCTGTAACCGTAAGCATTTGAATTCGGTCTTCAAATTAAATCGCGCTTGTTTGCATTTAGCAACAGTAACATTAAACTATCTTTTGTCTCTCTTCGTATTTGATTGGAAGCTCTACGTGCCTCTGAGTTTTCAATTCAAATCATACGTGCTTATCTATACGTTTACAATCGAAGGTGGTCCAAGTTTTTCCTCTTTGGAAAATGTCAAATATTTACGTTGTAAGCTCGTATCTCTAGTACCCCATGAGAAATAAATCTTTTATTTACTGAACTGCCAAAGAATAATGAGAAACTACAGGAAGAAATTTTAATTTACTTTGGAAGAGCGAATAAATTAGAACATTTGAAAAACTCCTCCAGGAACCAAATGATGCCATCACTGGAAGACGAATGCTTCGGGTATTCGCATTCAATTTATCTCATTTCTGACTGCATTCTGTCCATTCCCACGTTCACTTAAACTTTATCCGAATAGGAGCAGATAAACGCTCTCGGAGAGCGTTCCAATCTCGACAAACATGCAGTTGGACAAATAGTCCTAGAATTTGTTCTGCAAATGAAATTTCATAATTAGATTGAGAGTTCAATGGTACTAAAAATAGCATTGACCCACTTTGGTTGCCCACGGGTCATTCCCAGTGACTTACTACGGGAAGAGCACCCGGTTGAAGGCCAGCGAACCGAGCAATTGTGCATGGAAGATCTTCAACACCATCCTGGCCACGAGGGCTCCATTCGCAACAATTAAATTGCAAACTGAAATGGTGTCCAACGCAGGCAGATTCCAACACCCGGGGTGCTCGGGGCTAATTTCGTGCTGAAGTTCCAAATGCAATTTGAGTGCACTGGAACGTCCCCCTACCCGAGGTCCTATTTGTTGTCCAGCAACCGTGATACTACAGCAGTAACCCTTGCCGTCGTCACAGTGCGGCTATTCGAAATCATTAAAGTATGCTCGAGTGCAAAAATCTGATTAACAAAGCAGCTCACTCGGAAAACTCGAGTACACTATGCAGATTGGATTAATCCATAGTTTAAGCTAGGGGTAATGCTGTGCAACGATGGCAATTTGCACCGCTAACTGTACATTTTCACAAAAAACATAATTAAATATTTTAAATTAATCTGGATTTATATGTAGCGAGAGATGGCAGGGTCTCTTTAACCCTTACTTTCGAATTGTGGACTTTTGTTTTTGATGATATATTTAAAAAATACGCACAGTTTTCGTAAAATATGAAATAGCCCGTAAAAATTACTTATGTAGATTTACTTTGGTTCTTGCCAGACAGGAAAATTGTAAAATAATTCAAATTTTTTATTTATACCCCATCCCGGGAAAGTCTGCTTAGGATATCACCCATGTAAGCAAAAGTTCTTAATTGAATTCCATAATATTTGCCTTTTGTTATTTATTAGTACTTTCTATGTCAAACAATATACCATACAACGTTCTTCAAATCTAAGCGGTGATAAACAAAAGGAAGTAAATTTTTCCTGGTTGTCCGTTCCTTTTCAGATTTTAATAAAACTTCGATTAAAACCATTAAGCAACTAATAAAATAATAATAAATCCAAGACTAGACGATAAGGTAAAACGATAAACAATTTGTAATAAAAAAAATGCTATTATGAAATCTGTTGCTAGAAAATGTTTTATGGTAACCAACTTGATTGGGGGGAATATGTATTTTTTTTGACTCGGAATTTTTGTCCAATGAAAACTAAAAAAAAAATTGAATTTGACCCTTATCATTCAATATTCAAAATTATACAGTTAACAAGTAATTTCGTCATAATCGTTCCTATTATCCTTTTTGAGGTAAAGTTTAAAATATTAAATTTATCACATCAGTGATGATAAAATCTAGTTCAGAAGGAAGAATGATGTTTTATATCTTTCATTTTAGTAACTACATCATTATAAAGCTTGTTAAATCAGGTAAGCCTTGAACTGTACCCCTGATTTATTGGAACATTGAGACATTGATTGATTACACAGACGTCGTATATTAGACTTACCTCATATGATCCTGATGTATCTAAGATGTCTAGAGTCAGACTAACACCAGATATTGAAAAGTTCCCTTGGTGCATTTCCTCGACCGTTCTCTTGTATTTTGGTGAAAATCTGCTGTATAAAAATTGCGTAATTATCGAAGTTTTTCCGACTTTGGCGGCGCCCATAACGACTATCTTATGCCGTACATTCGACGGTCCTATGTTGTCGTCGGTAGAGGCATCGTGGCGATTAACCCTAAGAAGAAATTGAGAAAACTTTGACGAATTTGCAGAAAGTTTGACGCCTTCAATAAAAATTCAATTTTTCTCTATTATTACGTGACATGGGTCCGACAGAGGGTTTGAGAAGGGTTCTTAATAATCGAAAGGTGTGGATTTATGACGGTCATTCGGGAAGTTATCTAAATTTTAAATAAATTGAGGGACTAATTATAAGGTTAAGTAATGAAGAGTTTTCGCCATTACGTACATTTTTAATATTCGAGCAAAGGGTGACTTGAGGATAATCGAAGCAAAAGTAAAGGTAATAAAGGAGTAAGAATAATACTAAATATAATACAAGGACTTTATAATGTATGTATTTATAATGCAAGGAGTATCTGAATTGAAGGGATATAGGAGTGAACTAAAATCTTTCGGGTAGCAACTGAGGATCTTGATGATTTGTGAGACTGTCATAGGTACACTAATCATTCTACAGCTTACATAAATTTAATGTAAGTCATCAAGGCTAGCAAAATTAATAAAAGGTATGTTTTCCCAATTCGAAGATAACTTTAGAA
The DNA here is from genome assembly GCA_001932985.1 of Proctacanthus coquilletti. NCBI lineage: Eukaryota > Metazoa > Arthropoda > Insecta > Diptera > Asilidae > Proctacanthus > Proctacanthus coquilletti. The sequence goes on from MNCL01000078.1 coordinate 295,425, forward strand.
GGCCCTGATTAGAAAATCTTGAGTGAAATTAAATTATTTGAATGACGGATTACTTCTGAAGAAGTCATACAGTGAAACGCATTCTACTGAAAAGTAGTTTGTTGATAGTCAGAATATATAGTAAAAGTCAAAACTACTTTCAAGAATACCAAATTAAGAGGATAATTCATCCTGAGGCAGCGTAAAGCTGTATGTATATAACTATAATACAACTCAAATAACTAGAAAGTGATATTAGAATGTCAAAGTAACACCTCTACCTCCGCCCGATTCCAGAAAAAGATAAACAAATAGGTAAGTTAATTCCCGATATTTGCTTTCTGCATCAATTTGGTGGTAAACAAAATTAAACAACTTCAAAGAGACGTTTCGTGTACTCACTTGTCCTTTCTTTGCTTGTCATCTGAGCTATCATCCTTCATGAATGACGGCTGAAGACTAAATCTCCTTCTTAGGTGCCTGCCCTTCATCTTAGCGGCAATGTCACGTCCAATCAAGGGAAAATGACGAGGCCCAGTGGATTGAATTTCTTAGAATTGCGGAAGTTCTTTAATAGGTGGCGATTCCCTCTCTCCCCAAAAGTTGTTGTTTTTTCTAGAAGCGCAAGTTTCTCGACTGTAAAGAGAGAGGACAAAAATAGTATGTTGAGCACTGGTACTAACGAGCAGATTAAGTGGAGCGCTAAGTTGCCCGCCTAGTATCAGACGCCTAAGCTTCGGATTTATCGCCTGTCATTATGGCGAATGGTCGGCTGATAAAGGTGCTCCAAACGGTGGGGGCTCCAGCACGAGCACATAAATTACCAGCAACCGACCCCCGTCGCGCCGTGCGTGCGATGTTTGTCTTCATGTCGACCTTGGATATCGTCTTTGATTGAATATGTGCCTGATTGCTAGCATAAGTTCATCACCACTTTAAGCCAATATTAGTAGTCGAAATTTCTTTATAAACGTTACCATCGTTAGTTTTCGCCAGGAGCTATTTATTGGACTTGCTGGACGTCTATTCATCGTAAGATAATTGTAAACGAACTTATTGGATTAGTTGTTATCTCATTTTCACTTTGGTATATTGACTACTGTTTGCGAAATTAGTCACTAATACTGACTAAAGATAAAATAAGTAAATTAGTTAATTAATATTAATTGTCAAAAATTGGGGAAAAAATATTTTAAAAGCACTCTACAGGACGTTATTGAGGCTTTAATTAATTAAAGAACGTGACTGTGTACATGCACTTAACTAATTTTAAATTACACTGTATGCTTGCATGGCTTGAAGGTTACGAGCCGGATTTTAAGAGAACTAATGAAGGCAAGACACGGTAGGATTATGGTATACTATGAAACTTTAAATTTACTAGCATAGAGATAGATGATCCAATGTCCTGGTAGTTGCAGAAAACAATGGAGTGGCTTTTTACCTCCAGTAAACTCCAGAGTAAAGAAAGAAAAGTGAAATGATTTTCTACTATATCCTATTAAAAAAGTGTTGCGAATTGACCACCTCAACTATGGTGAACATTAGTTTGCGTGATTCAGTCGAATAAAATCCAAATTTAAAAAAAATTAACGTCCTGATTTTTGCCGGCTGTGGAATTGACAGGTATTCTAGGTTTTAATTTATTCGAAGACAATTAAGTAACTAGCTTTCGAAGTATTGTATCTTGTGGATGTCGTCAATAAGATTTCCATATGTATGAAGTAGTGAAAATCTGAAGGCAATTCGGAAGATATTCAATAAGAGGCTTTCAATGCTTTTACTCACAGCTAATCTAGCTAAGTTTGCTTTTATGTAAAATAAGCAAGGAAGACGCAATAGCATAAAGTAATATGTACTACATGTTTGAAATTTTGTAACAATCATCAGTTTTTGGAATTTCCCAGGAACTCTGGTAAATCCATTCGGGGCTGTTCTTCCGCATCGTTCTGCTTGCTGCCGTTAGCATAAAATCTAACCATTCCTCCGGGAACTTTGGCAAGTAAACCGAGCCTTGATATGACACTTGAGCAAACTCCAATAATGCGAGCGCCTGGGCAACAAAAGGTTCAAAACTTAATTAATTGTGCAAAACTTCGCCAGCAGGGCGTTCTCTGTTTGCACGGCGTTTAACTTAGAGAGCCTCACGTAATTTTATTGTTTCTATGTGTTCCCCGCGACGGGGCGGGGGCGTCCAAGCAACCTGAGGTGGTTTGAACAATTTCAAAGTTATTAACGTGGTTAGCTTATTGACTCCATACTGGTAAACCTTCTTCCTTCCGGCGCCCCAAAAAGGGGAATATCAAGCTTGTTCAGCGGTTGCAAGATTCTTCATCATTCTTCATCAATATTTTAGCTAACTTGCATTTCGGGCAGACTACGACAAGGAGTTCTTGAGATTTTTTTCTAGGAATTAAGCGATTTAAGAGTAGGTCAAACTTGAAACAATGTCTTTTACCGTGGACTACACTTTGTATGAGTAAGGAATGTAAGCACGCAGGGAGGACATGGGGAGCATGAATTAGTTTTAGATATCCGAAAAAGGAGGTGAGACAAGGAGCTAGGTTAGTCATCCGTTCGCAGTTGGTTTTTGTTGTTTCCTTTCAAGTTTTAGAGCACCAATGACGTTCGTTGGATTTCAATATCATTTTAACGGGTTGGAAAAACCGATGCTTTTAGTGTGTAATCTTAGAGTCGATACTTCCAGAAATATGTCTACAAAATTGTACGTTGGAATTCCTTCGTTATGTTCATTTAACTGCTAGTTTGAAAAACATTTAAGGGCTTCTTATTAAATTAGTAAAAGTTCATCGATTTCTGTATGATCTTGTAAAAGCCAAGCAAGGTCAGGCACCCGAGCACAACTGAAATATGTACCTAATATAAATAAAGTAGAAATTAATTAAGAAAAGTAGAAGAACTCGATACAATTTCCCGGAAAATTACTTTTTTATACGAAGTATGTTTATTTTTTAACTTAGCCTATTCCTTTTCTAGAGGGATATTAATATCATGCATCTTAGAACTTGGTTGTGTTATTTCCCTATTTCGGTTCTGCGGTATATTCGCCCAGTGCTAAACAGGGAATATAATTAGCCGTGTGGTATTTTACTGGTGACCATTACGACGGGTTATCTTCTTTTTGCTCTAAAAGACAACGTCGCTTTGGTCAGAATTAATTCTACAACGAAACCATTTCATTTAGGTGCTACGCCGTAGTAACTGTGCAACTGCCATTAGTGGCTAGTGACTGCTAGGCATTAGAACGGCTATCTAGTCTTTTAGGGTTTCATCCCCTAAGACACAGGGATGTGCATTACGGGGCTCGTCAGGGTGCCCTCAATAAGGTACCCTACTTTTCACAAATTGATGGGGCGTCGTCGCTCGAAGGGAGCTGGTGGAAAATGAGGAGTTGCGATAGGTACCAGGGAAGTCCCTTGTGTTCGAGCGCAATGGTCTTCTGGCGTGTTATTTATTTATGGCAATGACAGATTATCCCTTGAGATTGATTTAGGGTATGTGGGGATTTCTTGAGCTAACGAAAGCCATGCCTCTTGAATAGTAATGGCATATACCACTTCGTTTTTTTGCAATCTTGCCCGGGATATAAATAACTCAGGAAGTGAATTTGTGTTTTTATAGATGGCGATCACAACTGATTGTGGTGGATTACTTTTATGGGGTCTATTCAATTTTCCTGTACGTCCACGAATTTGTCTGGTTTATTATTTTGCGCTAAAATAAGCAATAGTAACAGCAATAGGAGCAGTATAGATAAATTGCTAGTTGATTGAATTTTATGACGTTCCCATTCATTACGAGCTTTATAAAGTGTAGTTTTTCAAAAGGAGAATTTCTTTTTTCGGCCCGGACACCAAATAACATTAGCAGGATAATAAACTTCTATCAGTGGTAAATATTTATATAATATAATTGTGAACGCCTTCAGCATCTCTTCAAGCTTCATTGTAAGAATATCGTGAGTTTCTCAAACAATTACATACTTTGTATTTTGTGATCGTGTAGTACTAAACCTTGCATCCTATTGCTAAACAATTTAACGGTAAAAATATAATTGTGGATTTGTTGAAAATTTGTGGCTTTATATTTTCTTAAAATATTGAATCAAGAGTGGAATTTTCCAAAACAAAATCTTACGACGATTTTCGAAATTTCAAGGACTCACAAACTGAAACTAACTAAGGTATTCTTCTGTAGATGTTGTTAAGACTAGGTGCATATTATTACCTCTTATTATGATATGTTAATGTTATATTAAGGTGAAAAGTGTACTATATCACTACAGAATGCCAAGAAAAAGTTCGCATTAATACACTTCAATTCTTTAATTTCTTGCGTTTTGTTTCTTTTGTTCCAATGGGTTCATATAAGATTGCTCAATTTATTGTTATTAGTAAGAACAGTTTGAACGCACAAACTGAGGTTTGGTTTTTGCCTTTGAATATATCAATTTCAACTTTCAATTTATGAAATTATTATACGAAGTAGTTAAAATTGTTCTTTGATTTTTATGATTTACAATACCCTTTTCTAGATCTATACAATTGCGCGAAAAGTTTAACCCGATAATAAAATTCAAAGAATCGTTCGCTACAAAAGATCTATTCTAATGTAAATAGAAGAGGGTATTTTCAAGGACGCTTGAACCGCAAATGGATGCTCTGTCGGCGACACGTGAAGGCTTTTATGGAACGAATTTCGTGAAATAGTCATCTTCGCGAGACATCCTTGTCTGCATTCGTGGATAACCATACAAATTTTTATAATTCTCCAACCTACTTTGAAACAAAACTCAGTCTCACCGCCTTCAGAGCAATTTATGAGGATGAAAGGTTGCGTTTCATTAAAGGCCGCAGAGGAGGCATCCTTTTGTGTTGAAAATCTATACCACTGAGGCACAACCTGTTGCCGACTAATTCATTACGACACAACAATTCACTCGTGGCAACTGTGCCACTTTTTTCAGTGCGATAGAAGCACCCTTCAATTTGGGGTCTCTGATAAAAAAACCCGACGACGGCTAAATGTGGCAGGTAGAGGTTTACAGAGTACCCGGTGAACACCGTCAAATCGTTATCAGGCCGCACCAGCTCGAGGCTCGCCATAAAGGCACGAATCCCGGAGTCGATGAAGTGCAAACATGTGGTCTAAAAAGAGATGACGATGACAATATTGAAGGTGCTTATGGGGCTCTGCTATTATCTCTCCTCGAGCCGGCACTACTGGCTTCAAAAATTCAATTTTCCGAGCACCGCATAGAACAACCGCGCCAACATTTAATACCCGGCGCTATCGGTCCGACATACAAAGCTGCCTTTTAGTGGAAAACGCTGTTCACTTTGAGCACGACAGGGCGCTCCAAGGTGCCGCCCTGAATGCATAATAAAAGTGGGACGAAATCAATCAGAGCGATAGATACTTTTTATGTCCACGACATTGACTTTGGAAAGCAATTAGGAAGGTTTGTCAAAGCTCCTTTTACAGGCTATTAAAATTAGTTTAAACGCAAACTACTTTGAAGTATCGTAAAGTTATTAAAATGCGAAAAGGTCAACTAGGTCACCTTCTAAAATAAGTGATATTTTAACTGCAAGAGGCAAATGAAAGTAATAGTTATCTAATGAATTCAGTTAAAAGAAAAGTAACTTTGAGTTAGAAAATTTTTTTGTGACTGCTGTATGAACCCTTAGTAGCCCAATGAAGCAAATTTTTCCATGTAATATACTTTTCAATTCAAATTGCAATATGAATAAATATTTTAAGTGCTTCAGGCAGTCCAAGGCTATAAAATAGGTTACAAATTTGCAAAACACCACACCACGGTCTGTTTAGCCATTTCGGGGAAAAATGGTATCAAATAAATGCAGAAACAAACAACTCACTCCACGTGGAATGGAATTTACCACAGTTAGCAAAAATCATGTTCATTTCTGGGAATCAAAATGAAAAGTATTTATTATTCTTTTCATATGAAATTTTATTGTAATTAAATATTTTATTAAGCTATCGTTGATGAAATATGGCATAATGACATAGAAGGTAATTCAATAGATAAAGCAGGTGATTATGAAAAAGTGCCATTGAAAATTGGGAATCCATTAAGTATATTATAACTTTGATTTATTAACCAGTGGAGATTTTTGTTCATAATACTCCTACAAAAATGCTTTATAGACCATATGGACGGAGGGTTGTTATGAAGAAGTAAAGTATTGGTTAAATATTCTTAGAATACTTTATTTTCGAAATATATAAAGTTGCTAAATGGAAAAAAATGAAATGTTTTTCAAAATGATTTATCAACAGAGTTGTAAGTTGGAAAAATTACAAACAGTGACCATTGCCCACAGCTAAAAATCGTATATGAATTTAAAGAACTAGTTTGTTGCAACTATGATTAGAAAAATTATTATTATAATTTTCAAGAATGTGTTGAACTTTTCACCAAATTAACAAAAATTAATTCTTTCAAATTTTAGTGGTATAAAGAAAATGCTTTTAAATGAAAATTGAACTATAGTTGAAATATTAATCAATATTACTATTTTCATTGCATATCTGGAGTTATGTGGATGCAGGCTGGCCTGCCGTTGATGCAGTTGCAATCCGTAGCTAAAATAAATAAATCCCTTGTAAATGGAAAATATAAAGACTGTATTCTGTCTGATTGCGGGTTGGAATCAATGGCGTTTCCATTATTTTTCCACTCGCATCATTTAAATACGCCTGTAATAAAAGAAATATCGAGTTTCGCTTAAAATTTTTAGCATTGCAGGAGGGGTTGACTGACCCTAAATGTTTTATGCAAGTCCTTTCGCGAATTAAACTCCGAGAGCCATAACGAAATAAATCGCGTGGAATTAAAATTTTAATTGCATGTTGCAAAGCACGAAAAAGCAATAAAGGACTGTAAATTCACGGCTCTCGTTATTTAAGATTTATTCGAATTATAGATAATGTAAAATGTTGAGCCCTTCTGCTTTCATGAATATTGTTTTATTAAGCAAATTTTTATATCAGGACTTTTTGCCGACTCGTTTCCAGTAATAACTTTAACTTCATAAGTATTTATAACCGTTTTTAAATAGCCACATTATATGAACAATTTCAAGGGCATCTTTTTAATTTTGTTAATTAATTGTTGATTTAACTCTGTAAAGCATTGTTTTAATAATAATTGTAAATTTGTACTATTTAAAAAATAGAGATAATACGAAGAAAGTTGAAGTTATAGTGACGTATGGAAAACAGGCAGAGTGGAAATTTGTAAAATTTTAGTTAGTAAATGTATTAAAATTTGGAATAGTTTGTTTTAAATTTTTTAAGTAAAGTAAGGTTTAGTTTTAACACCCAACTTACATGTTTTCCAAAAGTACTGTAAGCGCCAGTAAAAACCAATTTTGATATTGAAAGTGACGTATCAATTTGAAAAGTCTGCAATTAAATAATAATAAATTAGCGACTATGTTAAACTAAATTGGAACCTACAAAACTGTTTCAATGTAAAATATTGATATTTGTATAAGTATTGATATTTGTAACACAAACACAGCACAACACCACACAACAAAAACCTGCCAGCGATATTTAAAATCATTGCAAATAAATTAGAAAAACCAATATTTTATATAAATTAGTCTCTTTATCTTTTTAATTTGCACTATAATACATGGAATACTTTTTACAACCTTCATTTCAGACGCATATAAGACATCTTCAGATATTAAAGACATACCTTTTATGAGTACTGTCTATTTGTTTGCACTGAACATCAAAACTCTACTCTGATTTTAATTTAACTACTACTACTGTTTTTGTCTGGATCTTACTCCATTGTGTACAAAATATGGCTGAAAATTTGTTATTAAATAGTGGATAAAGCTTTGGACAAAGTGCAGAAATCAATTAAATTTCTTTTATAAAAGTGTTATAATGTCCAAATTAAGAGTTATTTCTTTAAAAAATACTAATGGTATTAATATTCAAATATTTGATATTTCGATGGTGCTAGAAACTAATTTTTAAGCAGATCTTGACATTTAATAATAATGTACATCTGAGAATAGGAGACGAAATAAATGATAGATACGTTCGTGTTGATATGATAGTGCAAAAATGAATGTTAACATATCTCCTGCTTAATCTATTTCTAACATTGTGAACAAATTCAGCTGCTGCGAGCCCAAGGATGGAAAAGAACATGTTTCTAATTATCCTTAATATTTATGTTGAAACGCTTCGAGTTTCTATTGAATTTCAGATTAAATCTTTTGCATTACTAAGGCTAGGGACATTTGGATAACTAAGGAGATGGATTATTCCTAAACAAACGCTTAATTCAGATGCTGGAAATGGCCACCCCTTCTCCATTGTTCGAAAAGTCTTTCGTTGCCTTCTTAGGATCCCGCTTCTTCTCCTGCACTAGCTTTCCAGAAAACAAACCAATTCGGAATAGTCGAAAAACATGGTCTCCACCAAGACAAAAAAGTAGAAATGACCTGGATTATCCTAGTGTGCCTATACATTATTTTGATGACATCCTTTTGAATGCTTTTGCCGCTTAATGGGAATTGTCAGTGAAGTCGAAAAAGAAATTGCTTTTTTAGGGAAGATATTCCGTAGGGCTTTGGCCTTCTTTGTATAGATACTTATCACAGCCCGGTAACAAACACAATGACATGTCAGTTACAACATATTTTCAGCATATTTTGGCCTATTGTGACATTCATCAGAGTACAGACGACTTAGTTCTGTCTGCATATGGTTGCGGGAGAAACCTCCATCAAGTGCCTTATGGTAAAAATTCTTTGTAGTTTTTCCTAAATGCTTTAGGTCCTTCTAAAGGTACGCTTTCATAAGTACTTTCTAAGCGTACTTTAAGCAAAATGTCCTTAATACCCCTTGAACTGATGACATAAAGCAATCCTTTGTTTCTTTTATGACTTTTATTAAGAGAACATGCCTCGGGCGAATGTGCTCTGCTTGTTCATGTATAAAATTTTTGTCGGGGTGGTAACGCACGTTTCCTAAATGCGGAACGTATAGTCTTACAGTAATGGAATACTTGTTAGATCTTCAAGACTCGTTTAGACTTTGTACTTTATTAATTTCCTAAAGAGTAATTCAAAGTGTAACAACTTTTTAATAGGATGATATAAATTCTACATTTTCAACGGACCGAAATAAAACGGGCGTTTATACTTCATTGAACTTAATTTAGAAAAAGGAAAACATTTCGTCGTTGAATTTTTAATATTTAACAATTCGATATCATTTTAATTTTTCTTCAAAATTAGTTTTCCAGAGCTAATCTCGAAATCATTGATATCTTGGCCTCGTTAGATGAAACCTCCACATTTCTACTTGTAAAAAGTGCACTTAAATGTAATTACATATACACAGTGGTGTTTAGAGTTTAACACTGCCATGAATCCAAGTTTCTAGGAAGCAAGAAAAATCAAGGAGACATTTCCGAAGAAGTGTAAAGGAACATAATAAGTCTTAAAAACTTCCTGTTAGGTATGTGCTCATCTGGCATACAGCAACAATACAGCTCGTTATTGCAGGTTCTTTTAAATCGTACAACACAGCCATAAAAATATGCTACAGAATAAACTTGAAACTTTTCCTGGCATCTTAAGTACTTCCTGTATCCTGCGCGAAGTAATCCTTTTGAAAAAGCTGATAAACTCAAGTCACGACGAAGGAAGACAAGTTTCCAACTTCATGAATAAAATTTCAGAAATCGAGCCGAGCTCGATGTTGAAATGGAACGTATTTGCTGTTGGTATTTGCCGAAACTGATAAAACTTTCCGCGGGAGGAAAGAGGTCTGCTGGTCTGGAAGCAAAAGAAGTAGGTCCTGCGACGACGGTAATGAAAGTGTTTTATCGGCTAAAGAGAGAAAACCAGCATCTGGCAATACGTACTTGATACCATCAATGAGTAATAATTTCTATAAAGTGACGGGGATCCGTATTGATGAGGTGAATTCATTAAATTTTTCGAGGTTAATTTAAGTCGTACACGATGAAATACCATAAAGTCCTGTCGGTGTGCAAAAGCCTATATTGTGGTGTAAAGGCGCTTTTTCGAAGAGAAGGTTTGTCTCAAATGCGCGTACCCAAATCGGTCGCTGATAGTGCGAAGATTCCTAAGTCTACCCAAAAAGAGACATGAAAAATATCTTCTCCACATGTTTTTACCACTTGAGAGAGTATCCACATTTTCTGCGATTTTATCATAATTCAGAAATCTGCTCGAGTCCCAACATAAAAAGCATTCATTCCGTAGGATGCTGCGATACTCTATATCCATTGTCGCAAGCAGATTTTCTCGCTGGGAGACCATAACAAGCAATGTTCCTTCTGAGGACACGTCGAGATCCTTCGGGCGCCTTTGGGATCCTATCTTTAGAAAAAGACACTTGCAAAAATATTATATGCTGCCATGTCATAAAGTTCGCGGGATTATACTTGACACCAACATTAAAGTCGGTGTACTGTGCTAGCACGTTATTTCCACGCTGTCGATAAGTTCTATGTTCTGTAAGGAAGCAAACTAGTTGGAAGGGGCTGTAAATAAAGGAGCCCGTTATGCGGAGCGGATCTGCATCACAATGGGCAACAGCAGGGTAATTATAGTTCCCTTAGGAGGAAGCGCTCGCATTGCAGGGCATGACCTGAAGGATACAAAAGTGGCTCCGACCAAAGGAAATGGGAACAGCATCTCGGAAGGAAACCAGCGTGCAAATAGAATTCTTAACTATTTTCGTCTCCTTATTGTTCTGCAGCTATTGATTGTTGCAGAGAATGAAGAGTTCGTATATAGGGGGCATTTTTCTAGCAACAACATCTGCGCAGCAAATTTTCTTATTCGGAATGGCACAATTTTCGTTTCCAGACTAATGGCCCACACTATTATCAGACTGTAGAATTATAGCTTAGAGTGTGCTGTAAAAATAAACCTTCCATCATAATATGGGCAATTAGATCAGATTGACGCCCTTTGTTATTACGTTCGCAGAACTTTAGTCGTTCGGGGCCTTTACTGATTTCAGATTTCGACAGTCTTCCACGGCGCGGAGTTGTTTATAAAGTGGAATAAGGTTTTATTTTCGTTTTATTGATTTCGCAATAAAGCGCCTTAAAGCACGCTTTTTTCTCTTATATTTCTTTTAACAGTGACACATTTCTGGCCATTAAGGTCAGAATTATGGGAAAATTATAAGATAAATCCCAATCTTCTGTGTTTCTAAACGTCAATTAGAAGGTGAAAATTGCTAATAAGGCAACATATTAATCTTCTCTTAAAGGTCGTTCTGTTGATATGATTTAATTTTTATTTAAAACACCAATGCGACACTTCGAGGATTAACTATTAATCTAAGGCTTTAGAATTTTGATTTTTGGAGCAAGTTTTTGAAAAAAAATAGATGTTCACCAAAGTGGCACCAGGTCTCTAGAAATATCAAATCAAGAGGAAAAATAAATTGTATTAATTAAAAAGCATCGAAAAAGTTATTGAAATGTGGTGTAAGAAAAACAACGTTGGCTTTATTCGGTATTTGCAATTTCCACATAACTATTTTTTTTATTCTACACTATTTTGTATAATTTATTATTTGCAAGGGTCTAGAAAGTTGACCATAACTATTTTCGGCTTTTTGAAATTTGTTTGCAAAAATAATAGTGCATGATTTATTTCAAATCTACACATCAACGATTAATTTTATATTGCAACAATAATAATGCCATTTTGTTTCAACATTACTCTAAAACTCTAGCAAGTCTTTGGCCCTTGTTGAGTTGGTCTTAAATTTTAAAAACGTAACTTTCCAAATGCATTGAAAAGAGATGTTATTTCAAGAATTCTATATTTAATATATTTTGAAACACACCGCTTTAAAGTGTTAAGTTTGAAATAATCTTATTTAAGTTATCCATAAATATTGAACAAATTAATCGGAAAATAAAGGATGCAAAGTTTTAATATTTCACATGCCTGATACCACACAAGTAAAATGACATGCATGGATCCTAGTTTACCCCAACAACAGGGAGTTATACAAATACCGAATTAAATGTCACTTGATGTAGATTAATTAAGTTCTACCTATTGGTGTTATTTAAAATGTAAGTAAGCAAGTGATGGAAGAGAGATACAAGCGACTATGGAAGGTAAAAGATCAGGTTTAGACACACACAAATTACATCTTATTTAATATCTAGCGCAATCCTGCTAGTTTTGAGGTAACCATAAAGAATTCTTTACATGCAATCAGGTAGGATTATTAAGTAATATTGCATAAAATTCCGTCATGGTTTCGAATCGAGACAAGCTTTATTAGACTAAATTGTGACATTGAATACATTTCATTTGATTTACATGGAAGATAATCTTTTAAAGTTACTTATTAGAATAGAAATAATTTATGTGACATGGTATTTAAGCGAAAAATTGTTTAAATAAGAAAAATTTAAACTCTATTTTATTATGTTGTATATTTTTATTTTTCTAGGATTAGACATTAACAAAGCTAAAACGATGTAATTTTTGTAATGTATTTCGACTATTATGAAAATAACACTGCGTCAGCGTCAGCATTATCTTGCAGAATATCATTCAATATACCTAGTTCTATAAAAATCCTCGGGTGTGTTTGCAGATATCTTGAAATCGAAAAAAAAACAAATAAAAAGCTTTGGCTTTTGGAATGGAATAGTAGACGTTTCAAGAAAACGAAATATCAATAAAAACAAACAAAAAAGGAAAAAAATTTAAATCAATGAAATGAAATACATTGAATTATCATAATTGATGAGATAACAGTTTCTTTGAATCAATTACCATTTTAAGATTTAAGAAATGTATATTTTATGTATGATGTTTGAATATATGCCAATCAAATCACTAAGCAATGCTGACAAAATCAAGGGAAAGTCGATTCCTATTGCGCTTTTAAATTTTTAAATTCCATCTTAAATTGGATAAGAGAAGCGACCACTTCTTTGATAACGTCCCTATTATCAAAAGGAAAGGTTTTTCTCACTCGGATGCTTTTTTATGATGCGAAGGGCAGCAAGTGGCAACACCAAATTCTTTTTTGTGGATTACATGACCGTTATTTTTTTTTTCTGTATTTCACCATCTTATTTGCTCCTTGTTCACCCCGGAGCTTCCCTCGAAACACTTTTGAAGACGTACAAATTTATTTGCTTGAGTTTCCACTTAAGAGGTTTTTAGTCTTGTTAAAAGTTTTTAATTGTTAGAATCAAGCTTGATATAGTAGAAATCTTGTAATCAGATTCTATAAGTGTTTCCTAATCTTGAGTCATAATTACGATGTAATGATCGAAGCAATTACAAAGTCATGCGGGAAATCTGGGTTGAGCTGGCCAGAAATTGCAAAAATATTTTGGATTTTGATCGTAACGAGGGATGACTATCGGATTAGGTCCAAATGCCGATGCATAACCAGTGGCCTTCGAATATGTTAGCAAACATGGTGGAGAGGGTATTTAACCATAGAAACGCCATAGCAAATCCCATGGCCACATATCCTACAATTGTTTCTAGGAAAGTTTCCTTTGCTCGTTGTTTTGCAAATCATTCTATGGCAGTGGGAAGAAAGGCAAGCTTAATGAAATAAGTTGGTAAGTCACTGGCAGCCTGAGAATTAGTAAAGATTATGGCGAGGCATTCAGAGCTATTCCCCGTGCTCTGTGTCGGCCTTAATTAATCCCAACTAGCAAAGAAATTCTAATTAAAATGAGCATGTAAATCTCCTTAATGAATTTGATAAACAAGCAGAATAAATTAGACGTAGAAGCAGGCATTCCCTAGCAAATGTTAATTCAATTTATCCCAATCCCATGGGATAACTAATCAAGCTACACCAGCCCAAGACTCAAGAGTCGATCAGGAACGTAACGATTGATTCACTTGTTGCAGTTGTGGGCACGCTCAGTCTGTTCCAGACTACAGTCAAGAAAGATTTCTTCATTCATTGGTGCTAACAATTCGTGAGATTGCGAAACAAAGCATAGGAATATTTTTCGCTTATATAAGGCTTTACCTTAAAACTAATTAATCAAAATATTTTTTTAAGTCAATTAGGGCTAGCAGTTGCCACTAGTTGCTCATGATCCCCATGCCTGTTGCTCCTCAGATTCACCCCTAAAAATGTAATGGTAAATCGTAAAAAGTGTTCGCTTACTTTTCTGATGCGCGGTGGCTTTCTTTCAATGGGACACGCAGAAACCTCAGAGTGGCCGAAAGCCTCTTTTAATATTACACAGAAACCACTTAACAGTATCCACAAGGAGCAATTTCCTTATCTCATCCTGAGCCCAGTTACAGTCACAGGTTTCACGCGTAAACCAACTGCGCGAGCAACCACTAATTGCCACTTAACTGGGATTAAGGCGATTTCACTGGATACTCGAATTGCAAATGTCTGGTCAACCTTTGTCTCTGCCTTTCTTAGATATGGTCTTCACTGTCACGCCTCATTTGCTTCAGTCTAGAGTCTACTGTTCACCGCTTGGCAGATTCACTGTTGCACGGAGTTCACAGTTACCGAATTGGACGTATCCAGTTCCCGGGAAAAACTGTTGAGGCCAACAAATTTTACTGCAAACCACAAGATTGAAAACCCAAGCCCAGAGGAGCTTTCCTCCGTTAAAGCATATCGCTAGAGCTTCAGCTGGGTTAGCCTGGGGTGCCTGGGGTGCCTGGGGTACGTCTGAAAGACTGATTTGGTGCCTAGGTTTTGGAAAACGGCTGAATTCTATGAAGCTTTCTGGAGTAAGAACACTCTCCTGTTGGAGCTGCGCTAACATGTAAATTTGGTCGTAAAACTCACTTTTCACGAGTCGCATCTCAAAGAATAGATGGAGAGCTTCTGTTAACACTTTTCTAATGTTCCCGCAATTATACTAAACTTAGCAACTGTCCAAATTAATTGCCATCTTTGCAAATAATGTGAACTTGCTCTAAGCAAATACAAATAACTTTTGTAATAACTTTATAGTGGATCAAATGAATTTCCATCACAAACGTGTCCATAGTTTAAAAAAAGTTAATTTCGTTATTTTACTCCTGATAGTTATTAAATTAAAATGTAGCTATTAATTCGCTCCAAAATCTTTCTTTCATCTTTTTCTCAGCATTGGTAGTTGCTTAAGTCCTTAGTACAGAGTTTATCTTTCCTATAACAAATACAAAAGGTCATTTGGAACCATTTGGGATTATTCGAAATTTTTAAATTTCGAAATTAATTCTTGGAAATTGGGATAGTCGAAGTGAAAACACTAAATCTAAAAATTGTAATGAATTCGTACAAAATTGTGAAGTCGAAATAGTATACTATAATATTAAGAGGGTAGATTCTTCTACTTTACTAATCATGAACTTTATTTTCAGTATTTTTCGTGATTTTTGATTATTACTCATGAAAAATATTAAAGAGGTAAAGTTTTCTGCACCGCTTCCCCAGTTTTCAGAGTCCTGATGTGAACTTCCATTAAAATTTTTAAATAATATTTTTATATTTTTGTTGGAATACTTTGCATAATTATATTAAAACAATGTTAAAGAAATGTATTATGTGTTATTTTGCTCGTTAGAATTCAGAATGTTTACTGATATTTGTTATTAGTTTTATTAAGCTAATATAACTCTCGTTTTTTTCCAATTGTATTAAGTTCGCGAGTTGCCTTTCGAAAAGTAAATGTACAATTTTGGGCAAAATATAAATTTAGTTATATGCAAATATTACCACCATCTAAATCCGGGCGTGGGTAATATGATATAAATCGATCCATATTGTTATTATCCCCGAACTTAATTGTTATTACAGAAGAAGATGTTATTTAAATTTAAATATATCTGTAAATAAACTTCTAAAGATGTTTGGTGATTGCTTTTCACTTTTATATATATTTTTTCCCTTAACACTTTCATCAATATAAAAGGTTATTTAATTACATTTTATGTCGTCATTGTCATCTTCTAATGTCCAATGAGAAGGATAAGGGTTTTATATCTTAAAATAAATCATTTTAAATTTTAAACAGCTACCCAAGAAAAAGGTCTGTCGATAAACAAAGCTAATGCGGTTTTCTTAATCTTCCTACCCCAAGGTTAGACCAAACAATGCTGATCCCTTAATAGCTTCACTCAATAAGTGCCTGTAGCCATTCATAAAAGAAGTTGTGTATGTATTTCGATAGATTTGTCTATAATTTCCCTTTCATCGCCCTTTTTTTTAGAACGGTAGACAAAAGGGACATAGGTGAAAGAAATTAAAAAGAGAATGCTATAAATATACAATTTCATTCACTTTCAAGAACGAAGGTATTCTTCAGAATGATTAATGTTGTCCAACACCTCTCGGGACAATTTCGTTTTGGTGCTGGCTAGCATTTATCATATCGCGCAAATTAATCTGCACCGCTCCCAGACAGACGTTAAACTTTATTCTTCTAGTCTTTGGACTGACACTTCCTACTGTTGTAAGACAGTTCCACAATTTTCTCTCCTAGATGCTTTTTTTTCATTTTGTGGTAGTTATTTGAAATTTATTGTCGTTTTTTTCCATAATTTGAAGAAACAAAAGTGATGACTATAGAATTAATTTATAGTAGATTTTTAAAATTTTCTCTTTAGGATAATTTTACTTCTACCCAAAATCATAATACCTATTGAATATAGAGATGGATAAGATAATATTTTTGTATCAATCATTGTTAGGGTGTATATGACTTATATAAAAAGTATTAAGTGAAATAGACCAGAAACTGGAGCATGTTTCCTAATAAGTAAGTATTTTTTAAATTGTTCTTTCTTCTAAGATAATCTTGAAAATTTTTAAGTTAATTTTTCTAAACAGTAAACAAATAAATAACGACAATATGCTTTCCTTTTCATCTTATTTAAGTGCAGATTATGAAATCTTTTAACTCGTTTAAAATATGGTTATTTTCAATAACAGAAAAGTTACCCCAGTTTATATTTTTTCGATTTACAAGTCGATGTGTTTAAAGGTTCACTGATTTAGGTTCTCTTATCAGCGGAGCACGTCGGAGAAATATTTCTGCCAATATTTCTCGAATGGTACAAGACACAATTTGAATGAAAAAGGACAAGATAAAATGCTTTACACATATACGCGACGTGCACACGAATGAACCAAAATCGCTGAAAGTTCACCTTGACGCGGATACAGATCCCATCTTTCTAGCAGGTACCATTTCAGCACGGGAAAAAATTTTTGAGTTATTTATAGAAACGCGCGAGAGTGTTTTGCGGATGTTTCATGTTTTTTCCTCGATGCTTCTACGACTTTCATTTAGGAAGTCCTGTCCCTACCTTGTTACATGTGCAGGGCAGATATTAAAAATGGGTCTGCGAAGTTTTCGCTACATATGATAAAGCATTCATTTGGAGAGACATCAAATAAAGAATTGTAACAAAAGAAAGGGCTCTTAACATACTGAGATGAAGTGCAAAGTGGATTGACTAACGAAAGTTCTATTAAAGACTGAAGAAATAAAGCCAATAATTTTTAAATTTTTAATAAAAAACTTTCGCGACCTATTACGTTTGTTTATTTATTTTAATAGAACACATCTGTATGTACCGACAGAGATTTTTTGTAAAATTAATCAAGGCTGTACCTACTGCCAGCCAGGGCAGTGCCCTAGGGCCCTTGAATAAGGAGGGTGTTGTTTTTACGAAATCGAATTAAAAGGAGTTTTGAATCAAAACATTTCAAGTTTCCAACAGTGACGCTTAGGTTTAGATTCTTTTTTGCTCGCATAAATTTGGTGCCTTTTATTTTCTTTCAAAACCTTTTTTGCATTATAAAGGTCCTCTGGATCACTTCTTGCCCCGGGGCCTTAGAACTTCTAGGTATGACTCTGAAGTTAATAATAATAATAATAATAAAGTTTAACAAGAGAGTGATAGTGATGCAAATGACGCTTTTGACCATTTCTGTTCATCTATCACCTTTAATTGGAATATTTGTCGAAAATTCTCTTAAAAGTCAATTTGTTACTTGTTAAATATATTACATTAGTGGTATTATTCAGTCAATAAGACTACATCCTAAAATCCGGCACAGCAACAATTCAATGGTCCAGTGCGCAATACACGTATTTAAAGCATCGTCATCCTTTGTAAAAATTCTAAAATTAAAGGTGCTATGTAACAGTTTGAAAGCAGACCTTTTGTCGATATAGGCTGGCGTTACAAAAATTTGCATTAGATTAGGATTCTTTTGTTCCATTATCCTTGAAACGTCCTCATAAAATTAGTCATTTTTCTGTAGCTAGCCAATTTCCCCGAGCATTTATCCATTTTGTGGCCCAATTTCTGTTAAGAGATTTCACGGGTATTCCCTGGAGGAATAAAAGTTTCCGGCCAGCAGACTTTCAAGGTGCTTTAATGCACAACTTAATGGAAGATACTGAAAATATTCCCAATTTAACGGCTTGCTAAATGGGAATTCTCTGCGTTTTGCGTTCGATGCTATACAGCCCAGACATTTATGCGCTAAAAGGTGTGCTTCCCCCTGACGCGCTTTATGTATTAGTCCGGAATAATTTTAATAGGTCTTAAAATGGAGAATTTATAGAGCAAAACATAAATAACTAGCGCAGCTCTTAGGAGACCCTACCCATGGGGAATAGCATTCCCTCGTAAAGCTCAGCAAGGGTAGTACTAAATGTACTTGCACGAATAACGCAGAGTACAGCCGATCCTTCAAAAAATAACTAGTAATGTCTATAGTGCCTTTAAGCACATAACGCTGTTAGACATTTATTTACAAAGTAGCGATTTTTAAAAAACGATACAATAAAAATTGTATTTACTTTCTGACCAATTTCCTTTTCTGTCTTCACATATGTGAGAATCTTTTTAGAAAATAAAACCAAGAAGTCGTAATTTTTGGGTAAAATTTCCGAATTTATTTCATATTTACACAATTATTATTAAATTAAATAGAATAGAAATAGAAAAAAGAAAGGAATTACGATATTATGATTGTTGTCAGCTTTTAATTTTTGTTCTTGTTGCTGTTTTACTCTCTTTTTTTTTGAGTTAATCATAGCAAATAAGTACTTTAATTTTCATGGCCGAATTTGCCTCCTTTTTCCATCGAATTTTAAACATAATTTCTGAAAAAAGTTTAGAAAATAAAAGATGCAATTAGTCTAGAATAAACACATAAAAATTTTACCAACGATATCTGCTTTAAATATAAATTCAGGGTTTATCAATTTTCATTTCGTACCACTTAATTCATATTATTATATAAAATATGAAAATATGGGAATTATCAAATTCTGTGTAGAATTAGTGCAAAGTTTCACATAAGAGCCACTAAAACTTACTTCGGCAACTAACTTTAATCCCCTCTCGTTAGCTGCACAATCTGGACACGCTTTAATTGCATTTATTACTTTACTGGATTTTGCAAAGTGTCATTCAGCTCGTTTGGTCTTCGACGGTGTCGAGCCATAATTCCATCTGATCTATATACCCAAACCCCGCTTAAATTTGAAATTCAATTAATAGAGCTCTTCGTCCTAGTAAGGGGTATATCGTTCTGCAGCACGGCGTTATACCCTTTATATCCTTGCACAGGATAAATGCAAACTGTGAAGCTCAGGGGATATGTGTGCAAAATGCGTTAACTCGGATTTTGTCGCACCATAGGCTTTGAAAGAGCATCATCCCGTGGGATGAAAAATCGCATCACGTCATGATACTGCGCATTTCAATATTATATATCGCATAAAATTTTAGCGTTACGGCCGAGTGTAAAATTTTCCAACAATTTTATTTGGCTCATGGGAGGACGCTCGACGTTACAGAGATACAAGCGAGCAACGTCAGACATCTAGAAATTTCGAGGACCCGCAGTCTGTGCGCCATAAGGACGCTACAGCGAATGGTATGATATGTGCTATGGTATGTTCTATGATATCGTATTTGAAACTTTCCCTATAATTTGATATATTCGGACTTTTTACGACTAAAAAGGAAAGCTCTTGAAACTCAGAAACCACTTCCACAGCACCTCCATCCCGGAGCTCATTTTAGGGGATTCAATTCTTCTGGACGAAGAAAGGGTTCAGGATGATCCTAAATCCTAAATCCCTGCGACTTTTGCTCCCATTCGGCAAACTTTCAACTTATTCCGCAAACTGCAGTGAATCCGGCGGTTCGGCAACATGGCCAATCCGGTTCCAACTTTAAAATTGAATACAGTCGTAAACGGTCGAAATTGGATTACAATGAAATGCGGTCCGACCCGAAGGAGTGTTCGAATCGATTCCCAGGACCAAACGGCAACGACCTAGGGACCTCATTGTGAGCGTGCATTTCCCTCTGGCGTAAAACAATCGGCTCCAGGGAGTCTGGCGTTATCGCGAAAAGTTCTCGATTTATCGCTTCACTATTCAAGCGTTAAAATTTTCCAGCTGAAGTTTAAATTGAACGACAGAAAAACGAACCGGAAACGACATTTTCACGCGAATAAGTGGAATATTTGTTAATTGTAGCGAAAACTTCGCTCTTTCTGATGACAAAGTTACGCTGTTCACAGCAGGGACGAGTTCCTTGTAATGGAAAAGGTTCCCCAATCGACCTGTTTGTCCAATAAAGTAACTTGAAACACTGGGATTGAATTAGTCAATTAGTAGGAATTTTCTAAATTTTATTGGAAAGTAGGATTGTCTATATTCTTACATTTGTTTAGGGATGATGAAAATAAAGAATTAATGTGGATCATACTATATCAATATTTTAGCAGATTAGGAAGTATAAAATAAAAATTATTATTCCTCTTCGTTCGATACCGTACAAGAAAAGGATGGTTTCGATAAATGTCCTCGATTTATCAAAAACCTTTGAAAAACGAAAACTCTTGAACAATGTACTGGCGCGTTTACAAAAATATTGTTATGATTATTTGCATTTCTACATCCCTCTTTCATTTGAAGAGGTTTTCTTAAACTACAGAAAATTAAAGGTTTGTCTGAATTCCCTTGGAATTGCTTTAAAGATTGAAACTATCCATACGATCTTGTACCACGTTTTATGTACAAAATAAAAGTATTGCTGCTAGTGTTGATCTCTCTTAATTCCATTTTTGTATGAAAGAGCACACTCTCTAATTATATCAAAATAATCAATTAACGCTCAATATTCTTTCAATGGAACTGAAAGACGCTTTATGATTACAATTCTATGAAATAATGTTAGAGTTCTAATGAAACTTATTAAATTCTGTTCGGAATTAAGTTTTTAAGTTTTTGTAAAGTTTCATGTATTTCGCATAAGTAGAGGAGTAGCAATTTCTTAAATTAAGCAATAGATGAAGCTAAAATTAATTAATTATGCTACAATAGAATGTATAAATAGGAAACTTTTTCGGAATAAAGCATATAAGATTTTATTGGATTTTCAGAAAGAATTATGTTTGCCGTGGTAACTCATCAATGAAAAAAGTACCTGCCATAAAGACTTTTAATTTGGAATGCTTTAAATCGCCCTACGTCTTTTTTTGTAGTCCTAAAATAGCGTGAAGGGCCCAATCACTATAAAGAATTTGCTGGAACTCGTACAAGTGAGGACCTTATGTTGCTAAGTTAATAAAAGGACTTCCTAATATCTGCGGGAATGGGTTCACCTGTGGCCGTAATCATAGCAGGTAATTTGTGGAGGAGGACTGCAATATGGTTCTGATTGCGACGCGTGTTCAAGTACAGCACTCCGGATGGAATGGAGTCTTAACCTTTTACGGCCCCGTGAAATTTTCGCTAGCTGCTTAATGAAGTGCTGTTGAGGTTGTTCCATTCAAGTTTGTGCCTTCATACAAGCACTCATTAAATCTTGAGGAATGGGCGTACATCCATAAGCGGAAACATCTCCATTAAGTCGAAACAAGGCGAAGTGTCCAACAACAGTGCGGAACCACTCGCTCCGACAAACAGCTATAATGCCATTAGGTCTGGTCCTTTTGGGGTACCAATTTCTTATAAATTTAATACGCGCTACGAATGGTGATAATTTTTCACTTTCTAGTATTTTCTCTGAACTGTAGCAGGTTTAAGGTTTCCTATTCTCTAGGGACTGTAAATCTTTAAGGCTGTGGTCACACGCTTTTCCGCGACTAATAAAATTCGCGGCTCTATTGCTGTGGCTTTCAGTGTGGATCGTGAACATAAATTCGCTGGTGATTCTTTTATCTTTACGTCACTTTTTATAAGGCTGTATTCTCTTGCTATTTAGATGTAATTAAATTTCCTCTGCGATAATGGAAAATTCTTATTGTGAAATATTCTCGGATATTTTTAGCTTTAAGGCGAAAAAGTAAATGTTTCGTACATCGTAAAAAAAAAAATAGTTTTAAGATACATACTTCAATGTACTAAGCTAAATGATAGGCATTTTTGCCAATTGATAATCGTCTATTGAATCAATTTTTTGCGAGATTATAAATAAATATATAGCCGGAATTGAGTGAAGAGCACTATTGCACCCAAAGTGGTACTATCACAGATCCACCGAGATCTCAGACATTAAAACTATAAAAATGAAAATAGTTCTTAGGTTATTGGTTAATATTTGAATTGTATCTACATGGACATTGCATGCAATAAAAGTGCAACCTTTCACCTGATGGGCTATTATTATTATTTATTATTTTAAATATACTACTTCTTTTTAATTACTTAGGTAAAATGTGAATCTAATTTTTTTAAACAAAAGTTTCAGGTATTCAATAAAGATGGGTATACGCTGAGCAAAGAAAAGCAAACACATGCGTTTGAAATCACATTTTTTGCAAAGGTAAACAAATCAATTTGCTGCTGTTTATTAGTTTTACATCTAGAGCCACAGGTGCAGCAAATTTGTTTCTTCATTTGCAAGTTCTTGTGATAAATTTGTACGTTCTTGCAAACGCAATCAAACAAAAACACAAAAAAAACCTAAAATGTTCAAATGTTCATTCAAAATTTATCAAATGTGTACGCTAATTTGAGCCCTTGAATTTGATCCAAACACTACCGTCATTCACAGTTACGAAGTAGTGCTCATGGGACTTTTTTTATTGGGTTTCTAATCGTAAGAACTTTAATCTTTATCGTTAAAAAGATATTGCTAATAATTATTTAAACAAATAATTCTTATGTATCGTTGATTCTTTTGTAAATCTTTAGTCATACAATCCCAAATAAGACATACTTTCTAAACAAAAATCAAAGTGATGTTATGAAAAGCAATGACCTTTAAAAAAATATTACTCTGTACTGCTGAGTGTGGATTTATGTTCAAAAAAGAAAAAATTCAAAATCTGATACAAAATGCCGAACACAATGTCAAAAAGTATGTACATAATTCAATTAAAGAGCAGTGATTAAGGTTAAAGAAGTGTCTAAATGAAGCAATATAAAATTTTGATCGTAGTAAAATATTTATTTTGAAAAACTTATGAAACGCAATTATAAACAAACAATTTTCATAAAATTTATGCATTTTCTTATTCTCTATTTAATTCATTGATATCACTGGTGCTGTATTTAAGCAACTATTGCCTTTGCGTTGTGAACAAGCTGAAGAATTGGACGGCTCATGTACTTTGATTTTTCAGGCTTGATGGAAAACATGCAGGCGCAATCGCATGTCTTTAAGTGTGCTGCTCCTCCACACTGGACATGCGTTTGTTTGAATCGCATTTGTCAACGCGTTTATATCCACATTACGAAAAAATGTGCAAACGCATACGCATGGGCTAACAGCTGGTTTCTTTTTAAATTACGTGTTATTTTGGCACTTAAGATATTGACAGAAACATACTATCATATCTCCGAGGTATGAAATGAATAGATTTATGCTTGAACAACGTTGGGAAATATTGATAACTTATTTTTAAAGTGAGTGCTGCGTTGCCGACACAGTGCGAATTTTGAAAAGAAATTTCGGTAGAAAGAATGCACCAATCGTGCCTGATGTACCCAAGTTTCCGAAGAAAGTTCGAAAGTTCGAACATCAACTCGCCACAAATCTCAGCAATTGAACATTAGCCGCACTAGCCTGAGGAGAATTTCGTATAAAGACCTCGGATTATTCCTCTAGAAGGTCCAACTGACTCGATGACCACCCGCTTCGTTATCGCTCCTGAGTTTGGACTTTAGAGCAGCTTGAAATTGACGTCGATTTTGCTAATAAAATCATATTTTCACAATCGTATAATCAGCCGTTTTGGTTGCTTGGTCTTTTTTATGTGGGGTGCCGTTAAAGATCGACGTTATGCTGAGAATCCAGAAAAGATTCAGATATTTAAGCACAAGTTGAGCTATTCATGAAAAGTGCAAAATTGGGTTGACAGGATGCGCTACTGCCAAGCCAGCCGAGGCAGCCATTTAAATGAAATTATTCTTCATAACTAATCGGAAGGTGTTTACTTTATTTTATTTACATTCTGATCCTTTTCAAGCCTTTGTCTTTAATATTCTGTGGCAACTTGTTATGAAAGAATAAATTTCAAGTTTCTTTAAATGGAATCCTTTCGGAGTACGCATTAGCAATTACTGAAAAGTCAACGACTTTTCTCAATTTGATTAAACGCGATGGAAAAGAAATATGTAAAAATCTTCCAGAGTTTAGTCGGCAAGTATAAAAGGTTTACTACAGTCCATACATATTAAGCGAAAAAATACTCAACGCTATATGAGAGTTTTTAAGGTAACTTTATAAAATATTTCAGAAACCACTTTGGGCTCCCTTGCGTCGCGGATTCGCCATTATATAAAGACAGATATCAGGTTAGTCCTTAAAATAAAGAAAGTTTTTATTGAGGTACATCGTACAATGCAACGCTGCGCCAATATTGGCATACCTATTACGTATGCAGCCCTTGTATTTCTGAAAAATCTCTTGAGGTTCAGATTTCCCGGGAAAAAACTTAGAAATGCTATTTCAAGTTTATGAAGTTCTGTAGAGCATATCAAAATAATACAGCTTTTCGCGAGTTACATTTTGTGGTACATATCATATTTCTTAAAATTTAATTTCAATAATAATCATGTTTTCTTTCCCCCAATAGAATATATTTTGGAATTTTTCATCTGTATTTTTAGATATCTAGTAAATGTTATCATGACTTTTCCTTTTCTAGGAAATCTAGAAGTAGCATAAAAGCAATATCATACCAAATATTATATTCAATTCCGGTTTATTTTAGTAGAAATCCTAGCTTGAGTACGTAGTATGATCGTATATATTTATTTCGGATTGTTTGAATTGGATGCAGTGCTTCTTAGTTTGTTGTCTTTACTAGAACTATTCTATAAATTTATTACCATAAATACTAACACGGTATTTATCTTTTAATAGACGAATTTGAAGTTAGTAAAATTGTATACCGTGTACTCTTTATATATTATAGTAATATTGAATTGAATTGAACATAAGAATTGAATACTGAAGTTAATGGGGTGGTAAATTTTATTTGTACTTTTCGGGATATGACCCGATTTTAAGCAGATTTTATTAAAATATTTTCAATATCCCCCTCAAACATGATAAACGCAGGCTTTTCAGTGCAAGAGCTTTGGTGCCCTTGATAGGTACAATCCCTTTTCACGTGAGGGTATTTGACCAAAGTTACAAAAATCGATTTTGTTGCACAACAGCACAAGTTTCACAACGTTTAATATTGCGTTCCTATAAAGTGCCTAGTGCACTAAGGAAAATTTGCTGTGCACTTGGTTTTTTATAAAGGATTTTTTCAATATCCAATGTTTAATTAAAACGGGTACAGCCAAAAGTTAAATGCAGGGCTTCTTGTGATGGGTTTTAATAAAGCTGAAACTCCGACAGCGAATTCTTTCTGGCGGGATTTAAGTACAACGTTGGGAGTGCATTACTCAAGAACTTAATTAATTTTTTCTGGCATGGAAGCGCTGTCCATTTTCCCTTTTGCACTCACCAGTAACTGACATCGTAAAGGCATCTCTAGGACGTAAACCGATGCGCGATAAATTGGCGTTTTACGAACGTTCTATTTTGATTTAACGAGACCCAAAGAGCGTCACCTTAAAGTGGTAGCTTCGACAGACATTATATCTTTTACACTGCGGAAAATATCGGCGTCAACAAATCTCTGGAAGGCTGAATTTTCCGCAAACATCTGCCTCCCGCGCTTCCATCATAAAACTCGCTTAATGGCTGCAGGAATTACAGGCATCACTTTCAAATCCCCTTTCTGCGCTAAATAATGAAAGTCGAGTCCCTGATCCCACCCACGAGAGACAAAGAACTTCAAGCGGTCGCCGGAAAGATAGAGAAAAAGTAACTCATTAGAACGGCATGGGAACAAATTTAATTGCGCCAGAAAAATACAGAAGCAAAAATTATAATACTGAATATTTGGAAGTCAAATGGTTAGAGGTTAATTCAGAGAAATTATTATGCAAATTGAATTTGTTTTTTTTAAAGTTTCTTGAAACTTAATAAAGATAGTCCCAGGAAGTAAAAGTTGTGGCATCAAGTACGCAGAAGTTGGGATTTGGAATTTTAATGAAAAGTTCCGAACTTTAAAAAATTCGATGATGATGAACATAACTGATTATGTTTAAACGTGAAAGATGCAGTCATATTTCTCCTCCATCCACTTTTATTCAATTGATCCCATATTTAATAATAATACATAGTTCAATTAAAATGGTGGCTTCCGAATTTTTAGATTAAGAGTAAATGATAACACAAAGCTTCGTGCAATTGCATAAGGCTTTGTTTTCTAGTGCAGTGGATTCTACGAGTATAAGGTTGGTAATTATTTGCCAAGGTTATTTTATTACACATGAACGTACCTATCGAGGTTTCTTGTGCCAGTCTCTTGTTCTCTATCATAAATCGTATTCAATCAAAGGAAATGATTTTCTCTCAGAGAAGGGTCCTCTTTCCATGTGTGCAAAAATTTAAAAATGACTGATTTGATTTGGTTTTAATTTTACATATAAATATGCTCATTTTCAGGATTATCGTCTAATCCTAAGATTTATCTATAGCTCACGGCAAACATTTATCTTTATCGTTTTATTTTAGAAATTCAAATTTATTTGTTAGAGGTCTTTTTTCCAATAATTCATTAATTTTTAAATATATTGCGAAGCAGTGTAGTATTACAATTAATTCCACTAAGACTTCGTTGTGTTTTCTTAAGTTTTATTCCCCATTTCACACTTTATCACATCCAAATTTTATTCGTCAGGATTAATATCTCAACATAATAAAAAGTTTATAAACTCATAGTGCAGCAGTTTGTGGATGAAGCCCGACTGTAGCACATTGTGATTTTAAGTTCCTCAACTTTGTAAGACAGAAATTAAACCCGGTGTCATGCAGTCAGAAACTTAGTTTCAAAAGTTGTTTGTGTGACATTAAACTCTAGGAAGGCTAATGGCTTTAACAACAACAAAACGTCTCGAAATGACTACAATGCAGTCTCTAAACCTCTCCACCCTTTTGTCTATCACTCAGTATTTTATACATATGTACTTATCTTTCGAAGGATTCACTTCTGTAGTACATTCTAGCCATTCTAATATCAAGTAAGGGATTGCCTATTCAGTAAGTTTTATTTAACTTTTATTTTATGTTTTATTGTTACTTTTCACTACATGTACGTATTCTGTTCGAAAACTGGATTATATTAAATCATAATTAGTATAGGTATAAATCTATCTATCTTGCAATGATAATGATTGGATTTTTAAGATAATTCAATACAAAGATCATAAGAAACCGCGGGAAACCATTATATTTTATTATGCCATTTTATTATTATTATTGTGTATAAAATATAAAATAAAAACTAAAGAAGAAAATTATGTATAGTCAACGGAAAGACTGAATTGTATCGAGTATAGACATATATCTTTATTTCTGAGATTATTATTTTTATTACTTATGAGTTTATCCAAACTGATATCAAACTCATTGAATTTTGAATTTTTTATTGAGGCCGACTATAATTTGTATCTTTCAATTGCTTCAAAAGGCGTTAGAACATTGGGAGCAAGCTATTGAATATGCGAAATTATTTGAATACTAAGGTTTTACCAAATAAAATTTTCCGAACTTAGTCCACTTATTAAGAAGGTCTATAGAATTTTTTAAAGGCTTTGATTTGGTCTGTGACGAGTATAACATATAAAAAGACATGTAAGACAAGTTTAATAATGCTTCTTATTAAAATTTGTAATGATTGAATAATTGACGATGAATATTAGAAAGTACATGAACTCACGAAAAATCCCCTTAAATTATAAAAGGGGTGAACAATGTCAGCTTTTTAATATTTCATATAAGTTTTCGCTAAACAGCGAAAGTTTTATAAATTTAGTTGTTCTTACGGCACGAGTCAGCAAGATTGCTTTAAGTATTAGAAATAGTGACGCAGTGGAGGTGGACAGGCTTAAAGAATGAGTCTTGTTGTACGATATGGAAAGGTCTCCTTAGTGCATGTCCCATTTGTAAATCTTTCTGTAATCCTTAACCTTCCCATGTCATTGTTACGCACAAGACGTTGGGGGATTTCACAGTGCTTTAACGCAAAAGCAACCTTCAGAGAGTTAAGTCGGACGAATGAAATATTTTAGTTTAAAGTTTTTGATTAAAAGTTTGGATTTCTGTTTTTGAAAAGAAAAAAAATATATTTACTGATTTTACTGGCCAGAAAAAATTTATTTTTATAGTAATGCACACTAGTACATTATGTTTCTTATTGTTCAAGAAATCGAAGCGATTTGCAATGGTAAAAGTATATTTTTATTTATTTTTGAATGTAAAATTATTATTTACGTTAGTGTATTGTGAGCTATTGAAATAGAAATTTTTTAATTGAATTCTTAACTTTAGATTGGTTTTATTAATTTGAATAAATTACGTAGAAAAATTTTATGAAGAATGATCAAACGCTTGCTTATGCATAAGCCTATGAAAGAAGCTTACTGCAGATAAATGCCACTTACTCCTTTGCAGCATAAAGTGGCCCAGGTAGCTGCAGTGGATTTCCTTGAAATCTCATCAATTTACTGGTGCTTACAATTCCATTAGAGAGATTTCATCAGGATTAATATTTTACTTCGGTTTTATACTCTCTTTGAAAAGATTTGTTTGTTTTCATTTTGAGATAGAATTGATAATCTTGACCCGATCAAATTATTGTTGATACAGCGTGTCCTTTAAGGTAGTTTTATTATCCTACTACATATAACATTACATAGATTTCTTTTCTTTTACATCTAAATTGTTTTGAAGCCCCACATTTTCTATGTCACAGCCATTTTATAGCACGAAATTTCTGCTTTTATGCTTAGAATATGCTCTGAGAGCATTTCAGTCGGTTTTATAGGGGTAAATCTGTTCAGATATCAGTTGAACACATGAAGGTCTAGGTCTAGCAAATCGAATAAGCCATATCCGGCAGAACAGTCAACACGCATTTCTTGCAATGTAGGGATCACATTTCTTTTTATTAGGTTATTAGAGTAAATCTCCCATACCATTTATTTCTTGCACTATCTTTGGCCCTGCTCTAGAAATGAAGTAAGATATAAAAAATGTAACTTTAAAATTACATTATACCTGCAATTTAAAGTCTTAAGTCTCAGGAAACAATATTGTATTTAAATTTTCAAGGTATTTCGCCACAAACCCCATAGTGATTTATGTATTTCATTCCCAGCGTTGCCCAGGTATTAGACACAATTGTGACCCTGATGTATAATAGTGAAATTCGCCACGGAAGTGAAGTGGTAAAAAAACATGTTTGTTTAGTTTCATTAACTTTGTGGGTAGGTAATTTGCAGGGTGTATCAATTCTATTCCGACCGCACCTCTTCTCCACTGACCGCATCGATCCAGGCTCTCAATATTCGCTATTCACCCCCTTGTCCTTGTTCCCGCCTCCGCCACGTATTGAATATATCACTGAAATATCAGTCTCCTACATACGAGTGAATTTACATACATGTCAACCTGGTAAAACATTCAACTGATTTCGTCATTAAAATTTCATCCACAATTTGCAGAAATTGAGCTAGATTGCGCTATACCCACGTCCGGGTTAATTAATTATTGAGGAATTTAGTAAAATAATTAATACAAAATTATTTGATCTTCCTTCGTGAATTGAACTTTAAATCTTTGCTTTTGAATTTTTTTAAATTGGGGCTCAGATAAAAATACATTGATTTGATTATTTATTATAAAATCTTGATCGTTTTTTGCGTTGTTTCGATGGAATGATACTTGATAACTATGAATTTCTTCATAATTAACCCCAAAACTCTGCATATGTACCAAAACTTATTAAAAATTGATTTTCTCGAAGTGAACTACTTAATTAAGTTCAAAGGCGTGTATTTAAGATTTAAAAGTATAGCACTTTGTAGCAGAAGCTATAAAAGATTTAGAATCTAGGAAACTTTTCAACAAAATTTAAAGTTTTTAATATTTAAGGAACTAATTAAGCGTAAACGAAACAAATTTTGTTCTGATTAATTGTGTCGTCGTTGGTCAGTTACTTTCTTTTGAGCGAGCAGTTTGGTTAAACATGGATACCGTAGATAGTAACGAGGCAATGCAACCAGTTTATGATATGTGGCTGTTGGTTGGAATAAAGCCTATTGGAGATATTGGAAAAGTTTATTTCGTATACTCGCTTTTTGTGAATATTACTGTAGCAATTTGTATGCCTCTGTCGCAAACAGCGCAACTTTTTGTGGATAAGGATATTGGACTTATTATGAAAAATCTGACTACATTAGCAACTGTGGCTGCATGTACTATAAAGTGGAATATAGTAATTTACTACAGAAACCATTTCAAGAATGTTAAAGAACTTATGTTTAAATTGGACCAACGCATTAAGACGCATGAGGAGCGAGAATACATTAGAAGCATGGTGAAATTCAGTCATAACCTAATAAGACTTTATAAATTCATGTATTATTCGACTGTCGTTGGATTTTTGAGCTGTCCATTGTTATTTAAAAACCGTCTGGTTTTCCCAGGGTGGTTTCCATTCGATTTGACCAAAACATACAACCATTGGATTGCCTACGTTTATCAAGCATTCGCCCTTATATATATCACTGTCTCTAATCTCGGCTTAGATGTATACCCACCGATTTTTATGTTGGTGGTGTGTGCTCATATTAGGGCTCTTCGTATACGGATATTGCAAATTGGCAAGATTATTGAGAAACCTGAAGAAACATTTAATCAATTAATAGACTGTGTTCAATATTACTTTGATATCTTAAGGTGAGTGGAAAGCCTCCAACATTATTTATATTTTCAGTTTTATTTGGTTCATATTTGTTATAATTTGCATTAAACGAAATAAAAACAAACGACGTATTTTCTTTTGCTGCAGGAAATGTTAAATCTTATTTGTTCTTTAACTTTTAAATTAATATAATCTATAAAGTTCAAAGCTCTCGCTTTTCACTATTATGAATATATGACACCTGAAATTATTGCTTTGTAGTAAATTTAGCGACAATATACTAATATTAAATTAAAGGACTGGCAGAATGTAACAGAAAAGGTGCTCCGCCAGAGTTAGTAATATTGTTCAGTTAATAATAATTACATATATTTAATTTATTTAGTTTTCAGTTCCATAGTTTTAAAGATGTTAGTTGAAACATACTTTGTTCAAAAAGTGTAACATGCTCTGTTGTTGTAATGTACTTGAACTTTTCATGTTTTAACTTTGAAATACCTAATAAAAAATACCGAATATTTTAAAAATATTATTTACAAACTGTATGAATGTTTTTTTAAATCTAAGAGAATTTAATCAAAATAAATTAGATGATATCGCGTTTATTTTAATAATATTTTCTAACAATAAAACTCCCTCTCATTCCATCCCAGATTATTTGATGAAATAACCTTCATCATCAAGTATACTATGTTTGTTCAATTTGTTGTCACGGCATTTGTTCTATGCACGTCAGCCGTGAGTATGATATTTTTCCTAAAACATACGCTCGAGGCTGCCGGGCAGGCAGTTTACATCGGTGACATCTTGCTTGAGGTATTCCCAGCGTGTTATTGCATGAATCTGCTGATGACATACAATGCAGACCTAACAGCCGCCATCTTTTCCTGCAATTGGATTGGTCAGGATTTGAGACTCCAGAAATCACTTGTAGTATTTATGCAGAGGACGCAGAAGAATTTAATCATGGTGGCAGGAAATATTATACCAATTGGGCTACCCACATTTTTGGGAGTATGGAAAGTTTCTGTACTGTGATTATTTTGTAATGAATTTTTTTTATATTTCAGATTATAAAACTATCGTTTTCGATGTTTACTTTGCTGAGAGAACTTAATAAATAAGTTAGAATGATATCATTACAAAAAAAAAAAATTTAATTAACTATTTGAGGATTTCACTTTAAGAGTTGATATCTACTACAACACAAAATTAAAAGCCTTCACTGAATATTTTTTCTTCGGTGCTTATATTTTTTTTATCAATCTCCTTTTTTTGTTTTAGAAAGTCTTTAGCCTATTTAGTTTTTTCATAATTTAACTGCTGTTTTAAATCACCATTATCAACTTGAAGAGTACAAAATTGCGTATACCAAATCATGAGAAAAATTGGTATCTATGTTGTATTTTTGATATTAAACAGTTTTAAAGTGGGCAACTAAAGACGAAGAGAAATTCTGATCAGTTTCTTAATATTTTTTTTTTCTTACTTATAAAAAGTATTATTAAATTTTATATATTCGTGTTTTAATTTGACTATGCAGTACTTTATTTTCGCAGCAACTTGTATCACGTAGTTTTTACTATGTCTGTGACCTAAATAAATTAAATAGTGAAAATATTTTAGCGTTTTGATGTTTGGAACTCCAACTTCTTTTTACACGATAGATACATTTCTAGGAAATGGAAATAAATAAAATTCACGTAAAAGGAACTATTGACTTCATGTCTTCATATATTATTAAAATTCTCTTAAATTACTGATTTTTTAGTCACTGAAGTGAATAAAAATCACTTAAAAAACTTATTTTTCATATTCCAATTCCAATTCGCGTAACAAGAATCCGGCCGAAAAGCGATTTATGTGTAATTCAAAATATGTTCAATGCATATAACATCCACTTTTATATATGTAAAATGGTATGGTTTTTAAGAAACTCTACACAGAATAATAAAATTAAATTTCTAACAACGGAGATAAATCGTAAATTTACAAACTTTTACCTTTTTTTTTAATTTTACGTTTAAATATTAATGAAAACTTTCTTAACTTCGAATTTAATTAATTCTTAAGAAAATTGTCCAAATTGTCTGTATTTTTCGATATAATAACACGTGCCTTCAGCAGTAAGAGGAGTGCAGTGAAAGATCATTCAATAATTTGTTAGACGCTCGATTAGTTAAACTTCGAACTCAGTCAGTTCTCGCAAAATTTCTAAATTGTATTTATTTTTTTTGCCTTGGTGCAATCAGTGCATTTTGCCCCTCGTTTCTGTGGATCCAACAATCACGTCGTTAGTAAGATGCTTAATTAGTTAAACTGTTGAATTATCTCGTCGACGTGTTAATCTTTCTATGGATTCAATAGGAAAATAATCCTGGATAGCTATCGTCATTAGACACGGATCAGTGGGCAATGTAATCACCAGCGTCCTTCTAGCCGGGTATAATAAAAATTGAACAGCCTTCGAATCTGTGAAGATTATGGTGGACGTGGGTGCAATAGGCGAGGAGTCGGCCGAAAAGATTTTAGTGGAATTTTATGATACATCGTTCGGTAGCAAAATCTCTCATCTTGCTCGAAAGAAATCAGAGCTGGAGCAAGGGGTTAACGTTTTTCTTTATAGCCTCTGTTGTGACTTTCTTATTATTATTTTTTTTTTGAAGTTATTGATTTTCTAGCAACGGATGATGGAAGCTGTTTTTATCTGTTCAGTTCGCTTCTAATAGAAAATCCAAATTGGTCTGCTAGTCAACAATCCCACACAGCCTTTTAAATGAATAAAACCGTACGTATGCCCACAAGTGGTAGTTCCCCCAATTATATTTGTTGGTTTTGGAGTCTACTTACCACTATGATTGAAAATGGTATAAAATACTCGTACTTTCCTGGAATTGTGTAGGACTTGGTTTTTTGTGATAATCTTTCTTCATGCTATGAAATGCAATACGTGCAAGCACTTTTTTAGAAGTGTAAAGTTTGCGATGATTTGCAATATTCAGTTGAAATTAAATGCAATAAAATTATTCAGTTCGTTTTCAAAATAATTGAAAGTTAATGCTGCTAGACGAATTTCTTTATTCAAATTTAAGTTCCATACTATTGCTATAGTATAGTTCAATTTACAAAAATGGATTATGTATTCTGTAGTTGGAGACCATAAGGGAGAAACGCAGTGTACGTAAATATTATAAATCACATTATTTTAAAATTATTTCTTCTAGAACAGCGGCAAGTATTTCTTGAAATTCAGTACATCATTATGTTATCAAATACAATAAGGCTGACGGTCCCCATAAATAACCAATTACCTGTTCCCTTTTCGCTTTGAATTTATCGCTTCTGTTGTGAAAGTCTAAAATTTGAGATGGAATGTACCAGCCGAGGGAGATTTGATTTCGGCAAGCCCAGTCAAAGTTCTTTAAAGCAAAGACGCTTCACCCCTGTAGGTGTCTACAGAATTTAATCAAAAGTTGACTTAATTCGGTCTGATCAAAAACGTTGGGTTATTTTCAAACTTTTGAAACGGCTGCCCTGCTCCTACTTGAAATCAGAATATTGCTTCGCCTGAAATGTTTTAATAACCAAACCGAAATGGAAATTTCGGGGAATTCATTGACCATACACATTCCTGACCGGGGACGTGGGAGTTCTGAAATTTTCTTTTAATCCGTAAATATCTCAAGTGGTATAATCATTTTTGCGTATCCAATTCCGTAACGTATGATATTACGTCCACACGCCTCTCATATGGCTGCAACATTCTGCAATCTATGAATATGTGCTTGAGCAACTCTGTGACAAAATATACTACACATAAGTGCAAGTTTACTTTTATGGGTCATTGCACAACTAAAGAACTTCTGCTCGTTTGCAGTGATGAGCCCGCGCAAGGAATATTCTCCCAACTCCAAGAACATCGACGAATTCGCGACAAGAAAAGATTACAAGACATTTTTTTGAGTCAAGAGGCACTCGGATATAAAATGGCTCACGTTTGCAACTGGATCCAATTTTTCCCTACAGCGAAATGAGGGTTATTAATAATTGTTAAAAAAGCATAAAGGCCAGCATTTCCCTGAGAGATTGACTGGGCTTGGGTCTTTCATATTTTCCGGGTTATGAGCTGTTAATTCGAGCAAACTCTTGCGCTACGTTCATTTTTCATTTAGGCACGCTTTACACCAGAGTCATTTATGCATGCAAATAACGTTTCTCAAAACTTATTTCTATATTAATTATTCATTTATAATTCTATGAAGTGTAGAGTGTAGTAGTTCGAGATAACATTTTTTGCTTTATCTTTCAACCAAAGCTGTCTTAGCTCTTAAAATAGTGAGTTATTACAATTAAATCTTAATTAGGGAAATTGTAAATATAAGCATCATAATATTTGTAAGCTGAATCAAATCTTTCCGGTAAAAGGAAACTATGCTTTATAAAAAGTGTTGCGTTTATTTGATAGAAAATCATTATAGAAAGCTTTTGACTCAGTCATGTATATTCAAAGCCATTTACAAATTAAAGAAGATGAGCAAAGATCCCTTATAGAAATCGCTTATATTAAATGTTACTTAAAAGTGTATCACTTGTATTGAAGATTCGATATATTTGCTATAATAAACTACATATAATATGCCAATATAACGAATTTTGAGAGGTTAAATAGAAAAAAGAAATTTAGCCGTTTATAAAACCCAAGTCTTGAACAATTTTAAAAATACTTTAATAAAATTAGTTATATTCGGGATTAAAGGATCAAATAACATGATTCATAATCAACTTTAATAAGAAATAATGATAATAAATAAAGTCAATTTTAATAATTATTGCTTCATTAAAATTAAAAATAGGAAATAAGATTCGAAATTGAATTTTTTACCATAATGATTACAGTCCCAAATTGAAAGCATGATAATAATTTAAAGTCACAAGGAATCAATAAAAAAATTGTTTACGTGTTCTGTAAGTACGTACATCACAAAATGTTTATGGGATAAATTCTATGTAAGTAATTGACATACAACCGCTTTATTTAATATTACCCTTTTTTTGCAGTCGTGAGGAAAATTTTTCAAAATCATAGGAAATCTACTCAAGGAAGTATTAAGTTGGGATCGTGCCTCTTTGTTCAGGACTTACACGAAAATCCTTTAAAGATAAACACGGGGATATTCTAAATATGGTTGCTTTCCTGTTTTAGAACTTTTTATGTGTGTGACACTGCCACTAACAATGAGCGTCTAAAGCGCGTGTAGCTAAATCTCCCATTTTGCAGAAAAAGGGATTTACGAAAAATTGACGGAACGGCTGATTGGCAATTTGCTATTTTTAGATTTAGATGTTTGGTTTTTGAAATTGGGTTCAATTTCCATAGAACGTCTTTGGAAGAATAAATCTAAAGTAAACAGATTTTGGAAAGATTTATAAGGTTGGCTGTTTTCAATATTTTGAAGAGGTTTATTACATATACGCCAAGAATCAATACTCACTTCGAACTGCGCCTATCTCTTCAAGTAAGAGGACAAGGCACCACCCATACTCGAAATTTCGCTTTCGTAAAGAAATTATCTATGGAAATGTATGTTTCAATAAATTTCCAGAAAAACGTAACATTATATTGATTACGAAAGATCGGTAAACGATATTAATTTCTATTTGATTTTCTGAACTTAATCGCTCAAACCATGGAAAAAATCATGTTTCTGGTCTTATAATCACATCGTGTTTCACAGACAGGTAATGTGACACGTGTGTCCGTAGAAATTCTCACGTCCAGCTGGCACGTACACGTGATCCCATATATTACCTTTTATCCCTTTTTCGTGCAGTCGACTCTACGGTCTACATGGTACTAAGTTTCTCCCGTGCTTCTTAATTCCCGACGTAATACCAGTTCCGGATTTCATTCACTTAGCTCACCTGTGTTTGCTGGTCCGGAAACGACGTTAAAAGAGAGAAATCACAGAAGACGAAGGAATCGGCTAAAGAAATTCCATTCTGGCAAATCCTTGAATTTTTAAAGCGTCCCCAATATAAATCAAGCCTGGGGAATTTCATTTGCCTTGTGCTAGGTGTGCATAATCAAATTGTTCGTCGAGGAGTCTTCAATCGGAGGACGCAGGGACGTGAAGGAGCGTTCTACGAAATTTCCATATTATCAAAAATTTTTGTGATTTACAAGTGATTTGAGTAGTAAAAGTTGAAATTAACTTGGAATGACGGCGGACGGCTCATGGAAACCTCATAAAGGCCACGGGGCGCCCTCGGCCGTGGAGCCAGATCTGCGTGAATCCTCTGCTGAATCGGGCTGATGGTTTTTGGGATTTCGAAACTTCAAGTATAAAGCGATAAAATTCGTAACCTTCGGGAATATTCTAATTTGCTAATTTTTTTGAAGCGAGCGTGTCTAGAATTTCTTATTCATACGAGAAGAGGGTGGAAGCAATTTCAAAATAAGGAACTCAATTCAATATTCACTTTTGCAAATTATGCCTGCGTTTATGGTTTACTAGCTGTGCCCATGACTTCGTACACATTTTACTTCTTATAAAAGAAGAAATTGAAGTAGCTGCGGACATGCTTATGCTATGGGGTGCTAATAAAGAAAATACATCCACGGGAAAATAAATGGAACATTTAACTACTTTCACTGGATTCTTCTTCTGTCGTTACGATGTGGCAAGTGTGAATTTAAATTACCCGTTCTTGTTAATTGCACACCAGACTTTGAAAAATTTGTGCTAACTAATTTTATAAATTTCGATAAGTTTCATATTGCTGAAATGTACACGTTTGTATCACACTTAAAAATGGAATATTTGTAATGAAAACTATTTTAGATGCTGACCGGAGTTACAAGCTATTACTATGCTATACTATGCTAAATTTCAGCAAAATTAGTCCAGTAGTTTTTACGCAGAACTATGTCTTTCCCGGCGGTATAAAGGGATCAATAACGATATAACGAAAATTTGTCGCACTTTAAAAGCTTATATCTCCTAAAATATTAATTGTAGAATAATGAAAAGAAAAACGCTGACCATAGAAAGCGTGCGTACTATCATTTATTATAAAACCAGTTTGAACCTTTAAATACAATAGCTAAAGAACCAAAAATTAGGCGAAATTCTATATGATTCTGTCTGAAAGTTAGTAGTAGTTTATTCATGATAAAAAGTTTAGTATTTTTTACCGGCAGGTGCTCTTAATCATAGAATTTGAAACATGTGGATTGAAATTTACTCAAATTATGTGTTTCAAATCAGCTTGACTTTGCCGGCCACTGGTGACACCCATGATATTCAACGTGTTAAACTTAAGATAGAAGAACATATCGTAAGGTGATTGATATAGCGTAGTGATAGTACAGTATGACCTCTTAGTATAGCTAAAAATACCTACGAGTTCATGGACTTTCACAAGCCCTTTTAATTCACGTTTTAAAGAGACCAAAGTTTGAAAGAACATACCTTCCCGATTGCTTTGCCATTATGTGTACATGACTTTTATTGGTAACAACTATAATTTTTATATGACTATTGTTTTTAAATATATCTACATTATTAACACCTACTTGATTATTGTTACTTTGGAAAATGTTAGTTTAAAATCATAGTTTTACAAAGCTACTTATTAACAAACTTAAGAAAACATAAAAACTATTCAAATACCTCTCTAAATAGACTGATTTTTTCAAAGAAGTAAAAATTAATATGAAAATGTTCAATAATTTAATCTTTCTTCAATTCGTCGTTAAATGTGATATGTATAACAAGAACGTTTTAAAATTTTTCTTACTTTTAAATTTAATGGTTTTATATAAAGAGCGAATTTAAATAGTATCATTAGTTATAAATTTGAAATACAAAAGGATTTAAATCTTTGTCACACTAGAAATTCGTCACATAATTTAAGCTGAACCACTTCGAATACCCTATTTATCTATTGGAAGCTTTGACTTGGTAAATTAATATTCTTGTGTTGACGTTGTTTCCGAAAGGGAATTTATCGATTGTATTAAAAATGGAGTACGAACCCAGAACTCTGTATTTTTACGATCAGAAAACAAGTACAACAGTAATAACCTCAAAAGTGAGGGTAAGCGTAATGAAAATGGGTAAATTTTATCACATTGAACAGATATTGTGTACGTAGGATGAATGTTACCCACGCAGGACTACCAAGGACACACAGGTTCAGTTTCTGATGAAAACGATCCTACTCTGTAAATCAAGAATAAATTGGATACTCTGGGAGGATTCTGGTATGATAGTCATATGTACATCGACTGGAGCAAATAATTTGGAAATAATATTCATGAATATAAATGTTAAATCATTTGCATATGCAAACATATCTACTCGTTGAACGGGTATTCATTCGTCTTGCATGAAGGGGTGATAGCCGAGGACCCCACTTTGAGTAGCTCTTATCAGGAGCCAGTAACCGTTCGTATACTTTGGGTGTAGACAAAAAAGTGAATTTTGAGATACAATTATTCTAGTTTGATGCTTGCAAACTACTTTATCCTTTAAAGCCCCTTAGAGGTCTTTGGTTTTATTTTCTTTGTAAGTCTTTGAACTATTTCAGATACCAAAGTAAAACGTTAAAAATCATTGAACTGTAAAAGAGATCTATTGAAAATAATGGCGCTTTTATTATGAATATTTCAAACATTGGTGCACATGGTGGTTGAACACACGTGAAATTCAGATATATGTTTTATAAAAAAAGTACTCTTCGCCTCATTTAAGTTTGTAAAATGATCTGGTTGGGAATGATTCTGAAACCTCCGTGGCATTAACGCTCAGGAGCATTATAATACAAAAACGACTCTTGTAATTTATCCGAATTATGGAAACACTCAAAGTGGGTTTGGTGAGGTTGGGACAATAAAATGTAAATTTCGGGTAAGTAACCTTTGTCGAAGTGGCGTTCACCGCAAAATGAAATTCCAGCGCACGGAGGGCTAATTTTTTATTGCGATGGAGCTTAAGTAGATTTTCATTTGAGCGCTTTTTAATTACATCGCACGAGTCTGTCGTATTCCCTAGACAAAAATGCTGCAAGATATTCCCCGTTCCCATTGAAAGGGAAGCTTATACAACACGTGAAAAATGATACCTGACTGGGGACTAAGAAATATTTTTACCGCTAAATTCTCTAACACATTTTGTAAAGTAAAAATTGGATTCTTCGACGTGTTACCTTTACGACTATTTCGATTGGTCCTTTTGTATCCGTAATTTGATTGAAATGTAAGCACGTGTCTACGCGTTGAAAAGTTACTAAATTCAAAATAAATAGTGCTTGAAGAATTGAAAGGATTCAAAGTGCTTAGTAGTCCGGGTAACATCATAGAAGTGGTGTTGTAATGTGGGTATAAATAGGTCTTTTCAAAAATCATATTTGTGGAAATATAATTTCTATAAAATGCAAAGAAAAGTACTTGGTAAATGCATGTAATTAATTAAAATAATAGTTAAGGAAAAACTACAAGCTAAAAACATTCTTTAATGAAAATCAACTAGGCTAGCCGTAATAAATTATTTTGCTGTTCTGACAATGTTCTCACTAGAAAGTTCAATAAAGTTTTGCTGAGTATGGAAATCTAAGGCATTATCCAGTTCTAGTGAAATTTATTTGTTTTTGCCGAACGAAACGCCTACTTCGAAATACAATATTTATGGACTCCCATTTTCTGGAATCAATACAATACAACAATACAAAATACGTAGTGAAAGTATACGAAAGTAACAAAATATTATTTTGATAATTCGGTTTCAGCTAAAATTTCAACTGAAATATTCAGCAAAGCAATATTAACTGAATTCTGCAGTATTTTAGTTAAAAATAATTAAAAGTGTATTTTAAAATTCAACAAATCGAAATTTGTCTAATAAAACTTATATAGTGAAATTATTTAAGAAAGCTTGCTTATGGAATTAAATACGAAATGTTTACTTAAATCTGTTATCTACCTAAATAAAAATATAAAGTGAATTATTCATATCACCAATATTCAAAACAAGGTGTAGTTTTACAGGTCCTGATTGGGTGATGGGATTGTTTTAAAGAATTCTTATTTTTATCAAAATTTTATAATGAAGATAAGATTTATTGATAAGTATTCTTGCCATGAGGAAGTGATCGGCTTTGCTTATATTTTGCTGGTAATTGAACTATATAACGAGCATACCTTTTTTAATTGATATATTTGTATACATGCTCTCAAAAATCACAGCACCAAATGCTTAATATATTTTAAATAAAACTTTCATACATTATTAACAGGATGATAATTTTAAAAATAATTGTTAATTTAATCCTCATACAACAGAATTAATTATGCGGTAGATTAAATTTCATTTTGTAAATTAAAATGGCATTTTGTCTTTATTCCTAGTAATGTGTAAATTTTCATCGGCAGGATTAACTCTAGAGGTGTATGTTTAAAAACCAATTTAAAATTCAAACATGTTGAATTAGCGTTTTTGAAATGAAAAGGAGAAAAAATTTAATTTCCATCATTCAGCCTATACCGTACATGCCCCAGGCTGTCGTATGTGCAGAAAGATAGGGCTACAAATTCGCTTGGAAAAAAGATAGGGTAACACATTCGTTCACATGAACAGATGCCCTGCAGCAAACATTTCACCACGATAACGCAGAAATGTTTGCGGTTTTATCGATTTGAATATTTTCCACTGTGCTGGCACTGGGAGACTCCGTAGGTGGCGATGCGGGGCGATGCAGGGCCTATCGTTTCCATATCTGGATGATTGGGAAAGCACAACTGTGTCGAGTACTCATATCACAATTAGTTAGATA
Source organism: Proctacanthus coquilletti (assembly GCA_001932985.1). NCBI lineage: Eukaryota > Metazoa > Arthropoda > Insecta > Diptera > Asilidae > Proctacanthus > Proctacanthus coquilletti. The sequence goes on from MNCL01000078.1 coordinate 337,578, forward strand.
GATTTGTTTGCCAGCTAAGCTCCGCGTCAAATGATAATGATTAGAGCACATTTGTAATGCCACTTTAAATGCACTGAATATAAAAAGATGTGACACAATCGACGAATGACTTTTATACTCTACAAGGATAAATCCTTTCCTAACATATGCAAATTATATCAAATAGTACCCTTAGACAGTGGTTACACACATGACGTTTCCTCAAGATGTCTTTAATTATACTTTACAACATTATCTAAATATTTAATGAAGACAAGGGGCCTCTCAATTACACGTGCGACGACTAATGATTCCCACTCTTACCATCATTACTTGCGATACAGAAGGTACTAGATCAATATATCTTCTAGTGATTTAAATTTATTTCTTCCATCCCTTCAGTCATCAATATGACTATATATATAAGCTCTACTGCTTAGCATCTAACAATTAGAAAACGATCAAATGTTCGGAAATTATTTTAGAATGAACTAACATTTCTTTATTTTTATTAATAGTTGTTTCAACAAAACTAAATCTGTTTAATCTCGTCTAGCATTTTAAAAAGTTATTTCATTTCAATAAAATTATTAATTAATGTATAAAAAGGTACTAATTTTGTAAAATTTCGCTTAATTGTTTGTCATTTTAATATTAACATTATCTTAGAATTTCAGACAATTATGCTGTCTTAAGATTCGACTACAGGTTGAGTTGACAATTCTGTCGAAAAGTCTGTGTAGAATTCCGTAAAATTTCAGGTACTCGAGTGAAACACCATTACTTTATGAAAACTTTATTCTGCAGAAAAATGGAGCAAGTGGTGGGTTACAAGATCGTGCCCGCCGGCTACTACATGGTCCCTGCCTTGTCTCTGGCTGGATAACTGATTTAGAGTAATCTCTTTTATTCGTAACATGTGGGAGTTACCATGCCGAATATTTTTATTATACTACAGCTTGAACGCTTGTAGTAAGCGGCTTTCTAATTTAAGCTTTTATAAGATTTCTGAACTTCTAATATGGCTTTCTTATCGACGGAACTGTCGACCGCAGAGAAATCTTATTTGGTAAAATATTTAAATAAAATTCAGATAAATGTAAATATATAACACGAACTTTAAGATTAACCCGAAAAGGCTCTTTATTAAGTAACTGAAAGGGTTTTACCGAAAATCGCAAGGTACGGGTGATTGCTGATTTTGGCAATTTCCTTCCTTTAGTCCTGGAAATTTCTAAATTTACATAAAACGCCTGACAAAACGTACTCTGGGGAGTTTTTCCTCAATTTCACAAGACGACTCAATTGAAGGGCTCCGAACCATTCAATAAACATCGACTAACTCCTACGTGTCTGAAGCAGAAACACAGTTGTGGACATTAAGTCAGCCGTATGGGAAAGAATAGAAAATGCTTACTTGTTAAAATTGTGATTTATGAATTTCTGGAGGTAGCTCCAATTACCTTCGAAGGAAATTTATTGTGTTGTGAAAGATGACCTTTATTTCTTCTACTTTGTAAGGCATCGATTGACTTTAAATTATTTTTTTAATGACGTAATAGGAAAGGGTCACTAAGTCAAGAAAGTTTCAAGGACGTTTTAATATGTTACTTAAGTTTTACAACCCCTTTTAACACATTTTGCGCCACATTTTCCATCTTATATTTTCATTCATAATTTCAAAAAATTGTTATAACTGAAAAGTATTGGTTAATTTTATAAAACTTCTAAACTAAAACACATATACACCCTCAGTGACGCTTGATATTGAAAAGATATCAAGCAAAATATGGCCATGAGAAAAATTGGAATTTCTCAATTGAAAATTTTATTTAAAGCATTTGATGAGTTGTTACCTCTTACAAATGAACAGGAAAATGCAAATATTCGGAAAAATTTTGTAAAAGTAACCACTAAAAGTAAAAAACAGAAAGAAAACATAGGCAAATATTAAAAGCGCATTTTTACGTGACCGGTGGTTAAGTGACAATACTGAAAAGGCGTACTTTTACGTGAGCGACGCAAATTGTTTTAATTTAACCTTTTAACCACTTCCTTTAAAACTTAATGTAATATATTTGCATGAAATTTTACAACAAGTATTATCAAATATGGAAGAGTAAACTGACTATAGGCAAAGCTTAGTGGCGGCCATACCATTTAGGTCCTGTCCTTGTCTTCGCTTAATACTAGCACTTCGATTTGATACATTAGTTGAAATGCTATATATTCGTATTCTGCCTGGGATTCTTGAATATCTGTTATGAATCGAATAGAATTGACAGTGACGCGCAATAAACAACCAACAATGCAAACAAAACTCGTGGCACATTTTTGCAGATGAATCAATCTCGTCATAAAGCCGAATATAGTAAATTATTCATTACTACAAGATTAAGGACATAAAACCTGTATTGCGGTTCTCTGGCTTAAATTTAGGTGTACAATATGGTTTTAGAAGCTTTTTACGTAGGTGGCAGACACCGCCTTAAATGAGTTAGAATAACTTTACAAAAGATTGTTATAAATGTTCCAAGCAAGAGTAGGGTTTATCTAGAAATTAAGTATAAATTTAGAAACGTGGCCACTTAGATATCTATGTACATAAAAATAATTGTTTAAAGAAGAGAACCTTTTAGGAAATTAAAAGGTTCTTTTTACCGACACATATGCAGTTTAGATATGCCAGAGTAAACGTCTTGCGAGAAAGCCATCGTAAACATGAATTAACCGAGCAAATGTTCAAAACTTAATTAAACGTGTAAAATTTCCAAACATAACGTCTTATTTGCAGAGGACCCCACCTGACTTTATTGTTTCATTTGCCCTGTATACAAGGGCTTGATGTGTTCTGCGCCGGCAGTGGTAGACACTCATAACGAGTGGAACTTCTACTGAACTTGTAAAGTGCGTCTATTGTTTATTGACTTAGGCCGGAGCCCGGTTCCCCCTTTTCATTTCCTTGTTCTTGATTTGTGCGAGTGGTCGAGGCCACAAGGATCTCATTAACATGCTAGCCAATATGCCGACGTACTAGAGCTCCTGGGGACACAGCACTGGGATTGGTCACTAAGAACCGGCACGGAACGGAGATTTTGGGAAATGGACACAATATCGATAGTATACGAAAAATGTTTCTAATCTTGTTAATGTGCCCGAATAGTTTCAGAAACCGAAGTCATCACTCCCAGAATGGTTGCGGTTTATCCACCCCAGTGCGGTATTTTGGGAGCATCAATTTTAAATCACTTTCCATATTTTCTCACTGTTTAATTTATTTTGTAACTTTAGGGTACTCATCAATTTCATCTAATATATTAATGGAATCTGAATGTCATTCATCATTTCTAGACAAGTTGACACTTTTGTGACATGGCCTGGGGTTGCATCTGATTTCAATTGATTTTGCATTTTATATTGACGTGATAATTCTCTTAATTGTCTAGCTATCCAAAATTCTCTGTGAATAATGACGAACATGCAATTATCTGGTAATTACAAGATCGATCACTGATTGATGTGATATCAATTAGTTATGTGCAATTATGGCGCTCTCCCTCCTAATTCTTTTAATAATAAATTATAGCCTTTATATTTAAAATGATTGTATACATGATTGCAACGAAAACTATGCTATCCCAAGGCTCAATAAAAAATAATATAAATATGTGATACAATTGTTGCAATAATATTAAAAATTATAAAAGTGATAAACTGGAAGTAATAAAAACGATGAAATTGATAGTCAAGAAATTATAGGTGAAAAGTGCTAGTTTCATATTTCTTCTAATAAGAAAATGTGAGCAGAATTTATGTTATAGTTACGACATTTATTCCTCTTTTAACTAAAAACTACAGTAAAATTCTTTAAATTAGAAAGTAAATAAAAAAATTAAATTGAACATTGGAATAGTGTAATTTAATTTATTACTAGGAAAATAAGAGAATTGCTTTTCTACTTTGAAACAGTAGTCATAATAAGGTTATTAATTTTAATTTCTGATAATCCTTTACCATCGCTTCTTAAGTGTTAAGTTGGCTGAGTATGGTAAACATGGAGAACGAGATTTGAATTATCTGAAATAAAAGATTGGAGATATTAAAAAAGCGAGTTAAATTCATGCAAAGCGAAACTTACTCCTAAAAAAGTGGTTAAGTTTATTGGAGTAATATTCAATGCCAATATTTTTAAATTCCTCTGAGTGCTCTGCATAAACATGATTAAAGTTTTTTTAAACTTCAAATTCTGGTCAATCCAATTACAGTCGTATATTGAACTCGTAACACGCGCGTTCAATTCGACAACTCGATTCATACAAAAGCACGCTGGGAACACTTGAAGGAGAAGGGCTACAAAATAAAAGCAGTGCATGAAAGTGTCAGCGAACGTCGTTGTCCAAAGAAATAGATTCACTGCTTCAGTACAAATAGAAAATATCGTTAAGCACAATTGCACGCTCAACGTTCCCTTAATCATACTTCTCATTTCGCCAAATACCCTGGAAAAGATTGAAAAATGTTTCTATGTTGTGGGATTGTCCATTTATTTTAATGAAAATAAATCTCACCGGAGAACATCTTTGTGGTCCTGGACACATGTTATTAGTTGGCTATAACTAGCATGTTCGTCTATTGATTGTCACATTTTCTTCAGTCTCAAGCCGAGCGCTTCAATATGAGCAGTGATAATAGTCAAGAAGATCGCTGGGAAACAATCAAGGCAGCAATTTTCTATTGCTAAGACTATCACTCCAGCAACTTAATAACCACGAGTTCACTTCGACGGTTAAATCGAATGGAAACCATGAGGAAAATAGAAGACGTTTTCTTCCATACAGTTTCACCACAATAAGTAAGCCAAGAGTTATATAATACAAACAGACCCAAGCGCGAAATATCCGCTTACATAACCCCGCGGTGTAGTCAATACACTCTCGTTCGTCCTTGCTTTTGGCACGTTGGTCCAACTTGTTCAAGATTTGCTTAATATTGCGAATATTTTGCATAGCCAGAAAAATAGTGAAGTGCTTGCACGAGCAGCCAACTATGGACAGTGTAAACGACAAATTCCCTATTACGGACTGTGCGCTTTTGCCTCGGATGGCATCAGCTACGACTGTGAGTGGGTAAAAGCAATGCACAAATAAATGAACGAAGATCGAGTAAATCACGAAAAGATTTTTATGCGTTTTGGTTGGGATAATTCCAACAAATTTCCAAGTTTTCAAAATTCCATCAATGGCTCTAGTGCTTACTGTCGACATTGTAACCGGTCTTTAGACTAAGAAGTTGGAAACTGACAAGAAGGCAGTCGAGATCGAACATTTAACACCTTTCTTAACGATTTCGTAATTGCTCGTAATTGTAATTACATTTTGAATTATTAAATAGACACACTTGACGAACTGTTTGGTGGTTCCCACAATTTTATTATGAGACAATTTCTTATCAATTATTATCAATGCGTGCTGCATCTTGAAATTTTGAGATCATATCTGCACGTATAAGATTTTGATAATATTTTAATAGCACTATTTCGTTTTAATTCTACTTTTCTGTTTATATGTAATTTTGGGCAAATTGCTTTTTTTTTTATAATTCTACTAAATCATTTTATTGAGCTTCACGTTCCGTACATTTGTTTCAGATCTTGTAACTGATTTTTCAACTATTTCTACTTAACCGATTCTCATGAAACTTCGTACACGTATTCAGTCCTCGTGACAACACAGCACTAAGATAATTTCAACCTTCGATCGAGCAATGGCACTGCCTGTCTAAACCGAATATTCTGAATACTAACATAATAGAGGGTACTCTATATACATTTAATTTGTGCGTTTGTTACTATTAATATTTGCTTTCTTGTATTGTAATCACTTTTAAAAATGCATTTTCTAATGTTTTTTTTTATTCAAACTTTAATAAATTATTTTTTACGGATTGCAGAGAATTAAAACATTCTTCACTATACCATGGAAGAACAAATGTTTTTATATTTGATGTTGTTAGTGTATTTTATTAATTGTCTTAGTTTTTGTACTAAGATGAATAAGTTAATTCAATAGCAAATATTACAAATTATCTGCTATGGCTGATACGTTTGTTAGTTTTAATTGTATTGTAATATTTTTTCTACAAACTGAAAATCTTCTCATTTCACTAGATGAGTCAATAAAAATTATCCCTGAAAAGGATAGAGGAACATCTTTTTTTTAAACTATGCCAAAGTTTCTTATATTTAAGAAAAAACAAGATTAAATTTATTAGTGCAAAAATATTTTATTAAACGTGCTTAAATAAATATTTAATATAATTTTATTAAGTGCATTATAACAATATCTTTAAGTGATGGCATTTTCAAGTTTGATAATATTTTAAGTAAATTGCTTGCATAGCACCTTACACGATAATGCGTTTTACTTATTGAGCTTACTCAATATGGTGTACAATGAGAATGAAAATTTTACTATCTGAAATGAAGAACAAATCTGTAAGTCGGTATAAACAGAAAATGTGATTAGATTTTACATCCAAAAATGTTGATAAATTTACAGGTACAGTGTATCCTACAAGAAGAATGGGTTCCCTTTGCGTATTTTGCATAAATATGAGCATAGTTCTTTTGAATTTCAGATTCTGGTCGATCCAGTTGGAGTTATATACAGAAATCGTCATTAATCTACTGACTTCGATTATTCGGTCCATGCAAAAACACGAGGGAAAGGTTTGTAGCAGAAGTGCACTCATGTACAAGAAGTCACCTAGTTTTCCAGACACAGTTTTCGGTACATAAACAATAGTTACTGCAATTGTACATAAACAAAAAGCTGTAGCAACAAATTGAACACTTAATAATCCTTTTGAAATCTCACTAATTTCTTTAAATAGTCTAAAAATGCAGATAGTTTAATTTTCTTAAAAATTACTGGATTTAAAGATTTCTTACCGAAGTAAATCTCTATGATCTCGTATACAAGCCGCTAGTTCGTGGTGGTCCCTTTTTAAACTTCCTTCATATTTCCCGATTTTGCTCACTCTAAGCTCAACTATTTTAATATGAGCAACCAGAACCAATAAAGAAATTACTGGGAAGGCATCATCGAAAGCAGATTGCCAAGCCATGAACAGAATTGTGAATATCTGATAGACCAAGGCCATCGCAACATTGCGTCCAACGTCCAAGTCAAAGGGGAATATTTCTTCAAAAATTAGATTATGTTTTGTGGACAGTCTACCTATAGTATACGCTAGAACCGTTAGGTAGTTCCAACCGGTCCACGCAAAAAGCAAACATTTACAAAGTTTCGTAACGTCTTCGATAATCTGTGTCTCGTCATTGTTGTTAATGCGGCGGTCCAATTGACGGAGGAGTTCCGTCATATTGTGCAAGTTCTTATTCTTAAAGAAAATAGAAAAATGCTTTAACGAAAATGATACAAACGCGAATCCAAATGTTAATTGTTCTGTGATAGCTTGTGTACTGTCTTGCTGAAAAACAGCCAGAAATATCGAAAGGGGGAAAAGGATAATTAAGTTGAGATTGATGAAAAGCGAGTAAATGGCAAAAATTGGCTTGAATCGCTTTGTGAGTACAACACCGGCAACAGTCCAATTTCTAGAAAAGATTTTAAAGACTTCTCTACTGTTCACAGGTGCCATTTTGTTATCACTTGTGCAAAAAATGTACACTGACTAAACTGATGATTTCTTCGGACTATTCAGAGGCCTTTGTTATGATTCTGCAAGGGCCCTTATTTTCTAGTTAGTTATGAAAATTATGCAGCGTGGTATGTTATTAATACTGAATAAATGAGGTCTAAATGAGTACCTGCAAGTTTTCTATCGGGGTGGGAAAAACAATCCCGAATGCAATATTTATCCTTTCCCTTCTATTTGTCTTAATGTGCAAAAGAACGTCATGCTGTAATTAAAATCAATTAAAAAACAGGTAAACGTGCAAATTTCACTTTATTTAAAATTTGCGGTGGACTTGCAGATTCATGTTATATATTTTTTATTATAAATATTATAAAAATGTTATTTTTTAAAACCAGTCGTAAAATGTTGAATTGATTAATGTGCGAACTAAGGAATTTTCGATGCGATTTAGAGGACCAGTAAAATCTAAATTATCTCTAAATTGTACTGAAGAAAAATCTAGTAAAATATAACATTATATTAAGATAAAGAAATAAATGTAGTTTTTACTGCATAGTCCTCATTTTTGTAGGCCCTATCACTTTTTCATAACGTGCACTGCTGCACAAGTAAAAATTGAAAAAAACATAATATTTTTTACAATGGATCATATTAATAAAATTTTCGAAAATGTTTTCATTGCACAGTAAATTCTCCATTGCAATTTTAGTGTAGGATATGTGTAAGCGAAGTTGTGAATGTTACTTTCATAATAAATAAACATCACTTCCTCAAAGCAGAAATGTATTTCTTCGAGTTATTATTTGTATAAAGATAAAATACAGAAAATTTTGTGCACTGGAATAATTGAATCTTTCACACTTTAGCAGGTTATGAGTATTAGAAAATTTCAAAAGTAAATTATTCTTTCAAAATACTTGAATGTTGAAACAAACAAACAAACGAACGTTTCCTAATCAAAACAGACGAGTCAAAATTATTATTTTAGTTTAGAAATTTGCATATAATTTATACTGACACTTTATATGTCCGTATAATCTTCTTGAAATTCACTGAATAACGAACTTTATTACAAATATACGCAATTAGAAATGGATTTGTTGGTTTTTTATTTGCACCTAGAAGAAATATATTCGTACAGCCAGAAATGTTGACAAGTTAACTAGTACTGTACGTTGCACTAGCAGGGTAAGATTTTCTTGAGTGAATAGGAGCAAGCTCCTTTTAAATTTTTGATCCTGGTCAATCCAATAACAATCGTATGAAGAAAATGTTATGCGTCCATTAACTGCCATCACTTTTTCCATACAGTAACATGCTGGAAATATTTGAAGTAGAAGTGCTCCCACGAACAAGAAACTACTAAATTTTTTAAAAAGTATTTGCTGCGTATTGGCAATTATAATTGCATTTGTATACACTGTTAGTGCTGTTGTGCAGCACTGAATAGTTAATAGTGCATTCGTCACCTCAGTCGATCTTTTAAAGAACCTAGACCTATAACCTGAGTTATTAGAGGAATTGTTTTCTACCGAAGTATGTCTATAATTATCTGGTACACACGCGGTTAAGAAATCGCGAGCCTCAATTGAGCTCTCCTGCTGCTTTCCAATTTTACTAATTCTCTGCTTGAGCCACTAGTGGAAAAATATCAGCCAACACATTCTGTAGAAACAGTAATCAATGTCATAATTTGTTAAGCAAAGGCTATTATATCCAACGTCCAGATCAAAAGAAAACCAGACTGAAAGAATCTGGTCATGTTTTGTAAATAACTTGGACGTGCTAAGATTGTTACATAATTCCAAAAGTTCCAAGCATAAAGCAAAGGTTTACAAAAACTCGTTGCATGTTTAAGCGCAAACAAAACGGGGATAACCATATTAAGATTGATGAGAAATGAATAAATTACACACACGTATTTAAATCGGTCTGTCGGTATAACATCACCAATAGACCAGAGTTTTATAAAGATCCTCGATATCTCCATGCTGTTCACAATTGCTATTTTGCAGATACTATGCGGCACGAAACTTGTGCACTACTAATCGCATTACAGTTTTGCAAATTTTTGTAATTGTACCTTGGCTCTTTCATTAATAACTTTTAATGGAATACGCTGGACAGATAACATACATGACGCTTTTAATCTGCCTCGATTAGCAGAGAAGTTATGCAGGGAGTACCATTATTAACAAGAAAGTCAGAAGAAAGTCAAGTCGAATGGATATGGACAATCATTTCAATGTCAATTTCTTTAATTTTAAATAAATATGGAATTGGTAAAACAAAAGTGTATTTTTTGGAATTAGGATTCAATTTTTTAATCATATGTGAAAAAAATTGTTACTTGTATTCTATGATTCTTGTGTAAATATATTTGTATAAATTGTTAATCACAGAAATAAGGAGGGATTTATAAAAACCTTCCAAAATTCAAAGTTTCAATAATTTGGTGCACTACTAGCTACATGAAAGTGCTATGAGCATGAATACGCAATTCCAAAATTAGACATGAGCTTGATTGAAATATTGACGATAATTATTTGGCAAATCCGGCAAATATATACATAAATTTTCTTGTAGAAATTTTTGACAAATTTTTTCTCTGGGAGAATATTTGATCTTCGAAAGGAAATAAAGTAAAAGGTTATTTTAGAACATTTCTGATTATTTCTCTGGAAAGGAAGAATTCGAATATCTTATGAAAGAAAAAAATTGCCTGGGTTGAATTATTTCCACCTCGAAATATTTTTTCTTCCAAATAATTTTGATCTATTTAAGGTTCGCATACCTTTTAAAAAAACAAATTTTAATACGACAAAAATTAAATAAACAATAAATAAATTAGGTTAATCTGTGAACGATAAAAATGTCAATATGAATTTTTAATATTATGACCTTTTTTTTGACCAATATGTTTTTATTTATTATATATTATATATTATTATTTACAATTCGTTTAAATAAATATAAGAACTTTAACTTACATTAAAATACGAAAAACAACTCAAGCTTAAGTCCTAAAATCGATCTAGAAAGTTTAATGAGGTGTCAAAGTAAAGACAGTTTTCTCCTGAATTTTTCTAATTTATTTTTATTGAATAGAGATTTAATATGGCGCATTGTAAAATATCATTGAACTGTATTTGTTGAAATCTTTGTAGATAAGTTACTGGAAATGTGTTGGTGCAGATGTGCTTATATATATTATATAACATATTTGCCCAGTAACATCACGGGTCATCTTACATTTGATATCGCATTTAAGTGGTTTTTAGTAACGTGTACAAGGAAAATGAAAATTTTATTAACTGTAATAAGACAAAATAGGTACATTATTTGATACATACGAAAAAATGCATACTTACATCCAGAAACGTGGATAAATTAATTGGTACAATGTGACCAGCAAGTAGGATTAAGTCCATCTGGGCATATTGCATGAATATAAGTATGGACTCTTTGAACTTCTGATCGCGGTCAATCCAGTTGCAGTCGTATATCGAGAACACCATGAGTTTGTTTATTGCAATGACCTGGTCTATGTAGTAGCAAGATGGAAATATTTGAAGCAAAGGTGCTCCCATATACAAGAAGTAACTAAATTTTTCAATCATTGTTGTTTGTGAATTGACAATAAACACGGCGTTCGTGCACAAACAAAACGAAGTTGCACAGAATTGAATAGTTAACATTGGTTTTATGACCTTACAAATTTCTTCAAATAGACTGTTAATATCGAGAAATTAAAAATATTAAGTTTAATAGTATAAAATACGCTTCTCCAAATCTTACCCGAGTAGATCTCTATATTCCTGTACGGAAGTTATTAAGAGATTGTAGTTCTCCTCTGGATCCATCTTTTTCTTCCCGATCTCTTTTATTCTGAATTCAATCACTTTAATATGCTCAGCCAAAAGTGTTAAAGAAATTACAGGTAAGATATCTAGTAACGTACTCTGCATGCAGATAAACAATAGTGTTACTATTTGATATGTAACAGCGAGTCTAGCATTGAGTTCAATATCCAGGTCGAACGGGAACCACGCTGACAGAATAAGTTTTTGCTTGGTACAGAGTTTTCCTATTGTGACCGCAAGTGTTGTCACAAGGTTCCAGCAACTCCAGCCAATCATTAAACGTTTACAAAATTTTACAGTCGATTCTATAATTTTGATTTCGTCTTTATTTTTGATGCGCTCATCGAATCGTCGAAGACACTCATTTATTCTATGCAAATTCTCCTTTTTGATGAAAATCGTTGCGTGTTTAAGTGAAAAAACAACCACTGCAAATGTAGACGAGGACCTTTCCATTACTTCTTCCCAATTGTTTTGCTGAAGCACATCCAGAGTTAGTGAAAATGGGAAAAGAATAATTAAGTTGAAGGTCAATAAAAATGAATAAATTGCAAAAAGGTGTTTGAATCGTCCAGTCGACATCACACCACCAACAGTCCACAATTTAAAAAAAATCTTAAGAACTTCTGTGCTATTTACGATTGCCATTTTCTAGTCACTTTTGCAGAGTTTGCACGTTCGGCACTGACTACCAACGAGGCAATTTTCTTCATTATACTTTTGTCTGCAGTTGCATTCGAAATTACTAGAACTAGTCTTGTAACTGTTTGATTAATATTTGATGATTGAAACCATAATAACCGTCTGTAAATGTTTGCGGTAAGAAAATCAAGAGTTCTACTTTATTTCTCAAGTTCTAGGGAAAGGGAGAAATAATTTATTATAAAATTGACTTCGTGTAGTTCAGAAGTAATTTAAAGTAATTAATTTTTCTTCTAAAGTTTGCAGACAGATTTTCTAGATTCTCTATATTTTCTAAAACAGTATACCACCATTTCTTTGCAATATAGGAATAATAAAGTAAACTAAAATATTTCCTTTATACTTTTCTATTTTACAAAGCATTTAAACTTGTCATTCACTTTACTAATGCAATATAAGTTAACTTTGAGTTATTATGTTGCAGAACACACTAGGAACATAGGAACATAGGTGCTCAAGGAAAGTTCTCCATGTGAATTGTTTATTAGTATCCACTTATGTATGTTGATAGAATAGAATAAATAAGTAGAGTCTACTATTTTAAATACGTATGTTATACATTTCACCTTCTTCGCAGCTATTTTTAGTACTCTTCGAAGAACTGTATATTCAACAATATCTACGTTGTAGGATTGACCTCCGTGGAAGCTCGCGGATTTTCCCCCAATCGAGATCGTCAAATATCATCCCGCCTGCCTTCCTACATTCGAGTAAGAGTATGAAAGAATTCTGAACTGCGTATCACCATATGTTTCAGTTAAATTAAAGCTTTTCAACGATTTTGGTGAAATATGTGTGATTGCCGTAAGTATTTTTCTCTCAGGGTATTCGTTCCCGTCCTCTAGTTCTGTTCGTGTTATTAAAATCCTTCTTCTGATTTCAGTGAAGACATGAACTTGCGGAGGAGTTCTCTACCCCCTGCATAGTGCACAGAACGGCACCACTCTAAATCTGCTCCCAGTATAAGTCTGCGTCTTTATGCCGCCGACTGATGTGCTCCTTCGTAATCAAAGCAATGTGTTCCACATGTGAGCTTCTATCCAAGTTCATGTGAAAATTGTTCCTTCGACCGAAAAATGTGAACTTTATTCGAATTGTAATTTGGGTAAGGGCCTGACAGTTAATTTTCCCTGATTCTTACCTTCGGGCTGTGTCTTAAAATGTTGTCGCCTACATAAAAAACACGCTAGGGATATCAAGGAGAAGCTAGAGAAACTCATTTACCTTGAAAAAATCGATTTGCATCACAATGGGAAATGGCAATCTTTAAACTGCTCCTTCGGGAGGAAGTTTTCAGATTGGGTGGGGTAAGTTGCGAGCATCGTGTTAGCAGGAAATGAAAACTATTCTTAAAGTAACCGATTTTCCTTCCGCCATTTGCGAGGTCGGTTGAATTGTTTGTGGCATATTTGCTCCCGAAATTTCTTCCTTATGTTAGAATCAATACAGAACATATTTTGAAATTCCTTCTAGAAGAAATAGCACGACCCCAGTTTTTTCCAATTGACCAAAATCATTTTTGCTAAATAGTAAACCTTTTATGCAACTAAAAGTTCAATAATTTGTTAGACTGCAATGATCGTAAGGCGTTATTAGTGACTGTAATATGATATAATTTCTGTTAAAATTCTGGCAGTAACGACAAAACGCCATAAATGTGGTATCTGCAGACGCAAAATTTTGCGGTGATTGGAGGACACCTTTTCTTAAACTGCTACAATATTCTCTTTGTACAAGAATTACATTATATACAGGGCTCCAAGAAATTTTGTTTTATTGAAGTAAAAGTTAAAAATTTGAAATCTTAATTGTAATATTTTTTTACCCCTCTTGAAAATTCGCCCAATTTACATACAAGGGTTTTTTTCATTTCGACTATACTTATGTACTTAATATACCACGTTGATTGCCTTTAAGTGCGAAGTATTCGCATGAGTCTACTAGTCTTTTAAACACATATCTCAAAAATAAGACATGCTACACCTACATCTACTAAATATATACAGATAATCCTCCTATAACACGGTAACTAGGTTCCTAGAAAATGCCGTATTGTGTGAAACCGTGTTATATGAGATTCAGAGCAAGTACGAAAAAACAAATATTTTTTTACAAATTCACTCAAGCAAATTCGTTTTTATTAAAGATATGTAAGTCACAAAACTTTTCATTCTACAATTTCCTTCCCTATCAGTGCTCGGTACAAATAAACATAAAGGGCTTTTTATTTGAAAGATATCACCACTCGGAATTCTTTGCACCATTTGCGTTTTCTACATTCTTTAAAAGATCCGTAGATTTTCTCATATGAAAGTTTTGCAACTTATGTGTCCATAGTGCGTAATTTAGATCTATTAATACATACATAGATACGTTAAATAATAGTTGTACAGTGTTATACGAGGATTTCCGGAATTTCATTATCGTGTTAGAATGAAACCATGTTGTAGGTTGCCGTGTTATACGAAGGCTTCCGAAATTTTCTTATCGTGTAAGAGCGAAACAGTATTGTAGGATACCGCGTTGTAGAAGGGTTACTTGTACTTAACGAGGTCGTAAAGACTTACTAGGGTAGAACCAATACGTGCGGGGAATTAAATTGTAGCTAAAAAATTGTTTACCTGTTGAAAGTAAAAACTCACAAATCAGAATTAAGAATTCGACACATAACTTTAATTTTCGACGGGATCCTGGAAGGCACGTCAAAATAAATCAAACCACTTAGCATTTCTATTGTGCCCGAAAATATGAGTTAGACCTATTGAAAGAGAGTTAGAGCGGAACATGGACATCCATATTTATTGTCTCTATTTTGCTCCAATTAATTCACGCAAACAACCCTGAGAATCTAATTAAAGTGAGCATGTAAATCTTTTTAATGAATTCGATAAACAAGCCGAGCAAGCAGGCAAAAGATGCCAACCTCCAAAAATTAATGCTAATTTGTCCTCTAGGTTTAATGGAACTAATCAAGTTCCACCAAGGTTTGTATTAGGTCATTTAAAGTCAAGTAAATTGCAGTCCTTTCCAACTTTGGTCTCATTAGTTAGCGTTCCTTTTATAGTTCTACATGATACCGGAATCTGGGCGTCTATAAATCAGCACAATACCTAACCATAATTTATGGTGCTTCGTTTATATATTTTTCATGTCTTGTGCCTCAATAACGTCAATCAGGGCTTTTTAACAACAGGGGGATAACGAGGTACCTTATTGAAAATCATAAGCTTGCTCGCAATCGGTGAGGCAAACGTGTTCGATTACTTCGATCTGTCGCACCTGTTGCTTCACGGGACCCCCGTCGAAACGGAGAAAGCGCCACAGAAATGTTTATTTATTTTCGAAATTGCACCGCCTTTCCCATTAAACAGAACTTGTAAGGTGCGAACGCCTGCTGCTGGGCTTCATAAAAGTTTCATGCATTTGAATATTGCAACAGGTAGGACATTTAAGTTTTTTAGGGCGTGAAAAAACAGAAAGCTGAGAAATAGTTAGTTTGATTTAGTATCATTGCGAGTATTCTTGTCCTTGTGCGTGACTGTAGAAATTGTGCAATTTCGCTAGTTGCAAGCCGTTCTCCTGCTAAAGTCTGCGTAATATTCGTGCGACTTAGGTACAGCTATTTTCCAGGGCAAACTGCGAACACGGCGGATCTCAGGTTTACTTTACCATTAGTAAAACGTTCTGAGCTTTAATTGTTCGCTGATACACGCATGCGTTCGAAAAGCTCAATACGCAATTTCGCGGACTGGGAAAAACGCAAGTATTGGAAATGTGCTGAATAAGTGCAACATATTTCTGCGGAATTCGGAGAAGTAAATTGCAGGTTGCAAAAGCTCGAGTGGTAAAGACCATGTTTCACAGGTCGTTTAATATTACACATTATTACTTCGTCCTTGAAAGTAGTATTCTTATGATACCTGCGATATAATTGAATTATCCAATGTACAGACGGAATTTTTATCGAGAAATTGTCTAGCTTTTAATCTTTACAACAGTGAAAATGTAGAACAGACCTGCGAAAACGTACAGAGCGGTACAAATGTGCAATTTCTTATTTTAAATAGATTTTGTTTTTATTTTTCGAACGATAACAAGTTCATCAACACATATCTAATTATTACTTCGGCATACAAAACAAGAAATTTATTTAGTTGAAGCGATCATTTTAAATACCTGGAAGAAATGTGGAAAATGAGATCATCGAAGAAAGACGGATGCATTTTTTGTATTTTCGTGCTATGTCGTGGCATTTAACAATATTTTGAGCTCAACTGGTGTTTCGGTCATACATTTTTGAAACTGATATAAAGAAGACTTTTATAATTAATTTAAACCAATTTCGTTTGCAAATTTAATATGATAGGATACTTCTGTTCCCAGAGCTGGGAAAATTTTCATCTGAAGTGGATAAGATGTGCTCAATAACTTGAAAAAAAAAAAATTTAGAAAACGGACGTCCTTATCAAAATCATGTATTTTAAAAATCTTATTCATTAAAAACATGGATGTATTATATAATAATACTTCTCGACGTTTTCCAAAATTGAATATGATAATTTACGTTTACTTGTAGTTCACACAATGTCCACTTTTCCTCATTTATGGTCACGCCAGAGAACTAAAGTTTCTATGATGGTACCCTTTTCAGTGGTGTAGAAAGTGGAATGAGTTATTTTTGGAGTACTTTAGTTGAAACTTCCGAGAAATGTTATTAAAAAGCCCTTTTTCAGAAAATAATTCAGATTAACCTCGATCCCGAGAATTTTAGACATTGTTATGCAGCCCTTATCCTACTTCTCTTAATTTGGTCGACTCTAAACGTGACAAATTATAATACTAGCTCTAGCATGAATTGCTCCACCCCCACCGTAGCAAGCTTCAAATTTTCAAAGCGTTCCTCTAGAACAGAGGGGCTCCGGATAAGTGATTAAAAGATTCTTCTTCCGGCAAAATTCGGACTTCGAGTGTTCTGGGGGATTGGTAATTGCTTCAAGGTGCCAGAACGTCTTAAGTAATCCGGAGCAGTTAGTTTGATGATTAATTGGCGGGAAACTTGCGCCTGGACAGCTTCTTCTTTTCGGCAAAACATTTCGCTGGAACCTTGCGGCATTAAACAAATAATTGAAATGTATGGGAAAAGGAAAATATTAAAGAGACGCTGTTGAGCCGTTTTCTTTGAAGATTAAATAGAAAGCACTGACTTTTCCAAATATTTGCTCAAATTTAATCACACGAAAGTATTCAGAGTAGGGTCTTTCAAATGCACGCTAAAATAAATTTGACTTCGACACGCGGATTGGCAAAATGAGAGTCAATCTTGACCTCGGGTCTCACCAATAAAAAACGATCACGACATCAAAAATGATTTTATAGACTTAGACATTTGCGATAAAATTTGAATTGTCGATGCTTTGCCATGGACGTAAAATTCAAGATGGCTTTCCATATTTTATCTGTAAATATACCCATAAAATTAGTCGTTCTTCTTTGATTTCGTAATTTAATTTCGAGTGCCCTCTTATGTTTCCCAATTTTGTCTTCGAACAGATCACCGGGACATTTTGAATATTTGAATGCAGATGGGCTCTGAATATTTATGATTTAATAGAATTATTGAGCTAGTCTGTATACACCAAATGCATACAAAATAAATAAAAGTTATGGCCAGTCATGAATCTTAAATTAAGTCGCTTTTATACTCGTATGAGTGCAAAACTCTAGCGTTGAGATTCAGGTACACGAGTCCAAAGTTTACGAATAAAAATTCTTTCGAATGAGTTCGAGCTTAGGCCAGAGATTTTTTTAAATTAAATCTGTGTAGGAAACTTACGTGGACTTTCACGTGGTAGCAGCTGTATGGGCTAAATTAATAAAGTTTTGTAAGTAATCTAAATTTTTTAATAAAATAACCAATTACGGAATTTGAGCGTAAAGCTTTGAGGACTTCTTGATTATCTTATCTAGAGGAAGATAATTTGATTTAATCTGTAATATTTTGAAATTTATTAAATCATCAATCAATTGCGTTTTTCGCATCATAATGTTGCCATCTCAGTGCCTTATTTGATACTTGGAAACTCTTTAATCATTTCACGTAAAGACCTAGAAGGGGCTGCTGAAATTCTACAGTAATCTTAGATTCTTTTGAAGGGCCGAATAGATTTAAGGAACTTTTCTTTCTACTTGTCTATTCTAACAGAAATTCATCGTCTTTGTGGCGAAATTTGCCTTAGACAATCAATTCATAGAAGCTGCTCTGTATTACGAATGGCACATTGTTGGTTTTTCAGAAAATTATGGACCGAAATAAATGAACTGGGAACTTTACGAGTCATTTTGAATTCCTTCATTAAGTTTTCTTTTTTGTCGGCTTTCCTCAATTTACAGGCTCACCAACTTGTTGGATTTTCTTTCATATTCGACAGAATGCCTAGATCGTCCCTTCTTAAGCGAAATAACAGTTGAGGACAGTAGACTTGAATATTTCTATTGAAACTTGGAGACTAAATTTAAGGTCGCTTTTGTTATATTATTTTCCGTTTGGTTAATTTTTACTGCTAGAAAGTAATAACTAATTAGATATTGAAATAGAACACAACAACTTAAGCACAAAAAGTTCGAATAACTGCAAAGTCGCCAAGTCAATTTTTCATTTTTCACATTCACACACATTATAAGTAAATATGAAGTATAAATTAATAATAAATTTAAAACAGCAAGTAGATCTTTAATAAACTAACTTAATAAAATAATTTTTTATATCAATTTTTAAAGGAATAGTAATTTTTATAATAACAAAAATGTCACTTAACAATTCTAGATTCTAGTAAAAATAAGAAATTTTGGATTTAAATAAAAGTCTTAATTACGTCTCTTATTAATTTATATCCTTTGGTACTAATTGCAACTGCAAAAGTAAGAATATACTTAATGATAATAAATAAATTCAAACTTGTACATAAAATAAATGTTTTATTTAAGAACATCTTAAACGATATTCTGAAAAATATGCGAAAATAGAGCATCCCCGCTCCCTATTTTCGGAACTATTGGTCCTAAGATTTTAAAAAATCAGGGAATATAACACCTTACTTAAAGTTTACAGGAAAACTACAACGAAAATCCTAGGTCTTATAGATTTATAAAAATTAATTTTACAAACTTTTCATTATATCTGCGGTCGACTGCAATACAAAATACTATTAAAAAGTATTCTCCTAAACGCATCATAAATTTGTATTTCTACGAATCATTGGTTATCGTTAAAAGGCTATTTTGTGACCAATTTATATTTTGTGATTTTGCTGAATTTCGATGAAAATTTGTACTATAAATAAGTAGCATAAGTAAAAATCACCCGTAATAATTAACTACATATACATAATTAATGCGAAAAAAATATGGTACGGAACCCTCTGCGCATGAGTCAAACTTTCATTTGGCCGTTTTTCTTTAAAGAAAAGTTGTTACGATGCTATAAATTTACAAGGTGGCATTTGAGTAACTAACTGCTGTTAAATATTGCCCTGAAACCTCAAGAATGCGAAACTCAAGGTACCTTCTAAAGGTCATGGCGCGTGGTTCGGTTCCCGTATTTAGGGTGACTTTTTGTTTTAAATTCCATCAGGTTTAAAATGCAAAACTGATAAACAGCCTAAGTAAAGTGTAAAGGAGATATGGTGACAAGGCATAAAGTGAAATAAACTTATTTTGCAAACTCCTGCGCTCAATTATCGCTGCCCACAAGTTTTCCGGCAACGTTGGGAACTGCTAAAATTACTCACATTCCGTAAAACTCCTTTCGCTCCCTGTTCAGAGCTTTTCCCGGCGATCCCGAAATTAAGTGGAGATAAGCAAAACTTGCCCCATTAGCAATAAAATTTCACTGGATAGCATCCTCCCGCTCGTCTGGGTCTCCTTATTGCTTAATAGGCAAACAAGGCTATGTCGACATTTCTTGCTTGATCAGCTTCAGGAGGTTGGTGAACCGCCTTTATTCAGCCGTCTTCAAGGAGCACCCATCCCGAAGAAAAGGAACCGTGGTCCGATGGCTGCGCTCAGCAATTTGTTCAATTTTTCCAAAATGATGAATCCTTAACAAACATAAACAGAACCCGAATCACATTCCAGGGAGCGGGTTGTGCGGTCCAACAGGTGGTTCGGGACTTCTGATAGCTCTACTGAGCCGCAAATATCATGTAAGCTTTTATCTTTCGTTCTCCCACAGGCTCCACAGAACCCCGTGGGATCGACGTCCTAAGGTGGCTCCTTGGCTAAGACCTCATCGACCCAAGGACTGTTGTTGCCGGGCAATGCTCTTTGCTGATATCGTGCCAGTGATTTAAATGAAATTAAATCAATAGAATATATTGTTTTAGATACAACCTAAAAGGAGCCTAATTTCATTAAGATAATTTATTAAAAGCATTTGTGTTTTTAATTCTTTCATATTTTATTTAGTTTTACAAAGATTTTATCTCTAAATAGTCAGGATTGTTCTTTATTTTGTATTAATTTTTTCTGGTTCAGCACAGTTCATAAAATCTTAAATTTACTTTGTCGACTTTTTTGCTTGTCTTGTTCACAACGAACTTTTCTATGGTCGCTCCACAGTAAACTGAATGGCTATTTACAACAAAACTCCTCTCAACTTCTGCAGAGAAGTGAAATAGCCGTCTTGCCGGAGCCATTCCACTTCGTTCGCTTAGAAGGAAACATCTGGAGGTAAAATTACCCCAACAGAACCCAAACGTAGTTACACTAAGTACTACATGCGGCTGCCGAAAGGTAAATCGCTTCTGGCTTCGCTTTCGCTTCAGTGTCGTTCTCGGTGTAATATCCCATAAAATCCAAGCACCATTTTGCCTTTCTTCGAAAATTGTCTAAGGCGGGCGAATATGACGGCGCTGGAGCTTCCTTTGAAGTGCTCTCGGTCGCAATAAAATTGCTTATAACTTTTGACAGTCTGAAAAATTAGATTTTTTAAATTACTGCATTTCGTGTCATTTCGTCGAAGGTGGGGCTTATCTGGCGATGGCTATCAATTGAGTAGTCTTCGTCTGGGATTAATGGGATCATAATTTTCAAAGGACGTGATTTAATTATCGTGTCTTTGTAAGTATTCTTATTCTAACAAAAGGATAGGGGTTAGATCGTGGACAATAGGAACCTTTCGCAAAATTTTAAAGTATATTACATTTTGAAAAATGCTATATTTTCATAGCACAGACCTATTTTAATTAACTTTCCCTGTTGTTTGTTATATCATAATCTAGTGAAATATAAAATTTTATTATTTCATCAGAAACTTGTTGGCACGTAATTCCATAAACAGACACAGGGTAAACATTAAAAAGAGCTCTTCTATAAATTTTGAGAAAAAACTTTAGTTAGCTCAGTTTTTCAAAAAAAAAACAAAATAGTACTTGGTTTTAAGTATTAAACCATTATAATAAAAAATATATTTAGTGGTATTATGTTATTTTAGAACGTCATAAAAATTCTCTTCGGACAATTTGCGCAAGTTTCTAGCAATAGCCTACGTTGTTATGTAAGGATGATACAGTTAAAACGTTATAAGGAGAAGCTTTGCATATATGAAATAAAATACTTTCAACTTTAAGGAAAGCTACGTTTAAAAATAGCTACATTTTTCTACATTAATAAACCATAGAGTTTTTAATTCCAGAAGAATTAGGTCACAAATTTTGAGTGTAAAATAAAGACTCATTTTTCGAGAGACCTTCACTTAACTGCTAGTAGCACTATAACCATTCATTTTCTAATAAAAGATAACTAAAAACAAGCCTAACTTAGTGGCTCTCTGAGCCGTTCTTAAAATGATTACAAAAAAATACTACTGAAAGTTTTTATTTTTATACTTACGTTGATTTTGAAATAATTGTGAAGTCGCAGATTTTTTATAATTGATATTGTATTGCTTTTTCTCATATAATTGCCACTGCCTCAATATTGTAATTAATACAAAAACTGTTGAACTTGAACTAAAAACTTCATCCATTGATGAATCCACAAAATTGCAAATCACAAAAACGGGAAGGTAATTGAAGGGTAGTAGACGTCTTATTCAATTTGACGTTGCAAACGCGAGTGTATTAGGGGAGAACTCTTTTATAAGCGAAAATTCTATTTTTAGAAGGAAAAAAGGGTAGAATGGGTAACTATACCCCTAATATATCCTTGGGGGAAGAAAGTCCCTAAAATGTCTACGTCTTTGTTGTTGGGAAATATTCTTGGTAGAGAAAGGAAAATGGCCTTTCTTCATAAAAAAAAGTTAAGTAAATGAAAACTTTTCTAAAAAATTTGTGAGAGCTACGAAATTAAGGACAAAAGCTTAGGGCTTTAAAAACAAGTTCAATTAAGAGTCATCAAGGTGTTCGCATAAAATAAAAGTAATTTTAGAGGGTGGAAATGTTTGTTGAAACCTGCGTCAACGCCAGACATCTCAGGCGCAAAAAGTGCCAGACAATAAATTCACCTGCTCGCCTTTAGGGTGTGGGGATTAACTTTCTTCGGTAAGGTTGCCTACGAAACCATCAAAATATGGCCCCGGTGTAATGTCTAGCGTTTTCCTGGCAGCATTTGTCACGCTCCACTTTCTCCTCTTCTTCCGCACGTCTCTTGAATCGAGTGGGCATGTATATTTATGAGGGAAAAAATTGTATTTTAAACGCTTTCTTCAGTATTCGCTCGTTTTTAAATGTTTTGTTTACCAATCCCGGAAAAATGGCAAGAGCCAAATTTATCTTTTCACAGTAGGGACTTTCTTTTAAATATAAATTTATAAAACTGTAAAGGAATAAGGACTTGGATACCTTTGCGAGCTTTCTGTGTCTTTCTACACAGAGATTTTCAAACTATTTCTTTGTATATAAAAAGGAAGAAATTGTAAAATCACGAGCCAGTAAAAAAATGTAAATGTGAGTGTATATAGACTTTTTACGATTATCTGAGAATTAATCACTTAAGGCTTTTAAATTCAAATTTTTGTATTATATTCATTTTAAAAATTTTAAGTAAGAAGTTTTAAAATGTAATAAAAACAATGTAGAAATTTAGAAAATATATTTTTTCCAATTAGGTTAAAACAGTTTATTTAGTTTCATAAAATGTCCCCGTTTGTTTTTAAGTCTAGTTAAATGAAAACACGTAATACCAAACATTTCGGCACTGAACAAACGAATTCTTTACAATATTTTTGACAATAGAAGTCCTTCTCTGGAGCTGCGTTCCAATAAAACATCGTGTTTACTGACTCCCTGTGAAGTGAAGAATGAATCCTGTGCAAAATTAAAGCTTCTGCTTCAGAAATATTAAACATAACATTTTTACAACTTTCAACTAACACTTTATTAATTATTGTAATAAAATCAACAAATAAAGGATTTTCTGATATGCGATATGAATTTATTTTTAGAAAAAGTTGTTAATTTCAACTTTTTCGCTGACATTGTTAAAATGAGTTGCATTTTTCATATTTAATATGGTGTTGTTTTAGAGCACCTCCGAGCAACCAAAGAATGTTATAAAAATTAATAAATAAGAAAATTTTTTTGTTGTTACAATGTTCACATAATAAAAAAGAAAGCATAAAAGTAATACTCATGTTATAACAGTAATGCGTATAGGCAAATATGTCACTACTGTAGGATTACAGCACAGCAGGTTTGATAACCCTTAATTCTCAAAATACGTACCTTATTTTGCTGTCTGATATCGTTGATCATAATTTCAAAACTTCCTAGGCCAATTTTTTGAGTTTTATTTATGAGTACCCGAGTCGTCGGCTTTCCACATGAAACAAATGCCATATCTAAAAGTTCAACATGAGGAAGTACAAGAGCTCTCTCAACTCTTGACATTCATCGAAAGAAATAAATCAAGCCAGAGGCAAAATTGAATTTCGTTTCTTGTGCTGAAAACGTCGTGATATCCTGAATTATTTATGAAATATTCCCAGAACAGACATGACGTGAGTAATCCAAAGCTAGGGCAATGTGATTGAACAGGATTTAATGATTAATTCTAAAGCCAGAAAAAGTTCTGTTTGGGATTTTTCTAATTGCATTGAATATAACCAATAAGCCTTTGGTGAAAACAATTAAAATGAAATAGTAAATTTATCTTCATAATCTTTTCGACTTCCTTGGGAAGATTGTGCTGCAGTTGTCTTCTATTTTACGTTACAAATTCTTTAATAAAACCATATTTTTATCCATGCTCGAGAATCTAGCACAAAGCAACACTCTGAAGAAATACACAAATTCTTTGCTTAAAATTTCATTCGCATTGTTCACAGACCTAGAAGGACTTCATTCATGTTGCTTTTGGTCTGGAGCAAATACAAAGTAATTTATTTCTGCATTAAATCGTCGTATTTCCCAAAGGAAATTTTCCAAAGCAACTTGTCATTAATATGAAACTAGATAAGTTCTGACTTCGAAAAGGACGAAAATGTCCGTACTTTTCATACTTGTAAATTTCTTGTTGACGCGATTCATAAAAGGATAACTAAACTTTTGTAGAGTTCAACAAACTTTTGTGTTTTGTAAAATTGTTGAATTTTGTTGAAAATTTAAATTTATGAAAATTCAGTTTGTAAGCTTCTCATAAAATTTTGTGAGTTTTTTCGAACACATTTAAAATGTAGATAGAAATGAGTTTATTAACATTTAAACTGCTAGTGTGGACTTAGAAGACTTCATTATTTCGTTGACCATTAAAAAGTTTCTTCTTTGCTTTTAACCATGTTGTTTTTTAAAATTGTAATTTCTGTTGTTTACACAAGCATGCAAAAAATTCCGATCCTATAGATTTAAGTACGTGAAATTTGAGCATCACGCATTCAATCCTATTTGAATCATTCGACTATCAGACATTCCTCAGATTTGTTCTTAATTCTTAAATTTAACCTTGCCTACTAGAACAGAGTTTT
This sequence comes from Proctacanthus coquilletti, assembly GCA_001932985.1. Classification (NCBI taxonomy): domain Eukaryota; kingdom Metazoa; phylum Arthropoda; class Insecta; order Diptera; family Asilidae; genus Proctacanthus; species Proctacanthus coquilletti. The sequence goes on from MNCL01000078.1 coordinate 362,742, forward strand.
AAGAGTTTGGCACACTGTAAATATTTGCTAGAAATTCCAAATTAAATTGGTGCCTCAATTTACGCTACCCTTGTCATCCTAGAAAGAAAGAATCAGGTTTGCCATCAAATTCCAGGAGTGCCTTTTTTCCTCTTTTCACAGGACATTAAAGCCAAGCGAACCAGCTTAATGGCCTTAATGCTTCGAGACGTTTGTCCATTCATTTCACTAACGAAATTTTACAAATTCCCGAACTTCAGGAGGGATAAATTTGTTTATGTAAATTTTCCGAAATAACGCCTCCAGTTAAGCTGCTAGCGTTAACTTAATATAAAAGGAAAAATAATTTTCAAGGATGTCTGTCTGCGCCTTGTTCCCATCATTTTCACATGTCTCGTAAGATATGAATTAGATTCGGGACAGCTGGCCCTGTATGGTTGATTATACAAAAGGCTTGGACGATTCTCGGCATAATATTTCTTTCAGAACTCATATAAATCTTATACATTTACTCTGAAAAAGCTAGAAGCCCCGTCCGTTTTTTTTGAATGGGGTTCATTTCGAAGAACGGTGTCGATCAGGAATAATCTCCATGCACGAATAGGATGAATAGCGCTCAAAACAAGAAGTTACAAGGACACGGACGGTGCATCGCATCCTTATTCACAGGATAATTAGTTCCATTCACATGGAATGCACGTTCTTTCCTCACTTCTGCAAACTTTTACAGGCTATGAAGCGCATTCACCATCGAGGAGCTGTATACAATCCTCTCAAGATGAAGAAACCTTGCGGCATGAACGTCTTTGGAATGTCGGTTGCACTCGTAAACTTGCGAAATCGAGATAAATGTGACTTGAATGGACGCAGTCAGTTGACAGTCACTTCTATGCTCCTATCTACCATTTCTGGAAATGTCTTCGCTCCGCCAGAATATGTTCGCCGCAGTGCCCTTCATGTCGTGCTAACAGACTGCCTCATTTTCTTCATTATAAATTTGAAGGTTTCCTCTAGTGGGTCTCAAGGTTCCGCCATACAAATGCAATCACTGGTGGCAACAATACGGCTCCGTCAGACTTCTGTTAGAAGCAGATTTAACATGAATTACGTCGCATTAATAAGGATGGAGTTAACCACGTCTTACAAGTCTCTTCAACAGTAAGGAAATATTGTGTTTTGCTTTAACTCAAATATCCTGCCAATAACACCTCAAATTTCCTGTTCAAATTAGGATTACCCTTGTTAAGATAACATTTGATTGCTAGTCAAACGAGCTTTTAGATATAAACTAATACAAATTCAAACGAATACTCTGGATTTGAATAGCGTTGAACATTTTTTGGATTTCTGTAGCTTATACAATTATCAGCAGATAAGTAAAATAAAAATCTATTTTAAATACGAAACAAATAAAAAAATATTTTAACTAGGACGAAAACTAATCCTGAGATTAGTGAGTAAGTAAGAGGACCTTTCAAGGACTGATTTAAAGAATTTTGCAAGTGAAAAGGTGATATACTATTATTTTTAAACCAGTATTAGTTTAGCCGTATTTTTACTATTAAAAACGATGTTTTCTTTCTCTTTAAAATAGTTTTCGGAAAATAGTGTTTTCTATCGATTTACCAGTCCGTGTATGGTGCATTAATCAATATTAATCCAATACCAATCAAAAATATCAAGAAATATGAGAACTAAAATTTAAATCTTAGGTAAATTTTTATTAAAACTTGAGAATTAAAAAAATAGAAAAAATTGCATATTTATACAAATTTCTTACAATTGTTAGATTATACCTAGTTTAGTAATTGGCTAGCAACAAAATATATTTTAATTATTGCCTTCTGTTGCATAAAACAAAAAATTATTATTTTATCAAAAATGAATTATAAATAGTAAAAATTTGATAGTGTATTTTTTCTATTTGCAACTTAATATGCCTAATTAATCCTTTAACTTCTTTGTAATCCGAAGTCTAAAATTTTAATTTAGTCCACTCTCCTGTAGAGAATAATAATAACTAATTAAGTATGTTAACACACAGCATGTGCATGTGCTGTGAGAAAATTGATTTTGAAATGAGTAGCGTAAGTAATCCCGAAAGGATTACAGCTTAAGGCCTATTCATGTACCTAGAAGTAGAAGTGGGCCATTCCTCCTCCGCAAAGTTACAATGTGATGCGAAACGCAACTTGTTACAGTGCCTTTAGGATGCCAGTAACTTCAGGTTCCTTTAGACTTTAGAAATGTTTCCGCCTTATCTCACGCTTTTCAAAATAAAGCCTCATTTATTAAAAGTGAGTACACTAGTAGGTCCAAATTAATTATTATGTAAGTGTATTTAAAAAGGAAGTGCATTTAAATGGCCGTTCCATTTTATGCGCTATCTTTAATTACTTTCCCCCGGTAAATTCAGTTGCTCCAAGCACGTTCCTCGGATCTCCAGCTTCAGCTAATTACCCAAGGACTGTTAATTTTTCCCGCCTCTGTCGTATAATATATTCTTATTTTTCGCAGGCTTCATCGATCTGCTAGGTGGTGAACGTGCTGTGCACCACCATCATGAGGCTTAGGGTGAGCAAAATTAAAAAGTGGATATAGTGCACCGAGCGGACATTTATTTTAACTTATAGTGATAAAAAATAAAGATTTATACAAGTCTTTATACACTACACACTATGCATACTAAGGGCTTAAAAATAATGTAGGACGAATTGCATCCATTGCTACATTTCCAGTTTAATATAGGGCTCCTCGATATTCAGATCCGGAGGCTGCGAGTTGTTAATAGAACAATTGACCTGGCGATTTGTAGGCGTACTGGGAAGACCATGGTCATATTTTCCCATCTCCGCATCAAATATAATATTGCTGATCAGATGTTGAACACAACTTTTGGCCTTATCAGTTCTTAATTTCCTAATTCTAGCCGCAATGTTCTTCCCGAAAAAATCAAACTCATCTTTTTGCTGGGAGCCTATCGATGATTTGAACAATTTGCACGCTTCTATCATATTCCGTTCCATACATGTTGGGCTCATAATTTCCCTGATGGGTCTTTTTAGCCGTGTCGATCTTTTGGAACCTGTCGCATTGGATCTATCGTTCGTAGGAATGTTAGAACTATAAGGTGATTCCTCAGAAATTTGATAGGATTCTGTCGATTCCATGTACCCACTTTGATAAGATTGATTGTTATCTTGATTTTGTTCTTGCGAATTTTGTTGTTGCTGCTGTTGTTGTTCTGCCTGTTGCAATCGTTGGTGTTGTTGTTGCTGTAAAAAATGCTGCTGTTGCTGTTTTTGAATTTCCATTTGAAATTGATGCTGTTTTTTCCCTCCATCGTGATATTCTTGTATCAAGTATTGTTGTGTATCTTCAATCTCAAGTTCTTCATCAACCTGTAATTCAATAAATTGTTTAATTAACATATGCATTCTGCAACTGATACAATCTTCACTACTATCAATACATAAAAAAATTTGAATGACCGATATCCTCAAGAGTTGTTTCCATTTTCTAAAATTATAATCCGGTCTTCTCACCACTCATTTCTAATTCCTCTCCTCCAAAAATCTGCCTAAAAACCTATTCTGAATAAACTTCTGTCCCAAAATTTTACTAAAAGCCTTTTGCCTACACTTGGGCATGGAAAGATAAAAAAGAGACTAATTATTTTTTAAAGAAAAAAATTAACTATCTTCTGATTAAATATTAAAATTGAAACAGTTCTCATTTTTAAGAATGTGAAAAGCCCCGTTTTTATGGGATTTGCTCTTTTTTCAAAAATATTGCCACACATTATTGAGTTAGCAGATAAATTCATTAAATTGAGAAGAAAGTTATTACTTTATTCTGGTTGTTTTAATCAAACTAAAACTTTTCAAGTTTTTTCCTATTTCTTCCTTTATTTTTTAACAAGTGAATTTTAGTAATATATGTTTATGGATTTGCAAGTCAAAATGCAATGTCGCTTAAATCTTGAGAAAATTTCCTGCTCGGCTATTTAAAAAATTTTAAAAATTCTCATAAAAACTCAATATGCGAGTTATAAAAGAAATAAATGTATTTAACTGAAATCAAAGAATAAAAACGTACAACCATAAAATATGAAAGAATAATAAAGTTTTAGTAAATGCTATTGCATAAAAAATTGGAAATGGACACTCCTAACAAAACTGACTTAACTTGACTTAAAAAGTCCCTGAAACTAGCTAGCAATGATATTTGAATTCACTTTTTTTAAATGCAGCTTCCTGTGGCAAGAGGTTGCTATGCTGTAGAAATCAACTTACAATTAGTGTGTGAAGTCCTTAATAAATAGCACAGGTTTTACATTACTCTGTAAAGAAACTACATTTCTAATAAGCACCTTCTATTTTACCGCTTCTAGTCTTTAGCTAGTATCAAAACTTTATCATAACGAGAACAATGTTGAATAGCAATACCAAGATGTCGACGGCCACAGTTCAAATAAATAAAAATAAGCTTGAGCTGCAGATATTTGTACATCTTAAGTACCCTCTGTCAACATCCTGCTTTAGTCGAGTGCGATAACGATTGAGACGCGTGGTTTTCCTCCACAGATTTTCGATTTCGTAAATTTGCGCCGTGTTCGGCACAATGCCCAGTACCTAGAGGAGGTGGCGGATGACTCCGGCCAAAAGACAGCTGAGCGAGAATCGCTTGCAACAGAGCCGCCGCGCAAGTAGCCAGACTAGTCTTACTCACCTCACCGTCCGTCTCGAGCTTGAGGTTGTCGTCGTCCATAAGAAAAGACAGCGGCCGATAGGCGAACCAGCGCGACGTCGTGTCGGCGCCCTCGAATCGACGGCGGTTCCTGATTTTGGTGACCTCGCGTCTGAAGGCGGTGCGCAGCGACTTAATCTTCCTTTTGATGAGGTCCACGTCGCAGGCGTACTTGTCGGCCAGCTCCTGCATCACAGTTTTCTTGAGGGTCATGTTCTTGTAATCGGGCAACTTGCTGTTCCACAAACTCGGATTGTTTCGGTAATCCTCGATAAAATTCAACACGACTGCCGTAGACCACTCCATCGCGGAAACAGACAGCACACTAAAATGGCTGGCGGCGAGTTGCTCGCCCATCAATAATCTAGACTAGAGCGAGAGCGCTGTGTTGAAGGGAAACATGTTCCACACACAGGCACACACGCTTACATAACCCGGTCGGCTGAGAGTGTGGAGAGCGTCCGTGAACACTGCACTGTCTCGTGTCGCCAGCTCGTGCGGGTCAACATGTGGCAACGGTGAAGCAGTGAGTCTCCACACGCAAAGAAACAAGCTGCGACAGCACCAACACCAAACAACGCGCGCCCGCCGCCGCGCCGCCCGTACCATGTTCACGGGCCACACATGCGAGCCGTGGACACATGTGGGCAAGGGGTCGGGGCCCGCTGTTGATGTTGATGGGCACGTCTCGGCGGAGGGGGACGTCGGTCCCTGTCCCGCATGCCGTCATTCAACACCTTGCCGCTGGACCGAGGTCAACTTTCGGGGGTTTTCCCACTCGGCGCGCCCGATAGATCACCAATCGGTTGCGCGCTCTTTTATCTGCAACTGCCTAGTCACACACGACTTCAGGTTTTCGTCTGCCTCGGATACTCCTTACAAACAGCGGGCCCCAACTCTGGCCGTCGCTTCAACTTGCTCAGCTCCGGTAACTCGGGTGCACCACACGAGTGTCCGTAATGACGTAGACCTAGCATTTGCTACCAACGGATGTAATTTTAAGGGAGTTGTAACAATTTGTAAATTTTATTTATTTTTTAGTGCTAAGGACAAGAATTCATGAGGCGTCGCGCAGAACCGTGGCGAGAAAATTGTGTATCGTTTTTAATTGCTCAAGCAGCGCAGAAAACTGCGGAGTTCAGTTTTCAATCGATGATTACTTGAACAGTGAATGAATGCTAAAATTAAAGTCAACCACGATTTAAGTCTGCTGTTACAGTTTTGCTCTTCTAGCCTAAGGGGAAAAACTTCTGTCTTGCCTAATTGTTAGCGGGTTGCAATTATCAACTGAAACGCATGTAGACATTGAATTTTAACGTTAATAATAAAATTTTTAAACACATTAAAGCGAAGTGGGAAACATAAAAGTTTTGATTCCAAATTAAAAAGCATAAATTGTAATGTCAATGTTTTTCAAAAGTCTCTCAATTTCCTGAATTTGTTTTTCTTGTTATATTTTAATATTGTGAAATCCTATAAACTTAATAAAAATCGACACGTATTACCTTTCATGTAGGTGTAAAACACAAAAGTGGATTTAAGACTTAAGATTTAATTTGCAAATTTGAGAAATACCTTTTACAAAACATTCGAAAAAGTGTGAAAATCAAATAAATCAATATTTGAAGAACACTAATTTTGGGGAAGTGTAGAAACAATCTTCTAGAAAACGTCGTAAAAGCGATGAATAAATTTCTTGGGTCTTGTAAATTCGGAGACAACAAATCGAAACATTCTTTCTAGACTTGAGAAAATAATTTTATAATTTCTTGTAACCCTGCTAATTAAATATATCGGGTAAATAAAAGCTTTTATTTATGATAACATTTATTGAAATAAGAAAACAAAACATGGCTTCCCTTTAGGGAATAAGTAATGAAAAGGAAAGTACAGCAATATTTTCCAATTCGTTATTTATGTTCCAATTAGAATTCGTCCTTTGCAAAAGGATGATGTGGATGATCCCGGCAACTGAAAATTTAAAAAAGAAATACGTATTAAAAAATACATTCAACTGCATTGTTATTATTTTTTTATTGTAGAAGACTAAAAACAAGAAAAAAAAACTATATACTAAAAAACTAATTTAATTTTTAAACGAATAATTGCTAAAATGTTCTTACAGACTGTTTAGCAGCTACAAACTTCTAAATCACTCTATGTGGACTACATTTCCACACATTGCTTAAGAACATAATTAAACCCACGTTTCACAACACTACGCTGTTTAGGTCTACATTTACAAACATAACAAATGTACTACGAAATTAAAAACTTAAATAGTTCTTTTAGCTTTACCTTTCAAAAGCCTAATTCAAACCGGTGCAAAAGGTTATATAGGGAGCGAACAATTGTTCGTATGCATGCATCAGTGTAAATTAACCTGTTTGCGCAAAGTTTTCTACGAAAAACGTATGGGATTTATTTGTAGCGTTCTGTAGCCGAAAAGTGTTTTTTGTTGAGAAATAACACACCCCTCATTGGATGGAAAATATTTGTAAGTATATTATGAAAACACATCAATTAAGAATGTTTAAGTGATTAGCTTTTCTCTAAAACTAGAAAAACTGCACACACGTTCTAACGTCTGCCATAAAATGAGTGAGCAAGCAAGTTTTTGGAAATCCCATTTATCATATAGCAAACTTTGTTTGAAAATAAGTTATGAAAACTCAATTAAAAGTTTCAGCTACAAATTCTAACCTTTAAGAACATTTTTAATAACGGTGAGCATTTCATGCAGCTTGAGTATAACATTAGTAAAACAAAGCTTTCAACAACAGACATTTAACAATCAATACAATTTATACTTTTTTCAAAATTCATCATGGAAGGGATAGTGAGGATGATCCCCAACGCTGAAAATAAAATCATAATAAAATTCATTAAAATATGAGGATACGTTTTTTATAGTTAGAATCAATTTCGACCCACTTTGCTGTCAGTTACCAATATCTTTTATATATGATTATACAATTTTGAACGTATTAAAGATGATGATGACGTCTTAAATAAGTAAAAGTAACTTACGCATCCAAAGGCACAAATCTTCCGTTGCAGTTGAAACTGTCAATGTTCGAAATATCCTCGCAGCTGAGTTCGAAGTCGAAAACATTAAAATTAGAGGCTATGCGACCCTTGTTTACTGATTTAGGAATAACGATGTTCCCCCTTTGTATTTGGTAACGAATCAAAACTTGCGCTGCAGTTTTGTTGTACTTCTTAGCAATTGCAATAAGCTAAAAAATAAAATAATTTATAATGGTTTAGGGATGTCAAAAGGTATTAGATTAACCTTTGGATTTTCCATTAAAACAACATCTCCAGGCTTGGCCCACGGTCTATTTGGTGACCCAAGAGGACTGTAAGCGGTTATTTGGATATTTTTAGATTTACAATACTCCATGAGTTTTGTCTGCGTCAAGTATGGATGGCACTCAATTTGATTCATAGCTGGAGGAATGCGAGCCATCGCAAGTATGCGTTCAATTTGCCTCTTATTAAAATTTGATACACCAATGGATTTGCAGAGTCCGTCGTCGACCAGTTTCTCCATTTCTTTCCAAGTATCGACATAGTCCGCATCGGAGTACTGTGTTTTGCCAGTCTCGTCTGTAGGGAAAAGATTTCCACCCTCTTTGTAGCCCATGGGCCAATGAATTAAGTATAAATCGACATAGTGTAAGCCCAGGGCCTTTAAGGTAGCTTCGCATGCACCGCGGACTAATTTAGGACTATGGAATGTGTTCCATAGCTTACTAACAATGAACAAATCCTCTCTGCAAGAAGTAAGTGTACCAATTATTAATCATATATCGATTTCTTTTTAGTATAGTACCTTTTGACAACTCCTTCCTTGATTTTTGCGCTAATACCTTCGCCAACTTCATTCTCATTTCCATAGACGAAGGCACAGTCGATATGTCTGTACCCTATATCAATTGCATCCTTCACTGCTTGGGCCACTTCGCCTTGTGGACTCTATAAATACAATTACATGCTTTTCAGTCAGCTACAATGAAGGATTCGTGTTAGCTACTCCACTCTACAGACTAACAAATTAATAATATAACAAAAACGATTCAAGTTAGCAAACTGGAAAAAGTTATATTCTTTAAACCATTTAATTAAAAAGGTACAACTTCATAGTATTAGTTCAGATATGGACAAATATCAGAGAACAATCAACCGAATCGTAGGTAACGATTTAAGATAATGGGAAAGGTTAAATTTCCAGGTTATATCACTAAATAGTTCCGTAAAATGCTTGTCTATAAAATACGAACTATATTTAACACGGCCGTTCATCAAGTAAAACCCTGAGATGTATTAGCAGACATTTCAATAATTTAAAATATTTAATTGCTGGCATGATTTAAGATTGCGCTATTTTAATTGGAGTGGAACATATTGACTTGCTGTTTCTGTAGATATAAATGCAATTGTTGATGCATCAGCCAATTTCAAATATCGACAATACATTACAGAACCATTAATCACACTTGATGTAAATGCTCTAGCACTGTGAATACGTGAAGAAAAATCGAAAAGAATTTTTAACTGAAATGCAGCAATCGGAAAGTTCTTGTATCTTATAGATTTTGCCTTACGTTCCTAATTTCTAAAGAACAATGCTTTCGCAATAAATTGAACAGGAAAGAATTTTATTAAGAATTGAACAGTATTATCATCCCAGAAGGAAATGTGTACGTGCAGTAATTCCGGCAGATTGTTTGCGTTTTAATATTATTTTGTTTATTTTAAGCATTAACTTATGTCGATCATAAATTTGCCTGCAAATGTCTGTGATTATTTTCGAGTAATGTTTTCGGATTATTAAACAGATTCTTTTTTCAATTAAATCCGGTGGTTTTGACAAAAGTAGTTGTATTTTGGTGTGCCTGTCTATTTGCCTGTCACAGACTTATTTCTGGCAGAACCTTTAACATGGAAAGTTTAAATTTGATGTAAATAGCTGTTTTAAGGTCATTGCTGGATATCAAAGAAATATTAAATATACAAGTTCAAAATCAGACTTCGGTCATCCCAATTAACAACAGACCAAGTTTAACAATCGCTGGGAAACAGGCTGGGCAACAATAACGATATTTTCTAACATTAGTGGTCGCCTAGTTAAACAAAATTCATCATGGAACAATTGAAATACGCGCGCCTGATCACACAGCAGAGATAGCCACTTGGAATTCTCTAGAGCTGATTATCAATTTCATACAAATGATTACGAAAATAATAATCGCATTTTTTACTCTCTTTAACTAGTTGGAGCCAGCTCTCAGGGCGGCTTTATATCTAGATGACCTTGATGACGTTCGTCGGACTAGCGACAGAGTACTATTTATGCTACAGGTAGCTCTACTAGGTCTAATTAATATTTAAAAACTCTCTCAAACAAATGTTAAATCTCTCTATCCAGCTAGGTAACTTCACTAGTTCAATTTTCACGAAATTAAAGTCTTGTTTTTGCTGATCAACAAATTATCTAGGAAAGGAATGTTTGCACTTGTCTTGGAGGTTCTAGCATAATCGAATAGATCTAAAAGAGGACACAAATATTGTACTTACGCCCCACGTTCCCAATCCCAGAATGGGGACGGAGTATCCGCTGTTCAGTTTTAACGTGGGTACTTTCTCGGCCATAATATTACTGCAGTTAAGGATTTTTTCCTTGAATAGTAGTTGCGGTCTCGCAGAGATCCAAAGTAACACAACCCTAAGAGACTTTCGAACTGTTTGACAGCCGGCAACCAACTGACGAATGACCGGCCGGGGTGCATGAACAATTCCAGCAACCATGGCCGCGAATCGTTGACGCACTCTTGGCTGTCTAGAATCTCTCGGGAGGAATTCTCCTGACAACTTGACACCTTTTTAAATCTAAAGGTAGTAATTTATATACAAAATACAGAAAACAACAAAAATCTCAAAAAAAAGATTTTCACTTTGCTTTTCTAGTCGAGACGAGATCCACACTCGAAAGGGTCGAAGATGTGATGACAGTGCATGCCGAAAAAAACATATGTACATTAGAAGTAGGCTCATTGGATCATGGACCTGGCTCTCAAACTGTACTTCTGGAGTCCAGGACTCGTCACGGAGATTTTGGGGCTCCAAGCCAATTTGGCGTTCACACGCTTAAGAGGAAATTTTTGCTAATTGGTGTCATTAGTAGTACGTCCCGAAGTTAGATTCCTCCTGAACTATTCAAATTGCGTAACATTTTCTATACTTAGGTTTTATTCTACTTCAGTTAGAGATATTTTTCTGGATTAAAAACTAAAAGCAATATTTGCTGCGTAAAGTATATTTATAATTATAAATTTAATTATGTCAGCATGCAAAATTGGAACTATTTATAACTAGAAAAAATTAAAGCTTGAATAAACGATTATGATATTGTGTATGTTTAAAAATCTGCAGTTTCTTATAATAAATTCTCTACAGATTAATTCAGTAATAAAGTTCTTTAATTCAGGGTCTAACTTAATTTAGAAAAAAAAAGTGCAAAGTCAGTCAAATTAATAAAATCCCTGTTGCGTAGAAATCAAATAGTATAACATAAGAAGCAGATCGTGCCGGTAATAAATTTATATGAAGAAACTCTAGTCTAAGTGAAAATTTGCTAATCAACATAAAAATGCTACTTTTAAAGAATAACACCAAATTAAAGTATTGTTAAAGATTTATTTCAAGATTCCTTTCACATTTATTCTTGGTCCTTCCTTCACGTTCTTTAGAAATTCATTTACTTCACAGCAGTAGGTGTAACCCTTCTTAATATCATATCGTCGCCAGGTTAACCAATAAACTTGATCACAGATATCGGTGCAAAGCAATTCTTCCTTAATTTGCTCGGGAGTGACATATGGGCTGTTATATCCAACAAAAACAATACCTCTATTGTTAACAGAATCGTGAAGAAGCTTCCAGTAGACTCTAGGTACTGGAATGTTTCCGTGACCATCCAGACTCAAAGGAGTCATCTCTCCGTGTATGTTTGGAAGGGTGTCCACTCCCTAACGTATAATATATTAGCATTTACTATAGTAGGGCGATTTTCAGCTTACATGAGTGCCTGTATAAACGTAAAAGTCTTGATCTATCTTCGATGCAAAGTTTCGTACACCGCTTTCGATAATCTCCCAATTGTGGCCGTTGGAAGTTTGCCATTGTGGAGCAACATTTGAGTAGTAAAACGTTGCCATTTGCTGCAAATGTTTGAAGATTAATTAACTGTACAACTTTCTAAGGAGGTAGTTTTACTTGGGTTCCATAGAAAAAGTCAGCTTTAGCCGCCATATGACCTCTGGCTAGATAATAGTCGTTTTTATCATTAATGTATATTTTGCCCAAATGGGAAGATCTCAAGAGTTTCCCTACTACCGCTTGTTCGGAAGTCCTTTTATAAAGACTGTCCACTTTAATACGGCTGTGGTACATAAAAAAATTATAAAAGAACCACTCAATGAAGATTCAAAAGTAAATACCCAAAGAGATTTCCAGTTGACCAAGCAGGTCTTGGTACATGTCGTTGATAATTTGCAGCTTCTCTTGTAAGAAGATATTTTGAATATAAAGTTCTATGGATTTTGGTGTCATGGCACAACTCTATCATAGGCAAAAAGCTTGCAGAAACATTGAATCCAATATGTACTAAACTGTTGTTGGTATGACACTTTCCAACCTTTTGCTCAACAGTACCAGGCCACTATTGTAAATTTATGAAATTACCGTCTTAGAATCTAATTAAATTTATACCTTTCTGCATTCGAACTTCTTGATATCGTAAGCTGCTCCATCTACCTCAAAGACAAGGCCTGATGAGCAAGAAGCAAGGACCTCGTTTTCAACGACCTTGGGGGACTAGAAACATGTAAAAGTTATAGGTAACTTTCTTTAAATTAGTTCTATTTTGTACTACTTACATTAAATTTATTTTTATTGCCAGGACAAGCAAAGAGTATTTGTTCACCTTTCTGCAATTTAATCAATCCACTATTATCAGCAGCTCTTACAAACTGCGCTGTATGTGGGTCCAAAAATAAAGGTGGTATCGGGGACAAATGCTTGTTTACATCGAAAGAGCATCCTATAACTACTCATTACGAATATATAAATACGAGAGGTTATGGATTATAAAATACCTCCATGATTAAGTACTCTTCCATAGGCTGCAGTAACTAGAGCCAGCAATGGTAATAAAACCTGAAGCACTTTCATGGTAAAAAGTACTTGCTCCGAGTCCCAGAATGGCCGGTATAGTACACATTATGTTAGATCATCATGTTATATAGGCAGATCCATTTTAATGATAAAAACTGATATTACTTTTAACCGGAGAGTTCCATTGTTTCTTTATCTATTGCAGATAAAAAATGTTCACTTACTTAATATTTCCAAATTGAAAGACAAAAAGGAAATGCTCCCGCGTTAACAAAATTAGATAAGCTATTAATTAAAATGAAATGACGATTCGATTGGGTAAAACATGATCAAAAATTACATCATTGAGATTATTGTTCTTCTATTTGGTTATTCTTTTTTTCCATCGTTTTGACGGCAACTTGAATTTAATCAAGTAGTTAACGAGGCAATAAGATTTTTATCGGCAATCGATCTGTTAAAAAACCTCACCGAACCTAGGCGTTAATTCTTGACTACATGTAGTCATTACTAGGCGAAATTACAAGACTTATTCAGTAATTGTCACACTGTAGCAAGTAAAATATTTTCCGTCAAGGGAATACAATAATACTACATAATCTTGGCTTATATAAAACCAAACCACAGCGGATTTTAGAACATTCAGCTTTGATATTAGCCGAGTTATGGCACCGACTTGTGTATCTGCCTTTTCTGATTTCGGCTGCAACTTTCGGGCACCTTCTTTTCTTTTCTTTCATAGTTAAATTGTGTTAGAATTTTATAAAAAAATCCTTAAATTCTGTGATAATTCAAATAATTATTACAAATATGTTTGATTCATGATTTTATTTTTTTCAAATTGTGAGAGTCCATTGTCCTGATTTCATGTCGATTAGCATTAGAAAGTGTGGCAGCCCCGTATGTTCATTATAATCAGCAAACTATGCGCAAGAATTGTGTTTATTTTGTGAGTTTTATGTCTTGAGATTGTGGTTTGCTTTCATACGCATTCATTCAAAGATCTGTCCTTATTTAAAATCTACGTATAATGTTCACTTCAGAATTTATAAAAAAAATTATGGTATTGTATAGTATCAATTCTTGTTCATGGCATACTTCAATTAAAATCAGTCGTGTGCTTATTTTAATGAATTGAATGGGATTATCCCAATGGGATCATTATCAAACAATTCAATTTAACTTAAGTGGATATCAGATACGCGGAAAAAACACAAAACATTTTTGGGAAAAGTGAACTACTTTATATAAAATAAATGCTTATGGAAGATAAATATTGTTGTTTGTTTATTGAGAAACAAAAAAAAGCACAGTACATTTAGTATTTTCTGTGACTTACATCTATTTTCAACATATCTGATTAATTTATAAATTCGTTATAAAAATTAAATGTATTAAGCCGTGGGACCTCCATTCATTTGCATAGTATATCTCAAAGCACGCCTTTTCTTCTTCTTAGCGTTCTTTTTATTTCTTTTGATCACATCTCCTGTAGCTGCCTCTGCAGTAGTGACTGGTGTCGCAGATTCTATAGTCTTTTTTTGTCTTTCAAGTTCTTCTGCATGAATTATTAACTGCGCCTCTAGATCGGCTATCCTTTCTAAATCCTCTGTTCTAGATACTCTAGCTTCATAACGCGAGCGGATATCCTCTAGCCTGGAAATATAATTATCTTTCTTCTGATTGCTTATTCAATTAGACAAATTAAAAATACATATGATTTAATAACTTATTCTTGTTGTCTAGAGCGGTTAATTCCGACATGGCATTGTCTAATTTCTCCTCAAGTGTGGACTTCTCTCTATTTAGTTTAGTTCTAAATGTAGTTATATCTTGATTGCAATTGTTTATGACTTCCCTAAAAGGAATTATTTAAATAACTTATATGTAAAAATTAGCAATAAATCCTACGTTAATTTTTTCTCCCAAACAGAATTAATTTCCTTTTTTTCATTTTCGTATTTCTCACAAAGTAAAAGTGCTTTGGTTGTGAATTCTCTAAAAAATGTAACAAGTGGATGTTATTCAATTAATTCTAAGCTTCTTCAATGCTTGTATCGACAAAATTAACGATTTATAGAAGTTTGTTAATACATTTTGTTTGGTCTAAGGAATCTGTGATACAAGCCTGAAGACAAAGTTTTAAATATCTTACTCTCTAATAAGATTTTTTCCTTCTTCAAATTTCGCCTTTGTAACTTCTAGTTCCTTCATAAGCGATTTATTTATGGACAAATTTTTATCGAGTTCCCGCTGTAATTCTTCTATTTGCGCTTTATACGAATCCTCGTTGGCTATGCTGTCTCCTAGGTGTTCACAGTTACAAAATGCTTCAGAAATACTTAGCTCATGGTTAGGAGAGCAGTCGTAAGCATTAGGACTCAGATCGTTACGTTCAAAGAGAACATCGTCCAATTTTCTATGGAGCTCACTAGAATGTGACGCAAAATCGCCAACATTGTCTATTTCTGAGCGGTACTTCGCCTTTAATTCTAGAAATTCATTCTTAAGCTTCTGGTGATCATCTTGCAATCTTGCATATCGCTGTTCATACTCGTTCTTTTGCCACTCAAGATTCTTTTCACCAGCAAACTTCGCCTTTTTTGGACTCCTACCAATCGTAAGCGTACGTCCTGATTTGCATATTTCATCCGGTTTGCTACTGTTAGAACCCATTATATACTATATACGAATATGCCGACGTAAAAAATACTGGTCACCACTCGCGTTCCAAGAATCAAAATTGCTTTGATTTGAATTAATTCGAAATTTTGATTTTTTTCGTAATACCGGATTAGTTTAAGACTAATGAATGCTAATAAAAAAAAGCAGAATTTTCAATTGTCGATCCTCGAAATATATTAAACGCAGCATAAATTGCGTTTTGACAAAAACGTATTTTATTTTCAATATGACAATATGACGGTAAACAATTGAAAATTTTCTGAAAAGCACAGTGTTTGATGAATTAAGATGCAGAGTAATAGTTTCTTACCGTTTGTTATAAAAATTTTGTAGTTTGTTGTAAAACAATTCCTTTTTTTCTTGATCTTTTCCACTTTTGGTTTTAAAATTGTGTGGTTATTAAGGTCCCTTTCTTTTTAAGTATATAATATTAATTATAATTTTAATGAGGAAAATTTGGTATGGAAATAATTTACAATTACCCGACGCACATATATAGGGTGTAATGAAACAAGACTTTTCTACAAAATAAGTACACTTTACTTACACATTCAGAACACATGAATAATTGCCACTCATTTGTTTATAACAAATTTGAATTAATAATTTTACTTAAATCGCTGGCATTACGATATAATCGAAATGTCGAAAATAAAGAAAAATAATCTCAAAAAATATAAAAAGAAAGGTACGAAAACTACAAACGATTGTTGCAATAACATGTAACAGTGCAAAGATAAAACATCTCAAAAGTTACAAATTTAATAGAGTAATATTTGACTAAATAAGCGTTAAAAAAATATTCAATTTTGAGGAATGTGAAATCCTGATGAGGCCGCCCGTCTTTTGGAAATTTTGGAATATTAAAAGGGCATATCTTATAACTTAAATAAAACTAAAAGAAATCCCTGAAAGGAACGAGGAACCATAAAAAATTGGAAATTAAATCTGCATTACAAGTCCCGAAGCAGAAATGTTGTCACCGGCTCCGGCAGTCTGTTTTGCAACACGGCACACGAGAACGGGTGCCAGGCAAACTTCGTACTCGATCAGTTCACCTGCGATTGTCATCGATTCATCCCAGCAAGAGACTGGGTTTTTCGGGTTCAATTCAATCCTTCCTGGCACCTTGGCGTCTTTCAGCTTTCCATTACTCGATGTTGAAAAGCTGTCGTCAAGAACTAAAGTAGCAGACTCGGGAATCACCTTAAAATTTAAGTGTGTTAACAAATGGGTTCAAATTAAATAAAAGAACCTTACGTCTTTAGTACCACAAACATGTCTATGAGCGGTCAGAGATGATTTTGCAGCTGCATTTCTTGTGTTGTTCCATTGGGACCCCTTGACGGTCATAATAGCCTGATAAGCTAAAGTGTGAACATGCACACGAGTAAGCATCCTTCTCTTCGGCTCAAGGCTCTTATTAATAAAGTAGTTTTTGTTGATAATACTAAAGAGTTTTCTCATTTGATCCAGGGCTGTAGCCACTCGTGGATTCGAATCGGACACAAAACGAATCTTCCTAGTCTCTAGAACTTGTTGCAAATTATCCAACTCCTGTTCGTTCATGCCGATTGAGTCGACATATGGGAGTACATGTTTGGAAAGTAGCCGTAGCAGTTCGATTTCTACAAAACTAGCCATTTCAAAGTGTATGAGAGTTGACTCTGACTGGGATGAAATCTGTTTTTGAACCTTTTCAAGTCGTGATTCTCTAACGCCTAATAAAAGTCTTATCCAGTTTTATAACCTGCTTATGATACGCGTACTTACCTTCGGCGAATTTATAGCTATCCATCATTTGAAGTCCGCTTACGACTAACAGCCTTGGTTTGTAGTTGGCAAGAGCCTCGTCAAATAATTCTAAAGAACTAATGTGTGGATTGTTTTGATCGTTGTGAAGAATGTATCGATTGGCACGTGAGGCTGTATATGGGCCCCAGCATTCTCCTGATTTATATTCCAGAATGAAATGAATGTCATCTTCGTCCACCTGATCACCAGCGAGCTTAACACCATCTGGCACATGTTTCCGGAGTCTGCAAATTTGAATTTATTTATAAGAAAAGCTTAGCGCTTTATCAGCTTTAATAAATAATGGAACTTATAAATTTAAGTTTAGGTGTAAACGTTTTGGATATTTTTTTTTTCTAAAAGTAAGCGGCAAATGTTAGTGGACTGGTCAAAAATAGGAGATTGCCTTATTAATTTTGTTGATGGGAAATTTTGTTGTCAGGTCGATAATTCAATGGTCAATACGACGCACGCAAATTGAAAATTTATATATGAATAATATGCAGTAACAATCTACATAAGGCCATGACATAAAGATACTAGTATTTTTAGTGTTGTACTAAATTCTATAGAACCAAATATAAATGCATGTTATCAGTCAAGTTTGTGCGTGTAGTAGGCAATTAGAACCGTACTTATCGAACTTCTTATCGCCATAACACTGAAAAACTGACACATTTTCTGACAATAAAATGTTAGGAAATGGGGTGTTTAAGTTTGTTAAAAAAATGTATTCATACTTTTCAGACATGCGTGCAGCAAGAAGCACATCAGCACCTTCTTTGAGGAACCTAATCCCCATCACTGGAGCATTCCCGCCCAGAGCCCAAGTGATTTCATTCTTGTGCTTGGTCTTAGCAATGCTTATGAGTTTTTTGAACAATTTTTCGTCCGATGTGAATCTCCTGAAAAAACATTTGAATATTAATTGCTGTTACAGCCAGACGAACATTATGCTTACTCTGCTGCAGCACCATTCTTAAAGTAGTATGCAAAACTCTGAATGAATTCCTCCTCGTTGGTGATGTCGTCAACCGTGAAATCGGGTCCAATGTTAAGTGCCGCATCGGTGAAATTCAGAAAACTTGTGGCGCTAATCAACAGGTCGGAGCAACTGCCGTAGCCCACGGCGACCTTCGGTTTTTCCGTTCTGGCGATATTTTCCAATGCAAGAAGACCGGTCAGGATAGTCGACACCTTCTGGAGCTGTTTAAGCGCGAGGAATGACTGATAAACAATCGAAATTAACGCCGCCAACACCGTGCATGTCGTAACAATTGTCGTAAACTTTATAATGGACATCCTAGAACTAAAATTATGTAATTATTTCACAAGATTCTCCCCTGAGGAATTCATTAATATTTTGAGTTTATCAGCCCCGGGGAACTAGCAACGTCACAAGTGCAGATGATCTTGATGTGTCAATCCCTCTACACAATTGACAAGTTAACGCATGAACCATATAACGGTAACCCCTTCTGCGATTACAGAGCCATCTGGTATTTTGATAGAAAGTCGTTGCGGCCGTTATACAAAGCCTAATTAATTGAATTTTTGATGCAAGTTTCTTTCTAGAGATTTGTACTTTTTCAAATTACACTACAAAGAAAATAAATGTAATGATTTTTTCATATAACAAAAAAGCGGTTTGTGACGTGTGAAATACATCGTGGAGTGCCTATGAAATGATTATTTATTAAGTATTTAATTCAATTCGTTATTGGAAATGTTCAATTACTAATCATTTTATTAATTGATAGGCAGTCCACGATTTCGTCAATAGACGCAACGATTACTGGGAGATATTGCAAATTTAAAGGAGGATTAGGCGGAAGTGGAAAAGTTGTTTGCATGATTTAACTCAAACAAATGCAGAAACGAAAATAAATAAAACAGCTTAAAAACTTAGCGTTTAGTTATAATTAGAAAAAATGTATTAACTGAAATCTGTCTTGCTAATTTAAGCTGATTCGTAAAACAATTTCATTTATACGTATTTCTTGAAGTAATTTTCCCTTTGTTACCTTTTAACAACCCGATAGAAAAATCTGCTTTACGTTCTGAGAGTGGTAAGGAGTGCTTCAATATAAATTTTCTGTTAATATATCTGAATGTGTATTTTATAATTTCTGCAGAACTAAGAAAGGAAATTACTGAAAATTATATAAAATCAATATTGTACTGTAATCTTGTAAGAACACTGAAATTGTTTCAATAATATTAACTATAAACGTAAAACATTCATAAGCTTTAGTGTAAGAAAAATAAATTTTCTTAAAACATATTCTTTTTAATACTTTTCCATTATACATTTTTACGACTCCAGATATATTATTTAAGCTAAACTTGTAGAAACACTACCTTAAAATTGAGGTAAAATTATTGAATAGGATAATTTAGAAAACAAAAACAAAAATTACGTGAAAGTTCACAACATTTATTAACTTTATAAATCCTTACATTGAATCTATTTTAATATTACGAGCGTAGCGAGAAATTTTAATTTTAATTGCTTATGTGATCTTGTTAAAAATGGAATAGGGTAGTAAATCACTGAAATAAAATATTCATATGAATCGATTTTACTGAAAAGTTTGTCTTTTGTACAACTATTTGTAGTTTAATTTATTGATTAACTTGATATTCAATTTAATTTTTAATGGCATAATTAAATCTTTCATATAATTATTAAATTATTGATAAACAGTCAAAATCATAACTTATTTTAATATCCTCTAAAGGTCATAATTTTATTTAATGGCTAATGAAAACTCATAATAGTAATAGAAAATAAAAAAAGGATAATTTATCAAAATGTTAATAATCTTGTTTTAGATTTTTCCGGAATTAGCGAAATTCAAAAATATAACAAATTAGACGATTACATCTTTGAGGGGGTGGCACTTGTCTTTTGAAGAAACCGAAAAATAAAACATGGTCAAAATATAATAAATTTAAAAAACAAGTGTCTAATTTAATTCGTTACGTGCTTTTGGCACGTATTATGATATATAAATTTGAATTATTAGTAGTGTAAGCTCGAGATGTCGTCACCTTAATATTGTCGTGGGTGTCACAACCTGTAAAAACTGCAGGAACCATTCCGCACACACGTGTATTTCATATTTCATAGTTCTAGCCCACATAAACATTTCGATAACACACAAATTCTCAATATAAAATTTTAACGTAAAAAGTGTTGATCAGCTCAAATATCTCGAATATGCTTCCTCAAAGGTCAATTACTTCCCTATCCGTAATTTACCCTTATTTGCCAATTTACTTACTCAATTAGAATCAAAATTAAATTTCCCGTCGAGAAACACGCGATTTGTGAAATAGTAAATAAAGGCTTGAAATGTTGTTGACCATCTCAATTAAGTATTCGCAAGATTTTGCAAGATAGAGGAAAGTTACGGATTTAAGTCACTGCCAAGGTCAGCTGAGGTACATGGGCATTGCGTTAGTAAACAAAAACTTGAATAAAAACATTTCGTCACACCCAGAAGTGATTATGATTCCGATAGCGCCCTCAAGACGCGTTATTATTCTAATCGGCTAGTCCAAATTGCACGCCTGTAGGATTTATCGATCGTCTGCGGAATGTGGCAATATTTCTGCCGCCTAGTTCCAATTGCAATATGCATGTAACATCATTTGTTTTTTGTTCACGCAACCAAATGATAGTGGGTATGATTTTATTAAGAAGCAAACTATGCAAATGTACAACTATGATGTACACACCTTGAATTTTTGACCAATAAATTACCACTTGACGAACGTTTTTTTCCTTATGAAACCAGTGATGTATCTATCCTAACATATTCAGGTTTTTCAAAGTTCAGTGTCTTCAAGAACAGTGGCACGATCTTTTATTCATTTTTAGAATACAAAACAAAAGTATACAGACAGGTGCTTATGTAAGTTCATCTTTTGAATCCTATTAATGCAAGCCAGAACTCAGAAAAACTTTTTTTTCCGATAATTTCAAGTGAGTTTTCTGCTAATTTTATAACTACTTTTGTCTTTGTTTTCTAATCCTTTTATCTTATCGTTTTTCTGAGATTTGCTTTCAACCAATTTATATTCTCTCTTTGTGACTCTTTAGCATGCGTTAATAAGCATACTAAAAATGGGACCGAAATAACAATAAAAAATTATGACACCATATCTAATTTAAACAAAGAAAAAAGGGGTAAATAAATAGAGCAGCTTATTGATATTCATTTTACTTTTTTGGATAAACAAATGCAACGTACCAATTTGTATATTATATAAAAACTCCTCTTACATATTTTTTTTAATCACTAATCATAAAAATGTGCTTGCTCTTCTGTAATTTTATAGACATACTTAAGTGACCTCTTTTCTTCAATATTATTTCTCCTGTTTTTCTTATAAAACATTTTTGAAAGCAAACAAAAACCCAATAGGGAATTCAAACAAAATTAACATTAAGAATTATTTTGCTATATCTACACACTTTTATTGAAAGTGCACTGCGTACGTTGAATGGATGGAGTCTACTGCTGCACGCGCATTTATATAGTTTAGATTGTCGCCGGCGCGTGCAATATTATTGCAATAATATTCACACAAAAAATGGTAATATGTGCTATTTCTCACGCGATTTATATTTCGATATGGCCTTATGGAAAATACTTGTGTTAAAGCTGTAAACAATTATTATTAATTTTTAATACTCTTTTATATATGCCCAGTATGTTTTAAGTGATCTATTGATAATTAAACAGCAAAATATGTTGATCTAATAAATTGTTTAAAACATTGGTAACAAAAATTACAATTTGTCTAGTACTTTTCGAAATAATTGAGAAAATAAAAAGGATTGTCTTATTTATTGTGAAGAAGTATATAAAATCAGTCGCACTTGGAAATAATTCAAGTAGACATTTAAATACAGTCGGAAAATGGTAATAGTTCAACCTACACAATATATACAAGCAGGCAAATATTATTTCATTTAATTATACGTGAAAAATTGCTAATTTCCTGTTATATTACCACTCTAAGTTATAGTTTTTGCTTTAACTCTAAATGAAAAGTAGTTCCTGTACGTTATCTTATTAGGTGTTAATAAATGTCTTATAGTTTGTATTGCGCAACACTTTTTTCAACTTTTGTTGCATCATGTGCCTTCATTTTAATGTACATTCATTGCTTTATAATTAATGAATTAATGATCCTGTACGATTGCGAACAAAATAGGCATATAATACATATATATTAGACAGGTGTACAAAACAACACTTATTTTACTGCTGGGATGTCTTTTTGTAGGTGAAACAATGTCTTCAAATGCCAATAAGCAAACGCTTTTATACATGTACATATATGATACAAACTGGATTGGATTGGAGCTAAAGTTCATATGCAAATATTTGTGGCTTTGAAAATATCAGGTTTTATGAGAGAAATCGCAAATCCAAAAGTATGATTTGATTAAAAATGCATACGAATACTGAGCTGATCGGTGTAAGACTACCCTTTAAAATATCATAACTAATGTTGAAGAGTAGTAACTTAAGAAAATCCTACTTTATTGTTATTATATACGACTCAATATTTAACTGGGATAAAAGGTAACCTTTATTTTAAAACCCTATTCTAGTCAAAAACTTTGCTCCTTGTTTAAAATTTGAGCAATAGATTCTGTTTGAACAATTTTATAATAGATTTTTAGATCTAGGAATTTTGAACTGCTTCTGCAACATTATTAACGGCTTTAATGACAATAACATAAATTTAAATTTTTAACGCCTCCGGGTCGTATTATTCAGAATTTTAGGTTTATTTAAATTTGAAAACTCAGTTTCTGAAAATAAGAAAAAGTCGAATAATTCTTAAGTATAGTATACATAAAATCTTATACGTGCAGAGATTACAAATTACTAATAGAAATGTTATATAAATTGACTTACTTACGTTGCTAATTTTCTGGATTATTCAGATTGCATCCGATCCCATTCAAACCCGATAAACGTTTTAATGTCGTCTCGATTCTGGTCAAGGTTCTGCTTTTTCAAGTGGTATAAGTTGTTCTATACAAATGATCATTTCATATAATCACATTGTTTATATGATCTAGATTCTCGACGCTAGAGCGATCGAAATAAAATCTTATGGGCTAGTTCCATTATAAAAAAATGCTCAATTATTAAATAAATTAATTAACATTAACCTTCCCCAATTTTCTGAAAATAGAGCTTAATCATGAGTATTCTTTCTAAAATTAAAAAGTAAATAGAGGTGATGTAACTTATTGTTTTTCTAGTAGCTAGCTATTGATACTTTAAGTTTAAACATGCCAACCGGTTCAACTTTGTACCATTAAACACAGTTGAACTTAATGCACTTTCTTAATGAAAAAGAAGAAAAAAAAACAAAGATTCTAGAGGCATTGAACTACATGAAGTTGTTTTTAACGTAACTCTGTAACTCTCATTAATATAGTTCAGCAACCCGAGGTAATTTATTCATATGTCCAGCACAGTGATAATCGTTGGTGAATACCTATTAGTTTTCGAATCGATTCCAATTAATTGATTCTGTAAATAGCGATGTAGTGCAGTATTTAAATATATTTTTTTATTAAGTAAGTTACGAGTCGTTGTCTTTTTTCGGGGAAGTGAATTTCAATGCTACCCTTCAGTACCGTTTTCGTTTTCCTGTTTTCGAGGACAGTTCTGCCTTTCCGTTTGTAAGGAAGTCTTAAATTTAATTTTCTTTTTTTGCAGGCAGTGGATGGTGTTATTTTGTTTACACGAAAAAGTCAAACGAACAATTACCGCCGAAAAACGAAAGTGGTTAATCCAGATGACAACACGCCCGCAATCACACCGCGATCGTGACCTTGAGAAAATAAATCAGCACAATAACGACTCGCTTAACTGAGATATTAAAATCATGGAAATTACCGACAAAGTGGTTCCTTCACCGATTGTGATTTGATAACGTGATCCGAGCAATTATTCTTTACTAAGCCAGACCTGACCAAAATAGCAAAGAGATGTTAATCGGCGCCGACACCAAGTGCGAATCCCAGGAACGCGGTAACCACTCCGCTGGCGTTCTGAGCGCAGCCAGAATCTGCGGCGCGGCCAGAACTTGCGGTGCGGACTGGTCATCAGGCCGAGAACGGCGACTATAATATCGCGCGCCAATGCGTCGGCAATCTCATGTTTATTTGGCGGCGGACGCGTGCGGACGCAATTGAGCATCGTTCTAGTAGAGAATAGTACGCCGGACTTTCGCTTTCTTGTCGGACTGTGTTGTTCTAGTTCCCAGAATCTGCATACTGATCAATTGGCGATATTCGATATTCGCAAAAGTGATAAGATCTATTTTTTTAGTGGCAAGATCGTTTAAGATTAGTTATCGCTTGCAAAGCCAGAAAAGGATATGATCCATGTGTCCGCCTGCACAAGAGCTGTGATTGATTTTTAAAAAAAAAGGTAAAGCACAGGAACAGCCAAAATGTTACTTACCCACTTTGTGTTAATGGACAGGATAGTGAAATACAAGATTACTGCACTATTCCTTATTGAGTTTGTAACACATCTGAACTTGATCCTTTCTCCGTATAAATTTTCTCGCCACCTTTAACGTGTATACTAATGGGTTTACGTCTTACGTGAAATGTGAAATATATTTTAAACAATTTTAAACAGTACAGATGTTTTTTATATGTTTCTACTGTTTCAAAAATGGTCACATTCAAATATTCTTTTAGGTTACCTTAAATGAAAACTATTAGGAAATGTATATAGAACAGAAACACGTAGAGTGTGCAATGGGATGAAAAAATAATTACAACTTTTGATCAAATAAATGAATTTACACTTTTAAGTTAAGAGCCCAAGTTATATCAAAATTTTCTTACTTTTATTGTTTCAATTTATACGCTAACGGGTTAGAACAAAATTTGTTTTGATATAAATTAATCAATTTTAATAAAATATTCGATATTAGAATTCTGGATGATATAATTCTCAACAAGTGTGCTGCAATTCGAACACAGAAATAATATTTTAAAACGGTTCTTAAAGTCGCTTATCAGCCACGAAAAGTGTATATTGGAATCTTTAATGCCCTTGGGAGATCCTCTTTCACTTTTTGTTCTAAAACAAACTAAAGCAGATAGTTGGTATCTTTTCTTCTGATTTTGAGGTTTTAAATGACCCCGGTATACAAAATCGGGGTTGACAAATCTCTCGAATATTAAATTTTTGCCGAACTTTAGAATCCAAAGTCCAAATTCACATAATAATAATATTATCTACATGTATATTATATACATATGCTATTAGTCTATACTAATAACAATTAATAATTATATATGTTAATTTGGATTCGCCAGATAAATACATTATTCAATATATTTTGCACTTGATAGCATACACTACAGATCGAAAATTAAGGTATATAACATATACTTGCAACACGTATTAAGTTTTTCCTTTTAGATCTTAGGAAATGTGTTTAATAGCGGTTACTATATTCTCATTTTTTTTAGTTAAGCTATCAAAGATGACTAAACAGCTTTAAAATTAAGTGTTAATCAGTGTCTAACAAGGTTTTATTGCAACAAAAACTGGTACAAATTAAACGTGTGGTTATTATTCTCCTTATTAGAGGAGGACTGTGAATCTACAATTTATTGAGAGGTAGTTTAAAAGAATCGTAAATTTCACTTAATTGATGAGTGGTTACGAAGGTGTAAGCATTCAGTGGAACCAATTCACAATGAAACAATTGTTGTATTTTAAATAAATCGATCATGTTTGAGTTAGATTCGTACACTAACAAAAATTTTGTTTGGTAAATATACAAGGAAATTAAAAATTTGGACTCTTTGAGCTGAAAATTGATAAACAAAGCAGGTAACAACAAAAATATTATTACAAATTAAAATCGAAATTTTACAACGGAGCAAACTAGTTATTATAATATTGCAAAATATTGCTATGATTATTCTTGAAGTTCTTTACCTTGATAATCATTTGTGCAAATAGGAAGAATTTAAAATTATTTCAAAAGGAAATTCTTTAACATTGTTTAATTATTTACTTGCTAATTTATAATTTAATATTCAATAATAATAATTGTTGAGTAATTTTTAATACAATCTTTGGAATATAAAAATCTCAACTTTTAATTAATGCATTTGAAATTATACCTGCTCTTCAATTGATTCACTATGTTTGTTCTATGTAATAGTTTAGCAGCCAAATATATTTCATATAATGCTAATTAAATAAAATCAAATTGGCGCTTGTATAGAAATCAGAATTAACATGTTTCATGAATGTAACGTAGTGTTCCTAAAGAAGTAGCTAACTTTTATGAATCAACTTTTTTCCTACTTATTTATTTCCTTCTATTTACGAATGTTATGTACGTGTTTCTGCAATATCAGGTGGCATTTTCACCTTTAGTTTGATAAACAATTAGCAGATTTCAACAGTCGTGTGTGTAGTCACCACAATTGAATTCTAAACTCACAAGCAAATAAAAACATTGTTGAGGCCATGCTAAAATACACAGTTTTAAGTATTTTATTTTATTATACCTACAATTAGATAAGAAAAAGATAAACGTTTACTTTATTTATTAACATTGAACTTGCTTGGAAAAAAAACAGTTAAATATAAACTAAAGAAACTAGTTCTATAAAACAGCTGAAATCGGTCTACCACGTAAAAATATATTTAAATTATTCGGATCATCGAATAAATATTATTTGTCTATAAATTAATTATAGGATGTAAAGAAAGAGTTTTTTCGTAACATTTTAGTTTTTTGTCTCGTACAGAAAAAACAGGATTGGTGGAAAAACGAAATAGTTGGTCGCTATGAGATTTTACGTGTTGTGGATTTTCTTATCTCATCTTTATATGAGCGGAAGTCAAAGAACTCTACTAGATGATAGTCTAGGCTATTTTCTACATCCAATCAGGAAGCTAACAATTAATCTAGTCGGAAGCACTGGTATAGACTCAAATATGATAAGCGAGGCGAAAAAAGGGGGCGTAAGTGAAGGTGTAGGAATTACAGGGAAATCGATATATTTTTGTGTTTATATTTTATTAGAAAGTTCAAAGAGAAATACCACCGACGACGAAGTTCTTTTGTGACACCACAAATGGTAGAAGTGCAGAAAGACCAACTTCAGTCCATAGGCTGCGACCAGGTGACATCGACATCGTTGGAGCACTGGGAGATTCACTAACCTGCGCTAATGGTGCTATGGCGATGAACGTCCTCCAGGTAAATGTCGAAAACAGAGGAGTTGCGTGGAATATTGGTGGACAGGGAAACTGGAGGAAGTATATGACGCTTCCCAACATTTTAAAAGAGTTCAATCCCAATTTGTATGGATACTCATATACAGACAGTATTTCAACAGAAAGAGCTTCGAGGTAACTTCATCCTTTAAAATGTATTATTCGTTTATTTCATCTATTTCACTTCTGTCACTTCTGTTGAAAGAAATATTTTTCGTTTAACGATTTTTATATTTTATTCGGGTGCATTAAGCAATTCCTTTAGACGTGTGTGATTAATCGTACATGAGAGCTTTACTTATTACCTTATACCTTATAACATAAGATTCCAATTTGAAATAAGGAAATAACATAAGAATGACCTTAGAAGAACAATTTACTTGAATCTCAGTAGTAAAAACATGAATAATAATAACAATTGGATTTATTGCTTTGGCTTACACGAAATGTAACGTCTTGGTAAATGATTTTATTAAACCGCGTTACATCATTGTCCTAAGAATCTAAATATAATTTACCGGATTTTACTTAAGTCCTCCACTTCTGGAAATCCATTACTAGCTACAATACAATTTTAATTGATGTGGTTTTACTTCTTAGAAGTATTCTCGAAATTTATGTAGGCAAGCATTGAACATTATATCGAGATATTTTTTGCTAGGAATGCCACAACTACGTTGTTTTAGAAAATGTTATTTTAATTTACCATTAAATTCGCTTTATGGGCGTTTATGTTGATGTAATTTAAAGGTCTTTAGAATTAAATTCAAATAATGAATGCAAATAAAAGTTCTACTTGTTACAAGGTTAAAATGGAGAAATAATGTCTCTATTGTTCTTATACTACTTAAAACTTTGTACATTTGCATTAAGATCTTATATCGCGCTTTTGAGAATAGAGTTTTTAACATTTTAACATTTTTATTTAGTTAACTGTGCTATGTACTTTTAAAAAGCTGAAATTTTAGACTTTGCAGTTAAGCAAAGATCGAATGAGAGATCGAATTACGTAAAATGGGTTTCTATGTATTGTTAAAGTTACGGGCATTACAAATTCTTTATTATTCTGGTTACTAAAATTATTTTATATAATTCACTTTAACAATGCCAAGGTTTAACGTCGCTGATCTTGGTTCAATGTCAGAGGATATGCCACACCAAGCTAAAAACCTTATCAAGCGAATGAAAAGTGATCCCAACGTGAATATGACTGAAGATTGGAAGCTAGTGACGATATTCATCGGAAATAACGACTTTTGCTCGAATATGTGCTTTCAAAACAATCTTAAGGATGTGCTCGAGAGACACAGGAGTGATATGATAAAGACACTTCGTATCTTGCGAGATAATGTCCCTCGTCTCATGGTTAACGTTGTGCCACCACCCAATTTAAAAACAATAACAGAATTCACTGGGATACCACATCACTGCACTTTAACGCAGTTGTTCGAGTGCGCGTGCTTGTTCGGTTGGCGTGCGAAGGACATGGGCATATATGACAAAGTTATGAAGGACTGGATTAAGTTAGACAAGGTCGTTGTAAACATGCCTGAATTTAACAAGGAGGTACGAGATTGAGAGTTGGTTCTGAATTAACTAAAAATTAATTGTTTATACTCTAAGGATTTTACGGTTAATTACCAACCATTTACGACTGAACTCAAGTTCCCTGAGGTGAACTCTCAAACGGATATGAGATACTTATCCTCGGACTGCTTTCATCTTAGCCAAAGATCACATGCGAGAAGTAAGTTTTATTCGTAAAATTTTTATTGTACATTTTTTTCCAAATTTGGTTTTGCTATAGGCGCGAATGCGTACTGGAATAACATGTTGGAAGCCGATGGGGAAAAATTCCCAGATTGGCGACAAGAATTCAAAATCTTCAAGTGTCCAACGAAAGAGAAACCCTACTTGATGACTAGAGAAAATAGTAAATAAACTTAAAAGCTGTGAATTAGTTCCATTGCTGACCTGTGATTTAACTTGTTTTTTAAAGTAAATGTTATTTCATTTAAAATAGAGAGTTTTTCTCATCATCCAAAGCAATATTATAAATTTGAATGACTGAATGTGTTTGCTTATTTGTTTGTTATTCAATAAAGTTTTAATTAGCAAACCGTTCAATACATAGTCGAATTTGTCATGGATATGACCTGACTCCCAGAATAATACATAGAATACCTTTTATCACGATTGCCATGGCACGTGACGGGGACACATGAAAAAAAGGTTATTGCTAGTTATTTTTAATGTCGAAAAAGATTATCTGATTTAACACATTTTCATAGGCTAAATCGCGAGCATGGAAAATACACTTGAAATTAAGGAAAAACATTTAATATTTTATTGGTACGTATCTTTTAAATTACAAAGTTTGTTTGACTGTGTAACTTTTATATGTATATACTGATAGATAGATACTGTGAATAATACAGAAGTAAAAATTGGTCCTGCTTTTGACCATTGACCAATTTTATTCCCTATTTTAAAACTTTATAATTAATAGTAATAATTTGTCAAAGTTATGTTCCCATTCAACAACCCACTCGATAGATTTTCAGAAAAAGTAGTGACAACTCCCAGGTTGTTTGTTTTTGTAACCAATTAGTTTGCTTTTTGTCTGGAAATTGCAGCTAGTTCCCTTAGGACGAAAAAAAAATATTTTCATCCCTACATAAGCAGTAAAGGGAATAAAACTAGATAAGTGCGCAATAATTAACTTTTAATCGCAAATCCGACAAGTGATTATTTTTCTGGTTCAATTAAAATTCTCGCTAATTATGTCGATGGAGTGATGTTCTACATTTGCGGATAACAGTCGCGAGAATCAGATAGCAGGTACATAATAAATTCTCACACTAGCATTACTCTTGACAATTGATTAAACGCTGATTAAAGGTCAGTTTTTGTATTTAGCACTGCAACGATAACGCAACATTGACACATATTATGATATTAAGTAATTAATTCGCATGTACCCATTAAAGTGAAAGATGCTAAGGTATTATATCAATGTGCTAATTAAAATTCTTAATGGATTTATTATGGAAATCGATCACGCGATTTTTCTCAAATAAAAAAATTAATATGATATTACATAAGCCAGATGGGAAATTTTCGCGATGAGAGTCTTAAATATTATTACTTTCATTCCTTTCTCATTAGATTTATTAAATTATTTTAGTATTGTTGTAAGTATATTTGACTGCTGAAGCCAAACTACTGGTTGAAACAATAAACAGACGGAATTCTAGTAATGTACTTAAACCTCCTTGAGATTAGACGGTTTCGAGAAAATGGACATTACTTACGATACCGTCTAAATTAATATGAAAATTATTATTTTTATCACTTTAAATAACTAAGCCCTTTTCATTTGTGAAAATCCACCAAAAAATTTCAAAGATTTAAGCGATAAAACCGTTTATTAACAATTTTCAACAATTGTGCCGATATCTTACGAGTACCTTCCACTTTCCTTTCTGCTGATATGTCTCTATTCTATCATAGTTAGCTATTCCAAAAGTTACAAGCTTAAATCGTATGACATTATTAAGTAAAAAACTGCCATCTTTTCCAGCCCTGTCATACGTCCCTCGGTGCGGTGTCGGAGAAATGTCCTTTCGTGAATGTCATAGCTAATCAAACCTTTTCTAGCCTTGGATAAAGTTAAACACGTTAAAGAACGTACCCAGTCTTTGATTAATAATGGCTAAATTACAACGTAAAAAGACAATTTGTCATGTTTCCTAAATTAAAAAACTATTCTTTCCTCGTTTTTTTCTCGTTATTATTTGTTAGAAATTTAAAACATGTTTTCAAAATGATATTTAATCTTATGCTATTATGAAAATTCAATTTTTATTTCTCTTTTCCAATAAAAATAAATACTGATTAATGTGGACCAGTCACGAAATAATAGATTATTGGATGGGCACCTTTTCAGCCAATTAAACTTTTTAAGATGCAAAACATATTTATATAATTGAATAACTTAACGACTGTCTATTTTTATTCCTGTTATCAAATAATTATAGTCTACTGAATTCAATTATCTTTTATGTCATCATCATATAAAATTAAGTCTGTTGTATTCTATCACTAACTATTAGATTTATAGTTACAAACTTGGAATATATTTTTTATATATCTTTTATTTTTGGGTTATAGAAATGGATTTGGCTAGATTAATTCGCGAATGTGGATCGGCATTTCATTAGACGAATATTTCCTCATATTCGATTAAAGAATTTTATATCTATTTAATTGAAGTTGATTTATTTGCACCTTCGAATAACTCAATGATGCTTTTTAAACTATAAGGCAACGTTAATAGTTGAAACCACCTAATTTTACTTGTATTATTATTAATAAGTTGATAGTAACAAATAGTTCTACGAAAACGAATGAATATAGTCCCCAGTTGAAAGATTTCCAAGAAAATAATACACAAATAATGTTATGTTACCTGCAACTGATTTATCATTGACTATAATTAAATGTAATTTCCATTTTTAGAAATGCACCTTTTAGCACTGGAACTTGATTCCGGGGATTAATACCGTAAAGTAAATTCGAAACTATTTACGACTTTATTTAAATTGAATCATGGCGCTCCTTTAGCAGAATAAAATTTATAGAAATTAAAAGTACAACCAGTTTTGTTATACAAAGTACCTCGGAGCAATAAAGTTACAGAGTTATCCAGAGTTTAACTTTCCTGAGAATCAGTTTTTTTTTATGTCACTTTAAGAAAAAGCCACAATTTTATTTTGAATTCGAGAAATTGGAGCTTGCCAATTTACTTTTAAGAAAATAGCGTTAATCATATCTAAAAATATATTTATTGGTATTATTGAAATGTGTGTAAAAATATCACAGTTCCGGAAAATTAATTCAATTTTTCGGTAATCTCAAAACGTAAATTAAATTTTTGAAATAAATAAATGTAGTATATACTTACTCACATGTACTGAATTGCTATACGCGCAGATTTCATTTTCTACCTTTCCCTTGCCTAATTAAGAATCGTGTACGAGCCAAATTTACACTATGCTTCTAAAGGCGGTTAAATTTATTAGGTTTACATATTGACCTTCAGATTTTTATTGAAAATTAATATTTATACTAATTCATATTACAGTGCAAATAAAAAAAGTAATAATTAAATATATAACAGGGCCGAGGATTAATTTGTCCACCAAATATTTAAAACGAGTTGATACGAAAATGATATGAGGGTATATGAAAAAAAACACAGTTTTATTTTTTTTTTTCTATTTTATTAACCATTTCATCGCTTTTTCTGTTTTTGTTCAATCTAACTTATGCTTATTCTCCTCTTAAAATGGCTTATCTATTTATGAATAGATTTACGCTACTAGAACGGAATTCTTCAGCACAATTAAGTCATTAAAATCAATGCAGTAATAATAGTAATGAGAGTAGAATTATAATGGGAAAATAAAATGTACAAATGTTTCAACTATACAATTATAAAACAGATAAATATAAGCTCTAAAATGATTGCATTACAGACGCTGAACTTGTCACTCAATGTTCCTTAAACAAGAGTCATCTCTGTTTACTTAAACGTTTATTTTATTTTTACACATTAATTAATTGCTATGCCACAATTAATGCAAAACGCCTCCGGTTACCCTAGTTATTTCGTATTTATGTCTGAAAGAGTATTCTGCTGCTGTGATGTTGTTGTGATCTATATTTGATCTGAACTGATCATATGGCACCTTGAACGTAAACTGAAGTCGGTCAACGAAACTGTGACTGTAGGCAAAGTAGAAATCTAGGGCGAAACTATAAGATCGCAAGATGTGTGGATACAAAGTACTCAAGCGTTTGTCTCTTCACTTCTTACTATGTGTATGTGTCTGTTTATATTTACCGAGAGCATTAACTACTATTTTTACATTATCCCTATTCTTTTAGTTATGTTATTATTTCCACTGTTAAAAAAACATTGAAACTAAAGATGGAATACCAAACAAGGGGAAAGTCTCATTATTTTACAAAAGGATAGGAAGGAGTTTACATTGCTCTTGTGTATTCATTTTAACCTTTACGTTTAGTTATTCCTTAATGTTACACGTTTTCATTAAAATATTTTATACAGATTTTAGTTTTCTCTTATAAACTTTATAGTCCATTTTTTAACAAATGGTTTACATGAAGTTTTAAAAATTCTTCTCAATTTTTTCAGCACGTCCCACGCAGTTCTCTTTGTCATAAGTTTACAAATACTTCGGCATTTTCAAGACGGCCGTCTTTATCTTTACTTTTTTTGCTAATTTGTTTTACTTTATCTTTTACGTTTTACTTTATTTACTACTTTACACTGTCTGCCCGCGCACTGCGATCTTTATATAAAATTTATATATACTTCCTGATTATTTTTACATCATGTTCTAACTTTATAGTCTTTTAGTCGTTACCTATAAAAACAATATAAAAACCAACGGAAAAATAATTTCTAGGTTTAGTAGAAAATAACATTTACACACATTTATGCACGATACACGAATGAGTTTGCTTTAATGTTGTGAGAAGGTATGTCTTGTCCTTACTGAGTATTTTCGATAATTGCGTGAGTATGGGGGTGGTTGGGGCACACGGGTCGTGAGAGAACAACACTAGGATAATTCGGATGGTAGGGATAGCTTAGTATCTGAGTATGTTCATGATCAGGGGCAGGTGATACACTCAACGAGACAACGAACAGAGGAATTTTAGACAATTCACAAACACTTAATTTTTATTACTATTATATATTATTATTATTTTTTATATTATTTTTTTTGTCTTTTCCATTAAAACAATTTGATTTCTAATATTCTTCTCTCGTTTCGTTTAGGTTTCTTCTTGTTTAGTTTGTTTTATCAATTTTCTCAAGACACTTTAATTATATTTTAGCATTTTGTGGAAACTTTTGTGAGTATTTATTCAAGATAATTAGGAGGATGTTCATTATCTTGTTTGCAGCCCCTTTTGATCTGGTGGATCGAAATTTAAACCAATTTTAACATTTAACGCATGAATGAAAAATGCATGTAATCTTGAACCAGTGATTTAAAATAATAACTGAGGATGTGCAATACGTGGACAATTAAAATCGATGAGAAGACATAAAGTAGGACATAGAACTGAAAGCTTTGTTTTGTTTCGCTAATTTAATTCTGAAAATATAGGAATGTTAAGCTTCTTTTTGCGATTAGGAAATTGGCAAGACACTATATTAAAACTTTATTTGCAAAACGATAAGCAAACGAAATTATTATTATCTTTCGAAACAAAAGAAATTAATGATTTCGTAGAAGAGATGTTAAAAGCTGTAATAATCTTACTAATGGACCTTTGGCAGCATTAAAAGAGCAGTCAAAGCATAGTTAAAACTGAATTATGCACTGCCCGTTATTCACAAAAATTTCTACAAAATTTCTTTCTAGTTAAATTTGATGTTTGTTTCGATGATACTCATGTTTTCTCACTTAAATGTTATTTTAGATTTATTAATCAGTTTTTACTTTTAGGTGAAAAATTATTATTTTGTTAAAAAATTCTCATTAGTGTCGCTGGGAAACCACTTTGCTATTAAGTTCGATTTCATTATTATCCGTTTTTTTTTGTATAAAGTTGTTAAGTGATGTGCTCTACAGGTCCAAATGTTGCTACTCTTAAAACTAAAATTAAAAATCACTTGGCATCTACAGTAAGCTCTTTTTTCAAAAACAAAATGAACTGATTTCGATTACCCGCTTGTGTTGAGAACTAAACAAAGTGTGCAATGAGAAAACTAATGGCATTTACTTGTTTATCTAGCCGCTTTACTTTTAAAGAGATCTTTCCACTTTTTATGTTTTGATTTACTGTTTACAAAAATACCTTTAGCTTTGTGTTTCATTTCCTTCATAAGTTTATCGTTCTGAAAAGAATTTTCTTGTTCACTCCTTTGTAAAACCATGCGAGTGTTAGTCAGTGTCAACGCTGTTAAAAACAGTTCGGACGTTACAAATGCCAGCGTCCAATTGAATCTCCTTGTCGCATTCTTAAGTCATTGTAATGCTCTCAGTACTGCATTCATCTCGATTAGGTTTATTTAAAAAATATTTTACAGTTTTTGTTTTCGCTTCTAAAAAAATGTTTGAACATAGACCTCAAACAAGGGAGAACTTTTTCTTCTCTCTCCTTTATCATTTAACCACTACGTTTCTAATATGTATAACTTATAAATTACGCATTAATGCATACGGAGTCAATAATTACAATTTATATATAATTTGTTTACATAATATCATTTAAGTCATTAGAAAAAAAAAACAGAAAACGGTTAAATTATAATTACAGTGCTCTTTACTCTCTAGTGATTTTTTCTGCATTTTTAAATCCTTTATTTTTCTGTTAAATATTTTTTTTTTATTTATATAGAAATATATCACAATTAGGCCCCGAAGTGGCGGAGCTAGAGCGGGTAGTGCCCACCCGTACACCCCTAAATGCAAATGCAGTAGTGATGGCCATTTATTCATCTCTTTCTCTTTGTGTTTCTTCTTATTTAAAAACTAAAAAACAAAAAGGGACAAAAGACGAATTCTTAACACTAAAAAAACAGATAAAAATTAGAAAAAATGTTACACAGGAATTTCATTTCAATTGTTTTCTCATCCTCTTACTCTTCCTTAGCTTTAACATTTTAATTTTTTTACTTCATGTCGTATAATTCCTGCTTGTGTTCTCACGTTGTTGCAGGTCGTCGATTTTTTGATGTGTTTCTATGGAAGCCGCTTTTTCTCCGTTTTCTCTTGGCATCACGCTGAAACGCGACATTGCCAGGGTCATCGGCTAGTTGGGGGTATTTGTGTATACTATGAATGTCAACACCGATCCAGCCATCTACATCGCCATGCGAGATTAATTCCTCCTTCTCTTCCTCGGTCCAGTCGCCGCGTCCCTGGAAGCCAGCTGCGACCAGTTGTTTCTCAAGCTCCCAAGCTCGTTCCACAGCCCGCTTATGGGCGTGCTTAAGAATGCGATGTCTCTCCTGATCAGGATCCACACCGTATTTTATAATTACAACAGCGTCAGGCCCATGCAGCCTTAACTCCTTGGCAGCGGCGCCGCCGTGATCACTGATCTCATGCGCTGATATGTTGAACATGCCACCTAGCCGTCGCAGCTCCTCCATGTCGTCTCTGAGTTTCAGAATGTTGTCTTTAACAAAATAGAAGACGTCCTGGTCGTGTATACTGAAGTGCATGTCGAGGAAGAACGAGTTGTTGAATACTGACGACACAACATCCTGTACAACACTATTGGCGCCATCTACTACGCTAACCATTGCTCTTCCGTTGATCCTCGAAAGCAATACACCTTCTCCGAATACACCTCGTCTGTAGGAAACCCTTGGCAGAAGGTTTCTCGTTTTCGGTTCCATTTTCAATAGGGGTTTAGGTACAAAACCAAAGTCGCTGAACTTTTCATCAATCTTCTCCACGATGCACTGTAGACCAGACATTACACCAAAGTCTGGGGCCAATAAGGCCGACTTAATTGTGGCTTGAGGCTTATAGTGCTGTGCCTTTGTGTACTTGCTGCTTTGCATTTTATTAAGATCATATCCAAAGAGTTCCAGCCAGGACTCAAGATCTATCATGTACCTCATTGGTTCCTTTGGATTGATTGGATCATTGTTGTGGAATCTGTAGATGAAGACGTCCGTGGGCAGACTCATTTCAATTGCGAGTGGCTCCCACAAAGGCGTCATCCACTGTCCAACTGCTGGATCATACAAGCGATTTTCCGTATAGATTAGTCTCGTGTTGGGATCTAACAATCCGCCGTGGAAGTCGATTGGAACGTAGAAATCTGGATTGGTGTCCTTTATTGTTTTTCCAAATGGCGTGCGCTTAACTTCTTTAACAATGTTCCCATTAAGATCGAAGAATGCCAAGGGGCTACCGTTTTGGTCGGTAGCCACATACAGGCGTTGTTCTGAGTTGTCAATCGCCACAAGGACATTCCGGTCATCGTACAAGAGTTTCAGAGTACTTCCAATTTTCGGGAAATGAACATGAGTCACAAGCGAAGGTGTGTTTGGATTTGCATAGTAATACTGTGTAACGTTGCCCTTACTGTCGTGCCATGCTACTAAACGAGCACGGTCGTCATAGTAGTACCAAGTCTGGAACTTATCCCTTTCATAAGCGTGTATAAGCTGGCCTCTGTTATTATATCGATATTTTTGTTCACCACGTCTTACAACGTATCCACGTGCATCATAGTTGTTGAATTCTACATCGCCAACTTGAATGACACGATCACCGATATCATATCCCAAGTTGGTCTTATCGCCTTGGTCAACAACTCCCACAGTGTTGCCATTTTCGTCATACAGATATTTCCAATTATTAGTTCCAACCACCTCGATTACATGACCATCCGCATTGTAGCTGATCTTGTCGAATGCTGTAGACCGACCAAAGGTCGTCTTTTGGGATTTTATTTTATTCCTCAGATCGTAGTCAAGCTCTAGGCGGAACACATCAAACGATTTAATATTCATCAGAACGCTCTTTACACGACCGTGATCATCAAAATCAGTGATCGTGAAGAACTGCTTTCCAGTATCTTGTATGACTGTTCGGTTGAAAGCATTCTTGGTTATTTTGAGGTCGTTAACTATTTCCAAGTTACCAAGATTTTGGCTGTATTTGTATCGCAACATTGGGAGATCCTTATCATCCACTTCAATTTCGATACCAGACAGGCGGGCATTTCCATCGTACTGGTACTTAAAGTGTGCTGAAGCTAGAGAGTTCTTTGATCCAAACCGTAACTTCTCGTCTTTCAAAATACCAGCGTGATATTTAAATTCTCTTCTCAACTCGAACCCTGGTTCTTGAACTTCAACACCTTTAATCAGGCTGGTAGTGTCCTGGTAAGTGTAATGTGTAGACGAAAGTCCAGCTAAAATAGTCTCAAGGCGTCCGGCACTGTCATAAACATACGCAACCTTTCCAGATTGATGTGGATGTATTTTGGCCAAAATTTGACCTTCGTCGTTATATAGAATTTCAAATGGATGGCGATTTATTGGTGAGAAGTACTGGTATTTAAAGAAACCTAAAGACGTTTGCAGCGAGAACGCATGTATATGACCTCTGGGTGTGGTCAGTGATTGCAACGCACCCGCGTCGTCGTACTGTAAAAGGTAGTCCGAACGTCGTGGAGTAGTTACTTTTAATGGAAGACTTCCGTACGAATCTTTATAGGAGTAAACAATTGATGATCCATCACCGTATTTTATTTCAGTCAATCTTCCATTTCTTTCGAAAGAATAGGCTTCTTGCAGATCACCCCATTTCCATGAAACCAACCTACCGAATCGGTCATACTCTAAATCGACTTCTGCATATTCTCCAGACTGGGGTTTGAAAGAAACCGGTCGAGCAGTTCGGTCATATGTAACATTGAGCAGCTCTTGTTTGTCGTCGATGTACACCATAACGGACAGAGTATCTCGATCATACTCCAACGTCAAAACATTTTCCCCATTGACCCGCAATTTTCTACCGACTTGGGTTACCGGTCTCTGGCTTTTGTTGCCCTTTCCACCTTGCAAACGTCGTAGGAAATACCTCCACTCAAATCGATTAGCGAGATCACCTCCAATTTCAGTTCTTTGCTTTGCGGGTACTGGATAGCTTTCTCCAATTAGGGGGTTTATCTCACCTAGAATAGTGTACGGAACAACCTCCATTTGAATCGAGTGCCCCCAAGGAGTCATACTGACTGTACTGCCGTCAGCCTCAAAGACGGTCTTTGTTTCTGCCTGTCCCTTTCTTACAACCACGCTGGACCCTTGGATTAGCATAGACACCTCTTTCTGGCCGTTTTCTGATACACGCACAGTCGCTCCCTTAACGCTCAAATCGAAAGAGAGATCAATAACACGACCAGTTGGTGTAACGGCTGAAGTTAGACGTCCAAATTCATCGTAGTTGTAAACATAAGACCGCCCTGTGGAGTCAAGTTTGGTTTTGAGGAGACCTGTAGGTCCGTGATACTCAAAGGTTACATTGTAATTATCAGGCGTGCTAAGTTCATGAAGCATTTTCATTCTGGTCATGCGTAACCTGCATTTCTGGCCTTTGGTATTTTCGATTGAGTTCACCTGGGAAGTGTAATCACGCAGGAGGAATACTCTATTCTGCGCAGCGTCTGTGACAGTGCTTAGTTTGCCGTTGGACGTATTTACGTTATAGGTGAATATATAAGTTGTTTCTCCAGTAAGAATATTCCGGGTAAGGATGTGTTGACCAAATCTGTTGAAAATGTAGATTTCTTGAGCATCGGGTGCATAGATCTCATATTCCCTGGAAGGACTGGCTTCGGGTATGCTAGACATGACTGACCGGATACGGTAGTTAGCCTGGTCGGCAATATGCACATGTCCGTCTGGAGTAACAGCCAATGCAGCAATAGTGTTAAACTTGGCGCTAGTAGCCAAATAGTGTTCAGCTTCAAAGCAATCGCATCCCCTTTCTAAGCAGTTACATTTCGATTCAGCTCCAGCAAAGGCTGATATCTTACCATCTGTTCCAATGACCCTAACTCTGTTGATTCGCTGTGAGTCACTTTCCGCAACATAGAGGTCACCCATGGGCCCGAAAGCAATACTTTGCGGCATTACCAAAGTTGCATGAGTCGCTAAATCGTTATCGTAAGCGGTCGTTGCTGTAGCGCAATGCAGTGGCCGGCCAGATATAACTCGAACTCGACCATCTGGGGTCATCCGCAGGATCATATGATCATCTATGATGTGAAGCGTGTCGTCCAGTGGATTCACGGCTAATTCTGTGGGCCATCGAAGATGCATCTCTTCTAATTTCAGAGTTCCTTCGCACGGTATAGGTTTCCAATGCGATTTGTGCATGTGATTTCCAATTATAGTTGTCACGATTCCATCACGATCAACCATCCTTATATTAGTACCATCAGCGAAATATAGTGTGTTGTCGCTGGATATGGCTATACCCTTAGGATAGGCCAGTTTAGCATCACGAGCCAGAGCTCCGTCCCCACAATGGGCTTCATCTCCAGGTAAACAACGTTCTCCAGAACCAACAACGGGTTCCCAATTGTGTTCAGGATCACTGAAATCGTCTTTGTTGCGAACTTTGATAATTTGGTGGGATTCTGGATCAGATATGTACAGGGTTCCATCTAAAGGGCTTAAAGCCATATGATAGCGGTAGGATACTCTAGTAGCATTTAATTTAACAACTGTCTTTACAGTCCCGTCGGTCATTATCCTTCGAATAAAATTAAAATCTCCCACATACAAGCTTCCGTCTGCAGCAGCTGCTAGAGCTACTGGAGCCAGCAACCTTTGTTTTGATGCAATACCATCACAATCAGTACATTCTA
Source organism: Proctacanthus coquilletti (assembly GCA_001932985.1). NCBI lineage: Eukaryota > Metazoa > Arthropoda > Insecta > Diptera > Asilidae > Proctacanthus > Proctacanthus coquilletti. The sequence continues at coordinate 403,883 of MNCL01000078.1, forward strand.
ACGGACGTTGGTGACCATCTCCCATCGTTGTTAGTATTACTCGTGGTTTGTGCTTTAAGTATATATTAGAACCGTCTCCTTTCTGGAGAATACCTTCATGGAAATTGTACCTGTGGTGAATATCCAAGTTCCAACCACCTACTTCTGATATAGTCATGTCATGACCACTCAACTTAGTGGTTTGGACATCCCAAATGATATCTTTGCAATCTGTATATTGATACCCAACTTTGACTACTGCTGTCGTAACTCCGTAGACCCTCTGACGATAGATGTTTAGACGGTTCCAGGCGTATGTAAATTTAATGCCAGGATCAGCTTCAAAAACTCTTTCAAACAGAATCCCTTCAATCGTTATCCTTAAATGAATCAAATGAAGTGTCGCAGGGATTTGTTCAGGTGTAAGTTGTAGTTTGATTGTTGATAGATATCCAGCTGCTCGAGAACTATGGTAGACCAAATTAAGTCCAGTCCCTGGGATTTGAATGGATTCTTGGACAACTTGCGATTCGGCTAGGATGGCACTTCTATCAGGGCATGCCCCTTGGAAACCATGCTTCCAAGACGCGAGAACAACTGGCTTCATAACGTCATAGTCGTGCGAAAAACAAGTATGAGCCATTGCTTGTGGCGATCTTCCATCTACTGTAGACATAACTACTTTGTCTATAATAACAACCTCGTTCCATGGTACTTGGATAATACGTGATTGCGGTCGGAAGGGCGAGCGGCCGAACTGAAGAGTAACAGCACCACCTCCATTTACCATAAGATCAAACCAGCCATCATCTCTGGTAAGGGTAAAACCTTCTAATGGTGTCGATGTACTGACACGGACTCCGACCAAACCCATTCCTAATGACGTCACGACACGGCCTCGGATCACAGCAGAGCGACTGTTTTTGTAGGTAAAAAAAATATTAAAATTAGAAACATGCTTATAGATAAATTTTAATTTAAACACATATCTATGTAGGTACTAAAAGAAGTAAAGTTTATGAGAAAACTGCAAATCATTTTATTTACTTTCTCTTGGTTTGTCAATCTTACAATTAATTTGCAATTTTCCTTCGAAAAAATTTCTTTAAAAATCTAATAGGTATTCTTTTTAAATATTTTTGAAAAAAATAAAACTATCTAATTTATTGAAATCATAAAAAAATCTTTTAATTTGTTTAAAAAAATACATTCACAAACGACAAACACAAAACTAAATCTAAAAATAACAAAGTGTATGATAATGAACTCAACAAATCTATAGAAACTATATTTGTTGAAGAAAACTGATAAATTTTAAATTCACACGGCACAAAACACATAAAAATTGTTTGCCTAAAAAATCAAGGATTTTTCTTATTTCTCCGAAAGTAGTCAAAACAAGGCAGAAAAAAATATCAACAGGAAATAATTGCATATAAATTTTTGGTTGAAACATTCACAGAATGTGTTTATTTGAACATTGTTGGTGTTAAATTATCAGCTATTACAAATTTTGTAAAGGAACATGCATAGAAATATTAATATAGTGTTGCTGTGCGAAATATGTAATATTACTTGCTTTGAAAACATATCCCGAAAATAATTCCATCAATACATCGGTAAACATTTGTTTTCTAGATGTGTATTAAAGTATATTTTTTAAAAAATGTCGATATATGTAAATTTATGGATATCTCGAGGCAGAATATGCATGCAAAAGTTTAGTGTCAGTAGTAATATGAGGTTTTAGATAAAAAAAACGAAATATAAAGGAGTTTCAAAGAGAATTTTTGATATTTTTAATACGCTCAGATGCCATATTAAAAGCGTAGTTATTTATACTGGACAAATTAATTATCAAAAAATCAGATAATTTGTAATAACGAACTTGTGTTAGTGATTTAAACGATTTATTTCTTATTAACGAATTTGTTTGTTTGATGTAAATATTTTATTGGAAGCGTATTACCCTAATTTGATTTATGTATTTCGAATTAATATGGCGAAGCTAAAGAATAGTATAGCAACTAAATAACTATAACAAACTGCTGTGTAGAAGATGGATTATTGCAAAATTCTTGCATTGTTTTCTAGAGTCTGTCTCGAATTTTAAAAATTGTCTGTAATATATACAGTGTGTATCTTGTGGACATTGTATATAAAATTAAAACGAGCTAATCAAAACGAAAGTATATTTTCAGATTTTCTTAGAAAAAGATATGTTTTATTTTTATATCATTCTGTTATGAAAAAGGTGAAATCAAATAACTAAACACCTATATATAAATAGTTAGTTCAATAAACTGGTAATAAAATCAATTACTTAATACTACTAAAATGATTTATTGATAACGAAATGAAATTGAGCCTAATACCTAAGCCAAAATTAAGGTATATTATTCTTTTGCGTTTTTGATCCATTAATCGCTTGATACAATTTCTTGTCTGTATAAGAATGAATGTACAGTAATGAAATAATGTAGATCGTAAACAATATTGTCCAATTTTAAATAGTGTTTGTATTATTTAAGCAAAACTCAAATGGGAGATAGCAGTATTTAACACTAAATAGTCTCATTTTGTATAAATTGAACAAGCCACGGGTATACATCGCACAGCAAAACTCCCGAACAATTCACAATCGTGTGAATGGAAAAAATAATATAAGGTAAAAGATATTAAAATTCAAGCATATAAATCAGATCAGCGCGAAAGCCCAAAACCTCTAAGAGTTTGAGTTTATGTAGCAAATAGCTCTAATCAAAAAGTTCTTGGACAGAATGAAACGAAATGAAACATTTGATAAAATACTAGTGACAAATAAAAACGGAACAAATGACTACAGAAACAAGATGGGAACGAAAAACGTTCCACCTGCTAGGAACATTTGAAAAGTAGAGAAAAAGGTGATTACCACACAGCAGCTCGACGGGTAACGAGCGAGCGGAATAATTAAAATTGAAACATAAACAAATGACCAAACGATAAATAAAAATCAAACTCAAGATGAAGTGATACTTGTTGCTGTCTTAACCAATTCTTACCTGGCGTTGAAATAATTCCAAAATACGCTGTTTGTCATTCAACGGAAATTTGAATCGAAAATATTTTTTTGGTTTTTTGTTTGATTCAACCGATTCGATTATTTTTGGTTTTTGCAATTTTGTTTGGTGTTAGTAGTAGTATTCGTTAGAATCGAGTGGTAGTAGTAGGCAAACAGTAGTTTCGCGGAGAGGAAAGAGAAAGAAGAAAGAAAAAAATGTTTAATTATTCTTCTGTTGATTTGATTGGCTGGACTAACCTAGTGAATAAGCCGAATATAATTCTTAATTTAGTCAATAATGCTAGGGAACACAAACAAACAAAAAACCAAGAACAAAACAAGGAGCACGCCCCGTGCGAATACGACAACAGCTTATCCTGTGATGTCACACGCGCCCCGCGTTTGAAAAATGCTTGAATGTCGCCAGGGCTGTTTTGGATTAGTCGAGCAAACATTAATCTTAATTTTGATTACTTGTTCGAGCCGAGCATTCACCGCTTTAACCCAGATACGCAGGATCCTCAAGGCACCTGCATTAAGTCTTTTGGCTGCACGTCTTAACCGACTTAGCCGATGTATCCCGAGGATCTAATGTCGTCCTTAGTGCCTTTATGCTGCTTGCGACCAAGTTGTTAAGGAGTTCTGATGACTTTGGAAGCTTTCTCTTATAAACTGCCGGCTCACTTGATATGAAGAGGATATAATGTACTTCGGCAGCTGTGCGCTTTTCTCGCTTTCTGAGCTTTTTTTCACTCCCACGAGTTTAATTACTTAATGAAATTGACTTCTTAAGTCGCAAACAAAAAGCGAATATGGGTCAGCGGGTCAGATGATTTTCCATATCCTTTTAAATACTTTTGCGGCTTCCCCTTTATGCTTACCATACTTAAGTTTAGACTTGGTTTATCATAACGCTTGCTTGTGATATTGGAGTTTTATTAATCAAGGACAGACATTCTGCCTGAATTGATTGCTTCTGAATATGACTTGGTTATAAATAGAACATAAAGGCAATATGGCAATTGGGTTTATATTGAATTCTTATTTTAATCAGTTGGTAATATTGAAGGCGTCTTTAAGAAAAATACAAACCATAAACGTTTGTATTTAATATTCATATATCCATATCAAACAAAGTCCTTAAAGGGGCGATAGGAAACTTATGAAATAGGAATGTGGGAATTTTAACCCAATATGCTCTTTTCATTATTATTGAGCAAGCTATTTTATGGATAGAAAACAACCACTTGGAATTAATAAGTCCCTGGTTCAAGCCTTTCTTCAAAATTAAATGCTGCTGAACTTATTCAATCGAAAATATTTTATTCCTGACCATTAAATAAACCTCACTACATGCTACGTGCCATTTTATAAAGTCTTGAAATATGTGCTCTAATTTATTCTTTTCTATAATGACAGTATTTCATAAAAAATCCTGAAAGATTTTTTATTACGTAGAAATAATATTACGGAGAATATTTAATATATTCAAGTTAACGTGACTATGCATATTCGTACACCGTCCACGAAATAAGCAACAAAATTTTGTAATCCAAAGGAAAAGAAATATTCTATAAATAATCTCTGATATAAATACCTCATAATAAGATTGATGTCTGTAAATAGAAAATTATACGTTTGGGACAGGAATTTTACACGCGATGCGGTCAATAACATCCAACAATAGAACTTCATTAAACTAGGTGTTCTGTATACACTTTTTATTAGAAAGTTTTCAGATTATTTCCCAAGTTGTAGGAAAAATGATTGCGATACAAATCTTTATTAGACCGGAGTCATTTTTTTAATGGCGTCGTTCCCTTCAGTCGAATCGAATTAAATCTGAAGAAAGTTTGTTTTGTAAGGTTGTTTTAAAACTTTACATTAAATTACGATACAATAGAACGAATTAATATTCTAGAGATGCTTTTAGTTATCAGAAGATTGTCTGTAAGTTGGTTTAAAAATAGTTCTAATGTAGTCTACCCTACCCACATTCAAGCATTTTTCGTCAATTTTATAAGAACTGGAATATCTTAATAGTTAGAAAATTATCTTTATAAAAAATAAGTAAGTACATGTAACAAATGAACAGTTGAAAAACGATGACTTCCCCATAACATCACAGAAATGATAAACATAACTTACAGATAAACTAAGACTTATTCCTAAAAGATGCATATTTATAATGGGAACATTGAACAAGTAACAAAGGAAACAAATATTAAATTAAAAATCATACAACATAGGATTTTTCGGGATTCAAGTGTCTACAGGTAGGTAATTCAACGAAGGACGGTGGAAAATCATCCAGTGGATGGATTCATACGAAAATTATCGAGACAGGGGCACAAAAATGAAAATGTTCATAAATGTTAAATAAATGTTTTAAAATGAACAAAACTATAGTTATTAGTACTACAGTACTGTGTCAGCATGATGATATTCGACCGTTCCTTACGGGACAGCCGAACAGCACGTGACAACGCCTGAGTTTGATTTTCAACTCGGGTCCTCCTCCTTTTCTATCACTAAAAGTGTGTTAAAGCCTTTTCTTTAGTAAATTTAATTTCATCCTTCACTTAGTTGTACTAAAAGCCCAATTGTTATTGCTAAGACTTAGACTAATGCAAATGAAAATCGCAAGTGTTCAAGGAATAAATCTGAAGGGTTTACTAACCTTTCGTTGAAGGTCTCGAGTTTTGCATAGTTTTGCAAACTGCTCTCATCTATTAAGAACTTCATTCGTTCGAAAAATGAAGCTGTAATGGCTGGCGGTTGCTTTCGGAGCAGGACATCAATGGGTTTCGGTGCGGAAACGCACAACTGGGATGTCTTGCAGACATGACTAGCACAACACTCCGGATCCTCGCAGTCTACTAAGCCATCTGTGTGAATATGTTAAAAAACCTTGGTTAAAGTTTGCGCAGGGTTGGCTAACGAACTGCATACCTTTATCATTGTCCTTATTATCCCCACAATTAAGTTCCAAGGCTATTCCGCAGTCGGGGCCGTCCCAACCTTCGTAGCATCGACACTCCCATTGACCTTCTCCGCTGACCCTGCACTGGCCATGGTTGGAGCACCCTGCTGGACAGCCCTCAATTGTGCAGTGTTTTCCATTCCATCCCGTCACACAGAGACACGTCCCGTTCTTGCACTGTCCGTGCTCATTGCATCGGGAATCGCACAGTTTTGTGTTGCAGTATTCTCCGCCCCAGCCGACGTCACAGGAACAGGTCTCCCCGACGCACCGTCCGTGCTGACCACAATCAAGGTCACAGAGCTCTTGACTGCAGTCATCACCGCTCCACTTCGATTCACAATGGCAGGTTTGGGTGTCCAAGTCAAAGGTCCCGTGACCAGAACAGTCCGGGAGGCATTGAAGGGCTACTTGATCGATTGTGGCACAATCTAGTCCCTTCCAGCCCCGGCTGCACCTGCATGTACCGTTCATGCAATCACCATGTCCAGAGCAGGTTGGATGTGGGCAATCAACTAAAAATATTTATGACAAAGTTAAAAAGACGAAAAAGTAATTTTTTAGAAATAAAAATAATTTTTAATCAGCGTCATTGCAAATCTCGAAAACGTAGTAAAATTGAAAGGTATCAATTTCTGTTATGGACGTATTATTAAGAAAAGGATGGCATTTAATTTTAGAATATCGTGTTTACGTCAACGATGAATATCATACTAGAATTAACCTTAAATTTATTCCTTTTGGGAGGAAAAAGCAGTCTTTTAAAATAACTTTTTATTGATAACCACGACACAGCAGGAAATTTACACGATTTTAATTATAGAAGGCCATTCATATACAAGTAGTAATACATGTTAAACATCTTTTCTCGGTTAATTGTAGAAGAACACACAATCATCATTAATACGTGTATGAAAAAGTAATTTCTGGTAATAAATACACAATAAGGAAGTATTCAAAGGAAATTTGACTTCGTCGCCTAATCAAGTTTTTTTTACAAAATTCGATATGTGCTTTTTATGATATTTGAAATCGTTTTTCACCGAAATGCTTCTAAAAGCCTTGAAACGTCCTACGTTCCACTCTATACGGAAAATTCTTCCAAGGACACCATATAAAGACAATTATTGAGGAATAAAGTGAAGGAGGCATTATTTAATTCTTATTTTTTTCCGACAAAATTTAGTTTTCTAAGTCACGTTATGAGCTTTTAGAAACGATGTGTACTGCATACGGAAGATAGACGGAATATCTCCGTTTTCGAATTAATGGTCTTCAGAAAGATTTCTATTGAGATATTCTATTATTTGTCTTGTGACAAGAAAATTTGCTTCGGAAGTGCCGTTCAGTCTATTAAGTGAAAATTACCTCTGTGTTTACCAAAACATTAAGCTGTGTATGTCGATGAAACTTATCTAATAACTGAAAACCAATGCATGTGGTATTATCCCCTAGGGAGCTCCAATGAATGAAGTTTCAATGTATACCCAATTTCGAATATTATTATTTGCGATTATTAGTGAATGGATAGCCCAATATGCCTTAACTACGTATCAAATAAGGTTGCCAAAAAAGGCTCATAAAATTACCTTGTTCACAAAATTCTCCCTTATATCCTCGCATGCACTGGCATTTGCCACTAACACAATGGCCATGGCCATTACAGTCGGGAACCTCGCATTCATCATGCCTTAACGAGCATTCCTTACCCTTCCATCCGGGATTGCATAGGCATTCGCCATTAACATATTCTCCATGTTGGGAGCAGAGGACTGGACAAACACTTTCACTACAGTCATCTCCGCCAAATCCAGGCTCACATTGACAGTGCCCCAGAAGGCACTTGCCATTACCAGAGCATCCATTGGGACAATTCTGTGTCATGTCCTCAGCAATGGCGGCGTAGAACGTTAGCTCCTGAGCATCACCGTCGTCGTTGTAGAGGGATATGAACCAGTGGCCGGGTTCCATATAGCGTGTTACGTCACGTGTTACTGACGGCTGTTAATAGTTAGGAGGACGCATTAAGTTAGTTTATAAGTAAAACGGAAATAATGGAAAAAACTGGTGTCAGCAGAAGCAGCCACTACGGGGAGCAAAACTGCTACGGAAACGTGAAGGAGGTGAGGTCAGCTGGACCGTGGATACTTACGTGGGCAGCTCGTACAGTTCGGGTGCTGAATCCGCTGAGTACCTCCTTGAAGTGGTACTGAGTGTGTGTGGGTAGTGCATTTCTTCGTCCGTAGAAGCCTATGGACGCTCCGCGCGGTATGCTAAAGTTGAACTGCACATAGGCCGGTTCTGATTGGTAGAATTGCATATTCCAGTAACTGTACGGTGGGATCACTTTTGTAAGTTTCTGTCCCAATGTTATTTGCCCGAACGTAGTCCCATCTGGTGGAAAACTACGAGCTGGGAATGTTCTAGCACCTATAGTGATATGGTGGAATGTTATTAAGTTAGAAATAAGCTAATTTGTTAGTCCTGTAGATACATATCGTGTTGGGGCAGCCTTTGACCAAGGTTTATTCACACTGAAGCGACTACGATTAGACCCAGAGTTTAAGTTCTATTGGATACAGTAGAATTTCCCGACATAATATTGAAATCTAAAATTTATGGTTTTTTTTTTTTTGAAGTATTAACCAAGAAGGATAAAGGTTCAAAGGCATCCAAAATACCGATTTGATTAGGACTTTTCTACCCTTGAGGAATAAAATGAGTTCGATTGGACGAACCCCAGAAGCACTAAAAGCCCAATTTCCGTACTATAAATTGATCCACTATAAAACTAGAATTTTTTAAATACTAACTAACGATGGGACATATAAAAACACTTGTTTTAAGAATAAATTTTACTAGAATCAAAAGATATTTAATAAAATGTTGCTTGATTCTTTGATTTCTAAAAATATTGGAAGTTACACATGAACATTTCAGAAATTTTCGATTTGTCCTGAATAGCAAAAGTTTGAATTATAAAGCTCCTGTGTTTTTTATCCTCGATTTAGAAAAATTCCATTTATAAGCGTTTGAATAATAAAAGTGAAATGTTCGTTTCAATTCTCATATTACCGGACTTTTTGATTCTTAACGGAGACAAACGGACTAATACTCGAATTCGAATTTATATGTCTTCTTCGCGGGACTCTACCGTACAAGATAATATGAAGATTATAATCCCCAAGTCATCAGTATTAATAATTGGTTTTGTTTATAATTAAAAAAAAAACTATCAGAATGGATATTTTCAAGGTTTCAAAGAGAATATACTATCACCAAAAACATAGTACGATATATGCAGCCAGTAACTTGGTCAAAGTCGTAGCCATCCAACTTGAAGCTCTAAAAGCGATCATCTTAAGAGCTAAGTTCCTTGAAATGTTTGATTCGGGGAATGATAGCAGGATATGAATACGGAATAAGAATAATATGAAATGAGACTATCGTTAGATTAGTAGCATTAGTTCTTGCAGCCAAACGCAAATTTTAGTGTTGAAGCAGTTTTAAAAGAAAGCTTTATACACGCCGCATTTCGTTTAGTTTCATATCACCAAATCACCTTCTAAGATTAGAACAGGCGCTGGGTCAGGACATGCAAGCGAAAGTGACGGAGTCGTAGATGATGCTGTCAGGACTTTTCTAGTTATTCTATCTTCGACTGTTGCTAAATCATCAATGGACATCGGAGCACTTAAACTGCGACTTGTTGTAATAGATTCGTCGGATTCGGTCAAATTGATTGAATCTTCTCCACGGCACTTGCAGGGACATTCAGGAATTTTGGGCGGTGGTTCTGGCATGCAGAAATTGTCGGGACCGGGTGCAGCGTTTTGTGTTTTATCATCTGTCCGCGACATATTTTTGGAATCATCTTCTGTTAGAGCAGGTACTGACACATGGAGTGTGTAAACTGCATGGTTTAGGGTACCAGATCCTGTATCGGTTGCTATTGATAGATTCACTAAAATTCTTTGTCCATTTAAGAAAGTTCCGCCTATCCCTGGCTTAAAAGATAGTGCCTTCAATGGTTGTTCCTCCGACTGCTTCAGGATTTCATTTTCTGAATTTGCTTTTTGTGATTTTTTACCAAGGCCAGGTTCCAAGGGGTAAATTTCAATTTCCTCATTGGATCCGTTGTCGACTTGATAAAAGTTTTCTTCCAAGTTTTCTACAGTTTTGTTCTTAAGTTCGATAAGTTCAATTTCGCCATTGCTATTGTATGGAATGAGCATATCGTCCTTGAGCAGGGCATCGTCGAGTTTGTTAGTATTAGCGTTAGTGGATGTTGGCGCAGAAGAAGTCGCAAATGAATTTTTATTAGGATCATCCGCGGGCACCTCATTAGAACCCCCTTCAGTTTCCCACATGCGGTGATTTTGAACGTAAACAGAAAATATGTTATCATCAGTGTCACTATCCCCAGCATCACCGGGGGGTACCTCATTGTTATAACCACCACGCCAGTTAGAACCCAAATCAACACGAGTCAACACACTGCTACCATCACCACTAGTTGGCAAATTGTTGTTTAATGGGTTGTCAGGTGATGGCGATAAGTCGTTAATAGTGTCAGTTGGAGGCGTCTCAAGCAAAAACTCGAAAGTCGGTTTAGAAGCCCTCGGGCTAGAGGATGGGTTTTCGACGGTGTCGGTAGTCTGCCGAGGGGACGTGGTACGAGAAACAGACTCATCGGAGTTTGAATTGAGAATTGATAGCTCGTCGGATGTGACAGAGGAGGGACTTGTAAAAGTTTCTGGGACAGGACTAGGATTATCATTGCCAGCATCGCCAGCATCATTGGTAGCAACTGGAGGATTGGGTATTTGTAAGGTAATTAGAGATGTAAAGGTATCTGAATCTGATTCGGAGTTTTCCAAACTCCTTCGAATTCGCTTGAATCTGTGCCTCTTTTTATGGGCAATCACATCGTCCTGTGAGGGTGGTAAGGGTATGAAGGGTAGCAAATTTTCATTACCTCCAGGATTGTTTGACGATATTGACGATGACAAAGATGACGATGACGATGCTGTTGACATTGATGCCTGTGATGTTGCTGCTGTTGCTGTCGATGTTTGTCCAGGCTTCGGTCGAAATGATGAATTCTGTGATCTATTACCTTCGGCATTTGTGCTTTTAGCAGCTGTTACTTCTGTTTCGTCACCTACAACCACTGTACACGGATTTGATGGCGACCATGTTAACACACCGAATCCTAAAAAAAGGTATTGTAAATTTGAGAATCATGATTTCGGTGTTTATTAAATTGAAATTTTAAAAATTGCGTATGGAATGAAGGTATTGTAAATTGTAGATTTGAGAAATGGGTATAAAGGACCCCGCACGTAGACTATGAGGTCCTTTGTACATGAAGGGATAAATTGAATCTTATATGAAATTCAGAGGTTTGTGTATCTTAGAAATAGAATGATATTGTGGTTATTAGAGTATAGTACAATAAAATTAGTTAACTTTAATCTTTTCCAGGTTCTGGATTATAGAATTTACATTATTTTGAAAACAATAAATAAATATTCATAAATGCGTACCCATTGCACATGCAAGTACAATTTAACTAAATGAAAATGGTCACAGAATGAAAATTGGAGAACGTTTTTATATAATAAATTCTTAAATTAGGGTTACGTGCAGGTAACTAAGGCATTTAGAAGGTGAGCGTAAACCGGTCTTAAGTTGGCAATTTTCTTCCTTTTCCCGTGATAACTGGAGTGTAAAATCATAGCCGTTGCCAGGCTCGTTTATAGTTAAACAGGTATTGGATTGCGAGGGAGATACTCTAAATGGATTGTACGTCTAAGTGAAATTGACACCTGTGTATTTGAACATAAAAACGATTCCTGCAATAACGTAAGATACTTGGAAAAATGTTCGCCTAATTTTCTATGTTTCTTAGAAAAGGAATTTTGGAAACATTCTCCTGCTCTAGGTAAGATGTAATTATTTTGAGAAACATCAAAGGGCCCAATTTGAGTCCATCTCCTTTTAAAGGTACCAACCACACTGATTTGTTCTCGAGTCCGTACAATGGCCCTATTAAAGTCACACAAAAGTTTCTTAGGAGGCACATTGGCCGGAAAGGAGCAGTCCATTCGTCCTGAAGGAAATAGTTATTCGGTTGAGTGCGCGTGTAATTATCGAATTAAATGAGCCGTAAGATAGTATTAATATCCAATTAGGGATGCGAGGATTAACTCACCTGATAATAGCACTAACAGCACAACCAGTAAAACTATTATTGAAACAGCCACGATAGCAATGCACCTTGACGAGCAACGTGCAGCTAAACCCTTGCGGAAATTCATTGGAGCTGAGTAGTGATGATGCGACGGCATACCACCCATAACACTACGAGGTGGCAATACGGGTCCCATACAGTTGCGATCGTAGCCCTTTAAGGTCTCCTTGGTCGGAGTCGAACAAGCTGATCCACTCTTATAGTCTATCGGCGAACCTTTATTAATATCTGGAAAGAGAGAGGGAAATTTAACGTTAGTCAAAGTCTATTTACTGGCAAGAGATATTAGATCTAAAAGGAGCGTGAAATGAAACTATCGCCAGGACGGAATGGACGTCTTTACCAATCAGGATCTGCGTTAACTGATGCTAATTCGATTAAGTGTGGTTGAAAAGAGTGCTGGGGGTGCCAGCTCACGTACAGGGCGTCACGGAAGACATTTCAGTTGACAATACATGATTCTTGCATTACAGAGCCTCTTCCCACAATTTCCCCCGTCCACAATGAACCACGTGCTATCACATCTCGTTTTTGTTTTAGAACTCATTTCGCAGCGTTCCCAATCCTCGAGAAGATTGAATCATAGATTTTAGCTAGCTTGGAGGGCGAGGGGATAGGGGTTCAGAGCCGCAGAGGTGGTTATGGCTGTATATCCGCGCCAATTATCTTCTTGATGGCGTTATAAGCTTACCGAAGGTATTAGAAGCGGATAATGACGATACCCTGACAATGGCGATGATAATGAATACGCTGAGGTAAGGAGCTCAGAGAGAACTTATCAAGGCGTCATACCAACCTTCTGCGAGAAAGGATTCAACCAAAAGACGAGCGGGGTGGAAGACGAGCTGTGTCAATATCTTATCCCAATCCTTTGTAGTGCTGAATGACGCTGGCAAAACGATCTGATGCGATATGACTAAAAGCATTTCCAGCTTCCCTTGCTACCCCAACAAAACTCATTTAAACGTATTTAATAAGATTTAAGAGATTTCATCAATAGCAGATGACTGCGTCGGTGGCGGGAAGAAAGTCAGCTTTCGCCCGCTCTGTCGATGTACACCCATCTTGAGATATTCCCTGGCTTTCTTCGTCTAGTTGCTCCCCAGGACGGACCCACAGAACTCAGCAGATCTCATCTGCTCGAGTATTTTCACACAAAATCAAGCAATGGATGCGTTCGTGTGCAATGAGGAAGATGAAAGAGGTGCTGAATGGATGCCTTGTCAATCGATAACCTTGAAGCATGTCCTCCCGCAAAGGGAAGGAAAAACTGCTTGAAGAGCTGCATCTAAGTCCAGGGGGACAGCTTTGGAATATGCTATAGTTGCTATAGGGGTGTGGGGGTGTAAAGGGTAAGAGTGGTTTTCAGCTGGATTTAGTGTAAATGCTTACATTAGCGTATCTTGAAATTCTCTTACTCTTCTTGCTGCTTTACCAGCGGCAGGAGTGAAGAAATCTATCTCTTGGATTAAAAGATGACGTTGTAGAGGAGATATTTGTAAATAAGGGTACCGGCAGGGTTCTCAAGTAAAATGACTCAAAGAAGTCGGTACGGCGTACTAGTGATGACAATCGGTCTATTGAAACCTTCAAGTATGGGGCAGATTTCCGCACTCACTACTGAGGTGCAGACTATCGGAGTGAGCACGGCAAGAATTTGAATGAAAATTCTGGAAAATAGCCTACCGCCACCAAGTGGAATTTTCAAGGGGATTAAATGAAAGAGTTTTAGTTACCATTTTGTGAGTAGATCTGAATTCAATCAGTGAATGGGGATTACCGGAGGGTTTCGCAGTGCACCATTATGAAGAATTTGCGGCAGGTTTTAAACTGCCAATATCTGCCTTGGATCCGTGTCTGTTATTTAAGCCCTCGTCTTTGAGCGTTTATTAATGACCCTCTCCGTTGCGTCGGTGCTGGCAGGCTTTTAATCCACTTCAATCATTGTTGCGTTAATTGGGAGGAAATGACATGTTCCTTAATGAAAAGAAGTGGAAAGGGCGCTCCGCAAGTGGGACGCCGTGCGACGTTTTCGGTTCAAGGGAACGCTCGAAAGGGCGGAAAGCCCTAAGTGGGTGCGCTCCAACTCTGCCGTTTCGTGTAAGGGGCGTAAGGATTTTAGCCTTCAAGAACTCTTCAGAGGTTTTCATCATAAATTGGCAGATGTGCATCTGATAATTTTTTTTCTTTTCGGTTGGTGAATCCACTTTGTGGATTATCTTAATGTGAAAGTATTTTCCATTCTTCTTGTGAAAAATTTATCAAAGAAAAGTTCATGTGTTATGGAAAACCGCAGAAATATTCCTTAGGAAATATAGTTTGTAAGTATTTCTTAGTTCAACTTTATTAAAACTCAAAACGCAAAACTCAAATTGCGTACAAAAAATTAATTAGCAAATAGACGTTATTCATGACTTTACAAATTTACGATGTGATCAAATCAATTAAAAGTTTTGTTTATTATTCTTTGTTGATTTATTTATTTATTTGAATTGAATGTTTTTATAGTCTAACGATTTCATGTTTTATAATAGACTAGCTGTAACCGCTACTTCGTACGCGTTTTATGAAAAAAAGGAATCAATAGCATCGGACTTGTTTATAATAGGGTTGCTAGTAAAGAAAATATACGTCCACGTTATCGTAATTAGAAAGAAAAGCAACATTTAAAAATTATTAAAAATAATGCTGGATGCAGTATGCATTGATTTCTATTTCATTTTTCGGAAACGAATTTTCTTTAAACTTTGAACCCCCTTGAATTTTAAAAATTCCATTTTTAGTGAGTCTCTACATTATAAAGTAAAATTACTGACCAAATTTCATATTTACAGCTTCAACGGCTCGGCGATGATGGATCAGTCAGTGAGGACATGTTACTTTATATGTATAGATTTATCTAAAGAAAACGTATTTTTCTGAAATTTCAAGTATGTTTTTAAATTTAAAAAATCCACTAATTATTTTGTGTTGTTTTGAAGTGATGTAAAGAATATTTTGTACAATGTCAATGATTTATAAAATATTATTGTGTTTGGTTTGCTTAATTTTTAATCACAAATGCAATGAAGAGAACGATCCATAAATCAAGCAAAAAATATGTTTCTGTCTGTTCCTCATAAAGAAACCTGCAATTCCAAATCAGAGCTGTTCTGCATAATCCAATTCAAGGAGAATTCCAACTACTACAAATCATAGATGTGGTACAGCTCCCTTAAAGATTTTATCCAATTTTTAGTAATTGGAGAGTTGCATAAGTCAACAGAAGAAATGACAATTGACTTTATTTCGCAAGAACGTGATCGAGGACGGAAGCATGGCGCCATTACAAGGAACTTTGAAAGACGAAGCGGATTTATGACTGAAGTCCTTGACTAGTTCATTTATGCAATACATCGAATCGAGGTATCTTGACTACTCGGTTCTGGAAAGGATTCCTTGCAAGTAATCTTCTATCAATTGGGCCACAAAGCTATTCCCGGTCTCCCCTCGGACTTCTGTCCCAGAAAGCTAAGTATAGTTTCACTAGAGGGAGTCTTCTCTTTATTCGCTACCCCTTAAATCTGCAAGTACTCCTTGATTAAAATTATTTTTTACATAGGTACACTTTTGCTTTATGTTTCGCGGTAGCTTCAGTCAATCCCCGTTCCTTCGTTCCTTCTATCCAGGAACTTGAAAGCCATCTGAGTTAGAATTGGAAGATACCTAATATGAATACATAGATCTCGAAAAGGAGCGAATTCTCCTTTCCCGAAGTAGTGGTTTCTTTCGTTAGCATTCCTCGAAAAAAGGAACTTCTTCAAAATTTGATTGAAAAACAAACGAGGTGAGGGGCGGGCGAGTGAAGTCGTTACGGTACCGCGGTGGTAAGAGCGAAACCACTCACGATGGTCCTTTATGTGGTCGCTATTATTGGCATTTTAATTAGTATCGAGATTTCTTTAAAGGACGTTCGAGTGGAGCGGATTTCCTCGATTTTTTTTACTTTTCCTCCCTTTTCAAGTTTCAGCGAGCTTCGCGACCGGTCAACGCCAGGAACAAGATGACTTGAAGTGGTTGAGTGATTGACTCTACCTTTTTCAAATGTTTAGTGTCCCCCTTCCGTAAGTCGGTTGATACCTTTGATTATGATGCTTTCAAGTACGCCATTAAAGATGGATCAAGATGATAAAAATTTACTTATTTCTGCCCGGATAATGGTAAGTCAGTTTAATTTCGGCTAAGTGGCTTACTTAAGGGCGGAAATTTCAAAGCTGAACTGCGCGTGCTGCCTTGGCGGTCCCTGTTTGATGATCTTCCAACCACAATTTCTTACTATAATGCCTGTATAAAAACGATTTCGATTTCACATGCCCCCACTGGTCATTGACTTGCTGGTAGAAAGACTTGATTAATAAAATTTGAAAATAGGATATAATGTAGCCCACCAAAAGGGATGAAGTTTATAACGAAACATTTTAGGAAGAGAGCAAAAGTTTATAAAGTCTACGATAAGGGAAAATCATTTTTTTTTTTAACTAAAGGCTTTAGTGTGTTTATGGTACAGAAACATGGGAAGTACAGGTCGTTGGGTCTAGTACCTGAGGATAGTGTTGCATGTAATGAGTTCACCAGGTTGTTCAGATTTTAATTACAGAGAAGAAATTTATTATTGAGAGAAAGCGGCCAAGGTATATTTCATGTGCATGTTGGCAGGCATTTTTAAAATTAGTAAGCTTTATATTAAGTTATTTTATTTTACCAAGAGTTGTTTATGTATTTTACAGTTATTTCTTCAATAAATATGTCGAGCAAGTATTAATTTACAAAATTTTACACTTTATTTACGTGTGTACCTTTTTTTAATTAGGTACTTTTTTAAATATATTCATAATAGATTTGAACATTTTTTTTAATATGTATATGCATAAAAGAAACTATGTCTATGATAACTAAAGGAATTACATAATATTTGGAAATTCCTAACCACAAAATTTAATAATTTGTATATACACCCATCCCTCGATTTACACTGTACCTATAATTATCGAACCCGAAAAAAGCCAATAGTTTATCTCGTGAAGTGCTATGACAAAATAAGACATTTTCCTTAAATTTCTTTTAGGGCCTCGGATAGTGGCTTGTACGACAACCAAAGAGAAGAAGAATTCTACTTTTTAAAACCTCCGGCGGCAAATAAAGACTGGTTTTAACTTTCTTCGTTTTTGTTTCTTAGGTTTAATTTGTAATTTATTTTTACATTTTCTATGTGGCATGAGAAATGTATAATTGAATATTATTTGAAAACCTTTCGACTTCAATTTCAAGACTTTTCGTTCAGTGGAACCTTCATACGTTTATTATGAACATATTTACGACAGTTTCCCATATCCTTTGATTCGATTTACACGGTTTAAGTTTCAGTTGAACCAATCTTATGTTTTTATATGCGTACTGTGTATCACTTTACACGATTTCGATTAGCACGATTATTCAATTTATAAAATTTAAGTTTTAAAGTAGTCTATGTCACTTCCTTACAAAGAATTAGTATTCATTTGTACACAACGCCATAAAAAAATATTTATTTATCTATTTTTGATTATGCTTTTCGAAGCACATAAAATCATGATAAACACACCTCGATGTTACTGGTCGGCTTAAAAAACAAAAAAAAAGGGCTATTACTCATACCTCATCAATATCAATTTTATCCTTCTAACATTTGGCTTTTTTATATCTGCTTCAAAAATACCAACAAGTTTCAAAGATGAAAAAAAAGATGCTAATAAAATTTCTTGACTTTTCGGGATGGCAATATTCGCGGCATGTGGTCTAGCCCTCTATTCTTATTGAAAGGTAATATACCCTTCCTACACATCGAATAAAATTGTTTCTCCAAAGTAACAATTTTCAATCGTTCAAGTTTAAACAAAGAGCAGTGATGTCTAACTATTGTCCAGCAGTTTGAAAAGAATCAAATTATGAAACTAAATACGAGGATGTACCTTTCTCCGTTGAAATTCCACATAAATTGTATTTTAACAACCTTTAAGTATTCTCAAAGCCGTCGTCATTTAGAATACATATGAATATGAGTGTGATAACGTATGGAAATTTTTCGCCGGTTTTAGAGTCCTGGCAGTCAGTCAGAATCAGTTTTCCCGTAAACTATAAAGAAATATGTGCTTGTTTCTAGATCCCAAATGGAGAGATATCAGAAATGCATAATATTGCAATATGAAGCATTTCACGACAATTTTCAATAAGTAGCGTTCTGAATTGAAAATGCAGTTTCCTCTGATGTCCCAGAAACAGGACGTCACTTCAGAACGCCTAATATTTATACAATAATCACGTATGGGTTCCCTGAATAAATTTCACATATCAAACATTCACAAATCGCCGATTTATAAAAATTAAATCAAATATGCTATCCAGCTCTCATGAGATGTTATGGTTGACCCAAAAGTGCAACAGCGCAAGCACGTATACACTGGTCCACTTGGTTTTTGGTTAAATTGCATAAATCAAACCGCACATGTAAAACATGTTCCCTATCAGGATCAAGTGTCTCGCTCGACTAGAGAGGACTAGCCTAACATGGAGCAGAAGTTAGGTCTAATCGGACGTCCGAAAGACACCGCAGTAGAAGAACCTCGCATGGGGTTTATGTAGCCAGATAGCATGGAACACCGAAAACCCGAAAAAGGAAGATTTGTCATTTGGTTCGAAAATGTTCTCCCAAAGATGCAGATTATCGACAATGCAATGGGCAAACAGACACAACAGATATTCGGGTTGGAAGCGCTGCAGTTCCGATAGAACGCAATTGTCCAAACAGAATTGATTTCTTCTCTAATGGGGAGGCGCATTAAATGTGAATGTCCTTGTTCCTGTCTCCCACCTGGCTTACCTGGTGCAAAGCCTCCCCTATATACTAGTATAGTATAAACAGGAACAGGTAGTTAAATTGCGCCAGGGATGGACTGCAAACACTGGAAATTGAACGTGCACAGCTGTTTAGCACTATGCCGACCCGTGTGCTCTGTGCATTATTACCTGGCTGGGCCGGCACATGATGTGTACCCGATTATGCAGGGCCGTCGTTGGGCGGGCTATCCGCAGATATCATACTGGATGTCTATAAATACAATAATTGTCTGTTAATTTGATGGACATGTAAATGCTGCAGCAATTTGTATTTGCGGTTAAACACATAAACCCCAATTCTGGGCAGTTGCACTTTACATACGGCCATCCTGTAGCTATGCATGCTTAATGGCAACACCGCTCTCCGGGCCAGGGTCGTTTAGGTGGTGGGAGATCGTCCCAGTCCTCCACCTGGCCAGGTATTTGTGCCCCATGTAAATTTTCTAACCGATGCATAAACTTAGGTGATTTTGCTTAGAGTAACAATAACATTTAAACTAAATACTCATCCTGCTGCAGACGGATGTAGCCGTTGCATTAGCAGCCACCTAATCGAGTGCCTCTGAGTCGGTATCAGGAATTGCCATTAAGCGATATTGTCGGCTTCGATCTTAGGACCTAAGTGCATTAAATGATTGCTCGATTTGCATGCATCGTATGACAGACCATATCGAAACCAAAAGACTCAAGGATTGGGACTTTGTGTATTTTATGGACATTTTCGATCACTGTGAACCATTTATAGCATTGGGCATGATAAACGGCTTCTATTAAGCTGTATAATATTACGGGATGAAATTTCTTCGAAATTCCTATCATCTTTCGTTAGGAAATAGGACATGAAATGTGGTTTTGATTCGCATAAGTAAATTTTCGTACTTTAATTTACAATTTGCATTTATTTAATTTACAATTTGCATTTATTTATTAAAAGTCGTAAAACAAGAAGTTTGTCAGAATTTTCTTTTTATGTACTAAACAATTATTTTGGGTATGCGGATAATTTCGTCAAACTAGATCGCATTACTAACACATTTTGTGTTTTTTCCAGATTTTTATCCTAGCCTAAAATCATAAGTCTATTATTTATATTCTGAGTGAAAAATCAACAATAAAATGGCTGCTAATACCCTGAATGTTAGGGTCCGAGAAACATCAATATTTTTCCATTATTTTTGGAATATATTAATGAAATTATTTAAGATTTAAACTAAAAAGGCTATTATGTAACTTTATTTTCAGTCATGTGCGAAAATGATACTTTTGTCATTTTGGCGGATCGTAGTAGGTTGTAATATATCATTTTAGTCTATTGCTGCTTGGTCAGGATTTGGTTAAGTTAAAAACGTTACCGGAATTATTAATGAATTTAACTTCTATTTTAATCATCGTAAATGTCGTTTAAACTATTAAAAGTCTAATGAATTA
Source organism: Proctacanthus coquilletti (assembly GCA_001932985.1). Classification (NCBI taxonomy): domain Eukaryota; kingdom Metazoa; phylum Arthropoda; class Insecta; order Diptera; family Asilidae; genus Proctacanthus; species Proctacanthus coquilletti. Next base: position 424,484 of record MNCL01000078.1, read on the forward strand.
ATGAAAATAATTTAAATGGGGGATTCCGAAAAAAATCCTCATATATATAACAAAATGTATTAGTTTTCTTCGTTGGATTTTTTTCAACTTATATATTTTCGTATATTATTTGTTAAAACATTATCTTGTCTATTTTAAAACAGTTTGAAACTTACAAGAAACCATTTTTATAGAAAATATGCAATAAGATAAGTGATAAGAGAGGATTTAGTTTTATATTTAGAAAATAAAATGTTGCAACTTAGAATAAATTTTAATAATTTTAATTCTTAGATTATTCGATAATTGCTCCTATTAGCACATAAGGCGATAGAAAATAAATTGCTGTTCTTAAACAAATCCATCAATTACATACAGACGTATTTGTGTAAATAGAGAGTGCAATTAAAGAATTTAAAGGCCAATTAAACACTGAATAAATCCACATCATTGTGTACAGTTGTTTTCGGCTTTTCACTTAGCCCAGTAGGTCTTATCCCCTCGGTTGTCGCAGAATACCTCGAGGGTCTAATAACCAAAGCGGCTTAGGTTGATCCGTACAAATGAAGCGTTTGTATTTTTCTTAGCAGCCATTAAATTTCGGAAAATATTTAGAGAATTTCCGTCGTCGCCAGCTAGACTCCCTCAGAAGTAGGATAATTCTAAAATATACATCGGGGAAACATCCACTGGAGATTAGTGGACCTTCTCGGATGCGGCGCATATTTTTATCACTTCAGTCGTCCCCCATAACGTGTCGATGTTGACACAGCATCACAAGGAACAAGCCATAAGATAAAATTTTGAGGCTGTTCGACAATCGAAACATATCTTTTCACGCGGAGGGGATGCCAGGAAGTCGTCTTCGTGGTTGCACCCATCCTCCTTCGGAGATGCATATTTTTCTTATGCTTTGGCTCAATCATTCATTCGGGACGCGCAAGATGTCTTTATAGATCTGATTTGGGTCTAGGACTGCGCACGTTTCAACTGCCCCACACTGCGGCGGGTTATCGAATATCGCATGAATTTCCCTTTTCTCTTGCAGCGTTTGATGGCAACAGAAATCGAAGACAATAAAAATCTCGAAAACTGAGAGCAACACGATATTTATCTCGAGATGGGATAAAAACTGGCCATCACGGGTGGTCCTTTTTTATGCAGCATTCATCCAGCGCTATCACCCCGTAGTGGTGCTCGGAGCGACTGGGACCGAGATTCCCGATTCCCGGGTCTTGGGCCTCGGTCCACGTATAATGCTAGTGCCGTCGGGCTGCTGCCTGCATCCTTCAAAAGTTGACTGGCTTTTTATCTGGAGCGCAGTTTGTAAGGTCGAAAGGGCAATTGCACTGCAGCCATGTATCACGTTGTCGTGTGCTTATGCAGAATGAGATTAGAATTAATTGCATGCAGATGACCCTAATGAAGACGAACGATGTGGGAATAAGGAGCCACCCCGGTTCCCTCAGAGTTCATGGACATTTCAAGGAGTTACACTCGTCCGACCAGCAAACCGCCAACATATAGGCCTCAATTGATTTTGGGGAATTTCTTGAAACCAGCAAGGGCAAGACGACGGGGCCCACCTTCGGGCTTACCATGGAATTCATGAGTCGGTAGTTGGCACAATAAATCCATGTCACTTACAATAGCGCTATTAGCGCACGCTGGCGAGGCACGTTTTTCGACAATCCATCTCAAGCTGTCTTGGGTAGAGCGCCCCTCTCTCTCTCTTTATTTCGAGCATAACCACATTAGGCCATAAATTAATTAATTTGGAACGCAATTAGACATTTATACGGCTTCATGATTCTTCAGCATAATTTCTAAGATACCGCCCGAGGACCTCATAGCAGCCGTTTTCCAAGAAGGAGTCTCGGGAGAAGCTAATTTTGACTCCGTTGGTGTGCTGCTAAAAGAACTGTCCAAGAACTCCTATAAATTTCAAGCTCTACGTGTGCATGAACTGAACGGGAATGGGGAGTTCAACAAACAATCAAATTGTAATGTTTTGTTTCCAGATAAAATAAAGAAAATACGCGCGCGAGAGGAATGGAGGGTAGAGTGCTGCAGGTCGCGCCTTAATTTAGGAGCATGTTGACAATGAGGAGCGACACACGTGAAATAAACATTCGGTGAAATGAGGTTTTTGTTGAGAAAAACAAAATCCCCATACCGTCCGCCGGGTAAGGCCTCAGCTTTCAGCGAGGCATTCCGAGCATGAATTGGATCTTCTAATGCCGTCCGTGGTGTAGTTCCACTTTGAGAATTATTGCTCAAGGAATGGCGTTCACTTAAGTTTCAAATGGGCGGAAAAGAACGCTTCGTTTTCTAGTCTCCTAGCCGCGTGAACTTAATAAAGGAGCACAGATCGCATTCTCTATGTATGACGCATTCTAGCGTGATAGCTTCAGGATAAAATACAATAATTAGAAGTTCAAAAGAGGCTTTTCTAGATTCATTGGGCAATTTCAGTTCGTCCTACTGTTTTGAAGGGGTTGCCAAGTGCGCCGAGATGTTGATCCTTTTTGATTAAGTGGATTATTAAATATTCTTGCTGTAAAACAGTACATAGTTGATTTTTTCAAAAAATTAATTGTAATATAGTCCTTTTTACTTTGTTCACAAAATTATTTCTTCTTCAAGTTCTTCATATCGTATCGTCGATAGATGCATACATAAATAGCTTATAGCCTATTTTTGAGGTAGATTTGTAGACGTTGTAGATTCAATCTCTTATTTCTGAAACATTTTATAATTAATAATATTAATTATGCTTTAACACAGATTAGTATATTTTTGGACTCGTGCTTTGTGCTGTTTAAAATAATACCCTATATGAAGAGGTCTGATTACTGGTGGGTTACTTTTGCAATGTATTAGGGTCTATAATTTTGCTCGAATTAAAATATTACTTATGTAAAATCGTTTGTATGGTGGCGACAGTGATTTTGACACTATAATTAAAATTCGCTGGACCGTTTGAAAGTTATGTGGGTACAAACAAATGTACAAGCAAACAAATAAAACCACAAAATTTACCTGAAAGAAATTGTGCAAACATTTCTTAAGTTACTTGGACTCTTACGTGATTTTCTACAGCGAAAGGAAAAAAGAGAAAAGCAGATAATTCACTATGAAAAAAAGCGTTTGAGGACGACGTAAAGCAAAAAAAGTCTGAAATTGTCATGCATCGCGACATTTTCGCAACCGAGGGACAAACGGGTAGCTCTCCTGCATGCGTTAATTTTTTGATTTTTCAACGTGAAAGAGTACGGTGCGCACGCATGCTGAAAAATGTATCCCGGCCTATTCCCAGATGCATAATTTTCATATATTATTAATCGAGACGGAGCATGTGAGCAGACTGGGCATTCAGCGGGATGGATGGGCCCTGACGTCGTGTATCTAATTTGAAATGATTCGCTCCGCTTTGTTACCCATTCGTGTACACACACGGTTTTATCTTTTAAAAATAAAGAAGGACAGGAGCCCCGGCCCCGGGGAAAAAAATGTCGAAACAGAGCAAAGAAGCCGATAAAGAATTGATTTACATTCGCTGGCAAGTGTAAAGCTCTACGATGGCTAGAAGATAGACTTTAACACGCTTTGAATCTTTAATCCGTCGAATGAATGAGAAAAAAGGGTGGAAGACTGCCGCCCCCGCTAGCTCCCGACCGGTTCCGCACTCGTTTGTTTTGACGTTCATTAATGAGATTCCCTTCTTGTTTTGTCAGCAAGGCATGGCAATTCTCCTCGGTAATGAATAATAATAGGAATAGAAAAAATCCGAGGCAATCTTTTATTCGCTGCCCACAATTGTTACCGTCTGCGCCCCGGCCATCTTACTCCCATTTGCCAGCGGCCTTTGTTTTCGAATTAAAGGCCCAAACTGATTGATTGGTACAAATTTCCTACTAAATTGGTCAAAAGAATGTACTGCACCATTTTTTTTTTTGTTCATTTCAAGTGGGGAAAATGGCGCTGCTTTGAGCTCGTTTTTGTTTGATGATATTTTCACGTTGCCCATGGGCAAAACAATTTTTTGTCCGGTATTTAAGGCTATCAAAGCAAACTGTGATTTGTAATTTCAGTACAATTTTTCATTCTAGACTGATTCGGAACCCTTTGTAATTTGAATAACGAACCCTTTTTGATTTGGTGCCAAACTAACACAGGACGTGACTAACTCTAAAGCAATAACAAAGGCTCGTCTAACAAGGAATAAAATTATTTCTCATCTTCTGGAAAACTATGATCACTTTAAAAGTTCATTTTATTTTTGATTCCAAAAAGAGTTTTAAGGATGCTTAAAAGGACAGAAGATTTCGCTTCTTTGGTGCTGTTTCTTGTTTTGTCATATAAAAAAATAATAATAATTTGTGTAGAAGCATTTTTTTAGAGCATAAGAACTCTTTTTATATTTTTTAAAGCGTGTTTTATTGTGCCATTTTGGAAGCTTAATGTTAGCAAAAACTGTATTCTTCGTATGTTATTCATGAAGTCTTAAGTCTAAAGACAGTAATATATAAAGAATCCTGCTATTTAATATACCTAATCTCCAGACCAGAGAAACGCCCATTTACGACTATTAAATTCGAAGGTTTCAAGAACCACATGATAAAGTTTCTGACCTCTGAAATTTGAAACCCTAGTATCTCCTTTCATTTTCCTTGTAATAAAATTCTTAAAGAGCGTCAAATGCAGATTTAGGTAAAATTCCATCAAAATGCTAAAATTGACCTGGCTCAACAGCGAGATCCTGGGAGGAAAAATTAAAATTTATCGGACTCTGTAGTTAGTGCGGGCGGCGGCAGCCGAATTCTCGTAAAAATGAGTTTTAAAGCCGAAAAATAATGACTTAAATACAAAGCAGAGGAAGGCCAGAGGAATCCAATTCAGGCGAAGAGCACGCTTTCTTGCGTGAAATCTTAAATACAATTAAATCGCATTCAAGTTTCCAACTCCAGGCCATGTAATTTCTTTTGAAATGGGAAACTTGACAGAGCTAACGATATCATCCGGATCAGCCAGTCGAGCCCCCCGGTGTGCGGCCCATTCTCCCGGCCTGGAGAAAATCTATAGAAGGCAGGAGCCAGAAGCAGTAGCATCAGATCTCAAATCCCGGATCCAGAATCTCGATTCCCGGCCTGCAACTTTCGTCCTCATTTTGGCCGTATCAGCACAAACGAAAGCCTCCTTCATTTCTTCAGTCTTGCCTCTTTTACCACAATGCCGAAAGCGCGCAAACAGCCGAAATGGGTGCGGAGTCCCGGCTCAAAAGGAGGACTCGCTTTTTGCGTCTTGTTCTTCGTTATTTTGAGACGATAATTAAAATAGGATTTTCTAGGGATTTTTCACCGAGATCCGCGGTCCGCTGTAACGAACCGGATGCCCAGATTGTCAATACCCTCCTCTAAAGGGAGGCGAACGGAGCATCTTTTGTCGTTGACTGCATTCACCATGGTCCAAGGGCGCGAATGCTATACCCTCGAGATCCGTAAGTATGCGCGGTATAATACTCTTACAGATTTATGATCTAATTGTAATTATGTGTCAGCAGAAAAAAGTTGCGCACTCCTTCTTTTGTTATTTTCACTTTCCTTTTACAGCAGTTCAGGATTCAAGGAGAACTTTTGTTCAGTTAATGAGAAAACTGCTGAGACATCACACCAAAATCCAAAATAGAATTTTTCTAGCCGCGTCATCTCCTTACGTATTCGTACCAGTCATTCGAGCTGATTGTTAGTTAATCGCCTCTGATTACAATGTCAGTGGCAGTCGCGAAAAATGCGCGGAAAAATCACCTTTAATAGGTGTGCAAAGCATCTGTTCAATGACCCAAATGATGACGAAGGATACCTAGGTCAATAGCGGGCTACATACCTGTAGCAAATTTAGAGAACGCGTTTAATTTTATTTTCTTGATAAATGGCAACAGTAATTGCCAGGGAATTTGTTATTTGTAAAAGACAAAAGTGAAAAATTGGCGTGAAGCACTTTTAAAATCAGGGAGTTGAATGAAAAAGCATGAGAATTTGAATGGTTTTGTTTTTCTAGAAGGTTATATCAAATTGTTATTGGCTGATAAATTAATAGATGGCATGATAAGGTAACAAAACTAAAATATGGTGTCAGGTCTATCTAAAAATAAAATCTATCCATCACTCTTTGCCTGACATACTTACAGACAAAACCATAAACAAACATTTTAAAAACGTCTATTCAATGTTCATACGATTTAGTTGTTATGTATCGAAGTATTTACTATAAAATGTAAATCAGTTTTCCTGTTCGGAATCGACTGAGTTTATTTATAGTGCTCAGTTTGATCAATTAAAATACTACCGTGGCAACTCTATATTTAAAACGTGTCTGAGAAAACAGGAACGAATGCGAAAGAATCAATAGGGAAGGGATTTAAATAGGATACCCAAATTCACCACTTCATTCAAAAACTTCAAATCAATCTACACTGCTGTTGGCTCCGTACTTCCCAATTTTCCCATCAAATTATCAAGAGTAGAAAAGAAACACTTGTTTACATCATAAAGACAATCGACAACAATTTTTTATTCATATTTTGATAGCAGGAAAGTTACGGGAATTGCGGAAAACATTTTATCGAGACACCATTTCAAGTGCACGAACTTCTGTTGTGCTATTCAACTTGGTTAATCTTCACAGCTGGAGGCTTCCGGTGGCATCATCAATAACACCAGCATCTTTGGCGCCAATAATCAACTTTTCATTCCACATGCATTTATAACGCTTTTGACATTTTCTAGTTTGGAAAAGAAAAAACATTTATCGGGCCCGACCCGAGTGAGCGAGCTTTGTTTACATCATTTACCCATTTTTCGCCAACTCCGGTCTAGACGAGAACTGGCGGGAGAAATCGGGACGGAAAGGGATAGCTTCTCACTCCCACCGATTTACAATTATCTAAGAGGCGATATGAATGACTCTGTCAGTAAAATCCATTTTTCCAATTTATCTCAATTTTTTCGTATTTCCTTATCCCGGGGAGAGGCACCAATACCACATCGACTTTGACGTAATAAGAAGGACATAAGGAGCAGGGTTTGCTTACTTATGTACACGTACATTAGAGGACCCAACACAACCACTTAAGATTGGAGAAGGAGGACATTTTAGGGCTGGCGAACATAACCCAAAACACCCGAAGAGCCCTGAGCACCCAGAACACCCAATCTGGATTGTAGATGGTACAAGGGATGCTGGTTGCTTGCCATCCATAGAATTACAGGATCTGGCCTGTTTGCTTCCTTTCCACTCTATCGATAGATGGATTTTTCGTTTTCGTTCCCTTCTTCTTCTCACCCAGAAATTTGCGTTGTGCTATGTAGGGTAAAGAGCACTAAGCTCATGTCTGTTCTGCTCCAGTGGGAGGATGAGGTTCTGGATAACTCACTCCGCGAGGGGGAAAACTATGGCACAAACGAGAGGAGGAAACTTTTTGCAGCTACCCTCTTAGACTCTGTAGACGAACCACTAACGTTTTCTTTTGTGCCGCTGTTGGCGGCGACCACTAAAAATATACTCAGCTGTAAGCACTTAAGCAATAAATCACCCTTTTTGCAAGGATAACTTGAAGCCCTTGTGGTTCCACCGTACGCACACAGCCACCTGCCGGGATATGTGGGATAAATTACACGAAATACGACAGGAAAGATGCCACAAACCAGGCCAAGAGCTGGGCACTGGGCTGGTGTCCGCCTAACCTACTAAAATCCTGATCCTTACCTTCCGCACCTTCGCCCTATGTTGTTATTGTACAAAAACGAATAGGACGTTGCAAGTATAGCTGTCAGTGACCCAGTTCCTCCGACCACACCAGTGGTCGACTAACTGGGATGACCAATGTACGCTGAAAGATTGCCCCGCTCCAACCTCGGTTAGCTTGCAGTGTCTATCTTTGAAGGATATCTCTTCCTTATTGATTTCATATTATTCGGTCAGAGGACATAACCGACGACAGCACACTTTTATAAGTATTAAATTAGAAAGCGCTGTAAAATCTCCTTAGTGCCTGTCAATAAGGAATTTAATAGTGCGGCTTTGTCCCTTACCCCGAAGCTCGTGGTGTAGCGAATCCCTGTAGAAGGAAAGAAGGGATCACTCGAAACCCACCTAAACGCCCGAAAATCCTCGCACCACGGGGCGGTTTGATTTTATTGAGTTTTAATTAACAGAATATTTCGCAGAATTTCTTGACATTCCTCTCAAATTTCAAGGAACGCCTTAATGAGGTCAAACTGGCGATGGAGGAATCTTCCAAGGATTCCTCTTCTTTCTTTCGTTCTTCGCCTCTCCTTGAGAAACCCCAAGGAGTTACATCGAAAGCTGCAAAGGCGTCGATGAGGAAGTAGTGCAAGTTCATTTAAGACTGGGACTCGAAGCGGCTTTAAGTGATTTCTTGGGAATTATGGCGGCGGTTGATGAAAGTCAGATTGGGGAAGGGTTTCACAAGGTGTGATATTCTGCAGATTGTAGTGATGTAGGATGATGACGACGCAATATTTTGTATGCAGATAAGATGTAAGTATTGAGGTCAACCCGATCTTAAGTCAGATATTTAAATTCCCAGATTTCCTTGTTTTCGAAGAGTGATAGATTAAAACAGGAATTTACAAAGCTCTTTCGGATTTCGATGTTAGTGTCAGAATTGCGATATGCTTAGTTCTCAAACAAAAATAAAATATCATAGTACAGAAATTCTAGGAAAAAGGAATCTATGGAAGATTGTCCAATTTTAAACATCAATAATTTTGTGTCTTCGCTTTTCAAATAAGTTTCGTTTTAGTTCTCTTCGTTTCTGCGATTTTGCTACGTTAAAAATTGTAGAGCTTTTTTCATCAATTTAAATAAATTTAAATTAATTTATATAAAACAATTATTGAAGGTATAATAATTTTCTGAATATGGGAACATTTGGACCGAGAGTTTATGAATCTTTTGGAATGAACCTAGGAATTGATGCGAATGACTCAAACGAAAGTCGTAAAACATCATAGGAGACAATTACTTAATACAGTTATTAAAAATAATTAACATTTGAGAAAAGACAAAATAACTAATTTTTGGGAAATTCGTACATATGTTCTCATAATAGGCACTACATAAAATCGGTATATGGAAAGTCGTGAACAAACTACGTCACATTAGACATACTTGGGAATTTAAGGTGTACCTTTGGAAAAGACCAAATGTTTGAAACAAAGTTTTCCCAGGAGAAATTTGTAGTTTGCAAGCCACGGCAAACATTTTGCCAATTAAAGTGAAACGATAGGTCTTAACTTTAACTACCGCACATTCCGCGAGCCGAGTCGAGGAGCAATCACGCTATTCACATCACAGGATCCAAGAAAGCTAAGACGTTCTGTTTGTCTTGGCTTTTCTTTGGAAATGTACAGGACCATACTGGCAGCGAAATGGAGCACATTTCCAGAAATTCCCGATGTCCTTCAGTGCGGCCGGTGAGTGGAAGTCGAGTATGTAAAAATTAAATGAAGAAGCACATTTCCTTGATGTTTCCTGTTTTTCTTTTCTCATTTTCTACGATGGGTCTTGGGGCAACCGCCAACATACATATCTCTGTCCCGGGTCTCCAATTCTGGATACCATTCAGCTTGCTTAGTAGAGTAGGGGATGTCCTATAGCTTTTATTCGTGAGTTTATGTTTTAGTCACCTTTTCTCACATTCCGACAACCATTATCCACCTTACAGGATGCCGGGTTCCTCCTTGCCAGGCAAATTGTCCCACATTCCACATTCATCCATTCATCCTTAGAGCCTTTGTAAATCTTGAAAATCCAGTCCTTTTTGCATTTTTATCTATTCCGGGCGCTGGGGGCACGGTGATGGCGACAAATACATATTGTCGACGAATGGATATGTTTGTGTGCCTGAACTCCCCCCCGATGCCGCCTGAAACTTGCTAGGTAGAGCTAGAACTGGTAGGGAAAATCCTGCTCGGGACTGTATGACGAGTTAACGAGGAAAATGACTGAAATGGAAATGAAGAAAATTCCGATAGAAGATGGAAGAAAAAGGAAATGACACAAAAAGTTGTGAACACGACACAGGGGACAGGACCAGGACCAGGACGGGTACCATGCGTTCGACAGCACACATCGCCGCCCATATTTCCCAGGCTGGTGAAAATTGTAAATGGAAAACTTCCATCCAAGCACAAATGTACCCACAAAAATTTAAATGAGGACCTCATCTACGTGGCGAAGGAACTTGGCGCATTTGTCACCGAGTCATTTGCAGTGTGCCAAGCGTTAAAGCAAAGCTCAGGTGAGGGAGGGGCAATTTTTCTTTCTTATATTTGCCGTAAAAACGGCCCGCTTGTATCCTGAATGTCCTGGGTGCGCGAATACCGCAACGAGCTAGCTAACTCGATTTTCGGGGATAGAGGCAACTAGGATGGATTGGGGTCAAGGTCGCTTCTTTTAACACATTGTCATTCCACTGAGGATTACGTCTTCGGGGATGTCTTTATGATAATGTTTATAAGAATGTCTTATACAATGTAGGCGCTAGAGAGATATCCCCATGAAGTAATGAAATTATGAAATCACAGTTTTAACGAGCAGTTTCATTAGCCCCATTAGAATAACGTGGCGGCGGAGCTGCCTACAATCTCTACCTTGAAGAAATGGAAGAAGACAATGTCTTAATAAAACGCCTTTGCAGAATCACTCCATCCGACCGAACGAACCTCATTTTATCGCAATCAAAGATAAAATCACATCTTTCCTGGGGAAAACTCATTTCAAACATTTGCGAGGATGTTCAGGGTTACATCAAAGGTTGGGCCCATATAAACCGGTGTTCATCGTTCAATCGCTTAAATTCGACTCCTGTGAAACTTCCCGGTGGAAAACTTTAATTTCAGGCGGGAAATTGGAGCGCAAATGAACGAGATCAAAGTTTTTGGCAATTTAAACTTTCTTTTTCGTCCATTAGGTTTGCTGAGATGCAGAGAAATGTGATTGAGGGCTGAGTTTAATATTGGTGGAAAGGCGGCACAACCCAGACGATCTGTTTTGTCGTATTTGAAACCTTTAATGGAGAGTACAATGCTTTAAGAATACCTACAAATTAAAATGTTTTCTTCCGTTTTCCAGACGTTTTACTGCTAACCGCAATCAATATTTCTTTTTTTGCAAAAAGTAAGAAAAAACGAATTGGATTTGTAGAAATCTGCTATAGAGCCACGACCGAGATTTCGAGTTAAGTTTCTTCAAACTCATGAGGAGATAGATTAAAATTTTGACTCATGGAATAAAAGTCGGGTTTAATTTTATTCCAATGTCAGAGTTAGGCTTAATAGCATTACCCAGTCCAGAGAAAATCGACCGAATAAGCACGAAGACTCCTATATAGCTTCTGTTTTCCTGCTCGAGGATTTCTACCGAAAATTAATAAATTGAATTCATATTGCAGTATTATTCATTTATCCCAAGTTTGTCTGTCTGCAATGTCATCATGATAAAATTTATATCAAACATTTCTTAGAAAATCTCTGTAAGTCATAAACATAAAAAATATATTTTGATTTCTGTAGATGAACCATTTGGAAAAGTTAATGTTTCTTTTATGTCTAACTTTTTATATGATTTTCTAAAATAACGTTTTTTCTGTACGCAATTAATGACTTAGGGGATCTATAGAAAGGAATAAAATTTCTTGATTCTGGGATAGGAAATTTTAATGTAATTTTGGCAATATCTATAAAAAACGCTTAATCCCCCTTAAAGAAATGAATCGTTATGCAAATTTTGGGATTTCTAAGTACCCTAAGGCAGCTTCTAGTAACCCACACTCTAAGCTTAATGCTTTCTATCTTGGTAAATATTTTAAAAAAGGGAAAACGGAACACCCCTCAATTTCAGAACGATCTACACCTCATTGCAGGTGAAAACCAAATCAAGGCACCTATAAAATTTTTACGAAGCAATAAAGAAATTTACGGCCTTAGGCTCCCCCGAAACAATTAAGATTTTCTCTCGAATCGCATAAATATCGCAGCGCCTTAAAATTTTCTTGTTGACATTTATTAGGAAACATTGCCTCAATTTATTTCGCTCAGAAGGTATTTCAACTTCATAGTTCACTTGCCTGTCAGACCCATCCGCAAAAATTCATTACTTTTTGAATTATTAAGTTTTACGCTGCCTAGTCAGCTGGCGCAGCACTACTAGACCGGCTAGATTTATACATGTATATAAGAGCTGCCAGAAGGACTTATTAAAAAATGTGCAAGCCTCAAGTGAACCGGCTCAAAAGGCGAGTACTGGGTGCACTGAAGGGCAGTGTATGCCTTTCAGCCCACTTTAGGAACACTTTAAAGTGTTGCAAGTGTGTTCGTCAAAGGAAGCATACCGATACCCATGTCCCTTGCGGAACCTACACATGCCAGAACGTCGCCTGTGAAAGGATGCTCCTTTCGCCCATCGTAGATTCCTTTGTATAATGTTCCGTCAGGGAACGACTCTGTCGACATGCGCAGTGCTTATCGCAAAACTCGGAAATTTTACTACTGTCAGAAAGTCAAATAGCAAATATAACACTTTCTCCGATTGACATTTGTATTGTTGTTGGTAGTGGCGGCCGCTGCTGGTGTGGGGCAGCCCCACGTTCCGCGGGGACACGCTGCAAGGTGTAAATATTGTATAGCTGTACCTGGTCTGCCATTCTGCTCTGATGGACCTGATGGATTGGAAAATCTTACTTGATTGATTTTTGATTTTCTCCAGAACTTCTCGTCTATGTTTGGACCGAAGAGACCATTACTAGAACGTGGTCATGAATTTTTAACACGCCCCATGGCAGATGCTCCCTCAGAAATAGCAAACAAAAAGTAGCTAGATTTCTTAGGGCTCTCTTAAGGTAGCTGAATAAATGAAATAGTTTTTATTTCCATCCTCATTTTTGATGAATCGTGCTTTTTCAAAAATAACATATAGCATCGCCGGTGCGGCAGTTCAACTCCTGTAGTAGACAATGGATTCCTAGAATCGCATTAGATGGACAAAATTATAGACCGCTTCCCCCTCCACAAATAATTTTCCTGATTGCATACCTTTAGGGGAGAAATTAATAATTCACCATCTCGTTTTGTTCAATAATTGCGGGCGTTCACGTAACAAAAGATTGCTTGTAAAAATCCATAGACGCCCACTCGCCAGGCCCACCTGAACTACACGTATATCCATACAGTTTCGTTGCCTAACAATGGCATACTTTTAGGAGCAATTACATTCGTACAATGGTGAAAATTATTTTGATATATCGTGAGAACTTTCTATAGAAATTTTCACTTAACATTCGACGACGTGTCTATATCCAAACACATCAGCATGATTTGTGTACACAGGACACACGACGTCTCTGGATTGGTTTCTGTATGTGTGTATGTGTGTGCCTGTGTGCGGTTATCGATTTACCCAAAATTCCTATTTTGTCGTAACCGGATTTATACGTAGAGGGTACAGCCATGGCGAACTATTATAGGTGAAAGCTTTAAGTCTTCGGGTAAGGGCTGGCGTTACACACATCCTGCCTCTATGGCGGAATGTGGCGCTACAGCGGCGGCGGTAGAACCCGGCTTGGATGTGAATATGTTAACATTGCGTAGCTTGTACCCAACGTTTTTGAAATTCAATTGAACACTTGTTTCTACGACAATGTGAATCTATGTATGGAGGGCTCTACCCAGAATGTGGGATTTAGACTTGGATTGGGATACACCACCGTACACAGTGGCGCAGTTATTCAAAACAGTTTTGAACGAGTGCCAAAACCCTAGAGTTCGGGTTGAGCGAAGTATAAAAATACGCCTACCATCGATTTTGTAGGGAATAACTTTTGTCGGGAAGTCCGTCCCGGCACCGGCATAGATCGCACGGTTTATGTCTGGTTTTAAGTTGGGAGGACAACTGAATCGATTACCGGCGTAATTCGGGCGCTATTGCTCATTATGCCACGGAACAATTTGTCTCCCACACTACCTGCATGAGATTTTCGATATCATCACTTGGCTGAGTCCTGACTCCCGACGCCCGGATCCAGCTGGCGGTGGGATGGAATGAGCCGGGCAACCACCCGAGAGGAATGAAAAACTTGTGCATATGCAGGATTAAGGGGTTTTTAGTTGTGTTACTGGCGTTACAGCCAGATCAGCTCCTGCTCGGCTTGGGAAAATTTGCTGTTTTGCTTGTGCCTAGCCGGAGGCCCTTTTTCCCAGAATTAGGTTTGCATACGCTTTCGAAAGTGGAGCAGTAAGGAGCAGGCTACACGGACAGGCGGCAAATTGTTCTGTAGCTGCCGGCAATGTTTTCCGGATGCCTAAATTAGGAATTGCTTCGTTTGATGATAAAATGCCAAATTTGGGTCTATGCACAGCTGAATGAAATTGGATTTATAGATTATGGCTAAATGGGTCTGACCCACTTTTGTAAGTGGATCTTGTATTCGTTCAGGTGGAACTCGGATTAATTAGGGATTTTATTGCTGGTCATTCAGGATTTTTCCGCCATGGACTCTTAATTACTACCCCCAGAGTTTTGCTCCCCAATCTGGATAAGTCGTGCTTTTGCGTTCGCTATTTACGTGCATGTATCGACCGCCGTACTTCGTGCCAAATTGAACGTGAATTTTCATTTGCTTCTGAACAATTTACTAAGCAGCAAATAACGTGGAAAAGGGCAAAATACTATGCAATTTCCCACTATCACGTAAAAATTATTCCATAGAAGGCTTGACCTTGCGATTCGAATAATTCTGCCAAAAAAACAGGAGCGAACAAGTGGCAATAAAGTAGAAATAATGAGTCTGGTCGGGATGGCATTAAATCAAAAGATGATCCGGATTACTCGTAAAAGCGACTCTATGTGCAGTACAGTGGCAATTTTGTTAATTTTAGTGCACATCCAATCAAAAGGTATACGCTAAGTGTGAGTGTGTTCCCACCCGGGCAAAATTGTTTTCGTCGTTTTTCATAAACCGAACGTCGCGCGGGGAGAGCGATTTTATTGGGCTCTAGCGCCCACCATTAGATTGCCTGACATCAAAGCACCGGGATATCGCCAGTTGTTAATATTTTATAACTTTATTGAAACATCGAACGCCAATGTTACACCCCGAACCAGCCCCTTCCCACCTGTACTAGGTTCCGCCTTTATAAATTTGTCACTATTAGCGGGGGCATAGAATTTTTTATGGCGATGAGAATTGTAACAAGCACAACAATTTTCTCGGAAATGTGCTTTTATGGGACAGTCAAAATGTGTTTTATTGGGTAATTAGACCAACTCTGATTTTTTTCGTCAAATATGAAGGACTTTTTTAACGAATCGAAATATTTCTAGAAGTATAACTAGTCAACGTTTTAATAGCCACTAATTATATGTGATATTAAAGTTGTAGTATTTCACTGTGGTTCGGGATTATTGTAAGAACGAGAAGTTAGAAATTCTTATAATCCAGAAATAGCCTAAGCGCATTTCTGAAAAATCGACATATCAGCTTTTAGCAAAAATGAAAGCGAACTCAATTTTATCCACAGTAGAAAAATTTAGTGTACTCTTACTATTTACGTTTTTGTAAAAACCCACACTGTGTGTGATCACACTGTGTGATCATTAAAATGATAATTCGAAATTATATGTCTAGGGTACGATAAAAAAAAAACTATGAACCATGAAAAAATCCAATTAATGTTATTTCATGATGACACGTGTCATGTTTTACAAAATTCCAAACATCACTGCTATTATCACGCAGCAATCGATCGCAAATAGGCGAACACGTTTAATATTTAAAAAATAGTAAAACGCACCTGATAAGTTCAAATAGATCTAATACGTGTGGTCAATTTGCAATTTGTTGGCCATGTTATCATTGAACTGCCCTATGAATATCATTATATTCCAAAAATGGTAATGAACTGAACGATTCGGATGGGGCCATCGGTCGAATAATGAAAGTTCGAACAAATTATGGCACCCGACCACAAAATGTTAATAAATTTTAAAATTTAATGACTATTGATTCCATTAATAATTTTTTTGGAGAAATATATTTTTCGAAAAGCATACGTGGCTGCTTTTCATCATTTCGCCGTGACCAATTTGGACCTTGTTCCCGGGCCTTTTGATGGGACCGCAGTTTCCTCTGCATATGGCTGTATATCAGGCTGCGAAATTCCACTCAATTAGGACATTAAAATAGGGGAATAATTTAATTCAAAAACAAAAAGGCTATTAGTATAAAAAAATTGCTGCTTTTCCCGGCAGCTCTTGTAGGCTTTATGGTGCCTTTGGTGGCTTCATCCAATTATTTGGAGCCACGGCCTTCCGCGGCCATCCGGATTGTAATTTCCCCGACGCTATGGCGTTGGTGTAGAAATGCATTTCCCGGCGACAGCTAATGTGATGTAAAACATAAGTGGGGCCATTTAAAAAGTGCTCACTGCTAGCAATACTCACTTAAATTACCACTAGGAATGTATACGTTGCCCGATGGCGTTCTGACCAGACACGATGGCTCAAAATCTACCCCCAAGTCGTTTGGGTTTCCAGTAACGCGTCCATTCATACGATTCATTGTTGGATTCCTCGGTGGGACATCCGGTGGTGCGGATGGCGCAACTCCGTCAAGGAGACAGCCTGCAATAAGAAATAATGGCCAAAATAAGTAAGGGTCGTTACGGAGACATCTATTGACTTGAACCGGTGTACTTGACTCAAGATATTTTATTTTAAAGTAGGAAGAGCAAATACAGTAAAGACACAAAATATTTAAAAATACACTTCAAAAAATCACTTTCAACTATCAACTAACGTACTATTACTACTCGTATGTCGTGGAAACTTACTTTGAACACCAAATAATGTGCATTGCTATTTTCAAAAGTTTAAGTTTCACAGTATTTCACAAATATTTAAGCAAAATTACCCGAAAATCACATAATTTTATATTCACTTTGAGAAAAAAGCCTACATTATGGTACATAGTAACACTGACAAAAATTGAAACTATCATAAACTCTAAACATTTCTCAATATTTTATCAATTCTAGTGTTCGCTAAAGACGGGATGAAAAAGTAAAATAATCCGTTTATACCATCTTTTATTACAATTCACATAAGTTTAAATATCGTTATTTAAATTTAGTATATGTGTGTGGATTCATATTCACATTCAGATTCTGTCGCGGGAATGATATAACTTCATATGATAAAACTGAAAACGGAAATTAACTACAGCAAAATCTTGGTTATTCGAACTGTTGCCAGTTATTGATGATTGAAAATTCGCATGTCTGAACAACTTAAGTCCAAATAGCTGCAGTTTTACTGCTTTTTTGTAGCCTATGAATATATGCAGTAGCTGACTACAAATACCATTACAATTTAAAAACAACTTTTATGCACTTTTCAGTCCTGTAACCATTACCTATGTAACAGCTAAAGGTATGGTTTCATTTCGAATAAAAATTCCCTTTTTCTGGCTCGATTAATGCTATCCTTACTTTCCCATAAGTTAACACTTAACATTCTGGTTTTCGGAAGAGATACAGTCGACTGCAATTCTCGTAGGGCTTCCGTTGTAAGGTAATCGTTATCGGAGCACCTTTTCCTCGGAAGGTGCAGAAGTTCAGGTAAATGGGCGCCTTACGCTCGCCCTTACAATAACACGCTCACTAAGTACATTCCTATAACCTCAAGATTCCCCGCGAATTGGTTGAACAATCACCTGGTGGTGAGCCACCTGAACTGTGAAACAACCCCTTGTGCGAGGTTGCATAGCATTTAGGGCCATTGGAAGATAGGCAAGTGTGGCTGCCAGACAGTCATCAGGAGTGGGGGTGGCTCTAGTTTCAAAATCAAAAATTTATGAAATTTCGCCACAAGACAAATTCTTAATGAACCGCGACGGGTCGGGGGTGGCTTACATTCAAGGCATAGAAAAAAAGTAAACACAAAGAATGTCTTTGCCGATACATACGATCCCTTGCCGGCAGAAGGGAAAGGCGGAGAGGTGAGCATTAAGAAGGCTTAAAGTGGTAAATAGCATTAAGTGCAAGGGCAAGGGCCTTGGGCGATAGCGCAAACTTTGTTGACAAGGAATTCCTTTTTCCCAGGCAGACCTCGGTAATGCCTAACAAAAACAATTCCCGACAATGAGAACAGGAGACAGGGAAGTTGAGATCAAGAAAAGAATGGAAAGTGTCTTCTACTTAAACACAAGTCAAAAGAACAGGTAGGCGATGCTGCTGGCTTGTTTTGATAGTTCTTGGAATAATAAAAATAAAACTGGACAAAGGGATCGTGTTTTTTCTTTTATTTTCATTAGAATGTGACCATTTGCGGGGTTTTGTCCTTTGTTGTTGCCCCAAGGATTGCATATATTGTCGGGATTTCAAGTGACCCTACGGCTCAACGAAGGCGGACTAGAGGTAAAAAATGAATAAAAGACGCTGCTGATTGATGGGCGATGTGCTCAGCTGGAAAGGGTCCCAAAAAAAGGGTTCATCACATTATGCAGGTAATCAATCCTTGGAAAAGGCATTCTTCACCAACTGTCATGTGTCATATTTTGGGAACATGCATATTTAGAAATGGAAACCATTGTGAAAAGCCTTTCACCTTTTTTATGTAATTTAAGGGTGTTATTGTCGTTCAGTTATCGTTTTTATGGTGAAGTATTAAAGAACTATTTTAAAATCAAAGAAACCTTTATTTACTGTATTTTTGATAATTTCGTGATCCATGCACTGAAATCGATTTTTATTGTAGATTCTATCTCAAAACCACTTTCTACAATCTTTTGTTACGCAGGAAAAATCAGGTAATTGATAGATGAAAGTTATAATAATTGAAACTTATCAAAATGGGGATGGAATATCAGAAAAAAATCTAAAAATAGGTACTTCCTTCTTCAAATAAAAATAGAGTTTGCAACTCTGTCATCTGTTTCTAATCTTTACCAAGACGATAGAAAATGTATACCATTTAATTATCACCATAAAAATCCCCCACAAATTCTTCAAATACCGGAAAACCACACTTTAATCACTGGAACGTATATGGGAAGAGCATATGACCTAATGAAACGATTGTAAAACTAGGAAAAATCCCAGAGAATTATCACATAAGAGCAGAAAATTTCTTATCCCAGAAAGACCAGGCTAAAAAACAGCCTGTTAACGCGTGTGGGTGAACACAGCACGCAGGGAAGCAGAAAAAAGAGGTCTATAACTTCCAAGCTGATTGCGCGCATACGTAATCGGCTTACCGCGGATGTGGCTGCATCCTGCTATCAGACACTCGATACAATTACAGCCGGCCCATGAATGCATAAATACTCCGCCTGAATTGCAGTGTAAAAAATTAGTTACAATCTTACAATCATGCTGGCTTCTGTAGAGGCCTATTAAGCGGCCCCGATATCGGGAATCGATGAGGCGCTCAAGCCGAGGCTGTTTACGCATGCGCATCTGTTTATTCAAATTTCATAGATCGAATTTCAAATTTCGAGAAAAGAAAAATGGAAACGGGGAGTGATTCTTGTCTTTTTCTTGAATGCAAGATGCGTATTCGAACTCTTCCCGCATGTTATCACTTTTCATTATCGCAATGGACTGTACTGTGCTGGTGGCTATTTGAAGAGGCCTGTGGCATCTTAAGATTAAATTGTTTACCCAAAGATGATGGCAAACATCTGCAATTCTTTGAGAAATTTCAAGGGCGTTGTTGGTTTAAGAATATTTCCGGCCGGTTCTTGATAAAAAGGAACTGGTTTCAGCCTCTATTTTGGGACAGGGAATTTGTCAGATCGTGAATTGGTTTTTCAATTTATGGAGGGAATTTCTTTAATTCGAACGAGTCACTAAAATGCCAAGGATTTCTTTGGTGATTAAAAAGTAGATTTTTACTATGCTTCCACCCACAAAGTAAATTAATTGGGGCTTGGAGCGCTTCTTCTGCTCAGTTCCAGTGCCCATTATATAAAATTTCAAAAATTATTATCCTGGCATCATTACACAAAAATTTCCTTCAGCCTTCATTAGAGAGGTATCTGAATTTCAAGAATGTAGAACTCATTAAGGCATCCCTCCGCCAGGGAGGCCCCCTCGAGAGCTCACTTCCATGCGATTCTCTTTTACACTTTTGCGGAGGAATGGAAAAAATATCCTATTTCCTCCTCGCCTTCATCTTGGCATCATTAGACAAAAATTCCCTATTCAAAAATATTTTTCAACTCCGCCGCCAGGAGTGGTCCACCCTTACTGGGACGGCACTACTAAGCATGCATGGGACCGGGCTCAGGGATATCATGAAGGAAGGAAATTTACGCTGCATGCCCTTTCAGGAAGAGCCTTCACAGTTTTTCAGACTTGCTCGAGTGCAGAAGTTGACTATTACCAAGTTGTTAATTTTACACTCTGCGCAATTGTCGTTAGTATCGTCAGTAAGTAACTTTGTGCCTAGAAAAGAAAAAGGCAGGCTAGAGCTGGGTTACCAGCTCTGGTTCACACCAGACCTACAGGATTTTTCGTCAAAGGAAAAGAACACTATTTCAATGACTCACAACTTTCGAAATTTTGTTTCAAATAAATTCGGCAAAATACGAAAAAAAAATGTATAAACTGGATTGCAGTTTAAAAGAAAAAAATGTTTTCAGAAAGTAAAACTTAAAGTTGGTAACTTAATTCCCTAATTTCAAGAGCAAGCAGCATCGAAAACCTACTTTGAAATTAAATTAATTTAATGCCATCCAGTTAAAAGATCTCTGCAAATTAATTCGTAAATGGGTTTTTTATTCACAGGAGCTAAATTAAATACAGATTTTTGGTGCGGTTAACCCGTAATTAATTGATGGATTACGTTTTCTCTCGTGCAATAACCTCAATCCACTAATTCATTGATCCATCCGACATTTTTACCTTGTTGGTACCTGTAAGCACTGTACCTGTCTTTTTTAATTTTCATGAGATGTTAAAGAGTTAAAATTTGACAAACATTTCAATTGCTTACATGACACACCATTTTAGAAAAATGTAATACTCGTGTTATATTTTGGAAGCACACTTTTCAATGTGACGTTGTTACAAATGCTTCACAGGAAGAGAGAAAAAATTTGAACTCCGTGTTTAATCCAAAACTAAATTTCTAAAGAATTTTAATTTGCTTACTGGGAATTTCCGAAATTAATGTTTTTTTAAATTTTATTTATGTTATCGTTAGTTAATTTGCCTTTTTTAAATACTTTAGAAACAAATTGCACTAAACTTGTTATTAAAATTCGTTTTGAAATAACTCTGTGCACATTTGTTTGTTTTTGGGTATACTCGTAAATGCCTTTGTGTAGTTTTACAGGAGTTACATTGCCTTTTCCTGGTAACCCTACGCTAACTTCCGCTGGTTATGGGGTTTGGAAAAGGCTTGGTTGCGGAACCAAATCATAAGGACGATAGCTGTTCACTTTGCTAGGAAGGAGCATGTGGTCCTTGATGACATAGCAATTTTTCACCATTCTTCCGCCAGCCTAGCAGAAGACTCGGCCAAAGTGGTAGGTAGTGCATTTCACATTATGCGAGAAGTGGGGCAATCTTTCAGACCAAATTTTAAGAGCAACCACAAGGGTTGGAATAGCCAGTTTGCCATCTAGCAAAGAGCCTTTTCCCTTTACTAATTAGCGTTATTTTATTTCAAGCTGCGAAATACTATTTGAACAAATAGAGCCGTGCATGGAAAGATGAAAGCAACGAGAGCACGTCTGTCGCTCACCTGTCGTCGCCCCAAACGGTGTTTCCCGCACGGACACGGTGCCGACAAAAAATTAAGCACAATGCAAATGATGCTCGTGGAACGCATCAGGGCACTTTTTCAGGCTCGCACCAGAAATGCTATCTGATGCGTTAAATTTTAATTACTCACTTTTAGCTGCCGGGACCGGGACTCGGGCGACAGGAGTGTTCGTTCAGAGAAAAAAAGACTCCCGAGTCCGATTCCCGAGCTGGGAGTGAAAAAATCGCTGTGAATGTCCACTTGGAAGTCGCAGGCTCATAACAAACCGGTGATCCCGAATGCCTTAATGTCACATAAATAGCAAGAAACGTCCAAACAAGAAAACGTGAGCATTAGGAGGCCTGGAGCATCCACGAGCGACAGACCGGAAAGAACATAAGAAAAAACACCCCGAGCAGGGACTGGAACTCTGCGACCGGGAGCAGCCAGTCTGCTGCCGCCGCTGCTTTACCAGTCTTCAGTCCCGGGAAATAAGATGCACCCCGAGACGAACTACTCCGCCCGAGACGAAGATGGAGTTCACTAGGAGCGCCCGGGGGCCGCATGTCACGTCATTTGTATGTACGGTTGGAAGCAGCACGGAGACGGAGACGCGACTCCGCATTCCGATTAAGAAATGAGGAATGCCTCCGTGTCCCCCTCGGTTTTGTTTTCTTTTGTCCTATTCCGAAAAACATAAATCTAAGCCCATTTCTGAGGAATCTCCATATGATGATGGCGTTGGCCCCTGACTCTGAGCGCACTAAGGAAACCCACACGGGTTGAATATGGCCACTCACGAGCTGGTCTTGAAGTCGCGACTTGCGGTACCGTCGCACTGAGTCGCCACGGATGTCGTACGGCCGCGCCAAGATTGGAAGAGGCTTCATTAGAATATCATCAGATCGCCCTGGCTCATTTCCAGATGTCAATTTGGTTTAATTTAGGGAGGTGATTAGCTCCAGCTCGTACAAGACAAGAAGTTAACTGCTGACATCAGCCATCCTGGGGTTCGCTGGGCGCGCACACATCGCAGATGACATCTTGTAGCGACACGGTGAAATTATTTTTACAGGTAAATTTCAATTTTTTGTTTTGTTCCCTGCTGGCCAGGTAATTTAGGAAAACATTTTCGAAGAAAACGACACTCCGCTCATTTGGGTGACTTTATGTTCCCAGGCGTCATTACAGGCAGTCTCCGTTCTCTGGAGGCGGCAGCGCGTATGCAAAATAACGAGAAACAAAACAGCGGCGGGAGTGGGATTTGAGTTTTTTTCCACTTTTTGTATCCTGATTAATAATTAACCAGGTGAGAACGAAACATTACACCGTTTTTTCGCTTTCTTGTTTTCCGCTGCTAATTCAAGTCGGCGAATTTTAATAGCTCTCGTGTTTACAGTTTAAAGTGATTTTAGGTATAAAGTTCGCGTTTATCGCGCGCCGAGACGAGCACTACCTGAGTGGATGGCACTGCACGGAGATGAGCTTCAGTGTCTTCATTATTGATCGGCCGTCTTTTCTACCGATGACCATGGCGACGGCCAATTTTTACATCAATATCGGAGATTATATACGACAATAATGGTCTTTGCCTGTTTTACTCACTATAGTCAAAGTTTATAGGCGTTTATCAGACAAAGACTAAAAAATAATAATTGATAACATGAACACGAATTATAAAAAACAATTTTTGAAGTTTGTTCAGTTAATTTACTGAGATAATGGCATACAAGTTTTTCAAAATTAAAGAAAATAATTTTACTCGACATGACTGATATCATCAACAAATTATTGTAAGATAAGCCTTTATTTTCGCTCTATGTTGTTAAATTTTGACGTCTAGTTTGGACAAAAATTGAAAAAAAAAATAAAACGAATACTTCTCGATTAGAATGGTAAAACAAGTTTAACAAAATAGACTAGTGGACCAAAAACAGTGCCTTGCGGCACACCAGATATGCGATATATGAAAGTTAAGAGAAGCAAAAATTTGAAACTGTTCAAATTTCCACAAGATACGAATTCTAGAAAAGAGAGCTCTAAATGATTCTAGCCGACTGAACGTTAGAATAATTGACGAATGGTTTCTGTCAGGCGAGTTTTCGTCATAGCAGTTTTGTTAGAACAAATGGCAAAATATCAACGATTTTTGAGTTTCTGAGTTCGGAAGGCAGATTTATCGAATGTCGTTGTTTCAAATTGGTACAAATCTTTGTTAAACACCGTATCTGCGTCGATGGTGGTGTAAAATTCATTAATAAATGTATGAAAACCATAAATTCATGGAAAACTGTCTCTCTGCCCTGTACTATAGGATTTATACGTAGAGGAGAACTGTACAAGCAGTCTGACTGATAAATTGGAATGTACGAAGCTGTAAGTTGTGGTCTTCCTTGCTGCAAAATATAGGCCCTGTGGTATGGTGTTCCAGTCCCGCATTCTCTTTCAAAATTTGACTGCAAACAAAATGAACGACATAATTGGAAACCACTGAGCCGAACAAAACAGGGACTGTTCATTGATTTCGCTAGCCATTGCCAACAGGGAATAGGGAATAGGGAAGAGGGAGGGGGGAAAGGAATCTTGCCGTTAATTTCATTACCATTGACAATAAGTGCGGCTTTTACCATTCTTGAATAATTCCTGCTAATTAAACTGCGAACAAATAGGGATCTCCTCAGACGTCCACTGGAAAATTTAATAACTTATTTGCGCCCATTAAATGATTAAAATGTTCCTCGGAGGAGAAGTGGTCGGCAAACACGTCCGAATGGCAAATTTTATTATTTTTTCATTGCTGTCAAAATGAAGAGCAGAGAAACAGTGAAAAAATATAAGGAAAAAAAATGAACCAGACTTTAATCCTAACTCTTCGGCGGCGTCCATCGGGATTGGAGGCGGACCAGGAAAAGAGATCCTCCCAGCAGGACCGATGGTAATGGCGCTTTTGAGATTCCTCGCGATAAGGCACAATACCCCGCATAGACTCATTTCGCTTTTTTCTTATCCCGCAGACATGCCGCTCTAATCCCAGCCCTAATTTTCAAGGGAGTAAATTCAAATTTGATTAATGAATTTAATTCATGGAAATTTAAATAATTTCATAGAAGAATAAGTTCGGCGAGCGCTTCTCTTTTTTTTATTTTTCTGGACGTTCTCCCTCGCTGGTGTTTTTTATTCTACCAGCTATCGAGTGGAGGCGGGCGCTATAACATCAATTTCATGCATAGCAAGGATAACTTCAGACAGAGGATCTGAGAGCAGAATGGATGAGGCTCAGGATGAGGTCTAGGTCTAGTGCAGGCATTTATTGGACCTCCTTTGCACTTTGTTCAGCTCTCAAGTGCCGACAGTCTGGGGTTTGTTAAACAGACATTAGTCCACGGGATCTGGAAGTCTTGGTCAGATGGGCATTGTTATCCCTGCTCTTCCCCCGGGACTGCATAAAGTCTGAGATTTACAAGCAGATCGTTGATTTGAATAATTTCAGACGAATGGTATTTGCTTGAATGATGTCGCGAATCCAATTTAATGTCCCCCTCGGTCGAAGCATCCCCCAGAGGGAGTTGATTATATTTCTTCTACTCGTCCCTAGCCCCTAGGGCTGGTTCGTTTCTATGCCGCTGTGCTGGAGGAACGGGTGTAGGGAGAGATGCTAACAACATTTTTCCTTGCCATCTCCCATTTCCGTCTCTCATCGATTGATTTATTACTCATAATTTAGCTATGTCACCCATTTTGATGAAATCGACCTGATAACGTCTGAATAACTGCCGAAGACTTCGGCCTGAAGACATCACTCTCTGGATGGATGTCTTTCCAAGTAGCAGCGGGGTGTGGGTCGTAGACACCATCGCTCGATAGGCTTGCAGCTCCCAATCAAGATAACTTCGCTACTTCTATAATTGCCTTTTCCACATCTCATTTCTATCAGAGCAGAAACTGGAGGACTCCTCTTTATCACTCATCCTAATGACGAGTGTGCGCTGCACAGCAGGGCCGTCGAAAAGATTTCTTATTCTTAGCCGAAACTTCTCAAGATGGTTCACGGGAGCTCTATGACTGCTTCGGCAATGGTAACACAACGTCAAAGGCACAAAGACGAGAGTGTAGGGGGATTTTAGCATACTACGGTATACGATCTTTCCCGATCCTCGTCTTCACATTTCCCCTGACAGAGCCTGCATTTTAATGTAATTAAAGCCTTGGGAGGGCCTAAATCTTGACGGCAGTGGTGGCGACATACGTGAATTAATTATTCGTCTCCGCCACCATCTTCGTCGATGTCGTCGTCGTTATCATGTCTTCGTCTCCGCAAAGAAGCATTTCTGTTCTTCAAAGAAAAACACACAAAGACCTCTAAGACGCCATATGACAGCACTAGGAGGCCATCCTCGCGAGATGTCTTTTTGCTTGCGACTTTTTTTTAATTTGGCTGAGTGAGAGATGATGCGGAGGTACGAAAGACTGGCGCCCGTCACAGCCTTGACGTTCTATTCAAGATTTTGCTTATTTTTGATTAATTACCTGGTGATTGCGATTGATGGCAGATTTAACACGAGCTGAGGCTGTACATGAGCATATCGCTAATGCCACCGCTGCTCATGCGAGTTGGTGTGACATTTTTAAAAACGCTGCTTGCGTCTCCACGAGTCCTTTTTTGTACCTGGAGAAACACCCTAGATGGTACCATTTCGGTCGATTGATTTTGCAAGGTTAAAAATTCGCCTGAAAGGACTCCGAAAGTCAAAACATAGTACAATGGGACATCTGATTTGTATTTCTTTTGGAATGGCCTTTTCAATTTCGACAATTCCGTAATTCCGCCAAAGAACATCAAGGGAGTTCCTGTAAGCATTTAAGGCAAGAGAAAAAAAACCTCACCGTCTCAGTATATAAACATCATCAGAAATACCCCTCTGATCTCGAAGAAAGCTGCCTTTTTTTATTGAATTCGAAGTGAACCTCCTTCCTGCTTGGGTATAAAGACCGGAGGGGAGGCTTTTCTTTGTTCCCTTATTTTGTATTTGTTTATTGGTAAAAACCAAGAGGAGCCCTAGCCAATCTTTGAAAGGCGTCGTATTTCGGTACAAAATTACATCATTACCCACTCTGGCTGCGGTGCCAGAACGAACGTCCTTCCAATTTTCACATCATTTGGGTCACAAATTTTTTATCCCTTAACCCTTAATCCCCCTAAAACAACAATGGCAACGATGAAAAAAATCTATAAGTTTATTTATCCTACCCATTTCGTCCTTACCCCCAAACTGCCCTCGCTCACCCGCACTGCCCCACAATTGCAATCGGACCGAGTACGAGTTATTACGTTTCTTTTGTATAACCCCCAAAAAGTCTGATTGAAAGTCTTCGAGTTCCCTGGTCGACCAGCGTCCCGTTTCCCTCGCTGCCATCGACCTTTTCGATAAAAGGAGAAAATCAGCAATAAAGGAGCCGAATCTGGGCAACTCCAGAAGAGGGAAAATCCCGACAATAAATATCCGAATCTAGCTAAAGACCCTCATATGACTCAAAGAAAGGCGAAGGTGCTGGACAGAATATTGCAGGTACGCGGAGTGTTCGCGTGTGTATTGTGCACCCCAGCACCTGCACATGAGAGATCTCCTTGGCTCCAGGCGACCAGAATGTTCCCTATTAAGTCGCACTGATCCAATATAGAGCCACTTTCCACACTCCACACTCCACATCCACTCAAGAGCAGCAGCAAAGGAAGCACTAGTTTGGAGCATTTTTCTTCAAAGAAAATTTCCTTTGTTAAATGCAAGAAAAACGTGGGGCCGTGACTGAGAGTTCTGTAGGATTCGGCTATACTGCGACTGCTATGGTGTTTGAATATAAAGTCGAAGAATTTATACCACTGACCCTTTTTTTGTAGGGAGAAGGATGAAGGCTAGACCAACCCTCGGGAATTAGTGTCTAGTCCCGAGGTCCATTCTGGAAAGCCAGGTGCCACCATGCCCGTGGCGAATTTTTCATGGAGGTTATAGCCTCGTGTAGGACCATAGGCTGGCACCATGAATGTGCACATCAGCAGTGTGCGCTGGGAGTAGGGAACCGGGAACCCATCGCCAGACGGCGCGGCGCGGCTTTGTAATTCCCGCATATGGGCCACTCGAATTTCATGCTTTTCCATAAATGGTCAAACACAGCTATAAAAATATGAATGGGGTTGCTGGGGATTTCCCCCATTGGCCCCGGCCACCGCTACCACCGCGGGTAATAGCGCAGCCTTGTGTAGCTACCGGTCCTAGCGCTGATAGTGCGAATCCAGGATTCCGAGTTAGGAGGGTGTGATCGTGGTGGCCATCTCACTAATCTGCTCCAATTAAGTTTTATGGTGACTAATAATGAAAAAAGCGGCACAATCCGGATATGGGGGTCTTATCCTGTTGGGGCACATGTGCACTCACTTCACCTACATCCCCCAGAGCGGAGAGGTAGCCGGGGGGATAATGAAATAAGAAACGAAATAATCGTAAAAATACGAGTTCTGCGGTTGGGCAATAAGAACGATACGGTGCTGTGGCCGTAGAGTGCAACCTGGGTCCTGAAGATATCGGTGGCCTCACGGCAACCGCCATTCCCGCAGCCGCTGGGATTCCGACCCCCTGTAATACCCCAGACCACCGTTTGTTCCCGGCTGCTTCCGACCAAGTTTGTTTGCGAATAAAAGTTAAGGGCTCAGTGGTAGCCTTTAGAGGCGATTTGCCTTTTAATGCGGCGATCATATCGTTGTGGTGAAGGATTGCCAACTTCTCTCCCAGTTAATTCCGGCTGAGATAGCCGGGATAGTCGGACATGCTTGCCTTATTCACTTCGAACTGATATATCGCCTGAAAGGACTCCCTATAACGTAAATTTCGCATCTGGTTTATTGGCAGCTATAAAAGTCAGTTAGAGCTAGATTCTACCAGGATTCACGCGACTCCCATATGCATACGAAATCAGCCACCTTCCTGGACGTTGGACTGGACGTCGGTAGTTCTTTGAGAATCGTTTCATTTTATTATGTCTGGGCAATAAATTGAACCTTTTAAAGATTTTCGGTTAGATGCTTATCTGATGGATTCGATTGATGGTGGGAAGACCCCTTGGCGCTATATTTCTGTTTTTGCTAGACAAAACTGCACCACTCTAGACTGCACCGAAAAACTTTTCGATCTCGGTAGATGTGGCTCATCCGATGCTTTCTCCCACATAGATCTGCCCTTAGGCAAGAGTTTTTATAACCAAAAGTTTTACGACGATGTGTTTACGAAGAGTTTCGAAGTCATTTGATTAGCGCTTTCAATTAACTAGAAATGTGAACTGATTATTTGCTCTGGAGGACAACTAAGCAGTTTTTAGACGCCACTAAAATTCGATGAGCCTTCATTAGAATTTCAGAATCGGTTTTATGAGCGCAGTTACGAGGGCACGTAATAAATTGGCCCGGATAAACATCTTAATTGTGGCCGCCTTGTATATCGTTTTACAGGCCGATCAACTGTAGTAATTCTCTCCCGTTCCGTGTGGAAGCTAGTTAGTCCCTAATGAAAGTGCCTCCTGCTCGTTCATAAATTCAATTTACATCCATTTACTTATGCAGCCAATTTTACGCAAGATGACTGCGAGATGGTTAAAGGATAAGGGCCAATCGGGACCTTTCGTGGACGTATAAAACGTTAAGTGATTGGAATCGAATTTATGGGAATTTCGTGGAACTCACAAAGTGCAGTGTTTGTTACTAAGGTACATTAAATATACTTAAGGACATGTAAAACTAGAATGCTTAGTTTTTAATTTGAAGGGATTTCTGGTAACTATTGAAATTGAATTTTTCCATATGAAGTTTAAATTTTGAAGAAACAAGTTTAAAGTTTCATTCATGTCGAGCCACGTGATGAATGAAAATTTTGTTAAAATCCATTTTGATAACAAAGAGGATGAAAAAATAGTGGAAAGGCCATCAAAATTAGTGTAGTAATTTTCACGTAATTTGAGTACAAACAGATAAAAATTACGAAATTTCTTTTAATGGCATGGAAATTTCAAATACTCTCTATTTTTATGTAATTGTTAATTATTTTAATAAAATCCTTATTATGATTTTGTAAAACCAAGTTGTTTTCTCGGAATAACTTAAAAAGAAAGTAAATGTAAAAAACCAAATATAAACAATTTGTTAAAAATAGTCTTTTATACGCCGTATTCTGTAAAGCTTACCTGTAAAGAAAAAAAGAAATCATGTTATTGTGTTCTTGTAAATACTAATTGAAAATTTATATAACAATTTCTATACCGCGATACGAACTTGAAAGGGCGGACAACATTGATATTCTTTTTTATCTGTAGGTGGTCCTTTTTGGACATAATTAAAAAACATTAATGTTTTTTCTGAGATCAAGAGAGGCAATTATTTGCTTACTTATTTGAAGTAAATTTGCTCATTACTAGCACCTAATTCGAATGGTTGCATCATCCACATCAAAAGACTGCGACTACTGTGGAGCACTTTCCATCCAGAAGATGTTTGGGATCGGCGATTTGGCAGGGCTCCAATAGGGAGCGGCGCCCCATTCCCGGTGCGGAGTCGCACCATAATATTTATGCCGTCATATGTTCAAACACGTTCTGGCCTCTGTTTATTTCAAAATTTGACAATGTGCTTAACATTTATTTCCTGCCGTTCTTTGACACTGACGGCGGGGGAATTTCTCATTTTAATTATCTCGCGAGGCAGTATATCGCCATGACAGCTAATACTACTCGAATTTGGTCCAACTGCCTTCTTCGAGGTTAAAAGAAGCAATTTTTACGACTTGAGAATTTTATGACACGCTCCGGAGATATTCTGATTTCTTAAAAAAAAAAATTATGGGACTGATGTGAAAACAACTCAAACGAAGCTGATTTATTAATAATAATAAATATGTCAAATATTTGTGACTTTAAGAGAAATGTGTTAGGAATATGATAGATATATTTTCAGAATAAATGTCCGAATTACAAGGAATAGAATCCTTGCAGCATTGATAAATGGTCTTGTGTTTACTTGGATCCACAATATTTGGAATATCAGGGAATTTTACTTACAATTCTAATCTCGTTCTTACAATTATTGTAAAATGTTGAACATATAGTAATTCTGGTAATTTTAAATTTATCTCCTTTTTATGTCTTTTGAATTTGAATGTAAAATATACATAGGTTTTTTATATTTCTTTTTCATTATAACGATCTGAGTATTTTTTATTCTTTTTAGAAATTGCTTATTAAAGATGTTAGTGGTGTTATAAGAAATACAATGACTTTATTATTGATACAAAATATAAGCATTTAAAGGGTTTAGCAGGAGACGATTTGTATAGTGTCTTCAAAAACGTGACATTACCTGCATATTACAAACTATAATATGTAATGACTAATTCGGATTGACGTCTTTTTAGTGTCCTATAAAAACGGTATAAAAGTCGATCGTTGATATTTTAAAATTATGTTAATTCAACTTTCGAAAAACTTCCGTAAAAGTGGTACATAATACGACAGAATAAGAAAATGAATACATTAGAAGAAACATTGGAAAAATTAAGCGACCTCAAATATTTCGGACCATCCGTCAAGTCTTGCTTACAAGACAAGTTTGTCTTGTGTTTTAAAGATCTACAAAATTATGTGTCATGTTGTTATCTTTTAACATATTTTTATATTTTCAACTAGTTCATTAGACTTCGCATACTAAGCCCAGTGAATTGCACCCAAGGTAAAGGACCTCGAAGAATTTGCTCTTTGATAAATTACACCACCTAATTCACGCCACTAACCAAACACATGATGTCGCCTAAGCCGTTCCAATTAAACGCTTCACGAAATATGACATCGCAGACCTAGGCGAACACGAAGGGAGGGAACTAAGAAAACTGAGAACCGCCGGCAAGTGTGAATGTAAAATACCCAAAACAGGGACATCAAACAGAGGAGCGGACATAATTAAGGTAATGAAATTGGGTGCCGACCGTAGAACATATGCGAAGACAGCTTGTATGGTAGAAGTGTCCCGTCTTGGAAGGAAAAGAATTTTTAAATAGTTTTCTCCCTCGCGACGTCGCTACTCATCTCCGTGTCCACATCAGAGCCATCTTCTTAAGCAGGAAGTCCATAAGAAAGCATAAGACGACAAAAAAGGAAAAGAAAGAGAAAATTAAATTGACGCCCACTTGACAAAATACAGAATGGGAACCAAATTGGATCTGGTCAACAAAACACAGGTACTCCACAGCCCGATGGATTCTGCAGCCCGCTAATACAGTCAAATTAGGCACAACGGCGACACAAAGGGGCGAATGGCCGTGACTGCGAGCAAACAAACAGACTCCTCCGAGAACCGGGGTCCAGGGGGTCCACAGTAAGAAAGGCTTAAATGCAAACAAATGAACAGGGCCAAGCACGTGGTGGCGTGAAGAAAAGAAGTCGCCCAAGATCTCGAGAATTAAAAATCTTTAACGGGGCCCAACAAGACCTTTTAATGGTCGGTCCGGTCCCGTCACTTAGGTGACACGGCAGAAATTCTAGCGGAAAATTAGTAAGTTACGGCCTAGGAGGAATCGGCGACGGAGCCGCGGGAACACCGGTGCTTTGTACGCGACTCCAATCAGGTCATATTACCTCTTTCGACCGCAGATTGGTGGTATCAATTTGGAGCGGAAATAAGCTTTTTTTTGGGTAGAAATGAAAATAGAAATTAGCCTGGGCCACCAATTAGAGGGTTTAGTTACCCAGCCATAAATTTCGAAAGAAGTTCCGCAAGGGTGACACTTATTGCCTATGATGTGCACGAAGGAATGAATACATCTTGTCGCTCGTCATAATAATGGCCGCGTAGTATCATCGTGTCTTGGACTGAAATTTATGGGATCTGGTTGGTTGTCTCAAGTTGTTTTACCCGAAAATAATTATTAATTGGATGAGGTAAGATAATACCTTCGAGGACAGTTGTTTTTCGGAACATTTGAAATGTTGCGTTTGTCACATTTCAAAATAATAAGGAAATTTTAACGCAGATAAAAACGTGGAGGCGAATGAGCGATAAAAGTGTAAGTTTTCAATAGGTATCACATAGACATTTCTTTATTTAGAAAATCATTTTGTGCAGACTATTTGTGTACACTGTAAATGAATTTATCTTTTAAACATTTATTTTTTGGCATGATTACGTTGACTATCGATTACATCTTTTCATCCGTCTAAATACATCTTATTTCTTCAATCTTCTGAGTATATAATTGCAATGCGTTTTTTTATATCAAATATGTTAAAGTTAACTGGTTGGTTGTTTTTTCCGTTTTGAATTTATTCGGAAAATTAAATATCTATTGATTATCAATCAGTCTTAAGGCAGTAAGCGGAAGTGTCCGCAACTTTATTACACAAAAATTATTCAATAAATAGCAAGACGGAATTCATTGACGTGACCTGGCTATTAATATTCCTAGTGTATTGTAGAATTATAATAAAAAATACAACTTGAACTCATGCACGATATTACGCATGGCATTGCAAAATCTTTTCGGTCTTTAGGGAAATTTATGGTTGTGCCTTTTCTGCAAATGGCGATGTTTCGAAACGCCGGCAAATCCTACATTCACATTTTCTTCATTTTCATTATTTTAGCCCACTCACTCGACTTGGCGGTATTAGTCATTCTACTAGTGGGCAAAACATAATAGCATATTCCACAGATCGCGTTGAATGCGCTAAAGTTCCACACCCACCCCGAGTGGACGAATCAATTATTCTCCTCACCTACTCAAGGTACCTGGAGAGTCGACAGCGCGAAAATTCCTCCTCAGCTGCCATTCATGAAAAGTCGCAATCATTAACGCGATTGCTATCATTTTTCTCGCTATCTGAAGGTAATTGCCACAAAGCCCATAGTTTTCCTGAATGTTCCCAGGCC
Source organism: Proctacanthus coquilletti (assembly GCA_001932985.1). Classification (NCBI taxonomy): domain Eukaryota; kingdom Metazoa; phylum Arthropoda; class Insecta; order Diptera; family Asilidae; genus Proctacanthus; species Proctacanthus coquilletti. Next base: position 458,250 of record MNCL01000078.1, read on the forward strand.
GCCTACACACGCGATCTGCCATGTCTGCGGGCAGTAGAACCCATCGTCCCATCGAAGACTATCCAGAGATCTGGCCGCTGATAGATTCCACACTAAAAGAAAATACGGCGCTAAAACGGCCAGGAACACCGCCGATCTGCGTAGGCGAGTCACGTAATTAAAAGTTGTTAGAAGAACCTGACGATCGTTTCGGCATTTTTTAGACGGAGTTTAATGGCTCCATCTTTTTTGCCTCGTCCGCTGATCGGACATACCTGAAGTCGATTTTAAATTCCTAAGACACATTGCTTGATCGCGGCAGCCATATGGAGGGCCCATTGGAGATGCAGCAGCCAACTGGCGCCAATGGCTGCCACTCCCGTCCAGCGCTCGCCTCATGCTGATGAGGAGATTTACTTGAAAATGGTTGTCTTACCAGCCATGCCTATCTGATCGAACAGCCGGCGAATACTTTTCCTCATAATGTGCACGATCAGACCGATAATTACAATAATTCAATCAGAACAGTATCAATCGATCGATATCGATCGGCGTTGCACTGCCGCGACGTTGTCCTCGGCTCTGATAGTCTTGTGGAATGCTATCTTTATGGGATCCCTTTTACACTTCCAGCGATAGACATCGCGAGTACCGATCGTGTTACCAAAGAGCGAGTGCTCGTGACTAATAATTAACACAAAAACGGCTGGTGATCAATGAACACGAGATGAGGTGTCTGAGGTGTGAACAAACAAAGAGTATCCGAGATTGCGGATATTTCCGTTCACGATCGGCATTTTATGGAGCCGTAGATTAGGTTACACTTCGTGATAACACCTCTGAATCTAGTAAGTAGCCAATTTTATACGGACTTTCTATAGTCAAGGAGCCGGAGAGTCGATCACACAAATCAAATGTCGAGCACGACTCAAGACTCTGTTTGGTTTGGACCAGTGTCCATTCGGTGTGATCATCGTGTGGTTGCTGAAACAAAGCCGATCGTGAGAAATTGATCGCCGTTTATAGCCCGCGGTTGTGCACTTTCACTGGATTTATTTATACTTTCTTCACTCAACGGATCGCCTGTTTGCCAATTTTGATTTATCTCCTCGCATGATCGCGTCGCGAGTGGTCCGTTTCGCGATCAGCTTCACCCAGATAGCCGTAGCGAGCAGATTTCCGCAGTCGGCTTAATGAAGTCAATGAGCGTGCAAATTCGCTTGCTTGCGGACCTCGTTAGCCGTCATAATCTGGCGAATGGTCCGCGGTCCGCCGACCGCGCTTGCTTAACTAATCTAGCTGGGGCCTTTCTTTTGAAGTGTTTTTCTAGCGTAAACAAAGCATACGGAATTAACATTGACTCAACGGTTCGCTGTTTTCAAGATGCATGAGGAACTTATTTGCTTTCGGATGGAGCCTCGGCCAAGCAGAACTGTGCAAAGCAATGAATTCTTGTAAATTTGATTAGGAAGGCTATCGGAGATATTTGAAGACACTCCTGAGAAACTGATGCCTTTGTTTGAAGAAGACATTGCAATTTACCTAGAGTATAGAAATAAATATTCCTTTGTTTCTAAATTTAGCACCATTGCCGAAGGTTGATTTTGCTGAAGTTGGCCAAATAATTACTTTGACTGATGCCATGAAAATTTATGTTCTATGAGATTTTGCAGTTAATGCCGTAACTCAATGAATACCATTCTCTATGAAATACTAGAATGTAAAGAAGCTCGTTATTTTGTTTTTAAGCAGTCAATTATCTTATTTATTTTGTTATTTCTCTAACAAAAGTGAATGAAGTTTCCTTGAAAAAATATCACTACATTACATTAGTCTAAGAGTTATTACTTGATTGATCGGAAAATAAGAACGATAAACTTTTGACACCTATAAATGAGGACACGTGTAGGAGATTTCTACGTAAAATGTTCTTTTAAACTATGACATATAAACAGGAGATTTTCTTGTTGTTCAAAATTATTCCAAAGGTCCTTTTGAATATACCGACTGACATACACGACTCTCGTACTTATTTGTGCTTTCAAAAAGTTTGAAATTTTTATTCGCGCAGTATTAAAGAATTCCTGAAACATGAAAAGAAAATCTTTAAGAAAATATTACATAATTTATCGACCTAAAATGGTGTTCTTTCAATTTGCTTCAACATTGCATGAACTTTTGAAGTGTGCCTAACATTCATAAGAATATCAAATATGTTTTTACTTTGTTGTCACTAAACATATTTTGAGGCTTTAAAAAGTTTACATTTTGTTCACATCTGAATTTCTTAATGAAAATTTTAATCAAATATGATTTGAGTTTTTAGAACCTCATTTGTAATATATTTAGAATAAAAAGTTATAAGGGAAAAGTAGTGTAGGTTACGTTTAGTGTGCTTTCGAACATGCAAATCCCCAAATCCAGAGGTTCAAATGAAAGCATCCTTTAAGTTGTTCCCTTTATTTTAAATATGACATGATTTTTCTTTCCTCGGCGTACTTTTAATATAAGACAGACATTTTTAATTAACCTTAATTAATTCAAAAATTACAATTCCTTGAATAGAATCGTACAGGTCAAGTATGAAACTTTGCGATAAACAAAAACAAAGGTTTCTATACCAACTGTATTGTTTGGTATTGATATGATGATACTGTAGCTAATCAAATTAGTTAGACAATTTTATTAGTCTTATTAGACATTTTTATTAGTCTCAGTGCATTTTGTACATTGTAAATAATACTGCTTTAAGAATAGAACGTGATATGCGCGTTTAATATGATTCAAAATTTACTAGGATTTACTATAATTGCAACTACCTTGAATTTAAATTTTATCCCCACTTTCAGCTTTAATGCAAAAACAGAGCCTGTTGCTTTGGGAGATGTAAAAGTATCTTAAGAAAGGTAAAATTATGCGAAAGAAATAAAATAGCTTCGAATTATCCCAAGATGAAGTTACCCGAAAAGTAAATATGCCACGGGCCAAAAACTTCTACACCATTGAGTTTGCAGGAGAGCGGAAAAGTTTTAAGTTCTTGGCTAGTTTTTTTTCTTCACTTTTCCTCGATGCTCTATAAAGACCTCAGTTTGCGCAAAAATCAGTTCATATTTAAATGGAAATAACACTCGAGTGGAGAGTGGCGGACGAGTGCGACTCTTAATTTACCAAATTGAAATCGCATACCGAGTTCGCCCGACCGTAGAGAGCCATCCCCGAGCGACGTCGTTCTGCCAGCCGCAATCGCTCCAAAAGAAGAAACTCCAATTTGTCCATGTACACCAATTTTCGATTACGCCAAGGAACACCGAGGAAAAGGAAAATATTACCAGCTAAAATAATAATAAAGTAAACTTCCGTCCGTCCGGTGCCGTCCCCCGTCGCACCCCAGCGAAGTCGATCTGCGCTGTTCGCGCGGCGGGCAGGGGTGTCGCGTGCTCGCAAACACGTACCTCCCACGAAAATTTCAAGACGTCCGAGATGACAACTTTTACTTTATTACGGAAAAAGTGTGCTGCTGTAGTTTATGTCGGTGTTCATTATAATTTTGTTTCACATTTTTTCTCCCGGTCGCAGGAGGGGAGCGAAGACCCGGTCGATTCGCCAGCCCGTCGCCCAACCTGACCGGGTCCAGTTGCCCTTTCTGGCACCACTGCTCCCGCCCCGCCCCTCACGGGTTTATGCTTCCTTTGTTCTAAATTTCATTGGCAGTGGAGAGTTTAGCTCCAGCAGTGCACATTTGGCTTTTGTTTAATTTTTCTTGTTATTTATGTTGAAGTGGTTTTCTTCTGTAATTGGATTTCTTTTATTATTTATTTACTCCACAGTATATCGAGGGGGTTCCCGGAAACCACCCGGCCATCAAGATTGGAACCGGCTATGATGCGGGAAGCGGGTCTCTATTTTATTAAGGAGGTTCAGCAGGATCCAAATTTAAACACAACTGAACTCGAATTACGCTCGCGAACGACTTGTAGAAGTTCTGATAGAGACCATCGTGAGAATTTCACCAAAGTGATTTACTGCTTTCTTTGACAACATTTAACATTATTTTTGAGTACGCTTGAGTTCATAATCTTAGTATTCGTACGTGGGTCATTTTTGACCCGATACTTGATGCAATTATGTTCATTCACCATTTAAAAATGAAAATATTTATTTTGAGATTTAGACAGGGCAATCAACACATTTTTTTGAAAACTGACGAGATGGTAAGGTGCTTAATATTTGATCGGTTTGAAAATAAATCATCGTTATCGTCCTTACTTCGCTTAAAAAGACATGCTAACAAGGTTTTAATGCATACAAAATCACAGAATCACGAACGATCTGACTGAGCGACTGAGCAGCACAGTCGCAATCTTAGTCTGATTTAAAGAAATCAGAAAGAAATTTGGATAGAGGAGCTGAAAATAAATTGAAGGAAAAATGTGAAAACACTTTACTATGGAACTGAATATTGAAAATGAATGCTGGTTAAAAACATAACAACTAGAAGTTAGAATTGTCGTTACCAAAAGCAAGTGCATAAAGTAAAGTATGTTACTGGAAGGTCTTGTTTTATGCGTGAATACGTTCTACAGAAAATCGCATTAGAAACGACTTTACTTACCTCGAAAAAGTAGGGATACGTTTTGTAATTTTCTAAAATCGCATAAAATCAAAACAAGTCTAGATTTAAACAAAATTAACCTAAAACTGTATAAAAATGCTTGCAAAAGTTAAAAACAAAAAAAAATAAGTTGCTTAATAAACTACTCCGAAAGTCTGGAAGAAATTCATATAAAAGCTTAAAATAAACTTGTATTCAAATTTAGTACATTTTATTTGATTGAAAATTCATAGTTTTAAATTTTTTAATTACTATCGATATCTGATAATGGTCTGCACCGTTTGCGGAGTGCATTCAAAACCACCTTCATCATCAGAAGACGCTGCCTATACGCGAGCTTCTTAAACAAGCCTTGATTTATGTCTGTCCAAAAAACCTCACAGCTTCAAAATCCCATAAAAATGATTCGCATAAAATGAGACCTAAAGGTATCATAACTTTTTTGATGTATTCTCTGTAAAAAATAATGACAAAACCTAGATAACTTTAATTAATAATTTTTTCCCATAATTGGTATTGTTTTACAAAAACAAAAAAGTGGCTCGAGAGTTTTTAGAGAATTCAATCTTTAATAGTTGAAAACAAAAATCATGGAAAATACATTCAATTTCAATTAAAAAAAATTGATTTTTTAAGAGTTGTCCTCAAGTTAAATTGTTTGGCTTTTGATATAAGGGCCTAAGAATACTGAAGGGCTGATTTGAGCTACTTAGTTACCAAAATCCCCGGAGTTTTTGAAGGGTGTGCAACTCCAAAAGTGTATTGTACTAATTTTCAACGTTGAATTTCGAAGTTTTGTTGTACGAAATTGTCTATTCGAGTTCCACACTAGTTTCAGTGCTAAGTGTATTAGAACTATTTGAGTTAATACTGAGGAAGCACGTCTTGCTTTAAATGCACGTATTAATTTTTTTAAATGGCATTTATTTACGAACTAAACTTCCGAAATCTTTAAAATAGATAACAACAGAGGTCAAGCGATGTGAGCTTGAAGAACTTCTCATCAATCAGAAGCCCAAAGGTACATACAACGTCTGCCGGATTCCAAATGTACTTTGACTTAGAATGTCATTGATACTTTGGATTTAATCGGAATTGATGCAGAGAAAAGGTAGAATACGACTAACTAAATACTTAAAATTTAATTGGTGTGAATTCATGAACACTTGGGCTTTTAAAATATGTAAAATTTGATTGGAGCCCTATTTGCGTTTTGAAGACAACTATTGAAATTTTGACAAAAACTTTTGGATTATTTTGAATAAACCAAAAGGTTCTTTCATACGTGGGAATTAATGCAAGTGATTATACGGGATTTTTCTTCCAGACGGTGGTCCATTTAGCTCGTATAATTGGTGGATACAACAGACGGTGGTGGCGCGGTCAGCAGACCCATTCTCATCAGGGCTATTTTCCAGATAATCCGAGCGTTTTCCAGACATCTATGATAGCAGCCGCCGATTATGACGGACAGATGGGATAAGTGAATGGTTTCTATATAAATACGCACTTCTGCTTTCCGGAGGCCCGTGCGGAGAGCCTAGGCCCACTAACATATTCTGATGGATAGGAAATTGAAGATAGCCGGGAAGCAGCACGTAATGATGATTAATTGCACTTCTTGTGCCACCGACACAACTTGAACTTTGCTTCCCATTTCTGGGACTCCCCCGCACCCGAACCGACCTCCCCGGCACTCGATCCAACCAGAGCGGAACATTAGCCACTGATGACATTATGATGGACATAAAAGTGTGATGTTGACCTTTTTCGGTCGGGCCAAAGTGGCTGGATACGCTGGTTTTAAAACTCCCGCGGGACGGGGCTGGGGTCGTCTTCGCGAAGTGGGTAAATCTCTTCCGACTATACCGGCACGCCGGGAACTTATGCAGCGCCCTCTGTTATAGGCGATAATTGGCTTTAATTATCGTTAACAGTTTCTGAGAGCAATTAACCCGTTTTTTGAGGCGATTTTAATTAGTCCGCTGTTTGGCCTCGAGATGGCGAATTAAAGCGGGGCGGGCCACCGCCTTCATTTCTCGCTAGGCTCTTCTTCTCTTCCTTGGTTCCCCACTTTCCGTTGACGCCTTTTTATCGGACGACCATCGGGGGCGGGTGGGGCATTGATGGAGGTCAAACAGTGCCGGTCAGCGTTAGCACTGATTTATTGGAATTTTATTTTGAGCGAGAGATGGCCGACCGGGATGGGCCGGGGCGGGGGAATTAATGTGGGGCTATAATCAGCTTACGAATCTTCGTATAGATTGGAATTTCGAGATAAAAGCTTTTCGCTCTTCTGTGCGTCACAGACGAACTTTGAAATTTTTTTAATTATCTCCAATGCCGCTCGCTAATAAGCACTCTGGGTCCCGAATGATATCGAGAAATTAAACGATAGATTCACCTCCAAATGTCGGCCCGATTTTGGTGTTAATTAACTGTCGCCTTTGTACTTCGCCCAGATAATTTCCCCAAATTCAGTTGTACTGAATACCTAAATAATTGCTCCTTTTCGAATTTTGATTTAGGCAACGAAAGCCCAAAGTGTGAGATTGAGGTGCTAAGTAATTTTCATTTAAGTCCATCTCGAGGTGCGACAGCGGGCAACTGCATTTAATTAAAAATTGTTAAAGTGGGAGAATGAAAGTACGAATAATTAAGTTAGCGAAGTTACACACATATTTTTCGAGATTTAGCACAGCTAATTATGAACGCTATTTTCGCCGTCTTCCCAACGTGACCTGATTCTTTAGACTGTGGCATGTCAGCAAGCCCTCAGCCCGATTTTTATTCGATATTTTCAAATACTGCTAACGAAGGTAAATTGAATACGGCGTCCACGACTACAGTTTTGCATTTTACGAGAGGTGTTATTTTAATTTATTATTTTAGCGAAAAATTGACAAACTGCTTTTAAATGTTAACTCATCAATAAAAGTTTTACGATGATGATGGCAGATTATCTGCACATTAATTTGATCGTAGATTACGCGTTCAGCGGAGTACTTTTTATATGTTCAAGAAAAAGGTGGTTACATAAAGATTCAAATAATTGTGAGAATTGAAGCTCGAAATTTAAATGATCGCGTTGAATTACGAATTAGTTTTGCTCTTAGTAAGTTATTTTCTGGAGCAATTTCACTAGGAAGATATGGAGGCTTATCTTTCTAATTCTAAAAAAATTAAGACAAAATCAGAAAGAAATTAATAAATATTGATATAAAATTTAATCAATAAGATAGCGATGTATTTAGTAAAAGTCAAAGTTAGTAAAATTAAAATAACTCCTTTATGTACTACTTCATTCCGGAGACTTTTATATGAATTCTAGAAAACATTTCATTTTTTAGAATTGTTTTTTCAGTTTTAAAGTTTCCGATTCAAAAAAATTCAGTTGTCTATCGTCTTATTACAAAATAAGCAAATAGTATATTTGAAGGAAAACAGTCTGCGTGTTATGTGGTTATTATTTCAATGCTGGTGCATATCAAATGGGCTTCAGTTTAATCTTGAAATATAAGGACATATTCACCTTCAAAACCATTGAGAACTGAAGCCACCTCGGCAATGTAGGTTTCTTCTTTTCCACGAAGGTTTTTTACCGCCATTTTTTCACGGAATCTGCAACAACTCCGCTGAGAATTGTTCAGTGAATTTTGCAATTTCGAGCCCCGCGCCGCCGGTATTAATGACATCGAGAATATCGCCTGTAATCGTGCTCCCCTAAAATCGAACCCCAGGCGCAATTGAAGGCAGTGATCCGCAATGCTCCCGGCGCGGCGTAATTTAAAAACAAAAAATCATTCAATCTCCCTTCGGGTGCTATCCCCTTCCTCGGTCACACATGCACGAATACGTGTCACGTCGAATACCTATCGGCGACAATCAATTTGGTGCGCTGCGACAGCACAAACGGAGAGGGATCATCGCACATGAGTGATCTAATTAGGCCACTTCAGTGCTCCGATGCTAATTTTCAATCTAGCAGCGCTAGCTGGAATCTATTCTGTCAGCCACGCGGCCGGGGGTAAAAATCTCCGCTGCTAAGGCTGGGGGAGGCATGAGTGCGGGGTGACCCACGAAAACAGGCCCAAGACGGCCCCCCGCGCCCCCATTCCACTAAATTGGAATTAGACGCAACATTAATCGGGGAGGAGTGCAGACGGGCTCTGTGCGGAAACCGCCGTGGCTATAAATAGACGGGAGATCCGTCAACCGCGAATGTTCGTGCCTTGCACGCGGGGTTATCTGGAGAGGAAGGCGACGTTTCTTTCTGCGTATTTTTATTTTGTTGTCTGTCTTCCTCCCCCACTTGAGAAGCAACCTCCACGACATCTGTCCGAGGTAATTGAGCTCATAACAGTTGCGAAGAAAATGCCACGTGCACAGGGCTGCAACGTGACACACATTCGCCCAAGATGTCACTTCCATGCATATTCAGCGTGCGGACTGCCGCAGCAATATTGATATCCTGCCCCGTGCGGAGGTGTACAGCAGGATCCAATGTGGATATCGACGAGAACTGCAGGAAAAGTAGGATACGAACCAAAAAAAAGTAGCACAACAAACCACGAACAACGACCAAAATTGACGGTTTCAAACTGACTACCCGCGCGATATTCCGCGCTGTCGCCCGCGGGAATCGCTCTGGTGTTCGCGCGGCGAATGTGTGTACTACAACGGTTTTCATTCTTTTTTTCGATTTGTGGGGTAATATGTCGTTTGGCCAGGGTCCCAGAATCCCGGCATCCCGGCGGCTGTGTTGTTTTTTTCTGGCACTGCATGCGACTGGCGGGGATCGCGGGCTTAACCGGTGGGGAAATAGGGACTTCTGCTTCCCAGTTTGTTGATGAGTTTTTCCAGGAATATACTAGTACGGACCTCGAGCGAACGCAGTTTTAGTTTTGATGTGCATATGAAATATGTCGGCCATCGATCCCTCGGGGACTGACAACATTGAAGACACACTGGGGTAAAAAAAAAAAACTAGAACGAACATGGCATCCTTACTTGAAAAGGGGTTTCAATTTTCCATACTCATTTGATTGGTACAAGGGATGCAGTTCTGCCAGCTGCATCTTTTCAAGAGTCCTGTATCTGTCCTTGCAGGACGAATCTGGTGCACATGCGATACTCCAACATCCCATGAAGCATCCGGGTTGGGGATATTTTTAGACAATGTGGTCCAAGAGTGTGCAAATGCTCACCTGTTCCGTGTGAATGGATACTTGGGAGGCTCTAAATGCACTCCGGTGCCTTTGCAGGGGCATTAAATTAAGCACTGCAGATGAAGATGTTTTTCTGGCTTATGCACTTATGCCTGGCACTCTTCCTAATGAAAACGAAAAGGTGCAGGCAGGAAGGCACACGAAGGCACAGAGGACACAGAAAGGATTAGATATTGGGGACGACACATATACGAGTCGAGCCAAAATGTGGAGCACCTTTGAACACAGTCATTACTTTTCCTGAGTACTTCAACTGAAAGGTGTACGCCTTTGAAACGGACCCTTAGTCTTCTTCGGGCAAAATTATCTCAAGATACGGGGAACAGGGGGCGGTATCGACCTAGTTTCATCTTGGGAAAAAGACTCCAATATTCTTAATTTATATGCTCTGCCCTTGTGTGGAATTTCAAAAATATGCGCATCATCCGGATGAAAGTTCTGAGGGGCATAAAGCCGCCTGCTGGTCTCATATCTCCACTGCACTTGCTTATTGCCCTAATTGAATTTCAAGTTGGAGAAAAATGGGGTTACCCAGTTGAAATATAAAGAACTTGTCGAGCTTTTGGGAACATGTGAAAAATTAATATGGACTTCATATGGTGAATGCCTTTTCTGACCGCAGACGAATTTGCAAGATATTATGAAGCCACAAGGACGGCCGTATAAAAGAGGAAATTATGTCTTAATTACCAGCACAAAATCCTAAATGCAGCAAAAAAATTATAGAATATCCGCAATCTTTTTCGTGCAGCATACCAAAAGCCCTCTTTTAAGTGACAGAAACTCTTAAGCTTTTGAACCTTAACAAGTTATCCTAAATACAGATCTGAATCTGAAATATCAATACAATCTCTGCTAAGGATTACTACTTTGCGAGATATTCAATGATATTCGATGGGGTCTTATATTTGAGAGCTTAATTAACCTCTACGATCTTGAGGAAAACTTTCAAATATTTAAAGGATTGGACAATTCCAAAAATGTCGAAATACCAAAAGGTTTCATTCCCAGTCATGTTTTTATTATGGTGCTTTATCTGAATGCTTACCGAATAATTCCACTATATGATAGCAATCTTATTATGTAAACACTTTTTAGATGTAAAGTAGTCCAACCATGCTATGTGCAACTTTTTTAACACTTTGCAATGTTCCCAGGGTCCCCAAAATTCCATCCAGCAAAATGAACGCCAAGCTATAAACCGATCAAAACTTTGAATAAACAAGCCGATTTCAGATTTGTTTATGCAAATAACGCTGGAATACCTTCCCTAAAACTCTGGCCTCTTTATCGCAGGCGATGGCTGCCCGGCCGTGAAACCTTCCTAATCCCAAAGAAACAAAAGGGAGGGACGGCGATAAGGTTTGGAGGAATTTCAGAGCAAATCAAATAGTCATAAAGCAAAGTCGAAGAATGATATTTTCAATCCGTTGATCCAAACATATTCGGGGATATGTCGGAATACACGATATCTGCCATCAATTGGGAGAGTCAAAAGCAAACACGGTGCGAAAGCGTTTAAAACGCATTCACCGTCCTATTCCTGGCGGAAGAGGACCTTGTTTTCGTTTGGATTGAATGTTGTCCTCGTCTTCGTTTTTATCTTAGTCCTTTTTTTACGCTTCCTTTCTCTTATCGCCAGTTATCTTGGAAAATATTTGTTCTTTCGTTATACAGACAATTTTTGCTGGGATTCTAGGCATGAAGTGAAAGAAAAACGGATCAAATCACTCTTGAGCGCGCTGCGGCAGAATAAAAAGGAGCGATCCGAAGAGTCTGCAACCTCTGACTCCTTTGCCACGTCCCGAAAGCCGTTTTCGTCTTCGTCTTCTTCAAGCCTATCTGAAATCAATTCATCACAGTCCGTCAGTCATCTTGAGCCCTGGAAAGGCATCTAAGGCTCAGTCAGGAAAGATGGCTTTTTTAAGGAGCACACCACCGCTCGAAGCCTTCCTTTTCGTTGGGGTGCGGTTCACATTCGCCAGAAGAGACTTGTATCTATCTACGTGCAAACAAAATAAAGGCCGCGGATGCGGGGTCGGACGCAAGGGTGCAGGTCCAGGTTTTCTTTCGTTTTCCACATTTTTATCTCTCAGAAATATTCAAATGCGACTCACATGGGCCGAGATTCACGTGCGGATATCTCGGCAGCATGTATATAACGCACCGCATGGCATCCCTGGAGCGGTCGCATATCAACCCAGGATCCAGAAAACTGGGCCTTCAATGATGTAACGTTCCCAAAACTTGTCTTTTCCCTGGGAATAACAAATGGGCATGATGGTGGAGTGTCTAGGCTGCCCCGAGGAAGGGTTACGCTTTGATGGAAATGCCTTCTCGGCGTGACAGATTACGTAAAAGGTTTAGGCACCAGAACAATGCGACGCGCTGCAGGAATCCATTCGGCTGCAGGCTTCGGTGACCAAGGTACCAGAGAGTATCTACCAGTCCAGGGTAGTAATTCTGGGTAAGGCATGGCCAGGCAAATCGAGTTCCATGGTCCATCGATCTTACGCAGTTCGAGACGAAAATGGATAGACTCTAAAGTTATCTAAGTCAGACAAGTGTGGGCTGAGTCATTCTCGCTTGACTGACTCATGCCGGGCGAAGCCTTTCACACCGGCTGAGGCTGAGTCGGCTAACCTATCTAGCCTTAGCGGCTGGCAAACCGGCTTCTTGTTCTTAAGGTGCTTCAAAGTCTTCCAAGTGGTGCAGCACCCACCCACCACCGCACATACCATAACTCTAATTAATTCCCCCTATCCTCAACCGACGGAGCAAAGTTTTCCAGTTCAAACCCCCTGTGCTTACCGCCGCGCCTGCGGCCGCTAAATAAGAATCTTTCTGAGATGTCAAAGAAAACTTCCTCCAATTCAATGTGATTGTCATGTCACATGTGGAAAATTGATGACTGTTCCCTCCCCGTCCGCCCCCGCCGCTGGATCTGGCACGGTGTACATGCCATGTCACGTTCAAATTGATTTCGTGTACAGTGCGTCCCACTGCAGTAATAAGCCTCAATAGCCCCCCCTTACCTTGCAAGTAAAATCTTACAGATTTCTTTGAGTTTGTCGGTCAATACAAGAAGCGAGCGAAACTTTTCTCTCGTGCATACAACGAGGCTGCTGCTATTCCCCATTCCCGATTTACCTGGTCACGGATAAAGGGACACTTTTATAACGTGATTAACTTGTCGCCTGTCAATCTGGTCCCTGTCGTTAATCCTTTGCAAGTGACGTCCGAATCGTATTAATTGGCAGCTTAAGATTTAGCTCTAGAAAATTGGGAGGCTGCGCCGTACACACATTGCTACACTTTGTCGCCCAATAAGCCTCTTTTAGGGATCGCTTTAATTAAGGCTAAGTCTTTGATACCTTGAGATATGCGTCACACGAAAATGGCGTTATTATAAAATCCCAAAATTCGTTTAAGTCGACGAAAGGTCCAATGCTACTAGGAGAAAGTAGTTCTCTCCACTTTATAAGATGTAGCAGGATAAGTTACATGGAATGTTCTTTGTAGTTGAGCAGTAGAACGGACCGATAGGAGAAATCTTGAGTAGTGTGATCCAAAAAGTCTTTGTTTAAAGGAAATGTCGTTAGCAAAATCAATTGCTTATTAAAAAATTTAAAGTATAAAAATCAGATGTGACAGTCAGAATTAAACAATTCAATAGGGCCCATTTTGAAATGCACAGAAAAAGAACGAAAAACGATATAATCAAAATTTTAATTATGAAAAGTAACCAACACTTTATGGCATACAAATAAAATATTTAATCAGATTTGGATTTAAAATGACCACGTTTTCGTGATAGTGGTTATCAAACCAAAAATAAGCAATACTCGAAAAGCCTAGGGTGTTTAAGTTGAGAAGACACATTGGACACCGTCTAATAGGAAATTTTAGGGATTGACCCCTACTAACCAGGTAATGTATAAAAAGCAACAAAACGCGTCTTAAGAAAATTAATTTTGTTTAACTCCTTAAATCCACGCTATAGTTCAACTACTTCAGTCCGTATTTCTCAAATGGGTTTAAGTTTTTTGGAACAAAAATCTGTACTAACAAATTAATGATTAGTTTGCGTTAGGTAGAATTTAAAGAGAAATGCAGTGTAATGCTAGAAGGCACCACTTCAATCGATTAAAGTCGACGATTTAAAATTGATTTAAACGGTTGACTGGCAGCCAAAGAAGTGAAAGAGAATAAATGTGCATGATGTGAACGGGTGACTTCAAACTTCGAAACAGACATGGCCAATATCTCATATTAGAGCTGTACAAAATTCGAAATAACGTCCTGTTCATGTGCACCAAGAGGATGTTCTAGCACCGAAATTGGAAATTGCTCGGCCTAGCAATAATGCTGAAGGGCCTCGCTCAGCAAAGTATCTAAGAGCACTCTGGAACTGGATGTAATTTTTTTGTGGCTGCAAATGGAGCATCACTCGAACCGCACTTGTCCCAAGTTCCGCAGAACGCATCCAGGCAGAAAGAAACTTATCCCGAAAGTGTCCTCTCCGGCGGCGAGGACCATAATTCAATTTCGTCCCCGAATTATTTAATTTACTTACAACTTCAGACATACCCGAAAATTCATTTGCCCCCATACGGGGCAGGTTGAGCCAACAAAACACTCACTCACCCAACCGTCACTCATTTCATCTCGGATGATGTATTTTCCACTGGCTTTGCGCCCAGAACCCGGTTCCTGGTTCCTGGATCCTGGTTCCCAATTCCCGGTTATGTTCCCGGTTCTCTGTTCGCCCTCAAACGTCTCCCTTGCACGCTTTCCTGTTTTTTCTGCATTTCTGTCAAACGTTTTTCACCGGGGCACAGACTTTACACTCAGAAGGAATTTTGTAAAGTTCAGAGAAGGCGAGGAGGAGCTCGTGCGGGCTGGAGCGGATCGGGCTGGAGCGGATCAGGCTGGTCGGGTGGCGCTGAAAAAGTCGGCAGCAATCGTAAATACGGAAATAAGGAAAGCGGGAAGACACAGGGGAGGAAAAAATTTATCAAAAGAAAATCATCCCATCCCCCCCGGCGGGTGAGCCCACAGCACTCACACCGTCCCCGGGATCTTATAGTTTACTCTTGTTAAGTGATGTTAGTAGTGGCTTTGCCATTATGTAGCTGCGCATGTTTGTGTTTTTCTTTCGTTCAAAACCCCTCTACCCGTGCCCCCTGCACTTTTTTCTTTTTCTTGAGTATTTTTTCTTATTTTCCTAACTTAGAGCTGTTTGAAGTCGCTCCACGTCCCGCCCCCGACTCCGATTTTTCCACCAGTGTCGTTGTTTTCATTTTGCTGCAGTTTTTGTAGCCGCGGTCTCATTGTCGTTACTATTGGGAAATGCCACAGGACTCGTACTTGCCTCGTGTGCAATTTAATTTATAAAAGTGAACCCGTAAATGCATCAGCGGTCTAAGAATGCTTTCTGAGCTCAGACTCCTCTTAATTTTTACCCTTTTATTTTTAATTTTCATTTTTATCGCGACGATAGCGATTCTATGACGAACTACCGAAGGGCAAAACGCCCAAGTGAAATATAACAAAAGGTGCCCAGTATTTTTCCCGGGTAACTCTCCGGGAATGTGGTTAATACTATCGTCGTCTGCCCAGGACCCTCGGCCCCCTGGCTCTGTACTTAACTACTTAGTTTCGTCTAATGTGATACGGAACGACATTTGGCTTTATTGCCACTAATTTGGCAAGTCTGCGGAAAATTGAGCTCTTCTGAGATGCAGAAAATTAGAGGGAGAATTAATTGCTCGAAATTAGCTTTGGCTCGCAATTGGTGTTAATTATGAGCGCATTTTTCGGTGTCCTTCCTTCTCGACTGTATTTTGTTAACTAACTACACTCTGTACTTGCATTTCTGTCGCTCCGGTAAAAGTCTGCTTTTCGTACATACCTGAAATGAAAAAAAAAACGAAAATGTTTAGAATACAATTAGGTATAGAATGTTCGTAAAAGGTAGTGAGTTCTGTGTCTAGCCAACTTCTAAAAATGGGCAAATGTAGGCAATAAAAGGGCGACTTCATTTAAAAATTGTTTGGAAGTGTCCTTTGAAGTACAATGTCTTTTTTTCTTTTTTTTTTGACTTGATTGTAAAAGGTTGAATTTTCTTAAATATGCTATTTTTGTAAAGTTGGAAATTCTGACGATGTTTTTATGATGTGATTTAAAAAAACTCTTACTGTGAAATACTTTCGCCCACCACCTCACCGCCCAAATTCTATCGGAACAAGGTTTGAAAAAGATTTTTTTTATCAATTTTAAGACGAAATGTAATCCATATTACCAGCATGCCTCGTTTTGGGTTTTGCGCAGTACACGGCAGGATTCGAATCGACATTGAATGCAATACCTCCCTTACGTTCCGATTTTGCTTCCGAAACTATTCATTTCGCAGATCCTCAAATCAAATCCCCTAAAATGTATTTCGTTTCAGGGTTCCATAACCACTGAGAATCCTTATAATTTCAATATGTCCGCCCATCTGTTCGTCAGTCTTATACTTCGTCTTATTTTTCCATCTTTTCCGGCAAAATTGTTCAGGCATATGCTTTTAGTCAACACCAAGGCAAGCTTGAGTAGGGATTGGAGAAAAATAAATTTTAAGGGTACCTGACATAGAAAATTAAAATAAAAAAATTATTATTTTTCACTTAGTCCCAAATTCAGTTGGAATCCTTCACCTTCCCAATTATAAGTTTCAAATAATAAAAGTGGAAGTCGTTACCCTTTAACAAAATTTTCCAAAATAAGTTCTCATGAACTCATCATTGCATATGCTTATCTCGAAAATACTTTATGTGATTGTATGCACACCATCTCTAGTATAGAGGAAGTATTATACGAAAAAAATTGTGTAGGTAGGGAGGATTTAATTTTTCAAACTCGTTAAATTTAGCTCACTCCCTTATTGGTATAAGGAAAATGTAATATGTTGCTTGCACCCTTGCATATCTGTACCCTAATTGTAATGATAAATTTCACACAAACTTAGTTACATTTATGCGGATTAAAATACGTCATAGTAGTGTCCCGGAGCAACCCATTCGTTACTTCTTTCAATCTAGAACTTGACCTAATTTTTTTAATAATTTTGAGCCGGCTTTTAACTCGTTTTATTCTAAAGAAAAAGACCGACAAAAGAGGGTTATTACTTAGGGTTCCCCTAAAATAACACAATGCAGCCGGTTGCATAAAATTAAGCAGTAAAATACTACCAGATCGATAGGGCTTCCAAAAAGGGGGAGTGGATTTACGGAATTTGTTATCACAACAAAAGAAAAGGGACAGAGGCTGTCCAGAGAAGATTGAAATAATTAATTCAATTTAAATCAACGATTAAGTGCAGAGTGGGCTTAGTAGCATGTGAATGGTCTTCTTATCCCTTCGACAGTTACAGAATGCTCCCTTCTCTTTGTCGTCATTTCTAAATGAGTCCCGGGCCTGATAAGCGCTCAAATGGTAGCTAATTCCAGTCTAATCAGAAATTCATAGACGTCCATTTTGAGCTGTCCTACGCGCGCTATTAATTCCCCACAACTCTTCCTAGCCATTGTCTGTCGGGCGAAGAAAGCGGCGAACAATGGGCCGTAAGATTACAGCTGTCATCCCGCAGGATAAATAATCGAAATGAGAATGCCTAAGTGCCCGTTCGGGTCTAAAGTCTGGAGTCAAGAAACGATCACCAGTCAAACAACAAAAGGCCATGAATAAGTCGGGGGCACCGTCGTGCCGCGCCCCGATTTCCGAAGACGATCGTTTATCATGTGTCGCCGTCATCTATTCACTTTTCGCTGGCATAACTCATTGGGTGACCACCCCGCAGCCCGCGACTACTTAATTCCGCGGGCAAGCCGGGGAACAGGGTCCTTTGCATTTTACATCATTTTCGAAAATATTTTAATAACGCGCAGCCCGATGGGCACGAATCTGCTCACGATCTAATTATAGCCGGAACAAAGATACGGCGGGACGGCTGCGATCGCAACAGAGCGGCAATGACAACGGCCGCGATCTCGATTAGATCTGCGTACTCTCTTCCCCGATCGCAAGTCCGGGAATTGAGGCCAAGAGATCAACACTGAGAATTTGTTTAAGAATAAGACGCCGGATGATCGGAAGCTGTAGATATGGAGCACTCGTCGGTCGTAATTCGTGTTGTGATGACGGGACCACTTTCCTATGCGCGATTCGACCGCATCTCGCGATTTATGCACGCAAAGGGGTTCTCATTATTTATAGGCTCGCGATCTTCGCAGCTCCCGCCACTTAAGGAAGGTGCTCTCCCGGTGCCCTCTTCGCCACCGCGTCGTTGCCCCATTGTTGCCCGTCGTTATGTCTTGCCGCGAGTTTGTTTTCCACTCATTCGCCTCCAATTAAAATTGAAAACTTTCATTTCAGCCGACATGCGCAATTAGATTATTGCGTGCATGCGTGCGCGATCAGACCACTATATGAAAAGGAGTCGCTGAGTCGCGGTCTGATATACCGCGTCGCGATGATAGCTATCGCGGCAGTAGTTAACCTGCACCTCGGATTTCTGAACAGATTTCCAAGTGGAGATCGCGATGCGCGCCCTAAACCCTCTTAAGGCCCTGCCCGATTAATTGAATGTATAAAAGGGAAGACGGATGAAAAAAATTAATTTTAATCGGATTGCGCATGCCACGACTGGCGGTCGGGGAGCATTGTTCTCCGTGGGTGTGGGTCTTCGCGGCGTCTTATGGTGGGTGGCCGGCTTTACTTAGTTTGATTAAATCGCCTCCCTGAGTCGTCCGACCGAGGAGAAGGAGAGTGCTCCGGGTGTTTTCGTGCCCAGAACAAATTAGGAAGAAAAGCCCTTCGCGGTATGATAAGGGAAAAAGGGAAAAATTGATCTTTTCAATAGAGCTGACTTTTTAGGTAGGATAGGTACACTATTCCTTCTCGTGGCCCTGGATGCAAACAGCGTTAGATTGCAAGCAACTCGCTAACTGCGGCGCGCTCAAGTGTTTTTTTGCGTGCCTTATCTCCTCTTAACCCGGGTCGGACGAAATGAAGGAAAAGTTAAGAAGATAAAGTTAACCTTTAGCAATGGCTGGAAAAGAAGAAGAAACTATGAAGCATCCTCCTTAGAACTAACCCCGTCCTGGCCAGTGCTCGGTCTGCTCAGGTTGTTGGTTAATGAATAAAACGTTTTGAAACTGTCGTACCGCCTCACATCCGGCGAAGCTCCTCAAAAGGAACACCGAGAAGATTTCATGGCTTTCCCATTTTTATACGTTTAATGAGATTTGATGGCCTGTAGGAGGTTCTTTTCTGATATTAAATGGGCTCGGGCGGGTTTCTTTGAAGGACAACGATTGTCCGCACTGAATGGGCATTGCGATTTATTGCTTTCCTTTGATGAAATCCTCGTCAGCGATAAGTGAACGGAAGCGAATTTAATGAATGATAGCGCACGTTCTAATTTCACTGGGATTACGCTGGACAGCGATTTCGTAGCGCTTTTATAATTTCACATTCAAACAATAATGGTTCAGTGTCAACGATGGTATTTTATTTGGGAAGTAATATGGGGTGTGGGTGGTGGTCTAAGGAACCAAGAATGCGCTTTCGGTTGATCTATTAAATTTTCCGTCTACGATTAATTCGACCGATTGATTTAAGCTGGAGTAAGGGTTTAGAAAGGGTTATTTCCAGTATACGAACTGTCAGAATTTAGAGTGTAGCATTTGATATTCAATTCCATTTGATTTATAAAGACAATTGCGATGGTAAATTATGTGAACTTATGAACTTGTACATATATAACCTTCCCTTTACTGTTCTGACCTTAAATTAGAGTCCATAAAATCCTTTTTCTCAAAATTAGAACTTGAATTTCAAAAACTCTACTTAAGAAGGTAGAATTTAATACCAAAGGTATTTTGATGCAAATAAGCCTTCAGCCTGAAATAAACTGGCGGTAATGTTGCTGCACTGGTCGTTGGCCTTAATATACGCGTAGGTAAAGAATGAAAAACTATGTCTATAGATTGCCTTTGGACGATTGTACGTCCAAGAAACTTGAAAAAAAAATGTAAAAAAAAAATGTTGGCTAATTGACGGTATTGTTGTTGAAAGAATTTCGCACTTAGTGATTTTAGACTCCTCTGACGATCATTAATTAATGCAGCCTCCTGACAGGAAAGGCATTCAAAAAGGTTCAAGCAGAACTAGGCCAGCGCCAAGTTCCCACGTACCGAAAATTGAAAATCCCCCAAAGCTTGTAATTACATCCGACTAAATATTCCGCGCTTCTACAAAAAATCAAAGGAAGAGTTGAGCAATTTATCATCGTCTCGGCTCGGAATGGCTGCCCACTAAAAATAAAATCCCAACTGGGTCATAACTCCTTCCTGAGTCCCGGACCCCGGTCCCAGCACCGAGCCCCTTCGCTAAGCCAAGTGGCCGGGTGTCAAACGCTAAAAGCTTCGACAGTGGTAAATCACTGCGAGTTTGGTGAAAACACTTTAATCGGCGTAACATCGCCGCAGAGATACAAAAACTGGCGACGACACCGCAGAGTAGCAGCAGTCAAGAAGCATCGCAGACTGGAAGCAGGAGATCTAATCGCCTCGAGCGGATAATTGCCCGAAAACCGCTCATATACACCGCGGCGAGTCGTGTAACTCGTCCGTCATTATTCACGTTCCACGGCGCACGGCAAAAAGTCGTTCGACTCGCCTAGGCGTAGGGAAAGAAAAAGAAAGTCCGCGTAGAAAAAACGCCTGGTAAGGCACGCGGGGGGGCGACCGAAAGGGTGCTACACAAAAACTGACCGCTCGGAGGGAACCGTGCGGCGCGACGCGGCGGTGAAAATGTGAACATCCGCAGCGATCCACACCGCAGCGCTCAACGCCGAACGATTAGCGGCCTCAGGGGGGCCAACAAACTCGAAGTCGGAATGTTGCGAACATTCGCGCCCGTGTTGCGCGCGCCGATCGAGTCGCGGGACAACGAACATGTTCCGCGTGGTGTGAGCGAGCTCGAGCAAGTCGGCAGTGTGAGCTCGCGCTCAATTTTGACAAATTTTTCATGATGACAAAATTAAAAGCAAAGAGTGTGACACTAAAATCGTCTACTTTTCGCGAACATCTCGCGACCCATTCAAGTGTAATCCGCTCTCGTTTAATAAAGATTGAGGGAGCATCAAGTGGTTGTATTAAAATTAGCACAACTTTAATAAATTGATAATAAATGATAGCATAATATTTTTAAACGACTTTCTGTGTTTGCGCTCTACATTGTAAAACGTCTGAAGTGATTGATTGGGTTAATACTGCATCTTATAAACGGTCAGGTCACGTTTTTTTAAGGTGAAAAGTCTCCGGAGACATTGGAAGTATTGTATACACTCAGGAGGTCTGGAACTCGACAAACAAGGCCTCTAGAGACCTTTTTAGTCTCTAGCATTCGTCAGTGTAATTTATACTTAACAAGGCCGTGTGTGATTTATAATCTGTTAAGACTTTTTTGTTTCTTTTTTAAAATAAACTTTTAAACTAGTAGTAGCAGTATCTCTTACATGCCACAAAGACCATTTCATAGGTTTTGATAGGATGTTAATCTATCTACGTTTGAATGTTTGCTATTTCAACCTGATCTGGAATTATTTAAGCATAATATTCACACGTAACGCTCATTGCTGGAAATAAAATAGAATTCAATCGTACCTATCTGCAGTTGAATAGGTAAACATGTCCAACCGCCATCTTCTGAAGAATACTTTACATATTTACTGAATGGGGTGAAAACTCAGCTAATTTCCATATTATTCTATAAAATATAGGGTTTGCATATAAAAAGTATACGATTCTAAATTTTTTCGAAGTAGTTTTTGGGCTGCAAATAGTTCTAAAGAGAGAATTGGACGTTGTAGCCTATCTGTAATACTTCGAGTGCACGGAATAAGAGTTTAAGCCTCCACCTCTCACATGCTGGGCGATGATTCTACATACGATCTACTGTCACGCTTGGCCAGGCCTACGTAGTTAGAATAAGTGTCTTTTGTATGTCGTAACATATAATTAACATTACCATTAAATACTCTCACTTACATGATAATTTTCATTAATCGATTTCCCGAATGGCCACTTTCAAATTATTTAGGAGGATAGAAAGCAAGAAGGCTGTCAAGGGAACCTTTGCAGGGGTAGCTAGAGTAGAACTGGACTAATTGAAAAGATTTTCATAAATTCCGCAAAAACAATAAATCCCGGACAGGGCTTTAACGAAATTAAGGCCAATTCCTCGCGATCAAGTCCACAATGGGAGCCCACGAAAGGATTTCGGCTCGTAAACCTCAAAGAATTCCCAGAAATATAATAAAAAAGATCCCCCAGAGGGCGTGTGGTCTCTTGCATAATTTTCGTCGTTCTTTTTCATTTTAATCTTCTTACGGAACCCACCTACATGCGCCCGATTACACCACATTATCCACCCCCGGACATGATGGTTTTCTCTTATTATTATCTTTTTCTTTTTGTATTTTTACAATAACTCCGGCGAGTCGACACGGGTCCTCAAAATCTGGCCACATGCAAGGTCGGCTCCGGGTGCTCTGAATGGGAGTCCGCTTCTTGCGCGGTAGCCGGAGAGTGCCCGGAAATGGAAATTAAATTGAATTAGAAGACGACTCGGCGGTCATAAAGTCTCCCATGTAACAATGGCTGTGCCGACCATCTCCTGGTCAGCTCAGACCCCGAGCCCCGGCAACTTCTACCCTCGGACCGGCTTCCAAAAGCCAAAGTGGAGCTTTCAGCGAGCCCATGTAGCATACCCGTAATACCGCGCCGGATCGAAAAAAATTACGCGCGGCCACCACTTGAGGGGACTCGGACACGCAATCCAACGTCTTCGATTTACGCGCCCCTCGGCTCGCGTCCCTTCTGTTTTCCGTAAATAGCGTGAAGATTGCTACAAAACATGCCAAGAACACTCTGAGCTGCGACTGTAGCACGGGCCTAATGAAAAAATTATTTTTAACCCAACGGTCCGCATGAGGCGCGGGGAGAGCCGCGAAGGTCATCAGACCTCGCGATGTCTTGACGAGCGAACAAAGTGTGAGAACACTCAGAAGAAACGTAATTAGAAATTCATTTCTTCTGGGCTCCGCGAGTCCCGCGAGTCCCGCGAGCCCCGTGGACTGGACGAGAGCCTTCTGCACTCGCTCGTTATTTGGCCAGAACGCGTCGCCGTGCCGCACCGCGAGCCTAGCAGTGGGCAGCGGTGCCACGCCATGACTCGTCATTATTTCTTTAATGGGCTCACGAAATTCCTCGGGAAAAGGTGAAGAACCAAACAGAATGGGCAAAGTGGATCGTCCCGGTATTGATTTTGACTTCCTTGCCGCGCTTCTCATCCGTGACACGAAGAGATATGAAATGATTGGCCTTAAACTGGACGGGTACGCGGCGGCACAGAGCGCGGTAAAATAGACCAAATCACGGTGGTAATTACTGGGCTGAAGGTAAGTGAATGCCAGGAGACAGGTGTTAGGCAGACGGTAATGGAGCAAGAAAGGGACGTGTCAGATGCGGTCGACGATAACGCCGAACTTGCCTACCTGAACGAACATCGTGACACTTTTCAGGTAGCGGGACTATACCTAACATTTTTGTTTATTGATTTTGGGGACAGTGACAATAAGTAGCGCCTTATCGACCTCACAGGGTAATGATAGGTTAATTGCCGGTCTTATTTTCGGTTATGTAAAAGTAAAAAGGACCGATACCGATCGAAGGTCACTATCTTTAACAGAATGGTTTTTATTTATTAGGCGCCAGTATGTAGGACATTGGGGCATTAACGTATTGACATCGACAAATTAATTTACTCATTTTATGGACAAATATTCCGAAATTGAAATACGCTGATGAAATGGTGATAATTGGAAAATGAACTTTTAAAAATAACAAAGTTCGATTATGACTTGCAAATGCAACAGTTGAGCATTTGAACTGTTCAGGGTACTTCAAGTGTTTAAAATCAAAACTAAGTTGTTTAAATTTATCTCCACTTCAGCATGAATCCAAAAGTTCTTAGAATGAAGGGGTTGAAAGAAGGAAGTGGTAGGTGCTGCTTTTTGTTTCATTAGAAGTATGGAAATCAAGCTTTATGTTAACTGGATCCCTAGTTTTTGAGGTATTTCTCTTCAGAAAGAATAATAGGGAATGCATCATTAACATTCTACAAAAAGTCAAATTTTGTAGGGTTATCATGTAAATGTTATGAAATTTAAAGATTTTCAACATGTCAAGTCAAAAATTGTAATTTCTACTTCATGACTAAAAATAATGTAAAAGTTTTCTTATCATATTTTGAAGCACACAACTTTCAAAAATATTCTTATATATTTTTATTGTTGAGGTCTGTTGAATTTCTAATATTATAATTTATTTAATGCGCCTACTACAACTCTTTGATTTTAAAATCCGAGAGTATAAAATGAGACCTAGTTCCGAACTGTGTTAATATGACACACACTGACCTAAAAAACCTTCGATTGTTAAGACTAACTATGGGAATATGAAGAGTTCACGATCGCGATTTTCATTGGAACAATAAAATTTCAAATCATAAGACACTCCTTACAAAAAAAGTCAAATCTATTCAACGGGGCCTTAAGATTGTAACAGACCGCTATTATAATAAACAGTTTACCATTTCTCCGTCGCGCATCAATAGACCTCGCGCTATTTACAACCGTGTCGAGTGGCCATTGTTGCTTCGGAGATGTTGTCTAGTTTCCGCTAAGATCGCCCCAACGGCGATTTTATTCTGCCAATCAAAGTAAGAAATCCTATTAGCTATTAGCCCCAATAAATCAATTAGAGAATCATAAAAAGCGACGTTCGCAGAAGTTGTTGTTCCGGGCGGCAGCAAAAGTCAACATCGGCAGTGACAATAAACAAAAGAGAAAGGTCTGTAAGGTCTGGGTAATGGCCGAGATGGGGCTCGGGGGGACTGAGATCGCAGGTCCGACCAGAAGAATAATTCCCAGTAATAAAAGCCGGTGTGAACAACTAGCCAAGGTCCAAATAAGTCCAGGATTATGAGGTTAGCCATAATTTGTAGCGATTGCGGATTGCGGGTCTGCAAACGGTCCAGTGCGTCCACTTAAAAACTGCCAGAAGTGGACATAAGCCAAAATGGTCATTATGCCCCTGGTTGTGTGGCTGGCATCTTTGCTATCGCCGTCGTCCCTACGGGTACTGCCAGTTTTGCCCGTCGACGGCAACGGATGCTGTTGCCGACGCTGCCGATGATGCCAAAGAAATTGTAAATCGCTGAGCAAACTAATTGCACATTCCCGTCCGTATCGAAGCCCATCAACGGAGATAGCCGCGCCGCCGGTTGGTTTTTTTGTACTCTCCAATCTCCATCTCCAATAATCCCAGGGAACTATCATGGTGTACGGTTCATTTAGCACAAGATTGTCGATCAATCAGGCTTCAAGGTCTCTTATTACGGAAACTCAAATGAGTGAACCGAAGACGTTGGCTCCGGCTGGGCAGCATCAGCACCAGCATGAGAAGACGTGGCATGGTACCGCGAAGGCACCGACTAGTGACTTGTACCAAATGCCTCAGCCATATCCAGTAACTCGCACAGATAGGTTAGCTTCCTAGCATGGGACTCCCAAGCTGAAATGGACGTTCCGAGCTCCTCAGTATTCTTGTGCAATTCGCGTTCTGGGGACATTTTCCACAGTCGACCCATTAGTCGGAGAAAATGGAAATCAGACGAGGAATTCCAGAAATAATGCTTCCGAGGAACTACTGATGTCCACCACTGGCTCCACTTGTGCCAGGAAATTATTGAACGTACGACCACATGTCATATACAACTAGGGGTCTGAGAGATGGAAGCCAGACCTGCCTCCGAGCTCCCCAGCAGAGAAGGCCCTTCCACGACGATGATGATGATGATGATGATGAGATACAGCACAAATGCATCTGACAATGGCTGGCGCAATTCCTATGTGGATTCAGCCCCTGTGGAATGCAAGTTGCGTATATATTCGCAAATGTGACAAGTTCCACACATCATGTAAATCATCGAATGCATTTAGGGTGCGATGGTGCTGTCCGCCCTGTGCCACTGTTGGCTGGACGAACACGCCGGCTACACGGGTTTGCCCGCCAACAACATTGTGTCGGGCTTGATTGATCACTCTTCGCTGCAATTACGGAGACCTCATTTTGAGCTGCAGTGGTCGTAAAGTCCTGCACTGCACCAGGAACAAGCAACGCCTAAGTTGCCACGGGACCCGTGGGTGCGATCGGCTAAAAATGATGCCAACTCGCATTATGACCGTAAGTAATACAGAGCACGCCCGGGGCGGGGGTAATTTTTTCCGTGTTGACAGAGTATGGAAACATACACTTTCCCCGGACAGGGAGGTCGCGTTAAGGGTAAGTTAACTTCATCAGTTGTTCGAAGCACCCAGAATGAGGGTTTCTAAAGCCCTGTCCTGGTCGCATGCTAGACCGGCGGGAGAGAGGTACCCATCAAACAACCCAGATGCCATCCCAAAATGATTTATGAGCGATGTCATTAACGGCTATTATCGATCTGCTTAAATGATCCCATCTCGCCCGTCAGGATGGAATCCAAGACCCTCTCGACCCGGCCAACTCGGCCGACATCGTCGACGACTGCTCCATCTACTCCATCTATCCATCCACTTTCGGTCAGCATTGCAAACTAGATGAGATGTTTTATCCACCGCATCCCAAGGAGGGCATCTGTCTAATGGAATTCTAAGCCGCGGATTCTTGTGAATCCTCCCCGCGACCGGGTACGAACCCGTGTCCTACCACCTCGACATGTAGGTATAGACGGTTTTGTTTAGCTGCCGTCAAAATTTCATTTTTCTCCTCAGCCTGAGAAGCCTCCGGGAGTGCGCAAACGGAAGGAGGGGTAGGACAGGCACGAGACGGGACGTCGAGGACTTCTCGCCCCTGTGTCGGGTGAATCCGTCAAAGGGCATTTTCAATGACGGATTATGGGACATCTCATTTTTTCCCGAAGCTACAGCATCGGTGACGTGTGCTGCAGCCCTAATCGAACCCGGGGACAATAGTTTGTACGACTAATTCGAAAAATTCCAGGCCATTAGGCACCGCGCTGCACTTAATGAAGTCGTGAACAGGATGAGTGCGTCAGATACGAATAGGACCCTGTAGGACTTGCAGGAGCTGTGGTGTGCACCCGGGTAGCATCCCGATGAGTCCTTATCTGACTGGTGTCAACCGCCCTGCTCCTGATGCTTCTGTCGCCGCTGCCGTTACAGTGGCTCTTGTCAACGTGGGTCGATACTGGCAGCATAATCGGGTTATAAGGGTTATTATTCCCGGGGAGATAGGATTAATTGAGAAAAGTCATTATTTTTGATGCGGAGGGGACTTTAACATGTGAACTGATGGGAATTGAATGTATCCAAGATGCGGACTGATATGAACCGAGATTTTCCAGTGACTCTTTTGTTTTCTTGCAACTTGATAAGGGTTGCAAATGGATGGTTGGTTACTTTGTCCTTCGTCTGCAACATCTGGCGACTGAGGCTGTAATTAAGCAGTTTCGGGACTCCAGACTGCAGGCTGTTGCAGTTTCAGCGTCTTTGTGCGCTCAGCAGTTTATGGAGATCTTTAACTTCGATCTGTCGATAAAGCGAACGGAGAAGTAGTCTGGCTTTGAACTGACGATAGGGCTCGTTCGGGGTCTTATTTGGAATATGCAAGGGTCTGCATGTGTTTTTCAAGCATGAGCAGAATGACCAGTCGAAATAATCATACTTAATAGAGCAATATTATCAAAAGCGGTAAGTTAATTGCGGTCATATTTAACTCTGAAACGTTTGAGTTTGCAGCAACAAACTATGATGTTAGTGTTTGCGTTATTGTTTCCTTTAATAAGTTTATATTAACTCAGGATTTCATTTCTTTTGTGATCTATCCCCATCACTAATTGCCCCTCACCCTCTTCTACAATATCGATTTGAATACTATTACTAATCATAATTATGAAACAATTTCGTATAAGTTAGTTATATCAAAAATCCATTTTTTCAAAGTGACTACGGAAAAATGAATGAACAGTGAAACATATGTAAAATATTTGGAAATGTGATTTTTGAGAAAGAAGATTTTAAACAACAGGCCCTGTTTCTTACATGTTAAAATAATCACAAGAAAAATGAATTTTATTTAAATGTTCTCCATTTAGCAGAAGTAAAAGCAAAAAAACCGACAAAGAGAATAGATTACGTACTTTGTCGATGAATAATGTAAAATATCAAGACCCCAAAAATTTCCGAAATCAAAAGCCCAGCAGAGGTGTCGCACACACCTGATATCTTTCCGAAGCATACCTGCGACTTGGGCGGAAGACGAACTGCATTGAGAAATTGGGATGGAATCTCTGCAGGGTACAGCCCGACAATAATCGAGAGTGTCGCCCACTTGAGAATCGTGTCCCATGAAATTTAACAATCGGCGGCGAACGATAGCAACAAGCACATTCGTCACCATAACTTATAATTGCGGCACGGTCGCGACCGTTGGCGGCGCGACGGCGCTGCGACGCGAGATAAATTCACGAAATCGCGACAAAACACAAAGGCAGAGGCGGTCTCTGGCTGCAAATCATTTCTTTTGCCCGAACAAGTAGGTCAATAATGCCGTGGCTGGCTGCGAGCTTTTGTGGAGGAAATATGGGAATTGGGTTTCGTATGGGAATATTGGGAATACGACCTGGGCAAGTTCAGGAGGAGGACTTCCCGACCCCGAACTCGTAGGTTCCCCGGCGGATGTAGTTGAATATAGAGGAGCACTGCACGAGGCGGAATCGTTCAAAGATCCCACCAGACACGAAAGATGTTTTCGCGCGGATTGTGTGCTCATCTAAAAAATGTTCGTGGAAAATGTTGCAGAGAACGTGACTTTAATCAGAAAGCGAAAATAGAAAATGGCAAAAATATAAACAAAATGGGGCCAGAGCCAGGAATGCTCAGAGAAATGCCGGGTGCGCCGCGCCGGATTCATATGGGGATCGTGATGTCGGTCCCGACTGGATTTCTCTCCGGGAATAAAAACTCAATTTGCCCTTTAATTTACTGCAAACGGAAATTGCGCGACTTTTATCCATTCGAAATGTGCCAGATCGGTTATGCGGTTTATGGTGCAGTACAGTGGATACCATTCGAACTGTTAGACAATCATAAGTCCAAAAAATTGATGCGCTAATATTCACAACAATCCATGTTTAGGGATAAGCGAGGCAGATGAGAATACAATATCTTTTTTAATGGCCTCCAAAGCGGTAACGTTAACATAGTTGTTGCTGCTGACACGGTAGAGTTTGGTAAGTGCCTGTCTGCCTGTACATTGTGAACAAAATTGAACATCACTTGGGTTATTTAAGTAAGACGTAGAAAGCTGGTTTGTATATAATTTAGACTTAACTTCACACACAACCGCGGGATGGTATTAAATGAAGAGTACAGACCAAGTCCCAGGTAGAAATCGAATCTACAATCCCTGAAATGATGGACAGGTTGCTACTAGCTAACAGTCGCATAAAATATATTGATATAAAAATTCATTACGACGTTCACATCCTTCTATCCCTACAGATGGAATTAAAAAAAATAAAATTGAAAATAACTTTCAAGGATGTAAAAAATAATAGTAGTATACACTCATTTCAAATTCACTTACAATATCCTGTGGCTTAATCTCACCTCTTGATCAGCCATTAAACTGATCAGCAGTTTCATGGAAAATCTCAAACTCTTGATGCAAAATATCTCACATATTTTATTCAAAACAAAAGAACTAATAAATAATTTATTCGATAAAATATCTTTTGACACAATCGTGTTACGGATATCACATAAATCGATTTTACAATAAAAACCGATTTATAGCTTAAATCGGACATTTTCCTTATCAGTAGCAACCGTTTAACATCCCAGTCGCATAAGGCTTGAATTGTGTTGTGTGAGGTATTATATAAAGGTGAGAAAATTAATCATTTTCGATTCACTGTATTGAATCTGCCATCTTGAAATCTAAAGATGTTTATCTAGAACATGAGACCTTAAAAATAAAATGCCACCTACGCAATTTCATGGATATTAACTAGACAAAATAGAATTGAGATTTCGTTGTTTACGCAATCGTTTTTCTCTTAAGCATCTCAATTGATACCATTATATGTGTTTTTGTCATCCGATTCCAATTATGTAATTGGCAAGTACAGGTCAGTATGGACTGACCACCCAATGTCACCGCGACAAATGCCCAAAAGTCTCAAGGGCATAAATCGTCTCTTAACAGCAGTAAGGCCATAAATTACTGAGCTAATGGACCTAGGCCGGCGGTGAAGCATGTCTCAAATCTCGGAAAACTACTTAGGAATCGGAGAAAGGTTCGAGGTCCTTGAAAGTCATAAAAAGGGCGAAACACCAAAAGACTCTGGGAGACAAATCTAATCGATCCGAAATCAGCCGTTCGGACCTCTAAGGTACTCTGGGCCTTTGTCAGCAGGTCATGACGCTGTAGCCATAAAAAAAATCTCAGGTCTGGATGGAGGTCACTAGCAGCTCTTTTGATTTTCATTTTCATGAGAAGGATCGTAAAATCCTGTTTTCTAGCTATTACCTTCGAGTAAACAAACGTGTTCAAGGACTAGGTAGTCGCCGGCAGAAACG
The DNA here is from genome assembly GCA_001932985.1 of Proctacanthus coquilletti. Lineage (NCBI taxonomy): Eukaryota > Metazoa > Arthropoda > Insecta > Diptera > Asilidae > Proctacanthus > Proctacanthus coquilletti. The sequence continues at coordinate 488,827 of MNCL01000078.1, forward strand.
AGTTCCCTCAAGCAATGATCCGAAGAATAACCAAGGCGTCTTAGGATTATTTTTTGTGTTCTCCTTGGGATAGGTTGCCACAAAAAATCTCACTGAAATTCAATCTATGGCAAGATCAGTCGTCCAGCAGCATGTGTCTGAGACTAGTGCGGAGCTGGCTTTTTACATCAAACAATCTCCTCCTCCAGAAATATTCTGAAACTCGAACTTCAGCGGCATGGTGTGTGCATGAAATCGATTACACTTTGGATGGGTATCGGCTTTTATCACCAAGAGAACTTCGGACGGCTGGTTGCGGTTGCTTTCTGATTTTTTTCGAAACGCCATCTCCCAACACTCTGCGATATGAATTTTTATGGTAAAAAGCGAAGAAATTAGATAAGTTCAAGTGACCTCCGTGGTGGCGCTCTCTGCGGTAGGTCCTGGGGAGAAGTGGGGTCACTTGCACGATATGGTCAACATATGCAGGGACAGGGCGATTTCCGAGTACTTTTTGGAGGTAATCGATAATGCTTGAATATTCATTACTTGGAGGAGAGAAGCCTGGTTTGCATGCGACATGCTCTTCTTGAGTCACTTCTACTGCAAGATGAATTACAGCAAAAAGTAATTGTTTTTGTATGAAGTATGGACAGGTGTCGCATATTGTCCACCCTTAGATGGAATCCACTCAACAGGAAATCCTATGCAGTTCCCTTTGCAAATGTCGGTAAATATCACGGTTGACGATCCATAAACAGGTGATCATGAATTTCGTTCGATGCACTATTGCCATGGTACCTCAAAGAATTCTCCCGCAACTAGGAAAGAAAATCGGTCATTGTGACATTGTTCAGAAATTCTAGTCAAATACTTGAAAATTTATATCGTTCTAAAGTTTTTCATAGTTAATATGAGGCAAAATTATTTCTCGCTGCTATTTCCAAATCCCAATTAAGAGTAATCTTATCAGCAGAGGTTTTATATTTTTAATTGATAATTGAATAGACTAATATTTAATTAATCACATTTTAGCTCTTAGACATGGCTAAATTGTCTATTCAGAGATGTAGTTTCGTAATTGGCTGTTTACAAATGATATTTTAATATCAATAAATGATAATAATGTACATTTTTGAGCAAAAAAATGGGACACTTATCAAATTACGTTTTTATTGATGTTCTGATTTTCACATCTTGGACGGTTCAAAAGAATTGTTGACCAATTGATTTTTTCTGTACTTTAAACACTTGAAATGAAAATATTTCGCAAATTCGATTATTTAAGGCAAAAGTTACAGGAAAAAGACAAAGTTTCAAATCTGTGAATTCTTAAACCATGAAGAAAAAGTCTCAAATAAAATACGATGAGATTTCAGGAGGAATTAGGATATCGATTTCTATTGAGATTGAAGAATTACGTGGAAATTGAGCCTAATAATTGTTGTATCAAATAAAAGATAAAGTATTTTATTGTTGTACCCCCTTTCTTTTGAGTGAATCATCACAATTTTATGGGAACAATTTAAGGCAAGAGTACGATTTCCGTGGTGCCGAGGTTTGACTATGGTTTCTTACGTTTTCTGATATGGGAAGGATGGCAAAAATGATAAAAAATGTATCTTTTATTTCTTCATTTATATAATAAAGATTCCAAAATAAATTATTTATATTTTATGACATTTCAAACAATTATTTTATTCAATATAAGCTGTAAATTATTCGCTGTAGCAATGTGAATTTTGCAGGGAAGAAAAATATTTTTATATATGCAAGTAACTCTAAATCGTGATATCTCGAAAACTAGATGAACTAGAATTTTTTTTGTTCCTTGCACTGAGGTATATCTGAAGTAATGACCATATTTTGGCGTCACGGAAATCGTAGAATCCTCCGATATAAAATACATTTGTCTCCATTTCTACGATTTAAAGCGATAAAGTGGAACTAGATAAAAATTTGGCGTATTTTACAGACGCTTCCCGAGAAATTCATCTACATTTCATTTTTCTTTTTCTAAGAACTGAGTGATTAAAGCTCCTGAAAAGGGAGTTAATCACGCACAAAGCAGCTAATCAAATGCCGGCAGTCTAGACCCCTTTCAGAGACGGATATGCCGCAATCCGTCGCATAAATGCGGAGATTTATTAGGAGCATCAAATCGAAATTAAATGTCGACATTGTTCCGACTGATGGAACTTTGGTGTCTCGTAAAACTCCGTCGAAATCGAGCGGGGTTCATTGAAAAAAAACCATTTGTGATAGTCATCGGATTGCCCAAGAAAACGCAAAAGACAAAGCCAGACTGAAGTTAGACGAATCGGGAAAACAGCGCGTAAGTGGGCACGGTAAGTGAATTTTATTATTTTATTTGTGACCATAAGGTCAGCTGCCAGAACGCGGTCAAATTATCCGGAGCTTTCACATGGCGATCTCAAAGGGGTCCGGCATTATTCATCGGAAATGAATTTGATTAATTGGCGATTTATTCAAATGCAGGCGGCGGCAGCACCGGCCAAAAAATTTACATAACCCCGCCGCCGCACCGCAGCGACGCGACCAGCTGTTCGCGGCCCCAGACCCCGGCCGGGCTCCGCTGACTGCTCCAGTTGCTTTTGATTTATGGTGACATTTGTCATGTTCATCATTAAAGCGCTTAATTTGGTCGTTGCTCAGCTGAAATTGTTTTCTTGCTCCGGCGCATTTATAGCCGCCTGACGAGCGGAGGAGGGAGTCTTGTTGGGGCCCGAAGACATACGGCTGGGTCCAGACCCCGTGAAGGATGCACCCGGCGAGGAGAAATGACTGCGACTTTTCCCGTGCAGACTACAATTTCATAATTTTTGCTGGACCTTTAAAGTTTCGCCATACCTGGTCGGGCCACCTGCCAGTTTGCGCATTCACCTTAGGAGCTTTAAAATAGATATTCTCATTCATGAATCCTCACGTAGGGAGCAAACTTTGCTCTAAATAATCCCTGAGTAATTATACAATTTAAAGTTTTAAGAAAACAAGCAAGTCGGAAGCGCGTACATCGAAAATTAGCTAGGAGCTCTCTCCTCCTCAACATCCGGTAATTGGGCAATAAATTGAATTAAATCACCTACAACAAAGCAAATTTTAACATTTGCACGTCGTCAGCGGTGCAGGTATGCAGGGCATGGCATATCACATGTACGGGGCGAGTGCCAGGACAGCTAGCGAATTATAAATCACTGATAAGAAGGATATATGGCCATGAATAACACATCGAAATGTTGGCAGACAACAATTCCTTATTCAAAGAAATATCGCCGGATTAAGATGGGGGGATTATCGATGAAATGCCGCAATTTCACGGATGCTGGGACTCCATTGATTTCTCAGAGAAAATAATACGGGACTTTGCAATGAAGTCTTTGTTCCGAAGAGGGATCGAGCGTTTTCGGAAATGCTCTTTTAACCAAATTATCCATTTAGCCGCAAGGATAAGTTAAGCCAGCATATATGACTTATTAAATTGCCGTTATTGGAAATCCTCTCGCTATTTTAATTAAAACAATAAACAACCCTTCAGTCTAAAGAACCAACGCTTACTCTTTAGAATTTCGAGATGATTTCGAACAAAGCTCTATTCTTGTCATGTCTTTCATTTCTTTCTTTCGTTCGGTTTCTTGCAAGAAATACTTGAGCGGTTTGATTTTATATGCAGCAAAATGTTACCTCGGCTCTTACAGGGTGTAAAAAATGTTTCTTGAAAAATACTCCAATTTCCATATTATTAAATGAAACGATATATAAAGCATGTACTGATCCGACCTAGACCCTAGGTAGACCAGAGACCTTTCATATGTGCTTTGTTATATTTCGTTCTGAACTTGTGCACCAAATGGTGTTTAAAAATTACGTTTTTATGAAACGCTCAAAACCAAATTTCACGTATACAATGAAATGAATATGTAGAAATGTTCCTGTTATATAAGGACTATCATTTTCCAAAAGTTCTTTTTCAAATAAAATACATAAACGTATTAACCAAAAATTTTGGTCACAATGTTTATTGTGATAAAAATTGCAACAAGAGGATATCCAATTTTAAAAATTAATTGGAAAAGTAAAGATAAGTAAATGTAAGTCCGCGGAATTATGAAAATTTCACATTACTGTAGACTTTCCAATGGACATTTAGGAAAAAAAAAACAATAATTCGAATATTTTTCCAGTATCGTATGTGTCATTTTCGAAGATTACTTTACAATCAGTTTTACTTTATAAAAAAAAATTAAAGGGAAATCACTTTTAGTCCATTCAAATTTACTTGCGTCATTGAAAGAAAAAGCTTTGACTTTCTGTATTTAGATTTAAAAATTTCCCAATTGAAATAATCCTCTTTTTATAACAAATAGAGATTACATTTCGTTATAAAATAAAATATTACTACGCATCACTATCTTTAAGTATACGCAGTTTCCAATATTAAAATGTACCGAGTTTTGTGGAAAACCAATAATTCTTCTATATTACATAATTTTTTTCTAAATTCGCAAGAAATTATATGTAAAGTAATTTTAGGTATTCAAAGCCCTCGTAAAAATAGATAAACATAAATTTTCAGATGATTCCTCTTTGAACATTTTGCTTTTTGATTGTTATACGAAAAAGTTACAAATGTAAGAAAAACAAAAATTTCTTACACACGTCTTTACGTACAAATTGAAGCTAACGAAAAATAAAAGGCGCAAGTTGGAAAAGTTGAAAAATAAGAGGGTAATTGCGTAAAGTGTTTTATGAAACAACAATTTTATGCAAATTTGAACACGATTACAAATTGAAGAAATATTTAAAAATAAATTGAATTATTAATCGATTATTTCGGCTATAGGTCTTTTAGTGCATGTTTAAAAAAACATTCGAAAAAAAATATCTGAATCCAATTCGTTACATTAATTTTTCATCATAAATTTTTCAATATAGTTGAACTATTTGCAGTGATTTATGTAAAAACTGGGAACCTCTTCTTCGAAAATTTTGGTTTATAAATATGTTGTAATATTTTACAATTTTAATAATAAGCAAAGTGATTGATATTTGATAAGGTAAAAAAGTTGGGTAAATAATCACACGTTTCGCTCTTATTTCATAAATTCAATAATTCAAAGGAAATAAAATACTGAAAAATTCGACTTTGATGTTGTAACGAGGTGTGTACACAATTTGGAGGTATGAAATATTAAACCATTGCTAGTTTTAGAAAACAAAATGAAACTTTGAATTTTTATGCATTTCTATATTTTGAAAAATTTAATAGTCTTGTAGATTTACAAATGATCATTTATGTCCATTTCAATTTTAAGCACTCGTTTTAAAACACATTTTGATATTTTTGGTTTTCCCATCATACTTCTTCTTCTTTTTCGCGGCAGAAAAATTGCTACAATTTTTCACTAGCAGTGAAAATTAATTGTAATTTTTGTCGTAATAAGTAAGGGGATCCGATAAAGGAATTTTAATAACATTAAATTACTACCGATGTACTTCTTCCTCAAACTTTAAATTTCAATTCAGAAGTTAAGTAATGTTTCCAGTAGATCCTTAAACGCGCTCGTGCTTTTACCGGGATAAAAGTATCACTTACATAACTAGTAAATTTTTATAATATGAAGTTGAAGTTTTATAATATGAAAAACCGCATTTTTTATATATCATTTGACAACCCACTACGTAATCAAATTATGAATTAATTTTTACTTTGGAAGCCCAATAAGACACAGTTTTTATAAGAAAGTTAGAACAGGAGTGAGGAATTTAGGAATCAAGGAACTTTGCAGCTCTGTACAGATTTGCAAAACTTCACTAAATAATTCGAATCGTGTACCAAACCACACTTAGAAGCATTGTAAATAAAAAAGGATCTGAAATTGCCTTCTAAGCTGCAACATCTAAAAATACCTATGCCATTTATAAACATTGAATGCTTGCCCGTCTCTCTAACAAACGAAATTTCCAATCAAAGAATTTAGTAATAGTGTTAGTAAATTCAAGTTTTGAGCGAAGACACCAAGAGCAAAATGCAGGTATGTCAAGTTCACTGAATCCAATCGGAAGCCATCAATGAACTCTACTTTATGAAAATCAAAACAATGCGGCACAAGTTCAATGCCATTACCGTTTTAACATGAGCTTAAAACAAGTATAGGCAGGTTTATGTAGGCTTAACAATGATTAATGCCGTTCTGGTTTAATTAACCACTAAAGGCATTATTAAACACCTATTAGCATATTATAGCAATATCGCACCTTATCTCATGGCTCCGGACAGTGCATCAATTACTTATCGCAGGTTCACCTAATCCTGCTCGAGCAACACGCAGAAACACCTGGCAACGGCATTTATGGTACACTCACCAGAAACAAACAATCCACAAAATAATTGACAGTCTGTGGGAATAAACCTTTTCACATGGTGGTTGGTTTCCCGTCGACATTACTAGCCTTAAAAGCCTTGCTAGGTCCATTTAAGGTTTGCACAAAATGATGTGAATTTGAAATTCAAGCTTTAGAAACCCTCCTCATCCCGTGGAAGTACAATCGAGTCAGTTTCGGGACAGGATATACCTGCCCAACCACAAGACGAGAAGCGGGATCGCTTGTGAATGGTATCCAGGGCACCATTGTCATTGCGACAATAACTCAATAAACCCAGTTTTCTCTGCCCGCGCCCGCACTGACTGGAAATCAATTAAATTTCCTTAAAATTGAAATGGCCCCAAAGCCCGACAATGCCAAGAATGTAAGTGACTGCTTGCAACCTCGAAGCCCATTCATTCGAACCCTTCCGGAGCTGCGAACATGTTCAATCCACACCACCACCACCAGTTCCACTGCCGCCCCGCGAACGCGTCGTTGGCGCGCGCGGGGGCGCGCATTAAAAAGTGTTTAAAACGCGAAAGCAATTAATCAAAAAAGGGCAGAAACTGAAGCAACGTACCTCCTCCACGTCCGCGTTGAACAACTCCGCGCAATACTCCATTATTATCACGACATTCAAGTGTTGTTTCAAATTCATAAGGATTCATAGTTTTCTGCTAGCACATTCGTGTTGGAAAAATCGCAGAAACGGAAAGGCGAACGGGAACGACGACAGGGAGTGATAAGAAAATTGATCGACCTTTGCTTCTTTTTTTTCCTAATAATACTTCTTGGCTATTTCCCGCGAGAGAACACTTCACTGCACTAGACTAGGGAAAAAAGAATACAATCACTCGATCCACAGGACACTTGTGACTTATGAATTTCTTAGGCGCTGCTGTGGCACTTCCTTGCAGCGGAGCACTCGACTCTTAGCATACAATTTAGAAAATAACTAAAACAAACGAAACTCCACTTAGAGTATGGGGCAATCACATCATTTACTGCACTTTCCCTGATTCCCGTGAAAACGAGTAGCTCTTAGCTCCTTAAGGTGCACGGGCGGAAAAGTCGTCTTACATATCGAATTGAACGGAAAAGTAACAAAAACTAAAACAAAACAAAAAAAATAAAATCGAAAGCGTTGCTTTGCTTTCTAGCGCTTCATTTTTCGGTCGGTTCACTCACAGTCGACACATCCCTCTACCCATTTTACGCAGTTGTCGCATCCTTCGGGATCCGCCGCCAGGAAGCAAGGTAACGAAATCGCCAACAGAGTTCTTTTTTCAGAGAACAATTAACTTCGCGCACAGAAGAGGCTTCACCGAATTCGCTTCGAGCAGTAATCAGCTATCGGCCTCCCACGGGGTACCATTCTAGGGCCACTCATGTGCCGCTAAAGAAAATCCTTCTACGACTTCAAAGTCGAACGCTCTGAACCCCGTGCTGCAGTGTGTGGGCTACTTCCGCAAAAATCGAAAAATCGAAATAATAACGATTTTCATCTGAACATGACTAAGCTAGGTCTTAGGGTCTCAACAGGAACCTCAACGGGTCACCAGAGGCCGAAGGAACTTTTACACTTGGAACTCGTTCCGAAAGAAGCCACTTAAAGCTGATGAAGGAGTTCGCCTCAATGTGTCCTTAAGAAAGCAGGACGAGCTCCAGCTCTCAGGTGTTCTGTGTATCCTTAAGGTGCACTTTTCGCGGCACTTCTTAACTGTGTGAACGTACGCACGCAAGATCTCAACCTAAACACGACGGAGTGCGGCTACAGACTGATTTTTGAACGCGGTGTGTTCGCCACTCGGCTCCGGCCTCAGTCAAAGCGCCTAGAATCTAGCCACAAAGTGGAAGATACACGGACAGGGCGGCTGCGCGCTCTGGCAACATATGCCACTCTGCCGAGGCGAAAGTGGAGAAACATTTTGCTTTGGACAGCAGGGCCTACGGCGCGGCGGCGCTGTAAACATGCTGCGTGCAACGCAGGCTCGGGTCTCGGCGGCCGCGGCTCGCGGCTCGCGGCCCGTGTTATTTATGCTCTGAAATTCTGTAACAACACTGGAGGGGTCCGTCGAGTGTCATAAAAGTGTTAACATGCCCGAGTAATGGCACTTGGATGTGTTAGGGCAGATTCAGCCCCTGCAGGATCTGGATCCGGCTGGCCGCGAGCCGCCAGCCGAGCCGTTCCGACTTGGACTTGTTATTGCTGGGAAACAGCCCTAGGAGGGAAAATGTGTGTACTTGCTGAGAAAACTGTTTTCCGTCGAAAGTGGAGAAAGTGGCTAAAGTTTGCAAGAGGCTCGTGGGGCGGGGGAGCATCGCTCCTTCCGGAAACCCCAGTGCAGGTGGTGGGGATGGTGAGCTGAGCTTCCCGTAAATCGACGGCTCTTCGCACAGCGTTTACAAGTGGATGCCGAGGGTGGTGGACAGACGTAAATAGCGAAGCTTTGGACATAGTGGTCCCTCATAAAATTAAAGCAAAACAATTTACATAATTAATTTTTGGATAAGGTCGATAAAAATTTGCTGGAGTCAAAGGTGGAGCGATAAGCCGAACATTATTTTGCGCCTTTTTTCGGGAACGCTTATAATTGAAGAGATTATTTTACATTTTTGGAAATCTCGTTTCGGACGGCGGACAGACAAACTATCCATTGTTCGGATTTATCTGGGATCCGACCTGTTTTGCATTTGTCTATTAGGAAAATTTCAAAATCGGCTTTTGGATTAGTTGAACTTTTTGTGCATTAGCAGACGTGGTTTTTTGTGTTTATAGAGAAAAACATTTTTAGAAAACGTGGACAGTGACAAAAAACAATTCCATTGCCTAAACGGATCGAGTCGCTATTCAAGTTTTGTCTAAATTAAATACATTTTCAGCATAGCTTTGCAAATAGCAGCTTTCATTTAGGAAAAAATAATCTCGTCATAACTTCCATACCTTTTTGGTATAAATATACTTCGAAAATTTCGGCTAGATGAAGTTCCACATATAAGCAGATTAAAAATTAATTTTATTTACCTTTACAAACTATTAATTAACTGTTCTGCAATATTCCAACCGTTTAAATCTGTTTAATTTTTTTAATTGCATGCAAGAACAGAGAAAATACACACACCCAAAAAGTATTTTACAAGTGATCTTACTATGGACCTTTTAATAAGTCGATTCAGAAAGTATTTTGCAGCCTTGAGGTTTGTTTGTAAAGGTGTCGTATAATAAATTTATTATCAGGATTACAGACTAAGAAAAGATTACAGAGTGGACTAAGCTATTTACACGCGTGTCGGAAGCGTAAAACCTTAAACCAATTGTTCTCGAAATTCCGTTTGCCCCAGCGGCAACGATATCTTTACCTTTAATTTTAATTTAATTTCAACTTGATGCTTGAAGCACATATTTAGACAGAAATTATCACCTTGATTTAAACTTGTTGAAGTATTTAACGTTTGTTTGTGAAACATTTATCAGCTGAGCAAAATAGTGGACGCGCATAGAAAAGGGCTTTGCACGCAATTATAATTACCGAAGCATCATAAATATTAATGTTTTTTAATGAAATTCATATCACCAGATATGCATCAATCGAAACGCAAGGGAAGTTTAAATTTTAAATTTGTGCAATTATATAAATTCATCGCTGGGTTTTAACTTGAAAGTAAAAGTCATAGACCAGTCATAGATTCGAATTTTAATTTCCAATGTAACTTAATCTATTATCATAATTTTTTTTTTTATATCAATTGGATTGAAACTTCGCGTATTAAAGTAAATTTTAATTAAAAAGTTTCCGTGTCTTCTTAAGAACACTACGCAGTACCCATGATTTTTAAAAAAATTGTGATTTATAAGTAGCAACAAATCCAGTTTAGTGTTTTCATTTTTGTTTTTTGATCCTTCCTTTGCAATAATTAAATTTTACAAAAGCTTTCCTATTTCCAAGTTAAGTAGTGGATCTTTTTACAGGCTTCCAAATGTTGTAAATTTGAAAATTGGCTTACCAAACTTTCATCCATAGTCAAAATGTTTAATTTTAGAAGCCGCAAATTACGTGAGTGAAAATAAAGCGCCACGAAAGGTCCTTACCTGGAAAAGAAAAAAGACGCCATCAATCAATAAAATATTCAGGAGAATACACACATGATTATAAAACGTATATCTTTAATTTATAGCAGAGTTTTACACGAAGCTGTTTCGAAATATACTCCACATTTAAATGCGAAGAAGTACTTACATATTACAATAGTATAATAGTACAGAATTATATGCGTGGATTGCTCAACCACTAGAATAACTTTAAACCTAAGCATTTTTTATTAAGAAATCGAGTTTTTGAAAATCGATATTTTTAAAATGCCTCCTAAGGCGGTAGTGATAGACTCGTATAAAGAGATTTGGACGAGTATGTTCAAATTTTTCTAAATAAAGGGATTATTAAATTTTTCAAAAGTGATATTAACAAATACTCCGAAGCCAGGGTACCTAATTTAAAATGTAAACCTATTTTCGTGAGCATTGTTCGTAGTTCTTTTGTTCAAGGTTTGCCTGTCTTGTAAATTAAAAGGAACTTTTGAGGGGAGTCCCCGTAATCGAAAAAAAAAGAAGGGAAAGATGCTTTCTCCAGAGCTTTAGGTCTGAAATAAACGGCGGTGAAAGCTTATCAAGGCGACCTTCTTGAAGGTTTTTGCCTTATCCAACTGACCAGGGAGTCTCCAGAACGTGAAGCCCCCTACCAAGCCACCCGGTTTGCCTAACTCGTTACCCTTTTTGGGGCACGCAACCCACCGCGTGCGGGTGTACGTGTCAGCGTTATTATCATGACTGGATGAAGACCTCTTTCTGACGATATGCTTCGATGCGTGGACCTCCAGGACCTTTTCAAGTATGCAAGCGCTGTGACTGGACTGATTGGGCCTCCGAAAAGGTGACATTTTACCTCCAGCTTGACAAATTTGCGGGCCAAAAACCGACACCGTCACGGTCAGAGATTTGAGGAGAGAATCTAAAAAAAGCGATAATTTTACACCACCTCCATCTCACTTCCGACGGGAGACGCTCAGGCACCGGGAGACGTTGTGGGGTTTTGTTTATTTATTTTCTTTGCTTTGCCCGATTTCTTCGCTTTGTTCCTTTATTTTTTCTTCTGTGTTTTCTTCATTCCCTGGAAAGCTCACAAGGAAAAGTACGCGCGCCAAGGAGCATGGGTCAGTGGGGCCGCGGGAGCCGCAAGAATAGACTGGATGGTGCGGATGTAATACAACACACAGTCAGATCCAGCAAAGGGATAGGATTGAGACGAGGTACGGTGGCCCATTTAAGGGTCTCCAGGCCCCAGTGAATGGGGCGCTCGACGTAGGGTTGCTGGAGGATCGGCCGGGGTAAGGTTGCAGAAGAAGTTGATAAGTTTGTTAAAAAGGATTTAAGCGGATTCAAGCAGTGGTGAGTGAGTTAATCGAATATTTGTTGGGGCGCTCTGCGATTTTATTCTTTTGTAGAAAAAATTTTTCTTGCCTTGCCTTCTTTATGTCCACCCGGATCACCCTTTATGCTTCCAGCCCCTGCTTGCGACCAGGATCTATTTTTCAAGTGGCTTGTTTTGCTGGAATATTGGCAAGCAGTTTCTTCTTTCCATTTATAATTTTCTTTACTTTCTTCCGAGGGCAATGTGCAGATAAAGGATCCTTTTTTTGGAATTTTTGGGTCATTCTACTCATTTTGATGGATTTCACGAAGCAATTCTGGAATGCAGCGTGCTTTTGACTTCCCTGCGGGACTTAAAATTATTTTCAGCGAATGTGTGTCAAAGGCTTTGATTTATTAGCTTTTCGCCACAGTGACACTCGTCGTTTTTCAGGGTACGGTCGCCATGTTGAACTTTACTTTTGACATGTTTCTGAAAACACAGAAACACTATACAAGAGTCCTTTAGTAAAGGAACTGAGTACACTTTGGATAAAAGAACCTTTGGTTACTTTCATGAAGCTTCAAAGGAAGGTGTTCTTTCAAAGATACGCGTTTTTCAACTCGTGTATATTTTTATTACAAAATGTACTTACCAAAGTATGTTTTAATTAATTGTTGGCAAGAGGTTTTATATTTATAAATCGTTTATGCCAATTAAGCAGACTCCTTAGGCTTTTGTAAAATTATGTAAAAATAATTTACTTATTAACAAATATAAAAGGAAAAGTGAATAAGTATGACAAAATCATTATGTAAGAAACTATTATACGTTGAATGGGGTTAAAAATTCGCTTTGGTTTATTTAGACTTGTTTACTCAAATGCTCACTTAAAACATTAAGAGACCAATAATTGAACTATATTTCGAAATGAATAATTATTCAATATTCTTCTAATTTTTGGTAATACCGCGGAGTTCAAAAATTTAGAATTGTTGGCGAAAAATTAACGTTGTCCAACTATACTAAAAATTCATAGATAATAAGAGAAAAGAATATTTTCCTCGTATTTTATACTACTTATTTCAGTGTCCTATTTAGGATCTACTACATGAAAGCAAAATTTGCAAAACTTTAGTATACAGGTAGCCCGCCTACAACACGATAGATAGGTTCCTAGAAAATGCCATGTTGTATGAAACCGTGTTGTATGAGACCCAGAGGAAGTACAAAAAGGGGAATTAGGTTCCGAGAACTTATTAAGAGCAAATACTTTTCTTTAAAATCCACTCAAGCAAATTCGGTTTTATTAAAGATATTAATATATGTATTATCACAAAACTTTTCAACCTTTTCGTCATTTGCGCCTTCTGCCCTCTTTAATAAATTTGTAGATTTTCTCATATGAAAGTTTTGCAACTTATGTGTCCATAGTGTGTAATTTAGATCTATTAATACATACATAGATACGTTAAATAATAGATAGTGCAGTGTTATACCAGGATTTCCGGAATTTCATTACCGTGTTAGAATGAAACCATGTTGTAGGTTGCCGTGTTATACGAGGGCTTCCGCAATTTTCTTCTCGTGTAAGAGCGAAACCGTTTGTAGGAGGGTTACCTGAATTTGAATTTTAGAGTTTCGTAACCTTATGTTAAGTGGTTTTGCATGGTAAAAGCAACAACTAATCAAAAGTTCATTTTAAAATGTTTGAACTACTAGTAAACTGATTATTCTAGGTATATTTCCAGGCACAAGAACAGAAAGCACTTTATAATTAATTTTAATCAAAGCACTAATGCAACATTTTATGCACGAGATCATTTTGGTGTTAGTGACCTTATACAGCAGCACGCAAGACCCATTGATAAAAAGCACTATACTGAGCAAATGGCATGAACAGTAGAAAACTATTTCAGTGACTAATATTTGAATTAGCTAAGAGCAATGCACCTTCGTTTTCTGCACATTACGTCGAGAAATCTTCTACATCACGCAATGTGGGAAAGTACCAGTCAAGATGATAAGTTCTAGTTAAAAAAAAAAACTAATAATAATAATAATAACAAATGAATTGGAACTTGCGATATGCAAAACATTGATTTCTTTAAGCACGTTTCGTTACAATGTCAAATTAGTCAGCTCGATTAAAGGCATGCCATTAGTAGGAACGTGATTAGAAAAATTAATAGTGCATGCGTTTTCGAAAATGCCATACGATTTTTAATAAGGCTAAATCAATGTTGCCATTTAATAATGTGACAATTTGGAAATGTGAACGTTAAATGTAACATGAATAAGTTAGGGCACATACAACAGAATCATTACAAATTAGACTTGATAGTTATTGGTTATTAGACATAATTGGCCGAACCTCACGAAGAAGAAATTTTAATGTTTTGTAATAAGCGAAAAGGATTCCAGCTTTTAACTGAATAACAAATTTATTGACATCGGCGTAGATAAATGTCTTTCAATAATTTATAGCTAACTAAAGTAAAAGGGAAAGGAGCCAGGAATACCAGAATCAGCATTAATATTTTATTCCGTGATCTGGAACAAGGAAAAGCAATTTAGAGATAAATATGAGAGAAGCCAAAAAGAAGTATCAACAGAAGTAGCAAGAGTCTTAGAATTTTATGCCTTAGTGTTGTTATGGGACGAGAAAGCTTGTCAAACTCTCTACTTAAGTCAGTATAGATCCAATCTGTTTTGTAATGATTTATCGAAGCTCTGGGCAATGAAACAAGATAATTTGGATAGCCTACTTGCTAATGAACAACAAGCAACAGTATCAGACTGATTTGTAAGTATCCTTGGTTTGCTTGTAAAAGGAAAAAATTCATGAATGCATGTGTTAATAATTAATTGTTTGCAATTTAGTTATAAAACACAAGTATAAGGTGCTGGTAAAAATACTGAATGGCTTTTTGCAAACCAGGACTTGTCATATTTTTATAAAACTATATTAACGAGTTAATTTAATTGTATAAGATGTTACGATGTGTATTCTGAACAAACTATCTTGTGTCTTACATTCAAGTGGAGTTTTCTGTTAGATATAAACTTTATTTAAGTATGTAAAGTTTTTGTAGCAAATGCTGATAAGGCCAACATGTTTAACTTAAGAACAACGCCGCTTTCTCACAACAACCCTCGGTGTTTGCAATGGTAAGTTTCTAAGATAGCCAGCCACCTTGCTATTTTCCACCCTTTATTTTGCGGAACTATCTGAATGAAGGAGTACAGATACCAGGCTTTGTTTAAAAATTAATTCAAAATTATTCGTTTTGAATATTTTCCCGTTCATTAATATTAATACCACTGTAATGGAATTGCAATGAAAACAGTGTACCGGCCACACTACACAATTTTGTAAGATATGAGGTGTCCTGTATGCTATTACAAGGCCCATGACACAAATGAACCCCACTAACATAAATTCGGATGCATTGTCCTAACAAAAGAACATTAAGCGAGCAAATTCCAACAAAAGAATAGCGACGAGGCATGAAAGCGACGGCAATCCATCTTTTTCGTGAAAACATTCCCCCATGACGCAAACATCTGTTAATATTTCCAAAAGTATCACAATTGCAGGGTAACCTGAGATACAAATTGCATTCGGATTCGGGTGCGGCGAACGTGCACATCCATTATAATTTGAACACGTAACACAATCTCAAGGTGTTACCGGGATCCGCAACCCGATTCAGATTCGGTTCGTTCATTGGCCTCATCAATTCATGGCCAAAGCCAGGAACCTTGGGGTTCCCACGGCTGCACTCGTTCCCGTCCGTATGCTAAAAAAAATGAAGAAAATCACAGCCACAATGAGCAGCGGCTTCCTTAAATGCGCCCATCAACCCTTCTGAGGAACAAATTTACGGCTGACACTCGAATGTATCAACAATACTTGTCACAGGGGTAGATTGCCGCAATTCGGGGAGAATTTGGCACTGGAAATTCTCGTAATTCTGCGGTTGCACGCTATCCGGGATCCGGAATTCTAGATTCTAGTCGCAGGCAGGATGAAAAATTGAATGGGTGCTCATCGGCACCCTTACCCTGCACCGGGTGGAAACGACGAAGGAAATAATCCGAAACCGATGGCTGTTGTCGCCATCGCAATGAGACGCCTCCGTACAACCCTACGTCTAGGTTTCGCAAGGAGTTCCGATCTCCGGATCCCTTTAGTTGAAGTTTTGAATCAAAAGAAATTGAAAAAAAGTGCACCCTCAAGGAATGGTGGAATTCTTAAGAAATTCTGCACAACTTACGCACTTTGCAGCCCTGCTCTCGCCGGCAAGTGGCTGCTGGCTGGCTTTCCTTAGCTCCTTGCGGCTGAGCCCTACACGTATATGTATCTACACATGTAAGTGCTCAAAGGGCATAAAAAATTATTTACAGTAAACAGATTCCCAACTTTTGTAAGTACTCCCAGAAGGGTAAGTACCCAAAGAATGCTTTCGCATACTTCCCCAAAGTTGAGAGTATTATATGAGGAGCCCCTGGACCGAGTTGGCTCCTTGCCTCTTAAGTTTCAATCGGTCCTTTTTCTTCGTCTTCGTCGTCTCCTTGTGTTCGTGCGGAAGTTTTTCCCGGCAATCGGTACCTACCCGTACCTCTTCCTTATGTTTTGCTCAGCTCCACCCCCGACCACCCTGGAACTGATGAACATCCCCATGGCGCGTTCGTGTTCAATTTTCCGGGATAAGCTCATCCTCCTATGACTTTTCTTCGTCGCCCCCTTGAGCAATATCAGAACGTAGGCAGGCGGTATCCAGCATCCAGGTACCACTCGAATTTCCCAATTCGTCAATATTCGACAACGTCAATTCTCCTGAAACTATTCAAGCGTTTACTGTGGGGCTTAAGGCGGTTGGTGGAAAAGGGTCCTTGTAGTATGTACTATACTCCCAAGTCTGCTCCCAGCTCCCAGATCTCAGTCAAATGGTGGAAAAAAATCGAAGAAAATCTGAGCAGAAATTGACTGACTGAAACGGCGCTACGCTAGACAAATAGGAATATAAAGAGGCCATGAGAGAGGACATAGTTCAAAGGATGCCCCAACAGACAGCTGACTAGGCGAAGTGGCTTGGACACAAAATACTTCTATTTGTGATAGACCGTTTGCCGCCATTACAGGCGATTTGCGAATTTTATGGATATTTGGGCGATTTTCCCATAAAATTTTTTGATATTTCGGGGATACGCCAGTATAAGTTAGTTTTCCTTTTTTGTTTTTTTTGGTATAGGCCATCTTCAATGTGACCTTTAGGTCAGTCAATTTGGGCAATGAGATTTACAAATGAATGCCGTCATAATCGAAATTTGAAAAACCACGGAAGAAATTGGAAAATTGGCTTTAGGGTTGCTATTTAATAACATCGGTTGCTATTAGGAGGGTATACATGTCTTTTTAGAAGATATTACAGTAAATAATTAATACTTACATTTATTTTAATAGTCTCTACGTTTTAATCAATTGCACAGAATTTTCTTGAATTAAGGGCTTACATATAATATTGCAATTATATGGCACAAATAGGTGTACTATTACATAAGGATGCAGTATATTTCAACTAATGATTAAAAAAAAGAAAAAAACATTTCTGATTTTGATTTTGATTTAATGCACTTTCGACTTTTTAAACTTGCAAAGCTAGTAAAACACTTAAACACCCTCTTCATCTCTCATAGAATCTTATAGAATAAAACTGAAACAAAAGGAAACCTTAATTTCACAATAAACCGAACTACTGGATTTGTTTTCCTGGAAGTCATTAATTATTATTAAATTAAAATTATAACAAAAATAAATATAGAAATAAAGCGTGTCGTATATCAGTTTAGTTTTTTTCATGTCTCGCATTTAGGCAGATTAGGAACGGCAAATGAATAAAATGATTTCATTATTGTTATATTTTATTTATTAGGAATGTGATCGTGCATTCGATTGTTTGGCTTGTTATGGAATACTGAAAATTACCAAATGATTAAAAAATCTTAAAACAGTTCAATATAACCAATTACACTCGCCTATTTTGATAAAATCTGATCTTTCCTAATTACCAATTCAGTTTGATTTTACCTTGGGATAAACTTTCATACAATTCCAAATTTAAATTGAGGAAAACTTATAAAAATGTTTGTATTTTCTACCAAAATATGTAGAATATAAAACTTTATTTATGTACGGAGTGCTATTTTATATATTGACTTATTTCTTAGCCGCAAATTATACTGGCATATTTGCTGAATTTAAATTCTAAAGAATAAAAACCAAACCATTGACGACAGTGGTTTGGAGTTTTAACCCGTCCGTCAGATGCCCCTATCCTTTTTCAGAAAAATTCCCGAAAATGTAAAACATCATTAATATGGACACATAAATTCGGGCGGCGGCCACGATGAATTCCAAATCCGTCAAAATCCATTACGTCGTCCCCCTCGAAATTAATTAGAGCACTCAGGTCACTGGCGAGTTTTATGAATTTCCATCGCTCGTTCCGCCACTTATTCTAAAATCAGTCGAAAAGGGAAAAATGGAAAAAATTTCCTTGGATCGCATTAATTTGCAATTCAAAGCGGGACTGCTTTAAGCACATCAACAATTCGGCTCCTGTGCAGTCCCTGAGTCCATCATCCTTTTAAATTTCTCAATCTCAATAAAGACCTCCATCAACACCTGAACAGGGAAAATCGGGTACACCTTGAGGTTGGAAGCTCTTAAAACATTGAAAAATCGTTTTGTCCTGGTAGAGCCCATCAGGTCTGAGCGGGAGCGTCTGAAATGGAATCCCATCCTAATTCAAAGTCATTGACTTCCAATTTACTGTAAACCCCGAAAGCGTATCCACCTCTAGTGGCCATCAGGAAATAGGATCGGGAGAGGTGTCCTGTCCCATCATAAGCCGATTTCGAACAGCAGAGAGCACACAAAAAAAGGCAAAGTGTTCAGGAGAGCTTTCATTTTAAAATCAAATTTTGATGTCAAGTTCTGTGGGACGCGTCTGAGAAGATCGGGATTGCAAAAACGACAGTAAAGCCTCACTACGGTGGCCATCAGTGGAAGACTTTGTGCACGTTATAATGATCCACACTTTGCCAGTTTCTTATATTAAATGCTTTAAAATACGCTGTTAATGGTTACAAAGTAAAATCGATGTATCTCGAAATATTAGAACAAATCTCTATAATTTGTTGCTGATGTTTTGTCGAACCCTTCCATACAGAGAAACTTTCTGCTTTATTTAAAAGTTGGGTAGTCCTCCTCCGCCCAGTAATTACAACTTATCTCAGGAAAACGAAAGGGTCAAAATTCCATGCATTTAAAACAATTTGTAAACAACATACAAAATTAAATTTTAATATTCGTTATATATGCCGTCAAACTTTGATGAAACGTAAAGTGTAAGAATAGTGACAAATTGTGTGTTAAAATCCACCGATGTAGCGATTTACATTACGATGGACTCTGAAAAGTGCCGAATTCCTTGTCTGGACTTTTAGTCCAACTCATATGAAATATTTGTGAGAGATGTACGAATGATCCACGCGGATGTCCGGACAGTGGAGCATCCCCTAGGGATCTCGTCGCCGAGGTATAAAAAATAATGGACTGAACGCAACGTTTCCCACCGCAACTTTCTGTGCGAACTGAAATATTCAATCATCTGGGAGAAGTGGGCACAGGAGTAGAGCAGGAATTAAAAGTTCTCGTTGCATGGTGAAGATGATGGAACTCCAGAAGAAGTTCCCATTGAAAATTGAAGAAATTGATTGCGAAGGTAAGCAGCCCTCGCTGGGAATGTCTTCGCCAAAACTTTTCTTCGAGGATTCCCTTTTTATCCCGAGTTCTTTTTTGGCTTCGTGTGGAGGTGGATGCCCTATATCCATTCCTATCGTCCTAGAGAGTTTTAGGACGAAAGGGTAGTGTGGAGGAAGTCATGCGGACTATTTTGTGCTCTTTTACGTAGAAAGTAAGCTTTTCGGGATTTCAAAGGATGTGCACGCATATGAAAAAGAGGAGCTTTTAGCGTGCAGAGGAGTAGGAGAGGCTCCGGGCCATATTTTGAAATGCGAAGACTGTTGGTCACCGGACTTTTAGTTTCAGAATATGAAGCATATGTCGTATAAATGCAAGCTAAATTTTTTAAAACAGGCCACTTTAAAGAATCATTGTTTTCTTAATTTTGTAAATAGAAGAATTCAATTCAAAACTGAAGCAAAACGTTTTGTATTTGAATATTTGTTTTACTTATTTTAATTTTGGATACTTCAGACTAGAGACTTTCTGAACATATATACATGAAAATTCTCAAACCATACACAAGTTTTTCTCGGCATCTCATCCAGATCCAAATATAGCACTAAATCACACCGAAACTACCGAAGCATTAAATTAGGATTTCTCGCCAGTCTAATCTTTCATAGCAGTGACTGCTGTTGTTGTACGATTAAATGCTTACCTTGAAAAATGGTTCCGATTAATTTAAGCTCGATATTATTTCATTTATAGAAATTTATTTGAACTGATTCAATGCTAAGCTGATGAAATGCTACGCTCTAAAATTACATTTTGTATTCTGCTTTCGACATGCGATTTGATGATTATGATTATGTCAAACCAATTTTATGAAATAGGAAAGACTAGAAAATAATAAAAATAAAATTTAGGAAAGTGCTATTTCGGTACTGATTTCTATGATTTATGTCTTTGAAACCTCTAACATACGAAAAACAAATTCAAACAGAATACTAAGTTCGGTCCTAATGTTTATAGAGGGCGCATAAGTACTTAACGAAAATTTAATAAGAAAACTACGTTTTTGTAACGCCGAAATGTTAAAATTATCAATTTTCTAGCAAACCAAACACTCATTAGTTTTTTCTAAAATAATATGAAGAAAAAGAAAACTTCTTTAGTATTTTATAACGAATGTTATATTTTTCAATTCTTTATTTTCTTTGATTTTTTATTAAAAACAATAATAAGAATAAATAATTCTGTGATTGAATCGATACATCATGACTATCTCACGCTGGATTTTTGATTCTAACTAGAATCAGAGGATGTTTAAAATACCACACAAAAGGGAAAAACATTCGAAAAGGCTCAAATACAATTGGAGTTTTGAGGGAATAAATAAATAAACTCAAAAGACGTGAGCAATTAAAATTAATATGACTTCAGAGAAGGAGAAACCGTATATTTGCATACGTAGGGTCCATTTACGATCACTTCAACACAAAGTCAAGTGTTAACAAACATTTATGAGAAAGCGAAGCAAATTGCATTATTTTACTCATTGTACTCCTTCAGTGGACATACTATAAAATATTTCAAGTTCAGGGCATCCGGTGAGACCCACAGGGCTGCTCTAACGAATTTCCAATAGAAAGGCTGAGGTGCTCAATGTCCTGTGCCGGAGATAGCAATTTATTTTAATTATAGCGAGGCAACCCGGAGAGCCTCATAACTGACACATTAGGACGCAGCTCGGGTCATCCATCAAAATGTTATTGCTCTCCTGAGCAAGACTTCCAATGGCTACGGGCATCTATTAAAATAAATTACGTCTTCACGTCAAGTCAGAAATCATTTCGTATGCCACTGTGACTATTAAGACGGTAAGGCATCCCAGTCTGGCGAAGACCCTGACAAGCGATCTTAAGACCCGGTCTGTACCTTTTGTGCAGGCTTTGGTTCCAGACGATCACCAATGTCTACATAAAACGCCTACGCTGGACATTTTTCATGTTCGAAGCGTATGGAGCGCTCGCCCTTGATTCTTCGCTCCCTTTTGTCGCGGTCTTTCAGTCGCATGCCGTTTCGCATCTTCCTTTTC
Source organism: Proctacanthus coquilletti (assembly GCA_001932985.1). Classification (NCBI taxonomy): domain Eukaryota; kingdom Metazoa; phylum Arthropoda; class Insecta; order Diptera; family Asilidae; genus Proctacanthus; species Proctacanthus coquilletti. The sequence continues at coordinate 510,452 of MNCL01000078.1, forward strand.
TTCACTAGTGGTCTTTATGGGCACTAAATTGAAGAAAATTATTTTTCTTGTGGTAGTTCTTTTTGCTCGACCAATCTACGTCACCGAGCTATTTGTTCTTATGCATGTAGGCACAGTATGGAATCCGACTAGATCGATCGTCGAGTTACTTATTTTATTTTATTTTTATTTTTCGCATCTCCTTTTGGACTCAGATCCGCATTGGGAAACCTATTTATTTGCGATAACTCGAGATTCCCAGGAAAATATGCGAGAAAATCTTATTCGCTTCTGCTAAGACTGCAAGAAGATGGGAAGAGCGGAAGGTACGCACTAACAAACAAACAAAAGCGGTTCTTACTTGCTACGGAGCCCGCAGACGAGAGCGGGATATATCCAGCTGCTGATGATGATCGTCAAGACCGTCAAGATCGCAAGTGGCGTACTGTCGTCAGCATGGAGATCGGTTGAAATAATTTTGCGAGTTCTATTCCTCGCGTCAGAGTTCAGCTACGTGCAAGGCTAGAAAGCCATTTGAGAACCTTAGGGTAAGACTGCTTCAAGATAGCCTCGATAGCCCAGATCATGTGAGTTGGTCTTAGCTTTAGTTGGCTGACTTAGCTGATCCGAATGATCTCAGTTCGAAATGAATTCACGTATTCCAGCCAAGTGCTGATCTGCGCATGATCGACAGGCTGGCAAACCATCTGCTTATCTTTACTAAATCCCGGAGATCATTCTTTGGTTGATTACGCAGCCGCGGTCAAATCTGACGTTCATTACGCCCGTATTTCTGCGGTTTTGAAAAACTCATTTCGGCCGGACCCGAAGTTGGATAAGTAAGGCACAGTAGGCCGTCTCCGTCGCATGATGCTCTCACGATGAGTAATATGCGGCGCTGGTACGCCAATAGCATTCTTAATTGATCTTCCACGAACTCGTCGTAAAAGAAGCAGTAAGCCTAACCAAATTGTTTTCGAATGCAATTTCATTTCGTTTATGGGCAGAATGAATTATTGCCGTCGACCACGCAATTTTGCGCGCATTTCGGCTGCAAGGACCTCACATCCACTAAAGCCCACTATCCCTATGAAGCACGATCATCGATCTCGATCTCTTGCGAACCATATCTAAAATTTTAATGACTTTTCCGTCTGCTTAATATAATTCAGCGCAGGTCGCGGCTGATGCGGACTCATTCGACCGTCATAAATTATACAAACAGCGCTAACGATCATTATCGCGGCAGATGATGGGGGATTATGATCGTTTACGCCCGCCAGACAAAACTGACTTTTATCGAAAATTAGATTGCCAGGGTTTTTAATAGCTTTTAACTACAGCCGCACGTTGGGTTTGTTTTGCACCTATAGTGGTCAATGTTGTTAGCCTATGGCCCACCTTCTCGACAAAAATTCGCAGAAGAAAGATTCATCAAGTGATCATCGATTAGCGATACCAAAGAACACTCATCCGGTCGACCACTCTTTGCCTTGCGGTTTATTCGCTTCTTCGTTTTCTAAACATCTCTGAATTTATTAATCCTCCGCTGTATGGGGGATTCCTGCAGCCTCGTTCACTGACTGCTAATGAAAAATCTTTATTTAATTTTAATGGTTCGATCACAGCTCAGTCGGAGCCGATTATCGATCTTCGGACACGTCTCAGCTATTTCTCCAGAATTATTGTCAATATTAAGCTTTATGAAGTGATGATTGACTGATAGAGTACACGGCGGTGGTGAATAATCATCGACCGACTAGAGCGGCTCTTGTTTGATCATACGGGCTGAAGATACGATTCCAAGTAAATGCGGTGGCTACAACGTTTTGTTTTTGATATCCCATTGCTCCATTGATCAGAATATTAATTTGATATCATTGCTGTCGAATATTGTTCTGCCCCATCCAAAAGACCTCATGTTGTTTTCCGATTCAAATGATAAATTTCTATTAAGATTTTGTGGGAATATTTACACCAATCATGTGAGGAATTCTTGATGCACGTAGGATTCAATTAAATTCAATCAATTTCATCCGATATGCCATATTTGGTAAATAGCCTTAAAAGTAGTAAATCAATTTATATCTATCGGATTTTAAATGTAATTAATTCGGCACAAATAATTTAAGGTAATGCACCTAAAAGGAAATCTCATGCATGACATTTGTAATAACTTGTCATGCTAAATTAAAATTAATTTGCAAAGTAAACTCGGTAATTAATACCAATAATTCGAATATATTTATCCACATATACAAAAAGAGAGTTGCCGTCTATTGTCTTTAGAACTTCTAGTATTGTGTTGTAACAAAATATTTATTTTATTCGTTTTGCATAGATCTTAGTATTCCCTACAATATTTAAAAGTAATAATAAGAATAATAAAAGCGATGGTATAAGAAATATTAAGAAATTTATAAAGAGTGTGTCTTATTCACGACGAAGACAGAATTGCAATGCAAAAGCTCTGAAATAGATTTTTGAGCAATGGTAGCATCGTTTTCTGAAATAAATATATTGTGATGTCCTTTCCTTTCGCGGTTAAGAGATACTATGAATTGAGCAAAAGTACATTTTGTTTTATCACTTCATACCCCTGAGACGAAGGAGGAAAACATCTCAAATTGCTTTCTAACTGAGATACTCCACTGTTTTTTGTTGGGTACGTAGACGACTAAGAAACATCGAAAAAGGTGCTTTATCTGTTTTGACCCCTGCCCATGATGATGATGGTACAATGTATGTACCCTTTTTTGCTTGTTTAAGTATTAAATTTCGACAAAAAATCTTTTCTTAGTAGATGCCTATAGCTTAAATATTTTATAATTACAGAATATGTTAGGATTTCCACTTTTACATTTACAAATAATTCTTAACGGATGCTAAATATTCTGAATAACTCCTTTTTAAAGTAATATAACTTACTAAATTCTTAAGCTCACTTTCTTCGCAACCTTTACGCAGATCTATCCCAAATAGGGGTCTTTTAATAAAAACTAGTCCAAACGCAACTAACAAGGTTATTATTTACAAGGTCTTATATTCGCTGTATGTGTTTTTCCTCCAACAATTGTGACAGAATTCAAACTTAGAAGTGCATCTCACTAGGTGGTTTTAGCAGACAGCTGTTGGATATAAATAACTAATATGGGTTACATACTGGGTGCATTGGCGAACACACATTTCTAGCATGTACCTGGGCTATAAATCCCTCAAGATGTTATCTTAATTAAATTCCATTAACTTTTGTTTAACTAATATACGAGACTACCTCTGGTCTTTTGTAGTATTTTTAAAACAAAAATATAAAGTGCCATTTAAAAAAACAATGTAAGTTAGCAGAAAATACTATCGTATGTTTTCCTTCTTATAACGAACAGGCCAAAATTAATGTTTGACATAAATCAAAGAAAACATGAAAGGCATGACACCAAAGAACATGCACCTATGAAACCTCTTTCACGCTGACTTTCCCTGATTAAAATTAATCGATGTGCCACAGGGGTCGCCCTTAGACCGTTGCCCACTCTTTTGCTGCGAGAGTCCATTTTCATTAATTCAATTCGCTTCATTCAAAGGTGATTGGTATTGTTCGGCCGTTGGTTAATTGCGTGTTTAGGTTAATAGTTGCTGTGAACAGGTGCATTCCATTATCACCATCTTGCGAGAGGCTCTAAGCGATCTTAAAGGTGCTTGGACACGAAGAATGCCACAATTCAAAGGCGCTTTTTATTCGGAGTTTTTTTTTTTCTGGGTGTTTGGACAACAGCGGCTAACTTCAGAGGCTTGTTTCGGATCCCTTCCAAATTACTTGAAAACAAATTGGAGGAAAAGGGCCACTAGTGAGCAGTCAGCCGTCTTGTTTGACTACAAATTCTCACCTCAGACTCGTTGAGTACCTTCAATTTTATCTTAGAAATTTGCGGTTTGATGCTAAGTGCCTCTCTTAAAGATTTTACTTTCTAACTTCCTCATTTTTGTGCACTATTTAAAAAGGACTCCATATCTTTCTTCGATCCTACACGTCTCGTAAATTAACCACTTCAGTCGCTTTTTGGCTCTTCACAAATTGTTATGAGAATTCAAGGAGGCCCAAAAAGACCTCCATGTGAGCTCAACGTGCTTTTCTTTTTTTCTCTTTAGGAAAATACGTGATAGGGACAAAGATGACGTGAAATGCTGAAGATCGTCAGATGCGTTTCTGGAGATTAAAAGGATATAAGGGTATGCACACATATGGTATTAATGATCTCTTGTTTTCTCCGGGCAAAAGGGATCGATGTCGAATTGCCTTTTTACTGTTTGTTTGTTGATCAAGGATTAGTCTGTATTGATCCGTAGCAGACATGGCCTTTGGGGTTTTAATAAGGGTTGACATTATGCTCTCAAGCATGAGAATTTTCTAGTAAGATATACACAAATCTTTCTTTGGGTCGTTTAATGTTTATGTTACAAAGGGTATAAAAATGTATTGTTTATAGGATGTTAGATGAAAAAAGTGTTTACAAATTCAACGTTTCTTTAAATTTTTCTCAGAGGTGGTAGAAACCATTAGGGAATTAAGACTGACGTTGTATCCACGACTTCCTAAACAGTGAAGAAAAGCGATTTGATAGCCTTTGAAAATGTTAATAACTTTAAGTCAACATTGTTGACTACTTTAACCGTGGCTTAATTTGGTTATTAATTTCGAAATTAGAAACTAAATGAAAAAATATCTAGACATTTGTCATAAACTGTAATTTTTAGTGCAACATTGGCGGATCAAATGTAAAATATTGAAACATTCGACGCAAATAATTGCACAGGATTTGTATGAGTTATCGTAGCTGGGAACTAGAATTTCGAAGTGCTTTAATACTTTTACGAAAATGCCGGTTCTGGTGGAGATGCTTTTGAATTTTACCAAGTGCACATGTTGAGGAATATAAAAATAATGATATAATATCTTTGTTCAGCTATTTTTTGTTTACATAGAATTTTCCAGGATAAAAAATAACTCTAGATTCGAGTCCTCTCAACTTCACAACAGCAATGGCAGTTTAGTCTTTAATTTCGGTGTATCTGCCCTCTTGCCGCATACTTGACTGGAAATTGATTGCGTATAAATAAAATTTCCAATTTAATTTTTGTAAGTGGACCAAAAGCCAAATAAACCTCTGATGGCAGACGAAATAAAGCAGTACAGCACGCTCCAACATTGGAAATTCCTTTTGTTTACTGGGAATGCAGCCGTCCCCGGTTCCGTCGCAGTGCACCTCTCGCCCGTCATCAGCATCAACTTTGTGCCCGCTCGAGAGTTTGATTTGCTTTTATGCAGTTTTTTCTACGATTTTGCACCAGTCTATGTCTATTCAGTTGTTGTTTATTAACTATGTCCTCCCTTTTTGATTCAGGATAAATCCTTTCAATATCTCGATACGGCCCTGCTCCCCGCGTGCAATCCGCCCGGGCTCCATCCGGCCACACCAGCATTTTTCCACTCACTCCCCTTGCAGGCAGACTGCACTCGTGCATATGGGTTCAACTTTTTCCCCCATTAGCAGCAGTTGTTTATTTATTCTCCCCTCACCCTCTCCTCGCCATCCCCCTCTCGGATCCAGGGTCCTTTTGCCTGCTGGAGCTGGAGCAAGATACCGGCGGACGAAGGGACTTTCCATACTCGCAGTTCATTGAGACGACGATTCCATCGGGAACCAGGAACAGCGAGCGCAAGTCCATCATATGGAAGCTGGCGGCCGCCCTAGCGCCTCGACCCGTTGCCGGGTCCAGGACCTGTCGATGTTTGTTTGCGTGTATTGTTAACTATTCCATCTGTAAACATGATCATTGAGCGTTATTGGAATTTTTCCAATTGTCTGATTTCATAGGAACTGCCAACCAGGGCTGCACTAGTGTTCAGCTCGGTCCGGCCTTGTCTCTGGCCACGTCCGGGTTCGTCCTGTGCTCTTGTAACAAATTTCTATAGCATCCAGGGGAATCTGCCGTTCGAGGGCCTGCCGCCCGTGGGCTCGGATACACTCGAAGGGATCTTTGGATGCCTTCTTCTTGGGACCGCGGTAGTAATGCGGTGTTTTGCCTATTCCCAAAGTTATAACTGCCCCCATCACTCCTCCTTTCTTAGTCGTTGCCGTGGAACGAATAAGTGTGCAATTACAGTTTTGCAGTCTCCGTGAAAGATACAATTTAACGGTTGGCGGTGAATTAAACGTTCCATCAGCAAGACATCGTAGACATCCGTTTTTAATTTGAGAACGCTATTGCGCTGATTCGGAGGAATTTCGCTGTTGAACGTCTCGATTAATAAAACACGGGCAAACAGCACTTAATGCTACAAGAGCTGATTAGCCAGCCATGAGCCTGGTCTACGATAACTGCGACACGGAAAGGGCGGGCCGCGGATGGCGCTGGAGGAAGGACTGCATTTTTTCAAGTTTTAATAAATCGGAAATGAAGTCGTTCTCATTTGAATGGGGCCACGGGTTTGATCATTATCCTGTAATTACGACAAAACTCGCTGAATTAATTCTTTGGAGGGCCGCAAATACCTAGGCTCATGTTGTAATTTCACACACACAATAAACTTTTCGTAATTAATTATTGTGGTAGAGCAGAAATTTCAACAATATTTCAGCTGACTAAGCAGGCCATAATCTTCCAAAGCCGCTTTCATCCCTTTGGAAAAAGGAGGAATGAATGGAAGTGATAGACGAATAAAACCAACTTTCAGTCTTTTAGACTACAAAAAAATTCAGAAAAAATCAAGTTTATCGGGGTTTTGTTTGACTACCATCAGACTTTCTTTAAGATCTCGCCAGATACTACGACTAACTACGGAATTTTCGGCGCCTAAAGTATAATTTAATTGAATTTAATATTTTAGGATACCTCGAAACTACTAGACTAGAATTTTTTTAACTCTTTGAATCTTAAGCAAATGTAGGTATTCACTGTGTGAAAGAAATTCCTAAATTCGAAGAAGGACTTAAGTATTAAACTTTGTGTTCGAAGGATCTTCGATTGTGTTAAAAAGTAGTCTTTATTTTAAGCGATATCCCATGAAGATTTCATAAATAGTGTTCTACGAGGGTGGTTTCAAAAGCCTGTCCAGGGTCACTAGCGTGTATCTAGGTTATTTTCAGTTAGTAGCATCCCTTGGAGGAACTCACACCAAATCTTACCCGTTGGTTTATTACTCTGTGTTTAGCGTTCGTTTGAATCGTCTAAGTCGAGTGATTTCCAGGAAATGGATGAAAGAATAATTTCTAAAAACGAAATCGTGTGACGTACTCAAGAACGGTCTGCAGCTGTTTCAGCGGAATCCACAGGATTTTAGGCGTCGTTTCGTTGCTCTGAATGAAACATGGAGACTACTCCCACCTGAGACCAAAGAACAGCCCAAACAATCGGTTGTCTGTACCAAAAAAGGCGAAGACCGAAATTGGAGCAATCCCATTATTCGGAAGGGATCAACAAACTGGAGCAGCGTTGGACGAAGTGCGTAAGCCTAAGATGAGGCTACGTTGAAAAATGAATCCTGAAAAATTAAGTACTTTCTCTTTTTGCAAGGATTTTCAAATCCCCCTCGTACTGTCTGATTTTAATATTGACATTTCTTCGGAAAATAAAATACAAAATTTGTTTATTTCTTGAATTTTTTATTCACGTGGTTGAGGAGATCGGTAAATGTGCAGCCATTTCGTAGCAATCAATGGAAAGACCGACAAGAAAAAAAAACATAAGAAGCCACACAAACTTTTTAATTTAAGAAAATCTTAAACGGCGGCTATGAATCACTTAAGAAATTGACTTGATTAGCCTAAGAAAAAATCAGAGGCACTCATATCCCGGTCGCAGTGTAGACGAATGTGTTTGTTGTATTTGTGTTTTGTTCGATAAATTACTGCCCAGTCTCGACACACATGACAAGACCTTGTCGATAAATTAACTCGAGTGCATTAAATAATTGACTCGTGAGACCCGGAGGGAGTTTTTAATCAGTTCGACAGAAGACCGAGAGAACAGCCCCCTTTCTACAAAATCTATAAAAGAAAAAAATAATACGGTCCAATTGATCAGAAACATTCGTCAGAACAAAAAGAAACTCTTGGAGGCTTTTAGGGTTCCTTCATGTTCCCGTTATCAGCGCAGAAACCACTTTGCTCCGACCAAAAATTTGGTTTTCAATTAGCCGTGACAGAACACGAATTCTTGTCGAGTGGCATCAGAACTGCGAGGATGTCTGTAGCTTTTGGTGCCAGGGTACACCCTTGGCGATGTTTTGTTTTCGGCACAGAAATGCACTCGAAAAAATAAAGGAAGGGGACCCCAGACCTAAGAGAGTGATTGAACGGGGTTTTTTCTGAAATATGATGTGCGGATGCGCGGTGTCATCGGGCATCGGTCCTCGATAACTGAATCCCGAAAAAAGTAATGCGTTCCGGAACAGTCCCGGGCCCTGAGTGATTTCCAATTCGTTTTTCAGCTTTTTCAGCTGGAGAGAAAAAACAACGAGCGATAAAACTACTCCCTGCAGGCCCAAGACATTAACGGCGATAGATAAACACTAAGTGCGTTCGCGGGCACCGGAGCATGCTCGAATGCATTAAGACCGCGGGATGACTGGGATCATGTGAAGGATCTAAGCGATGCTTTGATGACTACCAAATGGGTGAAAAATTGATTTTTCATCATTACAACAACAGTGGGGCGATCGGCAAGTGTTAATTTGTGGCCGCAAGCTGTGAACGTAATGAGTCGCCGGGGGTCTTCAGTTCAAGCGCTCGCGTTTGTCCCGTTCGATGCGTCTTATTGTCAGTTACAAAATTTATTAAGATCCTCGCGGTTGATACAACCACAATAGACCTCGATGAGGCATTTCTCGTAGCAGCGATGACCTCCGCGGTTTGTGCTGCGGTACGCAGGGCATCGGAAATGATTGGGTCGTGATGTACGACGTATTCTGGACGGCGGCGGCGCGGCGTGGCGTCGGTCAATCCACGAAAATTCCACGTAATCAGGGACCATGAATGGCGTGCACCGCCCTGTTGTCGCTGCGGTCACTATCAATCAAGGAACATAACGAGAAATCATTCGCGTCATGACACCGCGATAAGCTCGCGAGGCCATGCGGTTTATTTGCAAGGCATTCAGTGATTACTTTCACTGATCTGACCACCCAGCCGCGACATGGGGGCCACGCGGGGCTATTGTTTTCTGCGGTGGATATACCGCGGTTTTGAAAGCGAATGGTTGCGATTAATTTTTGCGAATTGCTAAAAATGGGAACTGTCTTTGGACGTGGTCCTCTAGTAGAAGAATGAAAACATGAAGTGGCCATGCCGTGATTAGAAAGGCTCTCCACCGGTAGGTTTGTAAGGTTTTTTGATAGTCTACTGTGTGGCACACTTTTCGGATGGCTAATTAATGAGGAAATTTTGATAGACGTTTGTGGCACCCGATCAAGATCTATAAAATTGAATGATGGTTATGATTGGAGACAAAAACAATTACGCCGACATCCGGCAAAGATCGAAGACCGAAAGTGGGTAAGTGGAATTGTTGGCTAATTGGAGTTCCCATACGGTTTTTGGGCTCGAGTAAAATTTGTTTGTAATTTTGATCGGTTTGCTTAATTGGAACACAAAAAATAGTACGGGAAGTTTGAAACCATGACGAATAAATTTATTGGCATACTTTCACTATATTGCTTTCATTTTTTGAAGAGAAGGTCTCAAAAATATTTGGGTGGTTATAAAAAATTTATAGCAATCAATAGAACAAATTCTCAAGGGGTCATTGCCAAATAAGAAATATGCAAACATTCATATTTACAAATAAATGTAAACAAGTCTTACAAAATTATGATTATTATGATTCATTTGGGTTGCTGGGTTATGTTTTTAATTAAATCATTGAAATAAACAAGTCAATGAAAGATATATTTTTATTTATTATTAGCAAGAAACTGTTTAAGAAGAAAATGCATAGTTTGAAATAAGACTCAATAAAAAATAAGAACGATTCCATCTTATGTGTGCCAGTGACAAAAATGCAATATACTTTTACTACACCGAAGTGGAAAAAGAACAAAAAATGGACAAACTAGCAATTCAATTCATCGACAAGCACGTTTTTTCTTAAAATCGTATTTTAAAAATAATAACTTTCTATCATTTAATTTCCTCAAGTAGTTCTTGAATGCTTAGAAAAATACTAACATTTATAGCTTGTATCTTAATTTCCCCTAAAAGTCATAGAGAAGTAGCAGTTTATTTAAAATTTAAATGAAAATTTACTTATTGCCTAAATGTTAAATATAATTTAACTAAATCAATTATTTCTGTAGATCCTGGAAAATATTGCAGGCGTTAATAGTATAGCGATGAAGTTAATATTATAGCGATGAATTTACAGAAAATGTCTATTTCAAAATGAAAAATGATGATCAGAATCAGTGAATTCGTTACTTGACATAATTAAAACATATTTGAATATGCTGCATACATACAATTATACATAACATGAAGTCTAATTCAGAACCCCCAGTGGTTTTTTCTTAAATATGCCAAACCCTTTTAAGCCAATTTTTAAGTTCTCACGTTTTTTGAAAGCACTTATGCGTTGCCGCGATGGTAAGGTAATTTCGTTTACATGAAGTACTACTGAGAGCAATAAGCCCTCGGGGTCAAAATTGTTCCTTTTCAAATTAACAACTAAGCAAACAGATGAAATAAATCCCTTCACTTTCTAAACGCAAAATAAACAGTCCGTGCCCCAGAACTGCTTGACCCTAATGAAACCAAAGCGCCGAGTGCATGCCACTTAATTCCCCCTTAATTCATTACATGTGTGATATGCGAACATATGTGGACGTATAAGAACGGTTCCAGCCCGGAATCATTTTGTGAGCAAAACACCATCGGAGGAGTGTAGGCTCGGGCCAGAGAGTTTTTTCGCCGAAACGCGCGGCTGCTGCTAGACCCACCTACAAAACGATCGAACTCATTAGAAACATACAAGTAACACGTTACAAGCTGCAGGCAGCGTGTAACATAATTGCATGCACCGGGAACTAATGAGATAAGTCACTGTGCCCGCGGAGCCCTTCAGGCGGTTATTAAATTCCGACACAGACACAAGGTCCGCATAATTTGTCTTTTTCTTTTCCTTTATTTTCCTGCATTGGGCCAGTACGTCTGAGTTAGCATGTCGAGACAAAATCAATGGTTTGCTTGCTAATGGAGCTGACTCACTTGGAGTAGGTACACCACCTCGACTGGCATCAGCGCCGAGCTAGAAGGAGCCTAAAACACACGTTTGCCCACACCTTCTCCGGATTCGTGCTAAATGAAAGAGAAAACTTGAAAGAAACGCGCACGGAGCACTGCATAAGTGCAATTGACCATCCTTGGCTGGACTGCGAATCGCGGGCCGGAGACCGCAACTTCTTAAAGACGCTGAATAACCACAGCCGATTTAGCACTCCCAGAATAAAAACCGAAACAAAACAAAGTTTTAGAGACCAAAAAGGAATAAAAAGTAGGGAAATTCACATACAAGAGGATGCCACCTACGGTCCTCTTGTATCGCGAATTTCGATCTCATCTAACCACACCGTGGACGCTGCGAAAGAAATGTCGAAGAAGGGCCCTGCCGGACCGTTCCGAGATATTTCAGTTGACCGCGAAGATGATGCCTCCTGTGAGCATCTTTTGTGGGCGAGCTTGTCAGTGGCAGGATCATCGATCACCTGGGCGCCCTCTGTTTACGTTGAATACCTGCGGTTAATTGAAGTCGCTGAGAGAGTGATGCGACCTTCAGTGAGTAATGTTCATTTCGCTTATGAGATTTCTGGGAAGCTGGCCGCATATCGCGATCTTTACCGATGGCGTCATTAATTATGTCCGCGAGTCTCATTTTACCATCGTTTCTGCACGGCTGTCGAAGAGTGGCCAAAATAGGGGCACCAAAGGAGGTACGATCACGAGTCTTGTGCTCAAGTGATCTTCATGATCGTGATTGGGTCAATTGAACTTGAGAGTCGCGGTGTTGTTGTCAGCGGCCTCTAATAGATTCGTTCAGAGCGATCGGTTCCGCGAAGTTCAACACCGCATTAAGAGAAGTCAAAAAATTGGTAATTCATTCCGCTGTATACTCCGTGGGACATTTTTCGTTGCTCGCCAATAAAAACACCCTCGGGCTGCTGCGAGCACTCCTCCGGATAGTGTAAACAACTCCGAGATTGCCGGAGTCTTGTTGCCGCGGCCTTGTTCCTGCCGAGCTGCAATTAAATCTCGCGATTAGTTTACTCTGCATCTCGTCTTTTTGTAAACATCGGCGGTAATCATGTTCCATGACAGGCGGTTTCGCGCTCCAATTTACGACGGACAACTGCTAAACAACCCTCGAATGTGCCTGAAGGACAGCCTGTTTGTTTGGGAAGTGGCTTCACTCTCAAAATTTTTTAGATACATTTCGCGCTGTAGCACTTATTTAGCTTGAGTCTAATCGCTCCAAACGATCTTGGCAAGATTTCGCAGTCAGCAATGATCTTGAGTAATCCCACTAATTGTACTATATATACAGTGCTTATTTCGCCTTCACATATTTTCAACAGCAATACTTCGATTACTAACGCTATGCAAGAAAGAAATATTGTTTCTTTTTTTTTAGCTGGTATAAGCATATGAAAATTCATAAAATAGAATTTGGAAAAAATTTCAGAGTGCAAAGAAAAAGAAAATTTAGGAGGTTAGTTAAGAAGTTTAGGATCATCTAAAGTAATGATTTGAAAGACTTAGGATTTACACAGAGCTTTAAATTGTTTTTATGTCATTTCTCTACAAAATTGAAAATATTACTGATGATATTCAATAAATAGCGTCTTTTAAAGTGGGACTTGTCTCAAGAAACATGTAAGAACTTTATTCTCATATTTCTATTTTCAACGCATGTAGAGTATTTTCGTACTTTAAAAATTGTGCAATTATGGAAGTTATAATAAATTACAATAATCTGGCATTTAAGACATGTTTAACATTAAGCAGAATGTCGATCTTATGGGAAAGCTCAAATGATGATTAAGATTATTAAGGAAAATAGAATTTAATGCCTCCATAATTTCATTTTGTCACGGATTTAGCACTCGAAATTAATGAAGTCAAGCTTAATCCTTATTAAATGCCGTGTGAGTATAATATATTATGATATAAAATTTTAAAATGCATTTTTAAGGTACGGAATAGAATTGAAAGTTAATAAATTGGAAAGTGAATAAAATTAATTGATTTTTCTGTTGGTAAAGAGTACCAGAGTAACTGACAAATGTGATACAAACTGCGGTTGCATTAAATACTAAAATCGACTAGCGATAACTAAAAGTAGAATATATCCTGCGACGTCACATTAATTACGTTAAATTTATAAAATGAATTTATGGAGAATTTCGTTGACATAAAAAGCACTTGACCGCTGGCTGAACTCACGAGTCCAGGGACGTCGGTTGGTCGCACACAGGGCCCAACTTCACGCTTTTCAATTAAAGCCCTTCGTGGGGCCCGTTGCAGCCGAGCTCGAGCTCATTTGAATTTTTGGCAACTTTTCGAAACTGCTAACGACTTAAAGTGAAACAAAATTTGTCTGCTCCATAATTCATGGGCCGGGAGCTCCACTTGAAGGAGATGAATTGAGTCATTACGATCGTGGTGGCCGGGCAGGAGGCCGAGACGGACCCGGGGCCCATTAGTGGATCATGTTAAACAACTCTGTAAAAATAATCGTAAACAGGGCTACAACCGCCATTACGCCATTGCGATTACTCGTCTGCCGTGGAGAGTCACTAGACCGCCGAGGGCAACAGGCGTCTCCCGTGAACCTTTCCGAAAGCTCTTCGGTCCTTTATGCACGAGGGCCCGTCTGATTGCCTTTACCCACTTTACCCATTCGGGCCCCTCTCATTAATGCTTATTGTCGTGATTAACCGACAAAAAATATATTTCCATAAATGCATCATCAAGAGTCTGAGTGAGGTGATGGATGTCGGGAGTTTTCCGAAACCCATGGAAGCCCAGTCTGGTAACAGCCACAGCTGATGCATCTCGAAGGTAAATTTAGAACCCAGCGTACCGCCTGGACGCGCCCTTAGCCCTCCGGAGAAGAATGTAAATTTCAAGTCTCAAGTATTCGACATAAGATGCAGCGAAATGTTAATTTCATTTGAACCTCGGTCGGGTTCTGGGACATGTGGTCTCAGTGCGATTGAAAGGAAAGTTTTGGGGTTAATTGCTCTTAAGTACCGGAGGGGACTGGAGCAGATCTTAATACTTGCATGGTCGAGAATCACTAGTGACTCGCTTAAAGACCACCATATGCTGGAGTCTTTAGTGTTCAGAAAATAGTCCACTTTTTCTTGAGAGGCCCTAACCCTTCAAAACGAATAGGTACTTCCTGTAATTCCTAGCCGTGTCGAGAGGTGGAATTCGCATTATTTCTGGAGATCTATCTGCCTGCATAGTTCCACAGGCAGCGTTATCTCATTATTTCTAGCTAAACGAGAAAAGAGCAAACGTTGCGAAAAGCTCCCAGCTAAATAAATTCTCGGAACTTTCTCGAGCCGTGCAAAAAACAGGGCGTCCAAAATAGAAAAAAGAAACGAAGGAAAATTCCCCGAATGATTTTGTGCATGGCATTCCGCGAGGGCAATCCGGCTCAGGGGCGAAAATCCAACTTAATAATTGCATCAGCCGGGTGATGGACGAGGCGGTTGGGCCCAGGGTTCGGCCGGTGCTCCCAGCACGCACCAGACCAAACCCATGCTAATAAGCAAGCAATCCATGCTTAAATTCACTGGTGGCAAACAACGGATGCATTCCCAGCAAAATTTCCCTGCTTGGCCGCTCCTCGTTTTTCGCCGGGTTTCTGCTTAAATGTTTTAGTGCTGTTGATTCCTTTCTCCCTGAGGATTCGCTTCGGGAAGCGCGATATGAGCACCGGCTGAAATAAATGCCGCGCCGATCGCAAAAAATATCGCAAATCGGCTCATCTATCGATAGCTTGCCGGGCGATACCGCGCGGCGCGGTGCTAATTGTCTAACTGGCAGCGAATATATCTCGATGAAAAATGCTACAATCCCCGCGGATTTGATTGAGTGCTTTGTAAATTTGTAAATAAAATCGAAAACTGGGTACCGGGAATCGGCAGAACTTCACACGGCGGTCCCCGAACATTTCACTCGCCCGTCTCTGCTGCAGGAGTGGGTCTGTGGGCACAATGGCAAATATTTTATCACGGTGCTACATTGCGGGATTGATTCGGGATACTCGCGTGAGCCTCCGTCTCGACAGACGCTAATGGGAAAAATATAAACCTTTTAGCAATTACAACAAAAGCCATCTCACAGAGCTCTCGGCGTATAAGAATAAATTATTATATAAGTACTCACTAATGGAGGACACGTCCTCCATCTGGCTGTAAAGTGATGGTCTTTAAAGCGCGATATAAAAAGTGAAGAATTAAATGTAGAATAAAATAAAGTCACGGATGTTTTCTGTTACCTAGCCCCTTTCTTACCAAATAAACTTTGGAGGTAAAGAGAGGAAGAAAAAACACAAATCAAGCAAATCAGGCTCCGGTGCCTTATCTGGGATTTAGACGTGGGTGGACGCCTTCCTTGTCCAGGACAGATGTGCAAAGTCAATAATATGAAATGAAATTTTTTTTTAAATGGATTCAGGCCGCTGTCAAAATAAATGGTTCATTTTTGATTACGCGTACACTAAACAAACAAATCCCCATCGCTAGCTTTTTCTATTGATATAAATATAATTTTCAATACAATGCTTCTTAATCACATCTTTAAAGTCCAAACCGAAAATTCTGGAACACTCTCTTGTCTTTTTTTATTTTACTTACTTTTTACTTTAGGTTCCGCGGACTATCTTCTGCCCGCGAAATATTCTTTAGCATTTACTTTGATCCCATTAATCCTTAAATATCATGATCAAGAATTTTCATTTTCATGCAAACTAAAAACTTCTTGGTGTAAGATAGGGTTCATGATTTTAATTAATTCTATATTAGCTTTGATGCGATTATGGATCCTACGCATAAGGTAATTTTGTTATCGATTATCACAAATTTTAATTAAAATTAAAATGTTAAATGGTAATGGCACTTTATTTATAAATCGTTGCTTTTTATAAAACCTTAGCTCAAAAACAAATTCAATACTTAAAAGGCTTAAAAAAATTAATAGTAATAATTTCTAAATAATTTATAAGTATAAACGAAAGCAAAGGAAAAATTATAGCTGGACTATTCAATTTGGACCCAATTTTCAGGTTTCTTGAGTATATCCAGTCCCTCGATTTAAATAAACTTTTCACATTACTTACATAATAAGAAAATTCTATGTTCCATCATTTCCTTACCTGAAAAAAGACACTACATTAATAAGGAATCCAATTATTAAAGAGCAGGTTTAAAAAAGGAATCGTTATCCAATTGAAATCAAGAAGAAAGTGAAGAAAGTAAGATTCAAGCCTTGGTTCTAAGTAATCTACTTTAATTACTTCAACTTAGTTAAAGTTAAGTTCATTTGAGAAATTTGCATACATTCAGTAATTTGCTATTAAGTGCGTAAGAAGCGTATGGTTTTCATTTAATATTGATACAATAAGATTTTTCATTACGATTTTCCTTTGAGATTTTCCGAATTGAAATTTTGTGGATCGAAACTGCGAAGAGTTTTCCAAAATTGCTTAATTATCCATTCTGTACACGGAAATAATTTTCATATATTTTTGTTTTCGTTTTTACATTTCAATTATCCCACATACAACAGCAAATTGTTCTGGCTTCAAAAAGAATGCGAATGTTGAAGGTTCCACTTCGGCGCCTTTTAATTCATTTCACCAGTTAATTTAATTAAAAGTAAGTGCATTCTTCTTGCACTTGATTGCCTTAGATTATCCTTTTGCATTGAATCGAATCGTCCAAGCATTAAAGGGGTATCTCGATGCTTGTGATGCCTTCTACAAAAATGCAAATCCCTATGCTGCCAGTAACCCCCAAAATCCACAGCAGCTCCGATCATAGTCTGGAATTGAAGAGAGGGTTAGATCCTCCTCCTCGTCGACGGTGGTATCAAGTGTGGCTTTTATCGGCTCACCCCAAGTGTGCACAGAATGTCACTAAAACATACCTTAAACAGCCTCGGCCGTAAATTCCCGTGCTCTCGCCAATAATAGCGTGCACAGCGCTAGATAAATAAATTAAAATGGCGAAATTGGCATAAATGCACGTGCAAAACGAGCCTGGCAGCCCGGGCCCTCGGAGCCCGGGATGCACCCGGACCGGCGTTGCTGGCATTACCTTTGCCAAATAAATCTAGGCTGGCAGGCAGGAGGCCGAAAAGCAGTGTTTCAGCAATTTAATGAAGTGCGTAGTGCACTGCGAGCACCATAAATTATTAATATGCACTTCGGGCCGGGCGCGGGCTGGGGCGGTGCGTGTGCAGGACAGCCGGTACTGCGCCAGGAAGCATACCTACATATGTATGCAGAAATGCATGACTAATTCGGGGAATGCACGCCGGATTGCGGGATATGGAGACCTACTCCCTCAGGCGTCCAGTGCGGTAGGCTCCCGGCCTTCAGGCCTCCAAGTCTGAATTTCCTGGCAGGGACTATTAAGTCCAGCGCAGCGGAGATTGCAAAAGTCTAATTTCGAGGAGGCTCTTTCGGCTTTCGGCCTTCGGGCATTCGCCTTGCGACACTTCCTAATAATTGATGGAGATCGAAAAAAGCGCTCGCAGCGGTAAACGACCGCTGACAAGACTAACAGAATGACAAATGATTCCTGGATCCTGGATCTCGACGTCCTGGCGAAGGCTACAAGGAGCACTGCACCCGTTCTGATGCACCGACTGCGCCCGTTGTTCCGATGACTTTCCCTGGTCATCCATTACCTAATACAAACGTGTGCTGTCGTCCTTCGCTGCATGATAGCTTTAAATCGCTAAAACGCAGATAAATTGCTCGAAATGTCCATTTTGTAGTGGGGATATAGCGGAACAAACGCGGTGAAAAATAGTCACGACTGCCAGCTGCAATTTTAGAGTTGTGCTCTTCTTTGAGAAACATCCAAATAAACAATATTTTGATGGCCAAATTGAAAAAAAAAACATAGTTAAAATAAATGCCAGTCCTTAGATATTCCTTTTCACATTCAGTTTTAATTTGGTTCCACTACGAAATTCCGCTTTTCATAATTCACTGCTTACAAATTTATAAAGAAACATGTTTTTTGTTTTAATTTTTGCTGAACCAAATTTGAGCTGCTTTAAGGACAACAGGCGAGGCACACAGCTGAGATTCCATATTTACATTGATTAAGAATATGAGTTTCAACAAACTTTTGAACACATTCGATTTAATTTACAAAAATTTCAACATGTTTAAGTGTTTATGATTAAAATAAATAATTTTATTGGCTAACATCTTTCAAGTTTTGATTTTTATAACTCAAAAGATGATTTGCCTTTCGGTCTACGCATCTTTAAGGCCGTGAGATTCAAACATATGACGTGGCATAGCACGACACCATCAAGATAGACGCAAATTACATGCAAAATCCATCCTCCGGTCAAATTCCCCTACCTCTTTCCGGTGCTGGGTGTGTGCTCGCGTGATTAGCATATCGCTTCCTTTCTGGAAACTTTTGCTAGCGAAAAGTTAAAATCGTCTCGTCACATACCACCCAGCCCAAGTGTCCCCCAGGGCCGTCCTATTGCTTGGCAGGCTTGGCAGGGGATGTTTCCTGGCAGAAATAGGCCGTATATCTGGCACGTCTAAATGCCAAGTCAGAAGTAGTTTATCATGGCTGCCGCTGGATCGCTGGCTGGCCGAGGCTGAGGCGGCACAGGCGATATCTATCGTTCGAGCTCATCAAGAATAGCCCAAGGGCCCAACAAGGGCACATACACGGCTTTCAGAATCGTCGTTGTACATATGTCCACCAACACCCCTGCTTTGACGGGGTAGTTATGAAACTGCTGCCCATTACCATCTCGGTCGGTTAGACTGCGTAACTCTTACTGAATTTATTCAAACATCTCGTGTGGCATCAAAAGTCGCCTTCGCTGTGGATGCCGAAGATGGAAGAAGGAACTGAACACTGGGCAGTCGTGGATCGCCTTGGACACCAGACAGAGGCTGATGCATGAGACAGTCTCCTCCGGCGACTGTGTAAACATATCACAAAAAGGTCCGGTAACGCATTTGATGTCGTTTCTAGCGAAGATAAATTGCTTTTTTGGATTTACCCCAACCTGCGGGGGTATGGCACCGGTCATTGTGTAGCTGACTGGGGTTGGACAGGCTGTCTTTGATAGGGGCTGCACACATCGAAAAGGACGGCCCGTGTACCACTTGCATATAGGTGAATTTTGGAAGTTTTAAATTGATCTGACAGGGAGGACTGGTCCACTTTAATTAATGATGCCAGTGAGCGTTCGGGCGGGTCTTTAATGTAAGACTTTTTTGGGGCGGGAGCGGACCGCACACGACCAGGCGGTGTCACCCACACACAAATTTCAAATTCGGTCCGACTCTGAGGACAATTACTGTCAGTCCAAGTAACGTTGATTGCACGTAAGGACATCGAGTGATTTAGGCACACACGTCGACGGGACGCCCTTGTTTGGCTACATAGAGACGGACTTGGGGAGTGACAGTGTGCTTTTCCCATCTTCAGATTCAAGCCCGATTTTAAGCTGATCCCGGCGAGGAAGAATCCGAAATCCATTGGGGTACGACCGGTGTCAGTAAAACACAGGAGGTCGCCTAAGGGGAATTTAATTAGGAGCAAGTGTGCAACCTTGCGCCTTCAACAAGCAGTTCCTAATTATTTCCCTGGCGGAGATTTGTTTCCCTCCTTAGGCTGCTTCGCGCAAGAAGGGCAATTGTGATTAAACGCGGCTAAACGTTGCGCTGCAGAGGGTAAAGAGGTAGCACAATGAAATGGGGAGTTTAATATTAATAAATTTTAATTTGAGTGCTCTTCCATTCTTTGGCTTTCGGAAGATATTACATTTTTTGCTTGGTTTTGCTTAGTAACTATGACTTTCGTATTTATGACACTTTGAGTGATATCTCAATTTTTTTTCAACTAATTAATTTAATTGCACTTTTTATGAAGCAAAATAATTGGCTGTTAATGCAGAATCCTCCTTATTAATGTCCTTTTCAATGTTATCTAAGATTCTCTTTATAGTTTAAGCAAAATATGTAATAAGTTAATTCTAAAATTCTTAAATTAATTTTTAATAAAAATTAAGATTTCGTAGCTTTCATAATAATAAAACTATGTAAAGCCGTAAAGCGATATTTACAGAAAATTTATCAAACTATGGGGAATCAGGTGTAAAATACTCCAATTTGAATTTATGTAAAAATTGACTATGCTGTCATGTATCTTCCATTGTTTTTTAAGTTAAATTTTCAGTTCTATTTTATAGCACTGACCAATATTCATTTCAATATGTGTAATTAATTTATGAACATATTTAATTCCAATCTCTCAACTTTCCTGAATAAGATTTAACAATTAAACATAGTTATTGTTATCTGTAATAGCGAACGTCGTATCTAGAAATAAATCTTTTAGAGATTTTGCCATGTCATTCAGCACCTCTTTAAAAATCGTTAAGGTAGTCGGTAAGGAGTCGATCGTTTGCTTCTAAAGTATGAAGAAAAGATGCTTAATTTTGTTTCGTAAATTTCTTTTTAATTGTCTTTTTGTCCAAATGTATTAAATGTTGTCAGTTTACGATGTCCTTGACAAGTTCGATATCGTTTTTTATTCATATTGAATGTCGCTTCAGCAGCATCTTCCAAAAGTATTTTAATTGTTACTGGACAATGAAGCGCCATAAAAATCGCCTTAACATTATAATTTTTAATAGTGAATCTTTTCATAAACAGCTCATTAAAAAGCCGTTCAATAAATAAAGCAAGTAAATATTGATGTATTCGTCCCGATTTCCTTTGAATTCTATGCGAAAGTATAGGCGGGTAATTTCTTAGTTTTACTTTTTTCGAGCTGACTTTGAGAGATTTATTGAACAGAAATTGATAAAATAAAATTAAAACCTTTTGCTTTTATATAAAACTTGAATTTTCTCTACTCCTAAAAAATATTTCACATCGCTAATTTTAGTCATTATTAAAGCTTTTAAAGAGGACTATTCGAGAGGTATTCGGAGGTAGAAAAAATTCGCAGATCAGGGCTATTTGCACTAATCCCAGGGCATCTCAATTGCTAGAGGTGTATAAGACTGTAATCCTGCCATAGTCGAGTCATTTTAAATCCAGCCTTCTACATCCTGAAAGCATAGAGGCATCAATTGGAAAATTAAACACATCCTGGGGGCAGGATCTGGAAATCCCACTGATGGCCGCGTGTTGATCCTCCTGGGGCGAATTTTTCCTGTTTCGGTTGTAAACTTTTTACGGGACAGGGAGTATCCTCCTAGCGAAACGCGCCCGGCATAGTCGATGGGATGGCATTGGATTTCCCTCGGTTATTCACCTTTTCGATGCCGGGAAAATTCTGATTTTTTCACCTCCTTCATTTCTCCCCTCTCCGTTTTTGTTTTTGAGTTTAGCGTCAAATTACATGGTCCACGTACTTTTCCAGACTAGCACGGATTCCCCGCCCGCGCCCAGTGCACCACCTGAGTACTATTGCCTGACGGCTATCGCATTTTCCGCGTTATTTCAAAACAGAGGACGTTATAACCTGGGAATAATCATTTCATAACCGGATTACAGTGATTAAGGAGTGGGGAAA
Organism: Proctacanthus coquilletti; assembly: GCA_001932985.1. Lineage (NCBI taxonomy): Eukaryota > Metazoa > Arthropoda > Insecta > Diptera > Asilidae > Proctacanthus > Proctacanthus coquilletti. The sequence continues at coordinate 532,287 of MNCL01000078.1, forward strand.
GGACGAAATGAGATGGGAATGAAATTTCACGAGACAATGATGATGCCGCCGGCAGCAGGGGATTAGGGAATCCAAGGTGCTGGCATGATTGGGAAAGTGTCAGCTCGTCGGCAATATCTATTGTCATCTATGCGACGGTATTCCATTAGGTCGTGGTGCTGCGATGAAAGCGCACCGTAATTCCCCCTTGAAAATTTTACGTAGTTACAAAGAAACTCGTGGGGAAGAAGTGGCGAAGTAAGAAGTTCGTCAGGGCCTTTCATAAACTGGCCCTTTCGCAAGAATAAGCAAATTATTTGATGGATTAGGAACAAATTATGTTTAAATTTCGGGCGTAAGGGTAAGGAACAGCCTTTGGAAGTTACATCACTGCTCACCAGGAAGAAAGCCTGGCTTAAGATCCGGTGGAAATTGATTGGGCCAACAAATTGGCACGAGTTCTGCAAGTTAAACATCCACATAAATTCATAATAAGAATTTTAAAACTAAACAAGATTTTCGTTCTGATTTTGACAGCAATTACACGCGAGCTCACCCTTCATCTACCGAATACGGAAGGAGAAGGCTAAGCGATTCCGAACACTTTGTTTAAGGATTAGGGCTTAATGAATCTAGGTCCTACATGCAGGAAAATATTTGCAAAGGCCTTGCTTAAATACTTTGACTGCATCTTTACCTGTACTAGTGCTTGATGAAGCTTAGTAAATGCTGATAGGTTTTCGTGACTCTTTAAAGTTACTTCTCTTCCAAAAAATTCTGTTTAAACCTCTGCATAAAAGAAGGAAAAATAACCTCAATAAAATTAACAAACTTACAGGTAATAGGAGTGCCCAGGTTTTTCAAAAACGAGAAGTAATTTCTAAGCTGAAGCAATACTTTAACTAGATTTTCGAAGCCGAAACTGACCAAATGATGGTAGAGAATAGATCCAGTTAGGTTCTCATAGCAAGCAGAAAATGACGTCATCGGTGGCCAGTTTAAGGTTTTAAATAACGAATGCTAAAACTACTTCTATTGTTAGTATAATGCAACATAGCCACCATTTAAGACTAACATTTTACTTATCTATTATTGTGGTCTAATGAAAATTCGACAAAGTATTCCCGTTGTTCTGACATTTTCCCAGGGAAAACATTATAATTGTGTAGTTTAAAAAAATCAATATTTTTGATCCGTTCCGCTGAAGTGTTGGGAGTTTTACACCGATGTTATACCTTAATGGGCGGAGCTAGCAGAGACTTTATCTCTGTTGGTGGTGTGAAATTAAATTAAACGCCGTACAAATGCAACTGGGAGCGTTGCAATTAAGATGTCTTTGATTGGTACTCAGTGGCAGCGCCAAGCTTCAATTACACACTATAGTGCATAATTTCTATGCAAATAATCGCCGCTTAGGTTTTATTTTTCACCATTCGGAGCATGGCAGTAATTTTGCTAATTTGGAACGATGCATGGTGCATTGAAATTGCGTCGGAAAGTTATCGATTCGCCCTCGATATGGCAGCGCTCGTGGCCGCTCTGCAATTTTTATGCGTTTTTGAGTCAAATTTTCACTGAGTCGATTTATAAGTTCCATTTAATGAGTCCAACTTCATGGCCGCCCAGTTGGTAAACAAAACTTTATAAATTATGAGTCGACCAGGGCATCGTTCCCAGCCGACCAGAGGCGCAATTTACGGCGGATCAGCTTTAATCAAATTTTATAGAGTATGCACTTCGGTTTCATGCAGCTTATGCCGTAGCGATGGATTCTCTCAGAGTTGGAATTTTTTCGCATTTTTCAATTTAATGCCACAGAGGGCGAATTGAAAGTACTGACGCATTTCAACTTGCTTCAATGACCCCAATCAATCGACCACTTAAGCGCAAGCCTTTTTCAATTCATCTCCACTTTTGGTGGCATCTGTTCGCACCTGTCTGTACCTATATGCACTTTATTTTCCGTCCATACTCAGTTCAGTTTCAAAATGGGAGTACTTGTATTGAATACTGCAATTCAAAAGAGCCATTTCGACTAAATTCGGGTAACTGGCCATTCTAATTCGTCGAACTATTCCAACTAGGCGCGAGTGACTTTGAACAACCTCCCTCAAAAGAACAATTCCGAGAATAAAGCCAGCGGCCGGCCGACCACGGGAAAAATAACTCCATTCAGATGGACCGACAAAGACGGATTTGTCGATCAATTTAACCCGGTTAGCATGAATCTAATTGACTTTAATTAAATTTAGTTTCACTTCAAATTCAAATTATTCCTGGAGGTGCATCCACCGACTCCACACAGCCGCACTTGACGGGAGGCGCTCAAAGTGGGCCCCATTGAAAATATGGAAATGCGCATAATGTCGTGAGCTGGAATTTAATCAAATTCGTTAGTTCCGAATTTGGCTCAAGTAGCCATTAAACTCAAGTTTAACATGACGTATAATTAATTTGCTTATTTTATGAATATTATTTGAATTGTTTACAAGCGGTGGTGGAGTCGCGGCAGTGGATCATGTGGAAATCAACGGGGATTAAGCAGACGTGATTGGGTTCCACTCAGATGAACCTTTTTAATGCTCTTCAGCTCTGCGACGGAATTCCGAAATTCTGTTGACTTATTAGCTGCATTCCACAAAAATCTTTAGCAATTATTATCGGGACGAACAGGTTTTAAGTAGGTGTGCTACTTCATTATTGTTATTGCTTCACGGCGGCTTAAAGGATTGTTAATGGGAACTAGCTCGAATTAAATTCCAGATTTATTTCTTTGTACAGTAAGTAATTCTTGCCGTATTTCATTAGAGATACAATCGATCTATTGTTCACTTTGTCCGGGAACGAAAATCAAGTAATGTTAAATTTTTATTAGAACGGTCTTTTAAATTCAGGGGTCTGTAATAACAACTTTCTCCTCGATTTCAAATATCTTCGATACGTAACTCCAAATTTATTATTTAAGGACTATTCTGATTTTAACTAAAATTTTAGTTAATTATAATTTAATTATTAGAAACTAAGCTGGTTGTAATCTGTACAAAAGAATAATTAAAATCTTTCATTTGCAGCGTTTGCCAGCTAGAAGAGATTTTCTTTCGAAATTTTGCTCCAGAGTGAGACCTCAAGTATTTAAAAATTATAAAATATATCTGAAAATTGTCTACTAATGACGGAGTTGCTTTAGGGTCTAGCCAGAGTAGTATATTTTGATTGATGGAGTATCTTTTTATTTACTATTTTATAACAGTACAAGAAAAATTATTTGAATTTGAATAGTTTCCTAAAAGAGTTATGGTTTTTAAATTTCTTATCCCGAAGCAGCAAATATTTACTGAATTTCCTCTGAAAACCTTTTTTCTAAATATTTTTATTCTGCATTAACTCAAGTTATCCAGCGTTCAGCAGGAAGAGAAGATTTCCTGTCCGGCAATGGAAAAAAACTTCCATGGATTTGGATACTTTACTTTACTTGGAAAAATATATTTTTCTTAAAGTAGACAAAAATTATACTCTTTCTCTTATCTGGTTAGTACCATAGTGTGCCAAATGTCCGAATGTAAAATGTTATTGATTTCGTTTAAGTAAAATTTATAACAGCATAAAAATTTACCATAGCCACAAAATGGAATCGTGTTTTTGTAATACCTGAACAAAGTGCATTAAGGCTTTCTTGATAGTAACAAATTGAAATCGTGTTATCTTCATAAAAAACCGATATCGTCATATCGGAAGGCAAAGTAATTTGACTGAATTTCGAGAAGCCGGTAATATCGCCAGAAAAGCCAGTGACAAAGTGCCATTGCTTGCGTAACAGGTTCAAGCAGTTCAGGTACAGAACGTGCTGTTGTTGGTCCTAAAAAGGCCCAATCATTATTTTATGGCTGCAGTTCTTGTGCATGGATAATCTCAGATAGGCTTTCATGGTGTCTGATGGTCTGTACTCTATATCGCGTTCTTGAAAAGTGTTTTTATTATCCATTGGCCATGCATTCTTGCTTAAGAAAAATAGTTTGCCGGAAGAGACACTGCCCATGACCCATCATTATTTGCCTTCCGAGCTGTTAAGGGCCATTAAGGCTTTACGACGGTTTTCAGAGGACATGGCGAAAGGTCATCTCAATTGCCGGTAATTTACATTATTCTGAAGAAAATTCAGTCAACGACCAATTTAATACGATTTTTTATTCTACATTGAGCCAATAAAGATTCATTTGCATGTTCCGTGGCCAGTCGGGTAGATTGGCCAATACTTAAAGCAAATAGGATAAATTTAGGGACAATAAACCCATTGCGGCGATCCAGTGCCACCCACCCACCTCATCCGTTTTGAGATCCCATAACACCCACGCATTTCATAGGACCCCTTGTACGGGTCCTCTCTTAAGACATAGCCCTAGGAGTCGGCCATCGTTCATCGGTCCTTTGCCGTGTTCGTCTGTCTCCGGTGATTGCTTTGCCTGCAGCCCACTGTTGATCGTCTTCAGGTAATTCGTAGCCATTTAAGTCATGTCCCATGTCGGGACTGTCTCTTTAGCTTATTTATGGGTTTCGATGACTTTCAATTTTCATCTGCAATTGCTGGTGATTTTTATTGGCATCCAATTTGCGAGGGATAAAGTGAGGCTAATGTGGCTTAAGCGTTGTTGCAAAGTCTGTCGTCTGCAGTAGGGCAATAGGCCTCGGGGACCCCAGCGTTTAAGTGGACCAACGTTTATGTCTTTCAACAGCTGGTCAGGTACAATCTATTCTATAACCAGAATGCCTTTGGTGACGCCTTAATTGAAGGTGTGAGGATCGTCCAGTTAAGTCTCTAAACTTAATTTGTTCAACCTCTACTCAATACAACGTAATAAATCATATCTAGATCAAAAATTGAATAGTGAAGGAATTCTAATTCTCGTGGTAAATTAGATTGTCTTAATTGAAGTTAAGAGTACATAATTAATAAGTTACATTATTATTGTAAAAATAATTGGGGCTTTTTTAATTGTTAAAAATATCATTTTGGTATTAAAATCCGAATTGTCTGTGTTTATGAGAAAAATAAAGATTTATATGCAAATAAAAGCGTTGTATTATTTAGAGAACTGCATTTAGGGAATTTCACAATGAAGAGTAAAACGAGTTGGAATTTGTAGTGGAAGTAACAGAAGCATTTGAATTATACAGAACTTTTCGTTTTTAAAAGATGTAAGTAGTAAACATTCACGCCTATTATTTCGGTTAATCACTTTAATAGCCAGCCTGTTTTCTTGAGGGTTACGGTTAGATAAAATGAATTTCAGGAAATTATTACATCCATTAAAATTTATTCAAGTGCGATTAATCGGTCCAATCAAATGTGGAAGTTCAATATGCGGCTATTAAGTTGGATGAGATGATTATAAAATTTTTAAGGGTATTTTCACCATTCTAAAAATTGAACTTAAAAGGAGCGCCCAATTAAGTGCCCGTGTGGCAATTTTCACCTCGTAAAAAACCTCCAAGTCATCCTGCTACAAGAGGCGAGTAAATTTGAGAAAAAATGCGCGAATATTAAGTCCTCACTTGTGCTGGCTGTCGGTAAATAAAAAACGACCAGGCGCAATTTAAACGCTTGACCTCTTGGCCTCTGCAATTAACTTCAGTTTTTTCCCGTCCTAATCGTATCCGAAAAATCTCCATTCATTCCTGAAGGAACCATTTGCAGTCCATTCCTGGACGATTCCACTGTCTTCCCAGCAACCTGGAATGGCTACGCAGATCCGATAGAGGTTAGCGCATACGACCGGAACCCCAATATGCTGCAGCATCATTAGTAAACCGCGTTTTCTTGGCCAATAGGCGCTCGCAACACCTGAGCGACTATCTCGATGGATATCTCGTTAATTGGCAATTTTTATGATTAATTTCTCCCTAAGTGCTGGAGCCATTTGGTCAGCTCGGTGGGACCCTGTGCAAACAGTGAATCTAGTCGTTGTAGGGACATGGCGAAGAGGAAGGGAATTAACGAAATTGCCGCATAGCCAGGAAATTCCCTGCAACCGAAGAATGCAAGTCAAGGGCCCTGCAGTGGCCGCGAAGGAGTCGGCGTAGTTCGCGGTTCGTGGACGCGGTTCACGGTCCGCTGAGAACCGTGTAGTTCGCCACTGACTCATGTTTGCATAAAATTGCTTAAACTGCGGGATCAGATCATAATCGGCCCGCGAAGGAAGTGGGTATTTGCGTCAATCCGGCGAACCCCCGGCAAGCCTTCTAGAGTCTAGGTAGTCGGTTAAATTAGGTGGGTCGAATTACTCTGTTTAGTTTCGGCGCAGAGCCGCGGTTGATTGTCGTGTGGATGACGGACAACTGATAGCAATCGTGTGCAATTGCGATTTTGCATTTTTCAAAAGGAAACATTTGTAAACAATGGCGAGGAACCTCGAAGTTGGCAAGGAGATTAAGTATGATTTAATGCCTTATCAATGGAGCTATTATCTCTGTTTTAATTTGTAAAGATACGAAGGAAGAATAAATAAGCAAGACAATTTTCTGGAAAAATATTCTGTATTCTTACACAACGAGATGATCATTTTTCACTTCTTGGAAAGTTTAAAGTCGTATAAGATAGAATAGAGCAAGATCAGCAAAAATAATGGTTTCGAAAGTTGTCTTTTAAAATTACAAGATAAATTAATGAATCAGTTTTCATATTAAGGATAAATTCCAATAATAACCAAACAATGTCTAGTAATACCTGAACGAAATTTATAACTTTCTACCCGTAAATCTTTCGCTGTTAACCCTTAACTTAAAGTGTTTTTAAAAGTATGATAACTTAATGCGTTCCTTTCAGACTTTAACACATTCTTTTCTTTGCTGCACCTTAATCATATACTGAATTTCAAAATGAATCCTGAAAATTACCCTATTGTCTTGCGTCTTTATACTTTTCCTTATTTTTCACTTAGTTGATAACGAATTCATTTTGCTAGCGATTGTTAGATGGAAAATTAAAGCTAATTCTTTTGGCAAATAAAATGAATTATCATCGTAAACGTTTCATAGAGGATGGGTGCCAAGTTCTATACTTGATCTTCAAGTGTAGTAGTTGTGGTGTTGTGAACTGTAGTAGTTTGTGTTGGTAGTTCCGTAAGTTTTGGAAATAGGTCCTTAACTTCTTTTCCGGAGTAGTAACAATTCGAGAAAATTACCCATTATTTTGTATCCGCTGCGTAAAACGTGAGAGAAGTTTGTTTATCAAGCAAGAATTCTCATACGCTGTACAATGAATGATTTTATAACGCTTATCATGAAACTAAACTACGAAGTAGCATTCTATTACGCATATTAATTAGTAAGTAAAAGTGTCTGGACTGAATACTAAGAATGTTAATTGAACGATATAAAAGGCCAATAATGGTGCGTCGTTTGTATGAAGTGCTTTGGATTCCTTCTACAGGAGACTAAACGCAATTGGGGCATCATTTAGTAAATATTTGATTACTCTTAGCTTGTCAACCAAATCAAGGTGATCAGATTCAATGGATTTTGCAGCTGTGGACAACAATGAAGTATGGAATTTAGTTGGCATGCAGTTGAAAGGAGTCTAACATATGAAAGTCGTCACTGTAAACTGACAACGTAATTATTTGGTAACTACAATTTTTTGTAAAATAGAAAAAAATCGATATGTTTCACGAATTATTTCCATTTTCAGAGAAACGAAGTTTTCCATGCATATTTGTGAAACTTTGCAGAATTAGTGAAATATGGTTAAATCGCATTGATATAGTTTGCTAAAAAAAATTTTGTATTCTATTTATTTATTCAGCTCGTAATTTTTAATGGAGACAAAAGAAGACTTTAATTAAAACAGAAAAGAATACTCCCTTTATAATAATTCTCATTTTAAAATTCTTATTATCTCACTAAAGTAATGATATAATTTAACTTATAATTTCAGAAGCTTAACAGAATGGCAAACATTTCAACTCCAATAACCCTTAATTACAATCGATATATTTCCCAAAAAGTTGAACAGAGTATAGTATTTTAACAATCAGAAATGAACCACGTCCATCGTCTTGGCAGCCTATAGGCTGAGGAACGTTTCAGGCACTCCCATAAACTGCTCACGTCCAACAAGAAGCACCTAAAAAATAAAAAGAGTCTCACCCCCGGCACACCTATAAATTGCCCGCCACCATTACGTCGAGGCGGGAGTCCAAATCTCGATTTTCCAGCCTTTTATATAAACATTTATTTTTGGAGCTCCTTTCTCGAATCGTTAATCTGAAAAGCCAGCTTGCCAGAAGGCGCTCCAATGGACTGATGGAAGGACGAAGGAATAAAGGGGCTGGACGGGACAAAATCGAATTATCGGAAAATGGACACAGGTCAGTTAGGAAATTTACAGCGCTCCATGATCACCATACATAAACAGGACTTGATGTGGGAAAAGGGTTCGCAACCATTCTTTTTCCCTTTTAGGACTATTTCCGATTCCCGGAATCTTTCGCACAAAATCATTATAACAAGGAAAATGAAGTGGGCAAAGTTGTGGGACAGGAAGCCGGGAAAAAAAAGCACTCTTGGACTTCTTGCGTTTGCTGGAGGACGACTTCGGGATTCTGGCAATCTATTGAGCAGTGAGAATGGGGTGGGTGCGAGTAACGGTAAATCAGTAGGCTCCTAGCGGAAAAAAGGGTTAGGGTGACTATCGAGAAAGCACTGTCATTCGGAGGGATAATTTATGGCGCCAATTTAAATGGAAAGGCCTTCCTGATATATAGGGCTCCACGCTTGATCCTATTTGTGTTTGGCCTGCATTTGCCCTGATTGTTTTCCTTTGTTTTAGCAAACAAGGCGTTTCCCCGGGGCGCTCCGGTCCAAGTGCTATATCCGGGACTGACCATGAAAAATCCCTTCAACTTTCAATTCTCTTCCTCTAATCAGGTGAAATGCGCTAGCCATTTACCTTGGCACTCTGATTATCGGCTCGGGGCTTTTAATGATCCCCGGCTGGCCACTCACAATAATAGGGGCCAACGTCGGGCCAGGTCATCGGGGCCGAGTAATGCAGCCCGCCAGGCGGCCACCCTGTTTTCCGGACACTGCAAATGTAATAAATTGATTTAAGGGAATGAATATGAAAACCGAAGTGCGCTGGTTATGAGGACCAGCTCCCAAGGACGTAGGTGTGGTGTGCTTTGGTTGAAACCGGGAAACTGGCCGTACCGGCAACCCGGCAGCCATGTCCGCCACATGCACGGGAGCACATTAGGACTGATATCAGTCCATTATCATAATTAGTCTGGTAGTTTACCGCGCTGCTATGGCTACTGCTTTCCTTTAGCGCGTTGGCCGGGTTCCGTCTCGGATCCCGGGTGTTGATTCCCTTTCACATGGGCAAACCAGTACTCAAAGCTCTTGCGAAATTTTGTCGAGGTTTTTATTTCCATGGCTTGTCAAAGAAATGCCTCCCTTTGTGGTGCAGGAAGAAATTTTTTCTCGAACAGCGCAAAGCAGGAACAAGGTACCCCGGCCGTGAGTAATTAGAATTCATATTTTTCATATGGAGCACATTTCCCTTTATGAAATGATTGTGCTGTTTGTTTTCTAGCTCATTGTGCGGAGAAGTGCGGCCCTTTGCGTTCGTTCATTTTTTTTTCGCTTTGATTCTTTGCCTAGAAAAGCGAAGTGAATTCGATTTTTACCAACGAGTAGTTTCGCCTTGGCTTACAAAGTTAACGAATCGGTACGGCTGTTTTCTATTTTATAACGATAGCACAAGGTGAAATGCGCTCCACGGTTGTTATTTATTCCAAGGCCAGACTGTAATACTTTTAGCAGAAAATAATTCTTTTAATGGTAGGAAATAAGATTTTATAGGTTAAATCCCTTTGAATGTACTTTGTTGTAGACAGGAAAAATGCGGTAACTAGCCCGGCGGCAAACAATTCTACTATAATTGTGAGGGAATCTACAACGGACCAATCCACTTGGTACCACAGTTGTGTATCTGAACAGCAAAGGGAAGCAGTGCATGTCACGTGCTTAGTTCCAGGATAGGATAAATACAGCATGTGGACAACTTCCGCTAAATTTATAAATATCCAAGAACACTGAATTTTATCGTCAGAACATTCACAAGGCACGATACTGAGTCACTGCAGCGAGTAGATTTAGAATGCATACTTTATTATTAATCAATTGTGATCGATATTCTAAGAAAAGATCCCGAAAAGGTTTGAACTGATTGCGTCTTAATGTTCTGCCAGAATATAGTGGAGCTCTTAAGTGCACTGAAAGAAAATTTCCAACTAATGCTTTTCTGACTTAAAGCCAAAAGAAACAGACTTGGAGTTACCTGTGGTTATCAAAAGAATTTAAAATTGTAATTAAGATAAGACAAATTTCATCCCTTCATCCCTAAAATTTTACAATCTCTTAAAATACGATCTTTGAGAAGAATATGAGAAAATTTTGCATTTTGAAAATAGTACTACGTTATAAACATTTGATAAAAAGGTCGAGTGGAAGCTTTAAAAAAAAAAAAACAAATAAAAGAAACCTATAGATAAAACTGAAAAGTAGAGAAAAAGTCTTTTTTTTTATGTCTAATATCTAAAATATTTAAGATATAATTAGAATCTTCTGGGAACTACATGATAAAATATATGAATGAATAGAGTCAGCCTACGCCAGCGATAAAAATAGGTTTATAGATTCATTCTAAAACTGGAGTATTAGCATTTTATGGAGATTATTTTTTGATAAAAAGATTTCCTAAAAAGGTTCTCAATTGGGTTCTACAAGTTAAATCGAATTTCTAAATTTCAGATATTCCGGAAATTTTTCCTTATAGATTTCAGTATGTCCAAAATCAAAGATGCTATAGAAGAAAAGGTTGGCATTTAAGTTCTCATTTACAAATAATCAAAATTTTAATGTTAAGGGTGAAGAATTGGGTGCTTCTATTACATACTGTAAAATTGTTTATGCTCAAAGTCGCGGGATAAGTACACCTGTCTATTTAAATTTTACTAAAAAGGAAGTAAAACAACTCCATTGGAGATGAAGAAACAGAAATAATTCTACATTCTACACTCTTACTACAAAGAAATTAAACTGACTGGGACGAAGATCATTCCAAACCATGTAGATTTTTTTAGTTGAATTCTTCACTGTCTATGATTTCGATACTCTTTTGAGGTATTTTATAATTTGTCAGTGATGTAACTATGATGTCATAAAGGTATAGCTTGCCAGTTGCAATTTGGATCAACAATTTAACGATTAAAGTGAAAAAATAGGGATAAAAAATAACTTTTTTACTTCCTATCAATCCTAACAAAAACAACCTTTCACTCGCGTTGGATCTAATAAAAACAAAAATTTTTAATTCTTTATGCATCAGTATACAAATTGCCATCACCGAAATCATTGCACCAAAGGTGCCGGCTGTAAGTGCCGTTGTATTTTCTACTTTTGGAGGTTTTCAATTACCCCACGGAGATCAGTTCGTTACCCGCAAGAAGCAACAACAACACGAGAGCTGAAAGTTGCTCAACGCGTCCAATTATTCCATGACTGGATCGGTCAATTAAATTGTTTGATACAAAAACGGTGCCCCGTCGGAACTATTTATTAAAACGAAATTTGGCACTGAAAGGTATGAGCAAAACCGTAATTAGTCGCAGCGGTGGGATCTGCTCGATCACATGTTACCCATCGCAGCGTTTCTACGGGTTGCCGGTAAAAAACGTGTAATAGGTCCATAATCGATCATTCAAGTTATGCAACAGATCGGCCACGGCCTTACCCCCCTTGGTTAGTAATCACTTTGAGGCTGGTACAGCCTTTGTGTTTTCGATTTTTTGCGCCTCCTAGACCTGCCAGTGATCAGTACCTTGATTTCAATCTGAAGGAGGCATTCCGTGAGCTCCACTGAGCGGCGATCACCTGTTGAGGGAACGATTGCCTCGAGTCATTCATCATAAATCACAGCTCGAAGGGAGGAATGTCTCACCTTTGGCACTCAGTTCGTATCATTGCAATGACGTTTCATCCATAGATTTGTATACCCGTACGCACATACATGCAGAAAAGTTGAGAAGTCTATTAAAGTTCATTTGATCTTCATCGATCATGTGATTTTTGCCGTGATCGCGCTAGTGATAAGCAACAGAATATAAGCGTTTGCCTGGGACTGCTTTTGTCTCGGCTTTGTCTTGTCTACGTTTTGAGCCTGATGGATCTGAATAGGGTCGTTGAACGCTCCTGCAAAATTGAAGGCACCCGTACGGCGCATTTATATTTTTTTCACCACCCATCTACAAAGGGCTGAGTACAATAAATTCGCGATATGATAATCCGCGGGCTTAAACTGCATTCTGATTGAAATAAACTGCACCAGTGGGCAGGAGGCGCTGAACGATTCAACTTAAACGATCGTAGAATTATGGGCTTATTGCTAGACTGTTTCGCATCAAGTTGTTATCCACTCTTGATCGCCACGGTGCTCCACAATTTCTGTCGTTTTATGATCTCCTTATAGCAGTCAACATGCCGAGGAACCGCCCACGTGCTGTAGAGCCTCAGCAAAATTTTACGGCCTTCTCTGGAGTAAATTCACGCGGTTAACTACCGGGAGGGATACCTGGACAATTGCCGGTCATGGCGACAAACTCAGCCGCGAAAGAGAATTGAGTCATCACTTTTAGTCGTTTCATGGTTATTGCTTATGGCTTTGTCATATTTTGACAATATTTAAGTACAAGGATGTACTACATATTTCTACCTTACCTTACCTTTCTTTCCGTTGGCCGACTCGATGATTAAATAGATCAAAATGAACTAAAAGTTTTTTAATGTTTTAATAGTAGAGCATTTTCATACATGAAATATTATGCGTTAATAAGTTCATAATTGAGATTTCCTTTTTTATTTTTTAAAAGAAAACAATGAAATTTTTAAATTTATCTAGACAATATTGCTTTTGAAAAATTGACATAAAGTATAGTTTAATTACAGGTAAGGATAAAATTATAAGCAATAAATCTGAAAAGTTCGTTGATGTATGTTGTGTAAAAACGTGCCTCTTTTAACACAGTTCAATCAACTTTCGAGTAATATTTGGTAGAAAAGAACATAAAATTTGAGTCATGAATCAAGTTTATATTATGACTACATATCTGCAATATTTTGAGAAAATGAATATTGTGTAAGAAAAAAAATTTTGTTTCTCATTTGTTTAATTTCATATTTTTCCGAGCAGCTTTATCAATAGAAAAGTGTTTCTTAAAAATATATTAAAGAGTTAAACATGCCCTTTAAACTTGATATTTTAAAAAATGTTCACGGTTGTATGCAGAATTAATAATACCAGTTTAATGTTGTTCATAGGCAATCGAAGGCAAAACCTTTGATCAAATTAATAGGAGTAAAATCAATAAATTTTGATTGATGAAATGGTACATACACTTAAAGAAATTCCATGTTAAGTTTAGGCGTAAAACCATATAAATATAAATGCATGCTTACTTAAATTTAGTTGTAAACATCAAAATAAATATTCAGAGACACGGGCATACGTACGAACAAAAAAAATTGGCAGCGTCTATAAGTGTCAAAAATTTAGTGTTTATCAGATACTGCACGCTTTATAAGTGTGTCGTTTTAAGCGCATCCCTTTGACTGAATGTTCAGGATCAACGAATACTGCGCCAATTTTCACCAACTCAATTAACTCTGGAAATTATGCTGGTAAGATATAAAGTTAATTTAACCCTCGTTATTTTTGCGCAGTTTGATGGTTTAAGCAAAACTTGTTCATCAGCGGTGATACTAAATTAAAATATAAAAAAAAGACCGCAATGAATAAATACCGGACAGAGTATGCATCAGGAGTGGTGAATGTTTAATTTTATTGATTGTTTCAAAGAATGGCAAACAAAAACCAGGCCCTTGGGAGCGTGGGGTCGTGGTTGGAACGAATGGCATGTCCAATTTGATCATCGGCCTCGTGTATCAAATATTTGCTGGTAAATTAAATAAAACCTTCGTCTCTTTTCGAGCAAATTAAGCAAAACTAAATAATACGTCAATGCGCATATATGTAGAACGTATACCTGCAGGCCATTGCCGGTAGCATTTAAAGTTGGCTCGACTGGGGCCAGGATTGGCATTGGTCCACCCATTGCAAGGGCCCTTTCAAGGCGTACTTTATTCGGCTGTGGACGCATGACCAATGCAGTTTTAAAGTCAATGGGATTACTGATCGATAAGAAAAGTCCGATTTTCTGCAGTTTTAGTCCCGTCTGTCGAAATCCGACGTCAATTTAAAGTCTTTCAAAATAGCCTGGTCTGAACGTCGAATACCCGCCCTATTTGGATTTTCGACGGACGTCCTCGGCGTGATCAATGCTCCGTTGTGAATATGGCAGGATATAAAAGTGGCACCCCATAAAAAAGCTCAGATCTACGGAGAACCGCTCGAGATCCATTAATTTAGTAAGTGTGGAGTGCGGGAATGATTCCCTTTTAAGCTTTTGGGCCCCTCCACAGCGAGACTGACATTCAAAAAACCCCACTTAAACCGAACAGCTTCAAGCTACAACCCTTTTCAATCCAATGCATGTTTGACCTGCCACTTTTACTGCTTTCTATAGTCAGCCATGCACCCAGCAGGGTGCTTCCCCCAACCGTCTAAAAGGGCCGCCATCCCACCGCCCTAAATCAGCCGACATCAAAGTCAAACCAAATGGAGCAGGGTGAGCGACTGGACCAAGGATTTGCTGAGAAGAGGGAATGCTGCACACTGGTGCTGGGTACTGGTCCGGTATCCGGTGGTTTGGGGAGTATACGGGGCACATTAAAAGTATTCCGACCCAGTAGCCCATCAATTCTAATTTATTTGCGCCTGTATGCAGCTTAAACCTTTAATGGGTACGCCCAGGCCCAGACCCGAAAGTTCTGCGGAAGGTTTCAGAAACCCTGCTCCTGGTGGCAACTAGTTGAAGGGCGGAAACCCGAATGGGATCCAGGCAAGACACTGAAAACTTTAATTTCCTTTAATTTTACTAGGCAGATGTTTCTAGCAAATTTTTAGTCAGGCTGTGGGGAAGGGCTGCATAGGTTGTTCCGTTCGACTAATTCAGGGTGCAGCCATGCATTTCGGCACAAGGGGATGCGTCTGTAAACTTTGGTGCGGCCGCAGAATGGACAAGTGAGAGTAGGCCGAATGGTAATAAATTGGTCCGTCTATGATGGCCGATATTTGCCATTCATCCCCTGTGGACTGCGGCTGACCTACCCCCGGGCTAGTCAGTTCGAGGAGCTCGCTTTTTTCAATCCAAAGCTCTCATGTCGCATTAAAGTTGATAGAGTGGAGCGTGAGTAAATTAAAATGGCCTGCTTTGGTCAATTCGAATGTGCGCCACCCCATGCCCAGACCACCACTGACCATTGTGCTACTCGCTGGGTTATTTAGAGAAACGTTGAGGGATGGGGCGGGTTGCCGGCAATTCAGACTACTATATAGCTGGTGCTGCTCCCGAAAAGGGTTTTGAAATTTTTCACCTACTGTCCGGCCTGCTACGGTCACCATATCTGGTCCGGACGGGGCCAGGGACGCAGGCAGAGATATATGTGTAATGTCCGACGCAACAAAAAAGGGTAGCAAACATTTTATTGGTCTCTCTCCACTCCAATTGAAGGATGATGGTGGAGCTCTTTAGGGTTGTTTTAAATGGGTAATGGAATGTTGGGGCCAAGGCTCCCATCTACACTATCTTTCCCGTCTCCTGACCGCAAATGCCGATTACTGGTATCGCTCGAGGATCCTAAAGAGCGATATAATAAATTGCGGTGATGGTCCGGTCCGTCAGATTTTTGGACAGAACCGTTTAACTAAGGATTAATAGATTAGAATTAAATGGTGAGCTTTGCCAGCCCCTGGTGTCCTGTCTGCCGCCCCGGGGGATGGCACTCCCCGTTTAATGGTGAGCTTTGATGGGCCACATTTATTAATTTGATCCCTTCGTTGTGATTTTGCTAAATTGCCGAGTTAGGCTGCTTTAAGCTTTATCCCCTTTCGCTTTTGAACTCAAATAATTCATTGCGAAGGCACACGTAATTAAATTTGTCTTAATCATCCAAGTGGACTTAATAAGGAGTGGGTACTTAATTAAATTTGGATGAAATATGCTTTGGTCATTGTTGGTAATGTGATTCGTACTAAATCATCAGCAAATTTAACAAAGAATAATTCAGGCACATGCGCTCGCTCCGAAATAATTATCAGACTTTGTAGAAGATATTCAGAAATATCTATAATCCTATTACTCATGCAGAATAATGTCCTACATCTTTAAATTTCAAACAAAGAGTGTACTGGAAATAGAACAGGCTACGATTGCATTTAGAAATTCAGACAACAATTTTTTCAAAAAAGTTTAAAAGTAATTTCAAGTAGTGATTTTTGTATTTTTTTAAATATCTTACTTCTTTCGTTAAGAATCTCGTAATAGCTTCTTCAGAATAACGTCAATAGGAAGAAATTAAAAAATTTAGAAGGTGCCAGTAATGCTTTTTGGAAAGTATTCAGTTTTAGTTTATTTTAATTTTAATTAAATAACCAAAACCCGATCGATTCATTTTGTCTAAGAATGAAAATTTAAATTTTAACGGTGGCCAATTCGCGCAAGTTTATACTAAAAGCGGTAATAAAAAAACTAAAGATTCAACGATTTTATTAATAAAGACAAATTTGACCATAAGTCCCCCAATTTTGATTTTTAGAGTTCTGCATATTCAAAACTCACTCGGCTGACACGTAAGTGCCTCGGTTTACTAACCCGTGTATAATCCAACAGTTAGAGTTTTTCTCAAAGAACAGTTTCCAATGTCTATAGAAAATCTGCTTTTAACATAGGTTATCGTATTCATCCAGATTCAAACTTTTTAATCTTCTTCTATATTTTTAGGACACTTTAAACCTTTGGTATCCAATTTAGGAATCAATAAATCCAACCTTTTTTGCCAACAAGAACGTTTTTTCTGGTAAAAGGAAAACAGTCGAATCCTTTGAATGAAAATTTTCCTTTAATTCGTTGTACTACTTGATAATAAATGCAGTGAAATTTTCTTTTTTTTCATATGTAAAATATCCGCAAATCTACGAAAGAAGCAAAATAGAGCTTGAATTGGGACAATAAGAGTTATGGAAAGAAAGGACAGGTTTCTTAACAAACATGGGCCCATACAATTATCCATCCAAACAGCCCAGTTTTTTAGCACGTTCATTCTTTATTATGGTACATCTTAGACCTCCAATAAAATAATAATAAAAATTCGAAATGCTAAATATGTTGATAGATACAGACCAGGATTTACACTCGGAAATAGGCCTTTCTTCAACAAAACTACATTGTATTGTATTTTTTTTGCAAGAAAAGAGAGAATGTTTATATTTCTTATACAAGGGGATCGTGTAGTTTATAAAATATCTTAAATTGCTACAAATTAAAGTATCAGATAATTGGGATGTTTGGGGCCGTTTCTGTTAAGATTTCACAACCCGTCCTTTCACTTGTTAAATTTCAATTAAAGTCTATGGCTTGAATTCTCAATATTTATTACAGTTTTTAAGGATAAAACAAATGAATATGTATTTGTATATTAATTAATAAACCGAATCAATAAAGTAATTATACCGTGATCCACCCCTGTGAAATGTTTAAAATATTTAAGGGAAAGATAACGATGGTAAAAATGGTTTTCTCTAGTTGTCTGGTAGCATATAAAAGCAAAGATTAATATTTATGCCTACCAAAGGATCACTTTTTGGGTATTGATTTTGGATTTTAAGATTTTTTAACTTGAATTAAATGCCTATATGAAAACTAGCGATTTGTTATAAAGGCATGGCGCAAGTGACGATCTTTTTCACTTGGCGTGTTTAACGACCTTGTAAGAATGTAAACAAAGTCATCTAAAGCATATTGATTTTATGGAATTCATGGGTGGATTAACAGATTTCCTCCTCATAAAATTTCAGTGCAAAAAAGGATTATAACTTAAATTTTTCCAGATATTTTCCTGTAAGGACTTGTCCACAGGATGGCGATTCCAGAAAGCTTTTAGCATTAAATTTCACGGAAGATGTCCTTTGCTAGTGCATTACTTAGTCCACGCGCCGACAAAATGGCTATCTGTGCTACAGCGTGGGAGCCAGTATCAAGGATGTTTTTATTCTCGCCGCTTCTAAACGACTACGAGCGTTACAAACTGTGGTGCCGAACTTAGATAATCTCTAATTTGCATTTGTTGGTTTTATCTGTCCGAACGACGGGCTCTGTGTTTGTGTTTCTATTTCATTAAAGCGTCAGAGGTTCTACAACTTATGGATTCTATCTAGATATTGCTTTAAATTTAATTTCGCACAGATGGAATATGAAAAATCCCCACGTCGAAAATTCCTAGGACGACGGCACACTTTAAAGCTACTGCTTGAATTGCCCACAATTCCAGAACGCGGGCGGGAGAGCAGGAAAACAAAGGCAGGAGCGAAAAAATCTCTTTACTTTTTGACTTCCTGTCATAATGAATGCGTGCTGAAGTTGGAGCGGCTTACGGCGTTAACAAAACAAAGTAGTTAAGGCTGTCGACCTACTTTCCGAGTTACACAACTCCCCCGGGGCCGATTCTGGCAGCAGCGAGCTCAAAGCAAGCCCAGACCGGGTCGAAAAAGTGGGTCGATGCGAAATCCTCCACGTCCTCCGCGCGCTATCCACATCTTATTATAATCCTTCAACTACTCCAACTCCAAACAGGGCTTCCAGCGGCAGTTAGAAATACAAATTCACATGGCAAAGTGTCTCATACAAAAACTCCATTCAAATGATAAACGCTAACTTGGCCGCTCTATCGTCGGTGGGCGAGCGGTGGAGCGGCGGCGGAGTAGCATTGGAGCAGCGGTGGAGCAGCAGCGGAGCCCTCCGTAGTCAGCCATTTCGTATCTGCGATCTCCGCGCCCATTATTTTCCTCCTCATAAAATTTACTTTTGCAATAAATTTCATTTCTGATGATATGTGATTTACACCCGGTGGAAAGTTTTTCGCTGCACAGCCACCCGGCCGCGCCCCCGGGTGCACTAGTGCTGCGCTCTGGCTGCACCGGGTACGGTCCTGAACGGAGCAAGTTTAAAACTTATCGCTGGAGTGCAAGGAGTGCTTAAGTGTCCCCTAAAAGTCATTAAGGACTCCATTGTCTCCTGAAGTATCTTTGCAATCGCAAGTAACTTGCCAGTGCGGACCTAGTCCCGTATCCTAGATTCCGTTCCGCCGTCGTAACCATCATTTGCGGGCATCGTCATTTGATGGCTCCATTCGTACAGCGACAAGATTCATCCTTGTTTGAAGTTCCATAAACAAAGTTCGGCGAAAACTTTTAGCAGCCAGCAAATGAGGCCCTTGGACACCCCATGAATCCTGGAGGACTCCGACTATTGTGACATCGTAATAGTAGGGTCCTTCAATCCTTGGATCCTCTGCACTCTCTTTCTCGAGTGCTTTCGTGATCTTTCGAGAATCTGTTGCTTCCTGTCCGCTCTGACACCTAGGTCTTGCGAGTGGTTGTTTTGATGCGCATCTTTTTTACCTGTTTCAGGTATGAATCGAGGATGAATCCATACAAATAAATATAAGTAAGCCACTACTTATTATTTTCACTTTGCTATAAGAAACATTTTGTAAATAATTCCGGCATCAATTTTCTGAAAAGGTGAATCCTTGGTCTTCTTTGCTTATTTCGCGCATATTCAGGTACGTCTCCTTTGAAGTATTAGCTTATATCAGCACAGAACAGAATTTCGTAAAATTGTTTTGAAATAGCTATTAAATTTTTTAACACAACTTTAACATGCTGTTTGAGAAATATCCCATTTTTAGTTAATCTTTTACACCTCAGAAGGTACGAAGTGTAGATTATGTGCTATCAAGAATAAAAGTCATTTGGATGCGAGTATATCACACTTTCGTACCCCTTTCAAAAATAGAAGTTCGTATTTAGAGAAATTAGAAACTTACCTTTTAGAAACAACAAGTCAGACTTTGAAATATTAATATTAAATAATCATTTTTATATAATTAATTGTATTATGAATTATTCAATGTAAGGGGTAATACTTCCTTTAGCCGTGCGTCTAATATCGAAAAATCATAGTATAAATTTTGTACGTCTCAAACATTAAATTTTGTTTGCATTAAAGTGGTATGTAAAGCTGTTAAGACTTCCGCCGCATTTCACTGTACTTACCTATCACAGGTGAATAAATTCTGCTCGTTTTGGCGTGTAATTATTGCGCGGAATGAGATTGGACTAGTGGACATGAATTAATGCAAGAACTTTTCGGACTAGTGGGCACGAATTAATGCAAAATTTTTTCGCCCTAGCAAAAATCGCAACTGACCGCAGTCCGACACAGGACCGGTCGTTAGGTGCAGCTGCAAAGAAGTCGACTAATCACCCGGACGGTCATTTTTACACCACGTACTGGTGGGTGGGGTGTCTGCTTAGCATACGAATTGGATTTCCATCTCCCCCGAATGAGACACCAGCAACTGCGCCCTCAGTACACACTGGAGGCCCCATGTCTTCGCCTATTTGGCGTTCTTTATGCGTTTTAGTCCTCCAAACGTCGCCGTTCTCCCATTGGGGGCATAAAGTGAACAGACATGGACACATTTCGCCGGGTGTGGATCTGAATCCGGGTCGCTTCCACATGAACGCATCGACCATCCACATCCACATATTGTGCGGACTTCCCTCCCATTACCCTGGCCGGCGGCGGGGCTGCTGATCCTGATAGTCAGAGTTTTGCAGTTCTATCCTCGAGAAGAATTCTGAGGAGTTTTGTGAACTTAACGAATCATGAAATACGATAATTGGGTAATGTGTGTCTTCTTATTCCCCACGGGTCCAGGGGAGGCCTGGCGGGTTGGAGGAGACTCATCGAAGGAGTCGGGACGAAGCCGGCAACGTCGGACGACCAGGGTTATGGCCCGCTTGAGGAAGATTGGCAACTTGTAATGCTGCTGTGCGATTTGTAGCTCAGGATGAAAACTTTTTCAAACTCATTTCCATTGATATTGCCCTCACCTGAAGGAGCCGATGGCAGCACTATCATGGTCCAGTGGCGTCCACCGCCCACACCCCGCCACCAGTGGTCTTTCTTGTTTAGTATTTATGAGTCGACTCCGAAGATCTCTCCATTGCGTATTGAACGGTTGACTGGTTAATTGTAATGAGACGGTGGCGGCGGGTTCTCTGGAAGCCAAGAAATTTTGTGTTCAGTGAAGGTGAAGTAATTTACTTAGGGGAATGGATATGGGACCCAATTATCAACTCGACGGAGTGCCCTGAATAACAAAATTTCGTTAATGGGGACTAGTGGGCTAGCGAAATGGCCCCACTGTCATAAAGGAACAAAAGGTGAAGCTGGCCGGGACGCCGGACTGGGATTCTATTTAATTTACTGGCTGGAGATATTTTAGTTAGTCTATTAGGGCAGCTGTGCCGTAGGGGTCGGGTCAAAGGACTTTTATGGCGAAAAATGCCAAGAAGTCCTTATGATGCTTTTTTCCCTTTCGAACAATAAAAATAGAAACGTTTTTTGCCGCCCCGAGTGGCTTAAGCTGCGAAAGGACAGACGCTATTAATTGGCGGCGCCGAGGACGATGAATTTCCTAAAAGTTTTCGATGAGAAAAAGGGAAAGTATATTTGTCCGCCTTGATTGAGTAATTTAATTAAGAATTTAGCGGCTCTACTGACAATGTCCTTTATGCGTCTAGACGAGAGAAAACTCTTTGGGGTGGATTTAAAACTTTCTTAGCCCATTTGGACACTTTGCACACTCTGCGACATTTCAAAAATTTTTTATTTCAAACTTTTGTCAATTGTTCCCAGTTCGCCTCCTAACGCCGATAGCTGTTTAAAAGAAGAAAAAGAAAAACTGGTACATAGAACTAGGGAAAGGTCATCTGAATTGGCAATGTGTCTGCAAATGTCTTTGAACGTTGTAACTGTTCCATCCTTTAACTTGAAAGTTCTTAATTTTTCCTTCCTGCGATCTTCTTATGGAGATACACAGTCACCATGTTTTATGAACTAAATGGAAATAGTTCTATTCTTCTTATTTGTGTATTGTCATTGATAAAATCGAAACTTGTGGAGTCTAATTTTGCCTGGCCTAGCAAAATTTGGTGCTAAAGTTTTACTTTATGCATATTAAGCTTATCTTGTAATATGATTATCTGCAAAGAACGAAAGGTCGGTCTAGGAGACAATCGGTGCGGTGTAGCTTCATACTGAAGACACCTATTCTACCCTTCTATTTTATGTTTAAGTACATCGAAAAGAAGAACAAATTTTGAATTAAGATTAGTTTCATTTTTATCAAAAATGTCAAGAAAATAAAATTGTGTTGGGTAGTGTTACCCCAATCTCTTTAATGAGACGGATGGCATTAAGCAGTTCCGGAGGTGTTTTCATAAAATGACCAAGTCGTGCGAACACTTTTATTGTACTTAGCCGTTCATCCCCTTTTATCTCCATCAAACAGGGGTTCTAGTCTATTCTGAGTAAAAAAGGAATGTCTTGAAAATCCTTAGGAATTAGCATAAGGAGTATTTTCGTTGTAGCCCCCTTTTTTATGGAATTATTCAGTGCACCGTGCTACCGGGCGAGCAATTCATTACGTACACATTTAATTGCGTACCTAATTCTACGCGAATTCGGGAATCTTCACCCTCACAGATCGCAAGGTGGGCCGTCACTCTTGCGCCATTGTCCTCGTTAACCCTTCGGGTGGGGTGTTCAAAATTTTCAATTTCCCGACTCGCGACCATTAACAGCCTAATTGCTGCTAAGCCCCGAAAGTAGTAGCGGTTGCGATTTGAATCGCGAGACAAATAAATTTCCGAACCCTTGAGTCTTCTGCACCGGCAGCAGCGGCGGCAAGGAGGACCTACTAGAAATATAGAAGGTACTGGAGCGCTGCACCCTTCGCCGTTGAGAGGTCCTTCCGAAAAACGCATTCAATCAGCAGGAGATTGACTTTCCCGAGCTCCACAGTGTCAAGGATATTGTTAAGGAAAATCACCCAGGGGCACGAAAACAATAAACCTAAGGTGGGGTCACCCTTCACACTTTGGAGCCGGTGACTGGGACACAATTGCGTCACGGTGTGTCACCTTAAGGCGAAAAGTACTGCGAGCCAGGCGGTGACTGCAATTTTGAGCCGGCGGAGATTTCTGCGTCTTTAGCAGTAAATTATATTTATCCGGAGATATCTCGCGACTTTTGTTTGTGTGTACGGAACTGGTGACGGGGCGGTTTACTTTCCCAAAAGAATTTAAGGAACAATAGCGACCGCAGTGTTTTTTACGCATTTCTCTTTTCTTATTTTGGATTGCTTTAAAAAACACCCAGGCAAGGATGCGTCTTCCGACCGCAGTACGACGTAGGAATAATGACAACTCAGCACAGGCTGGATTTTCGGGATGGGACCCGGAGGGAAGTAAAAGGTGAAATTCTTGTCTTACCAAGATAACCGCGATTTCCGCAAGTCTGATATATACGCGCCCTCACCCTCATCGGTACGGAGTAGAACGAAGACAAAGAGGTGTGAAAAATTACTTTTCAGAAGAAGCAAAGAAGTCCCCGCGGAAAATTTATTTGACTCAGACCCCCCGGTTCCCGGTCGCCGCTAAGTTTGGAAAGTTTCGTTACGGAACGACAGCTATGTAGGGTAGGGGGGTCTTTGATTAATGCGATAGGCTCATCGAATCGAAAACTGTGCAATCGCTGTGCGATGTATAAATCACCTCGGGGTGGCGGGCTGCTAGATTCCGCCAGGTACGCACGTGGTCTCTCAATGTATTTAAGTGTGCGGCTAAGACGACTGAGGCCGGGCCATGTGTTTTTGGTCACATGCTAAACAGGAAGATTACTCAAACCGACAAACGACGCAAAGAAAGAATCCTGGCTGGAGCATCGTTTTAGATTCGACCCTGCTCCATCCACACACTTTGAGTTTTATTGTCACTCAGCGCTTTAGACATGTTCCATCCTTGGTGTGTCTACCGCCGCCTTAAAGTGTCATTTCATGTTAACAAATACACATACGACACTTGAAGAGCCAAATCCTATGTTATCCCTCCTGCAAAGATCACACCAGGTCCTGGGAGTGTACTTAAGAAAAGATGGAGGAGCGTTTGGCAAAAAAGGGGGAGGCACATGAAGACGGGATATATGCGAACTGTTTTTTGTTAGGGCCGAATTTCTCAAGGGTCCTTTTATCACGACTCCGTAGAAATCCACGCACTACGCCATTCCTTCGTCCTAGAAGGTCTTATAGTGCGAATATCGCGGCACAGCTATCCTAAGGCAAACAAATCTGTCGTCTTTAGTCGGGCGATCGGAAATCGAATATGGTCTAGAACTAGGCTCTGAGTGCTACTAATGACTAACCTACCGCGAGGTGCTAATCCTGTTCCCGATGTGTCAGCCTGGCTAAATTACACGTGAGCTCCCCACTCACTCCTCACATCGCCCATACCGGTGGAACTCGCTCAAATGGTGCACGTGTGTGAAACTCTGCTTTCCCTGATCTCCTTATCGCGCCAAGGGATAATTTAAAGGCAGCAGGAATTTACTTATTAAATGCGGTCGCAATGAATGTGCCGCTGACAGAAACAAAACTGAGGGGCGAGGACAGGGTAAAAAGATTTCGCAATTTTCAACGGGGAATTGAATTGTCGTTAATCAAATGACTTAATTAGCGCACGTTTCAGGTGTACTTTTTGCCACGGCCACGAGCAACACATTTTACGTCTCATCTCCCTCTCCGCCCGCTCTCCGTTAATATTGCCGCTGAAGTAAGGATGATTGATTTGCGCTAATTAGAACGATTTATTTCGCGGAAAAGTCTTGTTACGGTGCGCTGTGACATCGCTAATTTCACGAGCTTAATTTGATGCTGTTTGTCACTCCTTTGTACTGGTTTCCCACAGGACCAAAATGTACCTGAATTTATAATTAAAATAGATCAACATCTTATCAGATGTCATAGAAACTCTCTCTTATGTTGGATCATATATGAAATTAGTGAACAAATTCCTATCCTTAATTTTCCACAATCTGTACAAGATTTATATTTCATGTTAAAAGGCCAAAATGGAAAAATTGTTTTATTTAATAAAATAGGATCTACTACAAAAGTTATTTACCTTTAGGAACCATTAATAGAGTAACTCAACATCATCCCTCATAAATTAAAGAAAGCATTTGAATTAAACGAAAGAAAAAGAAGTTAGCGAAAATTTTATGTACTAAACTTTATATTTATTGCTCTGTAAGAAAAGTGGGAATTAGAAAAACGCTTAATAAACGTTTTGAGGCTAAGCATTTTTGAACCGTTGAAGAAAATTTTTGAAGCTGTATTAAATTAAAGTAAATTTCATTTATTTGTTAAGTTAAGCTGCCTAAAACACTACTTGTTATTTCATTTAACTTTTCCATAGTTTGCGAAATTTTAAAACATTTATAAGTTTTTTTGAAGAAAAGTAAAATGTGTATCATCGAAAATTACGTTTTAAAATTGCATTTGTTTGGCATTCAAACAAAAACAAGTATTAAAGTAAAATGTGTTAATTTAATTTTGATAAAGTCAATTTCCTTAAATCTATCGTTCTGAAAGAAGAAATCGTTCTAATTTAAAGTTGACTGTTCACACAACGTCATAAAAAACACTAGCAGATACATAAAGTTATTTTAAGTGGAATAATTTCTTCAAATTTAGAAGGATATTTTAAAATAATGATCGTTGGTAAAACCAAAAGTGCGTACTCCGCATTTTCTTTTTCTTTTATTAACATTATTTTTTAAAAACGATAGATTAAAATCAAAAAGGGTTCTGGGAACCGACTGCGTACTCGAGTCGGCAGTGTGAAAGTGGGAGTTTTTGACGACTGCGCCACGATATTGTTGTTATAAAACAGGGCGAAGGGGCCGAAAAAAGTTGCCGAGCACGAAAAAAGGGAGTCTTTGCAGAAAATTGGAAAATCAATAGGCTTCTATTCTGATAGTTAACTAATCGACAGAAAAAAGAATCACCAAAATCGGTTAAGAATTGCGATTTGTAGCGTGTCCTCATTTTTCACAGGCAAACTTAGATCGTAAACATTTCCAAAAAATTACAAATGGTAACGTTTTTTAGAGGAAGATCTCTTCTTTTCTATATTAAAATTTGATTACTTCTAAAGCTACCTGAGTTGTAATTTCCCTATCGTCAAACCTTGAGCCTGGTGCGATAGTCGATTTTTATCGACACTTTAAGCACATGCCCGCGGGGTGTGCAAACGTGTTTAGTAAATAATGAGAAGATATTTTTTCACCTAGAAGTGTGGATCCAGAAGAATTTACTGTTATTCATAATTTATAATTGATTTTAAATGCTAGTTGCTTTTATTCCGAATAACAAAGTAATTTCTTGGTTTAGCAAACAAATTAACTGCATTGCATTTATTATAGGAGAAAACATACCTATTACTTTTGCTGACTAGTCTTTGGCCAACTTTAGTAATGCATCCAAATTAATACTCCTAAAAATAAATTACACAATCAAAGGGTTAAGTTTTAATTTGCTGCACACATCTCAGCAATGTCAAACAATTTAAAATATCCCCTAATCCGTGCTGGAGGCTTAAATATTCGACGGCCTAATGAAATACCTCTAGGAGCTAGGTCTACCTTATCCGCCGGGCAAACGGGCAAACAGCCGGTCGTCATCAAACTTTAAAAATATTTTCATTAAACAATTGAAAACAATTTCACGTTTATCAGGGCAAATTGAAAGCCTCATTTTGTTGATCCTCTTTGCCAGATTGAGGGCGGCCATGAGGCGTGCGAGCGTTTTCTTGGTGTCTCTCGGGCGGGCTGCGGGGGTGGCCAGTTGCTTTATTAGTTTTCTCAAGGACCTCGCTCCTCCAGTGATTATTCCCGATTGTTTACATCGTGGAGAGGGAAAATTAAGCCCTGAGACGTTTCAAAATAATTAATTCACGTTTGGACTGTGTTGTCCTTGGCGAAGCTCGCGCGGCGCGAAGCTGGCCGCCCCCATTCCGTCCGGAGTCTTCTTCTGGTTCAGTGCGGCCCGTTGGCTTTAATTAGCATTTCAGAGACGTTCGCTTACTGTAAGCTTTTGTGCGGATAGAATGCGGGCCTCAGCACCATTCGACGGGTCTCGGAGCGAGAAGGACGCGGCACAAAAGGAAGGATTCGCCCCGGCTTTTCCTAGTTTTCTGGGGACGACTCCTACTTGACTTTTAATTTCTTTTCGTTACGTTCTTGTTACCTGTTAGATGAATAGACTCGGCCAAATTGAATGAGAGACGAGTGTAGCCCTCGAGATCGGCCGACAGGCTGGTACAAAGTGCACGAGTCATTCAATTTAAAACTCACAAGAGTGAAGGGTCAGGTCCTTTGATGCGATTCTAGATAAGCCGAAAAGGACAACAAAAGTCTGCCCATTTCCATACAGTGGCTGTCCAGTCCTGTCCCATTCAAGGACAATCCGAAAGTATACAAAACCTCCCTGTTGGAGAAAGAATGGAGCGCTTCTGTGCCACGGGCCAAATCGAGACCCCTTGCTTGGTTTGGGGTTTGGGTTCGGGATCGGCGATGGTAGCGCTATTCAGGGACGGTGATGCTCTATTTCGGAAGTCGTTTTTATTACCCTCCCCCGCGTTTAAGTGATATTTTAAAATTCCATAAATAAATAATTTGCTGGATTTTATAGACATCCATTTCAGGGATTTTTCCAGACAGTCGCTTTTATGGGGATAGAAGAAATGCAAAGCCTTCCCGGATGAGGTCGAGGCGTATATACCCGGGTCTGGGGAGGATTTCGTGAAATAATAAAATGTAAAAAGATTAGGGATGATAATAAGAAAGACTCGATTCCGGCTCCAGTGTGTCATTCCCGCCCTGTCCGCCATCGTCACCGTGTTGGAGAACAGTATTTTGCGCGGGTAGGTTGGCGACTGTTCCAGCCCTGAACATACTTTTAATGATTTATGAGCACAAATATCATACCGTCGAATTGGGCCTAAATTTAGACACTTCCGTCACCACCTTCGCGGTATGAGCGTCGTTCGTGCAGGAAGACTTCTCGTCACTCAGAGGAGTACCGGAGCCGCACGTCAAATCGCTTTTGTCGCTCTAGCTGCCAGAAACGGCGCAAGTGATAGGATATGAATTGCTTGACAAGTCCATTTGCATTAGACGACGGGAATTTCGAAATGACGAGGAAATCGATTCGTGGGGAAACAAAAACAAATCCAACTGAGCGCCTAGCGAGGCATTCAAATTGGGCTCCTTTCACCAAGGCGCGCCCCATTTACTTGGATCCATTAAGCGTTATTTGTGCCATTTGTTTCTGTCCCTGCAACATCCATCCCCACTTTACGATTCCCGGAGAAGCTCCAAAAAACGGCCGTGAACTTACTGAATCCCCATAAATCTTCGGGAGCCCCTTTCTTTCAGTACAGCACTTGAGCGGCTCTGAGTCCGTTCGTGTCAACTCAAAATAGCAACTAGGCTGAGACTTGGATTCCGGACCTGGAGTCCCAAGTCCATCAGTGAGGTATTTTCTAGTGGCAACACAGTGCAGTGATAATGCACTGATTAGTCCTCTGGGAACGACTTATGTCGCTCGTTAGGGATTTTGACAGGTTTATGGGATTTCAGGGAAATTTTCGGCTCCTAAGCAGGGTATGCATAGATCGAGCTAGATCTGCATGATCACTGTCTAATAGGTGCAAGTTTCCGAGGACATTAACTCTGCTTTCGACTAATCGAACCGAGGATAGTCTAAATTGATTTTGAGGAAAGAGTTGGAGCCTCTTCGTTTTATGGCGTGGCAAAAGAATCTGTCGCTCAGTGCTGATCGGTTCAAGATTACTTTATCTAATGTTTTCACTTAAAGATATTTTTCCAGCAGACCGTGGGAATGAAGTAATTAAATTGCTTTGCTATGTGTTAAGAAACATTTTTCTGCTTTGGAGTTGAAAATATTCATTAATAGAGGAAATATTTAATAGAACTAACTAGTGCTAACATACAAGCGAATATTTTGCATATATATAATTTAATTTATAATTTTATTTTATAGTAGTAGTTATTTATAAGAAAAGTTTACAAGTGAGTACTTTTCGTTCAAATAAAATTTTCTTATGTATTCACATAGTTACGACACGCAGATGTAATTTACATAAAACTATCAAAACAATCCTTCACAGGCCCTTGTTAAAAAAATAAGATACATAAAAAACTTAAATCTCTCTTCTTTCGTTACCAAAGAACTAATCAAGTTTTTAAAAATTCTTCAGTATGATTTTCAGAAACAATTTTACCAACAAAAATTGAAAAACCTCGTAAAAAACTGCAATTACTTTTGAATAAATACTTCAATAGGAATTCTCAACAAAGTGGCCATCGAAATCATTCAGTCTAAGGAATCACTAGTTGCTCCTTCGCAATAAACATGAACCTGCTCACATTTCAAACTCGGTTATAAAGCTAAAATGGAGAAAGTTCGAAAATCCTGTGACGACTGTTGGCGATTGTTCTACCTTAAACTGAAGACAAATTATACTGCCGGCTTTTGGCCTCCTTCCAGTCGACTTCACCCATGATAGGATCTGCTCCCGGGAATGGAGTTCAGTCGAATTACAATAATATTATCCAGATAAGTTCACAAAGACGAAGTGCTCACACGTAATGATTCAAGCGGAGATTTATGGGCATAAGTCAACCGTCAGCAGGGCTGTAATAAAAGGCAATAAAACGGGAACGGTGCGGGCCACACAGAGGACATTAATTATCCTTCCGGCAGTAAGTGTTTCACTCCAGACGCATTTCGCCACTTTTCCAGTCGTAGGCAAGGACTGTCTACCGGCGCCGAATAGAGCGTGGCCACATATCCCACATGCGAGATAGTCGTATATATGCTCATAGGTGGATATACTACAGGAAGAAAATTCAGTTATCAGGTAGACGACGTGGCCGCGCCAATGGAAGTCGTTACAGAGTCCTGCTGCAGGGCAAATAAATTTTGTGGAGAATTTCGGTATAGCCAGGACCCTGGTCGCAGTTATGGCGGTCGTGCTCCTCTTAATAGGTCCGCATAATAAATTCCCAACATTTCGCCAACTTTTTGTTATGCATGTCCATTAATTCGGGCTCGATACGCGCGTCTGATAGTCGATCTGGACCAGCTAAGAACGCCTGGACCGTCCGTCCGGGAGTTTGCCATAATTGAACCCCCTCCAGCATAGAAACTGTGAAGATAGATCTAAGGAATGGCGAAGGGCGATTCTGGATTCTAGGAGCAGAGGCGACAATGGCGATGTCGTCGTCGCCGTCGTCTCCCAAGTTTCTGGTGGCAACCCGCGGGGGGAATCGCTTCTTATCTCTGCATATTCAGTTGCAGCCCGAATAAGCTGGCAAGTGTGCATAAATGTGTCGCAGGATCCAATTGTGCCGGGATGCGTCGGTGTGCCTGTGTGTGCTTTTTGTTATCCTTAAATTATGTAACCCCAATCCCGGATCAGCCCCGATGCTGCCAGGGCCTTTGTTCAGCTTAGTTTGGGCCTGTTTGGCCCCCACCACAGCGCCTCTCTAACGGCCCCAAAATTTTGTTACCAAACAATTGAATCCTTTTGTACTTAGCCTTTGCCTTTTATCCCCCTCCCTCGCGCACATAACCCCCGCATACAGACCGAATTGGAGCAATCTAGCTGCAGAATGCATGGGCGGGGGGCAAAGCTAGGGCTACCCACCTCCATTGTGCATCGTATAACTAATGAAAAAATTAACACAACAATAGCTAGACTACCTCCAAGAGTTTCGGAGAAATTTATGTCACCACAGCTGACAGCCCTGGAGATTACCACTCCTTGCAGCTAGTTTTGTGTCCCCATGTCAGGCGCCCGTAAAAGGATTATCGGCCAGTGGCAGCGGCACATTTAGACTCCCCAATGGCCTGAACTTGGTAACAATTTTCAGGAATCTCCTATTGTTTCACCATTCGGTGACTTTTGTTCCAAAGTTTCGCTAAAGATACGAGATAATTTTGAATTGATGGAGCCCCATTCGGTCTAACTTCATTTGGACCACCGCTACGAAGAGTGGGGGCGGTGGCTGCTGGGGTGTGGGAATATTTAATTTGAAGATTAAAGCGATTGTAGCGACGGTCATTTATTTTTCGGAAAATGGAACTTTTACCAGGAGCAGGACTAGGCCTGCGGGGGGTTAGGCTTCTATGCGCGTACTCTGTTGAGTAAGTGAACATTTTAATTAATTTGTGAAGTGTCCTGGGCACGATGGTAATCTAAACCAATTTTCACAAATTTATGGGCAGTCAGCTATTCAGTCTTTAAATACAGGATATCCTTTCTCGTATGTGATATATCTTATAGAGCGACGATGGCGGAGAAGCGAAGAGCTTGAGGTTTTATATTATCAAGGTTTTTAAACAAATCATTTTATTATTTCCAAAATCAGAGTCTATTAAAATTATGCAGTAAATAGTAACATAGGTTTTACTTTAATACATTTACGTGATTCGCGATTTACATGTACAGAACTAATTAACTAGGTCCCATTTACTAAAAATGAAACGTTTATATAACTTGCTAGTTGTCTGTGAGACATCATGAAATAACCTTGCCAAGATGAAAGTTATTTATAGAAATAATTATCAAAATCAGGTGAACACAATTACTGAACCTTTTTTTTTAAAGACGCTTTGATGAAATTTTAATGATGTTTAATTAGGTATTAATTGGATATATTCGTGTAGAGTACACATACACACCGCCTACCCACTTTTAATAATAACGGATCATATTGTAATGAAATTCTCATTTTCATGAACTGTACACCTGACTTGTTCTATATTTAACCAGAATAGATATCACATCATACCTTCCGTTATTATCATTCGCATTTTCCCACAAAGTTTACCTGACCCAGACGAAATTTAATTCTCTCACCCAGTCAAGTCACGTTGGCCCCGGATAAATGCTTTAGCTGACTTGTGAATAAAATTTGTATATAAATAGAATAAGGTGCCGTAATAGAACTCCAGCCAAAGTTCGTATTACCATAAGTGCTTGCAACAATGCTAAGGATTCTGTCATTAAGAAACATTGTTTTTTAAAGGATACACGAGAAACGCACAGCTCTGTTAACCATTGAAATAATCCTAATGTTTGTTGATGGTGAAGTTTATAGTTTAGATTTCCATTTTAAATAAGTGTAATAAAAACTTATACTTTAATTAATTCCATATTAACAAGAAAAATAGTTAAATGAGAATACTTATACATGCATGTTTCTTTGAAAAACTTGCGTTTTGTTTTGTTTTTTTTTATATAACGTTGGATACCTAAATCAAAATTGTCAAAATTGAAATGAATATTAAAATAAATCATGGTGAATAAGTTCTTTCATAGATAGGTATATTTTCCATTAACATAACGACCATAAGGCAACCTTTTGAGTGATGGAATTTTTAGTATAGAATCTACCTATGCAAAAATTGAGAATGTTCAATCTCTAACAGGAGGGGATAAAGTCTTCTCCTAAAATTCTGACATGAACCAGATGGTATCACCAATTCAAGACAAGAAAGTAAAAATAGATTGAAATCCATGGCCTTAAAATTCATGGTCAATAAAAATGATCTAGGAATGGATACCATGGTAAAACAAAAGCAATGGTCCTGAACACTGATCTACGCGGTACTTCACAACTGGGAAACGACTCTAGTTTGGTTTTTCAATATCCAAAGCGATAAATTTTAAATCAAAATTTATTCACCAGTTATATTAACTGATGGGTACCACCTTCGCCTTCCTTATCGTGGAGACGGCAATTTTCTTTAGGACAGCATAAACCTGAAGTTGTTCTTCTGGTGGTAGCGCTATTGGACCAGCAGTGCTCCGCGCTAGTCGTTCACAAGTGTCACAACAAGTGAACCTGTACACCTCCATAACTCTTCACCCTCTCAACAATATCTAAATCATGTACAATTCATATTACACCGACAACCTTATGCATGCCAACGCCAAAGTCGCCCCGACCCACTTGGTCCCTTCGACAAGCAAAAAAAGAAGAAACGGCGGAAAAAATAGAGGCAAGGAAAAACGACGCGTTCAACGTTAGGCGTCTTGCGCCCAGATTTATGAGCTTCATATTAAAATATGCCTCCTGTCCCAAGGACATGGACGGGACAGGAGCCCGGATGGGCCCATTCCACTCCATCCCGCCGTCCCGTGTGTTTCCAGGTCGAAAAGTTTTCTATGTTTTGCTCACTTGAATTCCTCCGTTAATATACCGAGAATTACGATTTGGTGTTGGTATACCCCCACCGCCCCCCGCTTCTTTTGGCCGCACCTTCGCCTTGGCTCTTAATGTCACTGCCTTCTCCCCGGACAAGATGGGGCCGCGGCAGGAAAAAATTTAGGACAAAAAAGGATATACCACACCAAATGTGAATGATTTATGCATTTGCGGAATGGCTTTTTTAAGGTTGCCGACTCCCCCTCCCACCAGCTGGAAAAGTGGGAAGAAATTATTTCGGCCTGAGTAAATGGCTGGTCTTCTTTCCTTGTGACGTAACCTGGAGCTGGCTGGTCTTAATTATTGATTTCTTCCGCTGTTCGGGAACAGCGTGCCATAAAGTGGTTAAGAACGATCTTATAAAAAATAACACGTGAACTGCGGATTGGACTTGATTACAAGTGTTCCATACCACAAGTGAATTCATATTTTTCATTAGGAAAACACTTAACTGCATTATAAAGTTTGCTGAGGAATTTCTTCATGTCCAAATATTATATTTTTTTTTGTTTTTTTAGTGTAGCCAATTATACTGTAATATCGGAAGTATTAGTAAGAGTAGAAATGTCTGTTCTTAATTTTGGTCCATTAAAGTTTAGGAAACATCCTACAGTATCCTAAAAGTGCTTTCCGCCAGCATAAAAAGCATGTCTTAGTATAAGTTTAGGTGTAGTAAGTGTAGTATTATACGATAGTAGTAAACTAAAATACGAATGATGCAGTAACCGTAATTTGATTTTAATTAAAAATAGAAGTTTTATTGCATAATAACTAATTAATCAAACTTTTAATTAATCATCCAACACAATAGAAAACAAAAAATATTTAATCAAAAATGAATTAAGACTTTTCTATTTAGCGTTAGTAACAAAGATAAAAAGTAAGAAATTAAAAGTCAACACTTTTAAAGCAGTCGTTTCTTCTGTCGACCACTGTACGGCAGACAACTGCCCGGTTTCCAACAAAATTTTACCAAATTAAGGCAATTTTGTTATCCAATATTAAAACACTCAAAACGGAGCATGGAACTCCATCACATTCGCCTTGACCTCAGCCGGCCGATGTAGGGGATTTTGCTGTCCCTGACGGGTACCAGCGAGAAAGTCTCCGTCAGCGCTTTGGTACATCAACGCATTTTCCAAGGACTCGTACCGAAATAAATTGCCTTCGGAAGAGTGACAAAAAGCAGAAGTACGTAAAACTCGCAACATCTGCACTGAAATGAGATAAATCTATAGCATCGGGCTTGTATCTGGGGGAATATGAAGTGCCAGGAATGCGGTTCATGGCTGTCAACGGAGCCAGTATTTATAGCCGTCGTGCATATCCCCTGACACCGATTATGTAACACGTACTTCATATTACACGTAAGTGCTCCCCGCAGCATCTCTTATATCTATTGCTGAGTCCATGCCTGGTCGCAGTATCCACTCTTGGCTAAGGAAGGGGTAAATCCAGCAAGGACAACGACTTTGTTCCTTGCGATAAACCACAGCCGGGAAAATAACCGAAGAGTTATAGTGCCAGACAAAGAGGACCCCGTGAAAGATGATCCGCATCATATGCAGATAATTTCATTCCACCAGGCTCCAGTTGCGGCCAAGGAAGCGCCAGCGCGAATCCTTGCCCGCGGAGAACGGGGACCCTTAATTTCTGTATCGCGAGATAATTTCACCTCCCACACCCGCACCACCAGAAACTCGGCGTGTCGTGCCACACCACAGTACACCAAGGGAGCTCGGAACCGCTTTCGTCATGATATTAAGTGCATTCCTATTGTGTCTGGAGGCTGCTCCAATCCACCCCTATCCGACCCAGCCCCCAACCTTGCGCGAAGATCTTTTTAAAGTGGAGGAGATGATGCCTCAAGTGGAATTTTTCATAATAATCGTATATAAAGCGATTTTGATTTATTGTCCTCAATAGCACAAATTCTGCTGGGGGATGGTGGCGGGCGGACGACGGCTCCGCCGCGGTTTTGAACGATACGATTTTCGATGAGGGTGTATTGTTGTCAGAGAGAAAATTGCCTAGAAAAAAAATTGCCACGGCCTGAATATGAAGAAATATTGCGGTACGGACTCCTTTACGACATTTTGTGCAATTTTTACCTTTAATATAAATTGCTTACTGCTACTGAAAAATTTCTTGTGACGTAAGCAGTTGAGCCCAAGGCCGTTTATTACATCTTTTCGAGATATTTGCTGTTTTGACTTGATATTCGGATTAAATCTTTGGGGAATAATACTTAAATTAGAACTCATGTTTAAGTACACACTTGAAAATTTAATCTTAAAATTGTATGTTTAAGAGCATTTATATAATAAATTAAATATTCTACAGATGTTGACTTTTTAACGCGAACAATTACAAATTAAAATTATTGATTTTTGTTAATCTGTTGCTTTCTTTTCTGTAATGAAAGGAAATAATCATTATTTAATAAATAAAACATTACTGAGGGAAAACAGAAACAGTACAACTGAATTAACAACAAATTTAGGTGATGGTTTTCTAGATGAATGTAATTTTCGAAGCCCAGCAGAAGTATCTAACACATTCGAAAATAAATAAAAAAAAATGAAAAAAAATTACTTCCAATTTTATGTGTGAGGTAGACATAAATTGTGTTAGAAATCAAATATTTTTTTTAAAAAGATGCAAATATTCTGCATATTGTACTTGAATTCTACTTTTGCACCCAAGAAATATTCCTATATACAAAATTCAATAATGGAATATGTACTTTAGATGCCATAAAACTTAATTCCTGTTCTGAGAACCATGTAACTCGAAAACAGGTGCTTCATCGTCGACAAGATTACAACGCTTGATTTACTTTGAGCCAAAACCATAGGAAAATTAATTAGTTCCTACAGTCATATCACAAGACAAGACATTATCCGATCGCAATAAGAAATGAAAATATTGCTGAAAATCCGGCCAACTAACTAATGATTTTGGTTAAGCCGCTTTGAACGAATTTTGCACAGTGCCCTAATCACTTTTGGATTTTACACCACGATGGTTGCACTGTTCTATTTTCGCGGATCCCTTCCACTCTGTCGCCATCGTTACAAAAGTTCGCGAGCTCGAGCTTAAATTAGGGCAGAACATCCAGAGCCTTTTTCGCTAATCTCCTTTCAAGTATCTTGATGACTCCCGAATAATCATTTCAAGTCTTCGAGGAGACATAAGGATTCATCCTTTCATTTTCACTTGAATAGATCCCTTTCTGGGCGCTATCTTTGCCAGGATATTAATGCCTCCAAAGGGGGTCTCATTTCTTATTCAAAAGAGAGAGCACCGGAACAATCATCGCATTTTATGCAATTCTCCACCAGCTAGCTCGGGCACTGATTTGTGTTGCCATCCGCGCCTTCGTCCTATCCGACGTCTTCTTAGTCGTTCTTTTTGCCCCCAAACGAAATTATAGCGAATTTGTCGAAGAGCACGTCCTTGCAGCGCTAAGAGAAAGGAAGTGATCTCCAGTGTTCCCCATAAAGGAATGATGGCGGGATTGATTTAAATTTAATTAACTTTAAGGCGATTATTCCGGCGGATAAAAAGGAAAAAAGTAGGAAAGGATTTCAGGGCATAACCCGTTCGGCTCATCCCTTCTAAACGCTGTCATTGGGACAAAACCATTGTCTATTGATGTCCTCTCGAAAATTTCCCGGAGTCCGAAAAAAACGTGCTCATCATCGTGTCGCCTTTTGTTCTACGGGGATGAGGAGTGCCCTTTTTCCTTGGAATATGTTGAAATTATCATCGACAAGCAAAAAACCCTCTACTGATACGAAAGGCTTATCCCTCAACTTGACGCAAAAGGGCGAGACGAGGTGCGGAAGGAGAGGTTACCAAGCTGCGACTGAGAGACATGCACACAGAGCCGTAATTATCTTTTAATTAATTTTAGCAGCGCGACCTTCCGATATTTGGACTGCCCTAATTCAAATTTTAATTACATCCAGCAGACAAAAGGTGTGAAAACTCGCCGAATGGTTCAGAGTCAAGTCCGTGTACGCAGGACGTGTAGTCTGAACCTTTAGGCAAATAATAAAAAAAGGAACAGAAAGAAGTTTTGGGCGACATTCATTTATGATGTCTGAATAATTAATACCCGGGAGAAAAGACAGTCGATTTTTAAAAGTTAGTCCTTGCTTGATCATCCGTTCCAAAAAAGGTATTCAGATGGGTTCTGTTGAATCTCCGAGCTATCAACCATATCACCATAGGTTAGCTTGTCAGACATAAACATAACAACAAATAGCGTTTCAGGTGTTATTTAGTGGTAATGGTGCCCGTTCTCCACATTTCTAAAAAAGCTTATATTATGCAATAATTTTCGCCTTTTGATGCTTCTCAAAAGAAAAAGTGAATGCTATCAAAAACCAGGACCAGAACAAAACAAAATCCATAAAAATCTTGCACAATTTTTGGAAGCAAAAGTCAAAGTTGATACCTTGATCTGCCTCTTTTTATAAAGATAGATCATTCAGGACCAAGTTTTAAGTTTGTATTGCACAATTAAAGGTATACTAATCAATGCCAGGCTAGTTACGAAATAGTATAAACTCTACTTTTGTACTATTCGTTCTTGGATCAAGTGTTAAGTATTTTTATTTACCGAGAAAAAGTAAAGATGTTTTATAAACTCTGCAATACAATACTTCATAAAAATTCGAAAGTCGCTCTCACTTATTAAAACATAGAGGTCACGTTCAGTGTTGGGTGATATAACATGAGAGATTGCCATTTTTTTCCCTTTCAGATTTTACCCGCCCTTCCGACTCCTGCTGATTTCCAGTCTCAAGACCACGTCGTTTAGATTGGCATGACTATGAGTTAAAAGACAGTCGTGACGTCGGGAGTCGCAACAAATTCATATATTAAACGAGCAAGAATACCTCGCCCCAACGGTTACAGGGCCCATTGTCCGCCATTGAAGCACTCCCATCGTTAATATTCAAAACAGAAAGCAGCACGCGGCATGAGCTACGCATTTCGACCTAATTAGCGCGATACAATCTAGCGATAGTGAACATCATTAAATGGGGCATTAGTGGGACACACGACTTTTAATTCACCCGTCATGCAGAAAAACGCTCGCGCAGCCACCCCATGTGAGACCTCTAATGAATTGTCCAACCCCTTCCTCGGGCATTCGATTAGATGGCCGCCCAGATAGGGACAGTGGTAAAAACTGGATTCTAGAATTAGTTCGCCAGGATCACGGATAATCCCGGTTATCTGTTGCAAAGTTCTTGCTCCCTCGAAAGCAATTCGAAAAGGGCAAGATTTCGTTCTAATGAATAATCGATTGGGCAAAGGGTTTCCTTGAGTTAGTCCGCAAACCTTGCCCCTACTGCACGGGGGCGAAAAAAGCAGTCGGCTAATGCCCCAAGTTGGTCGTACCAGAGCACATATCACCGGACCGAAGTCAGACAACCTGCAACGGGGTTCGCCGGAGCACACCAGAACAGAACCACCCTGTGCTGTGGCGTAATTGGTGTAGTGTACCAGTCGTTGGCCATAACCAAAAACGAATGAATCAGGATGACTCGACATAAAATTTATACTTGCCACCCTCGACCGATCGGATATCGAGGATAAAATTTGTTCGAGAGTCGAAAGGGCGGGAGGATAACAGCGAAGATAATTTGCCGATGATTTACAGTCGGCGTCCCGGCAAGGGTTGATTCCCTCCCGGTCCCGACCACCCGACCACCCGACCACCCGACCACCTGTCCACCCGGTGTGCAAGAACCTGTCGTTCTGACGGCGATCAAATCGACCCAGTTCCACCAATGGACCTTGATTGTTTCGCCATAAAATCATCGAATGACTGGACATTTTGCGCAATGATTTTGCTGATTATGATTAACCGTTGGCAAGTACATGCAGGTAGACAGAGGGACTCTTGAGAGGAGGTCGGACACGT
Source organism: Proctacanthus coquilletti (assembly GCA_001932985.1). Taxonomy (NCBI): domain Eukaryota; kingdom Metazoa; phylum Arthropoda; class Insecta; order Diptera; family Asilidae; genus Proctacanthus; species Proctacanthus coquilletti. The sequence continues at coordinate 571,650 of MNCL01000078.1, forward strand.
CTATTCCCATTAATGGCAGTGTGACGTTCGCAGGAAAGGTTAAATTGCAAAGTCCAGGTGCCTTTAGGTGAAACTAGTAATAAGGCTAACTTACAGACACGGGATATTGCCTTTTGGGTTTATGAACACATTTATACGAGTATACATTAGAGTACGGTTTAAGCGAGTATATACACTTAGCGCAGCACAGCGACATCCTGAATTTATTTGAGTCCATTAGATTCCCATTCCGAACAAACATTGGGAGCTAAGTGAGCGCAACGCTTCCTAGACAGCTTGTCTTATCAAAAATTATATTGACTAAGTGCTTTAACTGAAGATCCCTTTTAATAAATACAATTTTTATATATTCAAAATCAAAACTCCTTTTTGTGTTCATGACTTTCAATGGACAAATTATGAAGCTCGGTCTTTTTCAAAATAAGAAAATGTACCTATTTCATTTTTAATAAAAGATTGTAGTTGTAGACAATATCCAGTGAAAACTTACTTTAGATCTATTATTTTGGGTAATCACTACTGCAAAATTTAATCCAAATAAAGAAACTCTTCGATTCGCTTCGATTTTTATAAATTCATTAAAATAAATTTACCGAGCTAAACCTATTTTTTTTAGATCAATCCTTTTTCAGCACACTAAGGGATAGTAGGCTATATTCCCTGTAGGGTCTAGAATATCAGGAGATTTATGACTAGACCCAAAATTAAGACGTCATATCTCTAGTTTTATTAGTGGTAGAAGGTGTACATTGCCTTATAGAGGGCAATTCGTAGGAGTTTGTTATACAATTTTATTTTGTTTTTTATTTATGATATTTTCAAGTGCGTATATTTTCAGAGGTATATAAAAATTCATAAGCTAGAAAATTTCTTCAAAAAGAGCTCTTTTTAAAAGTATATAACTCTAGTTTATATAAGATTTATTTTATCGCGCACAAAAATTAAAACATTTGTTGTAGTGTTGAAGAAAATTATAACTAGATTTGATTTACACTGAAATAATTTTACATAAAATCACTTCTTTTTAAAATAAAATTTTAATAAGCACTGTGAAAAGTGTGAAAAGAATGTGTAAAATTTATTTTAAATTAAATCTTATAATGCACTCGGATTAATTTAATACGTATTTAAACAAGAGTTATCACACCTGCGATTTAAAAGACTACTCATGTGGGATCTCAAATTTGCATTTATTTTATGAGGTAAAACACGTTCTTCTTCGTATGGGAAAAATGGCTTACTCCGAGAATGAAAATGTGCTATTAATATTACTTAATTTGTAGTCCAAAGGCAGGTTTGTCTGGATCGGGCTTAGTCGGCGCATAAACACGATGTTAACGAATGAATGATCGGCGGCGGTATGATGCAGGAATTGCGGTCTAGTGTAATTGTAAACATTACCAATAGACAACAGACCACAGTTCTGCAGACTGTATGCATTGCATACCGCACATCCAATTCAACAAATGGTTACATACGTGCATCGTGGCCTAAGGCTACCATTAAAGAGAACACCACAAAATCATGCATTATTTGCACCTCGGAGCAAGTTACTGTTAGTCGACAGAAAAGCCAATTGCGTCCCATGGTCATGGTAAGAGCCTTAAATTAAAATCAGGGACACACCTTAGAATAGCCGCGCATTTCACGGGTCCAGACGAAATGGGAATATTTCGCGAGGACGTGAACGAAATTTGCCTGCCTCTTGCCACATTTATAACAATTTCACTAGGGGCCTATCTCAGTCTACACGGCCAACATGCGAGATGTTTGCGATATGAACCTCGATCCGCGGAAGAAGCGTGCATGGTTGGGAATCATAAAAGAGCGAAATCGAATGAAGCGAAGCGCTAAAGGAACATAATTACAGACTTTGACTGGAAAGCTTGTGCAAACAATGGAACCTGCTGCAGGTTCTTGACGCAGATTTGCGGGTAAGGGGGGGTATCATTTTTTGAAAAGACACAAGCATCCTCTAACTCCGATTTTCTGCATACAATAAATTGCGTAGGGGTGGTCCCCGTCGCATTTGCAGCCTCCATAATCGGTTTTCTCGGCTGTTTTAATCGATTCTTATCCTAAGCACGTCTCGTCGAGCTCCACTAGGCTCATCGAGGGTCACGAAGGGCCAGAGGAATGAAACCTGGAGAGCCCCGAAGAGGCCCAGTGGGTGCGTGCTTCGTGTGCCTCCTCTTTTGAAAATTTATGAAAATTGAAATTTATTGAAAGGAAAATTCCTCGGTTGATAGAAGAATGGGCAATTTAATGAGTTAGGTGGAGATCGACCCCGCCACAGCCTCGGTGCTCAATGGGTACTCGTCTCATTTTAAGATCCGTCCGCTTGATACCGCCAGAAATGCAGAAGATGATGCACAGCGCGCTATTCGGTTGAATGATGTGCATGTGATGAGATAACCCAGCGACGTACGAAGAAATCTTTTAATCTGTAAACAATCAACTCTGAGATGGGTTATTTATTATAATTAGTACGTTGGCGTTATCACTTCATTCAGGCTTGATGGCGCGATCACACCTGAAATCTAAAGTTATCCTAAACATTCCTGGTCTGACGGACATCCGCTTCATTCGACCTGTTAATTTTCTGAGAGGAAGAAGATGCATTGTGCCGTCACCAGCTTTCTAAAGTAAAGCAGTAAAAAGCAGCAAACAAATCTTTAAACTTGGAGAGCGTGGTATCGCCGTCATGATGCACTTCGCCAGCTACTAAAAGTGTTTGCTTTCCCGTGATTAATACCTCCTCAATCAGACTTGAAAGGCTTAATGGTGATTGATCGCTGTGAAAGTAAACAGGGAGCCAGTTTTCAGCAAAAGGACTTCTACCCCTTTTTGGCAAAGGGGAGATCCCTTCGTTTTGGGTTGGGTCTTGTGCATTACGCTCTTTTTAATAATTTGATCGAAAATCTTGCACTTTGCAGATATACGCGAATTACGCCCTGCTTAACAAGGCACTTGTCCGCGTATCTGCCAATTCCATCAGTCAACAGTGCGGGGGAGGGGACAAAACAGAGGTCTTTAGTGTTTAATGTTTAGTGTGATTTTTATCAAACCTTAAATGTTTACACGGTCATCGGTGGCGAGCTGCTGCTGCATATGTGTCAGCCCGGCAATAAAGAAGGGAGATAAGAAGCTTATGACCGGTCGCTATCGGCTGCTTCTTATTCAAATGGCCTTCCAAAAGTTCCCGGAGGAGATGGTTATCTCCCACTTGAGCTCTGGCTTCAAGGGGCGCTGAGTCAATATTTCAAAGTTTGGCGATATGATTTGCACTTTGACTTTGTGCTACTTTCCATTCATGCGAGGCTGATAACTGGATGATGGATTATGAGAACGAGCAGACTCATACATAAAGCATGAGACCTCACTTTTTACTCGCGTAGGAAGAAATTGGTCCAACTAGCCTTTCGGAAGAAATTTAAAGAACAACATTAATGATCGGAAACTATGCCCGTTTTAAAGATATTTCAGCGATAACAGAGATGTTTCTAATTGAATTAAAGAAGTATTAGTATTTTGATTTTATTATAATGATTGTATATGTATGTATGTACAAATATTGGGATTAAAGTTTTTGAAGATTTTATTAAAATCCGTGACTTAATTACAAGAGTAGAACAAAATGATTTAGTTTGATAGAAATAGACGAGTATTGAGACTATACGAGTCGAGCTTTTTAATTAATGCCCATATCGATGGTGTTCGAATAGCAAATTGCGTAAAATAGTCGTCAGTGTGTGCTGAATTTGCAGTACCTTGGTATATCTAAGGAGACTCATGAGACTAAGAAGATTGCACCGATACCTCAATTAACACCACTTCTCAAGTAGTCTAACACTGCTAAATAAACTTATTTAAATTAAGTATTTCTCGTTGTGAAAGTATAATTATTAAAAATTGTAGTTAAATTGTAAAACAAAACAATAATGTAATCAATTTAAACAATGACAAACATTTTAATCTATCTAAGGTGAAATAGTTGAACGAGCACATTCATTTTAAATAAATGATAACTAAAAATATTATTTGAAATGAATTTCTTTTTTGACAATAAAATTGTACCTTAACTATGAAAGTATGAAGGAAAATAGTAGATTTACTATTAAAGACTTGATTCACTATCGCAATAGTAATGTAATTTTGCAATATTTTAATTATTTCATAGTACAAATTACCACGCAAGTTGGAAATTTTTAACTTGCTCTTGTTTATTACAACCAATTTCCTTATTTAGAGCAAAATAAAGCAAAGCAAATTTTACCAAAGTTTTTCTGTCAGTGCATTTATAAAAGTACAAATATACAATTGAGAGTAAGTACTACCTAATCTGAAGGTCCTAGCTTAAATAGTTGTGAAAAGATCGATTTCTTACAAATTTTGACAAGGAACCTACTTAAGAAAAATAAAGATATTAGTGTCCTAAATAAAAGTTGGTATTAATACTTAAACGCAGATGACCCAATTTAAAATCAGATGGGAAAGCAGGTTCTAAAGGACATTCTTATTTTCGATTTAAATTAGGCATTCGAAAACTTAACTGCCAACTAAACTGTCTAAAACCTTGACCTCCAGCTCAGCACTCATATCCCATTGGAAATCCACCTGACGGGCTTATGGATGATAATTGCACTGAGCCGAGTTATCACTGGGAAATTTAAAATTGCTCGTTGTGAAAGCGAATGCAATGAGTGGATTTGTCGCTGTGGGACATCAGCAGCATTCAGGGGATTTGAGAAGCACATGCAGCCGAGTGCTATCTGGAACTCCATTCACCGGACTAGGAATTACTAGATTGCCGCTCGTCTCTTTAAATTATTTATAGTCAGTCGCATGGAAGATGACAAAGCCCCTGAAAACTCGTGCATTCTTCATTGACTGCTGGTGACGAGGAGGATAAATGGAGCCGCAAAAACCTCTTATCTAGCATCGCATATATCCTAGATGAATATAGCGCCGTGAATGGGAGAGGATATTTTCATCCTTTCATTCTTCTCGGGAGATGTTGATCCAACTACTGCGTTAGTGGTCCTTGAATGACATTCAAACACGTATACCCCATTTGGTTTACCCATTGAATGCCCGTTTTCTGTTCCCTCTGGATCCACTCTACTTGTTTTACTCGCTCGGACTTTTTTTCACCATTTTAGGATCGACCGTGGAAATGCTTTCTCCTATGAAGGGACTTAAAAGCTGCTCACAGGTGGGCAAGCACCACCCATTTTCTATGACGCTAATGAATAGAAACAGGCTCTAAAAGGGAAAACGAGAGGTATTTACCCATCATTACAGGGTTCAAACGCGAATAAAAGGGCTTCCCAGACCCACTTACACCCGCCCGCCACCCTCGGCCAGAAGGCAGGGCGCATCCTAAGGATCTCTGCTCGAACATTGAGTCATTCCTTTCATACCTCCCAAAATGTAAAGAGGATGCTTTCAAAGAACCGAAGTAATAATGTTTGTTCACGTTCACGTATGTGGCGTGCGTGTGTGCTTTATTTGTGCCTACAAACCATAATCTTATCCACTTTCTGCCGTTAGAACAGATTTTCTGATGGTCTTTCCTTACCGGGGGCCTCCGTCCATTCACCTTCTTTCCTACCTGGCTTGTCGCTGGGGCACATCTTACAGGTACAGCCTATTCTTGGTACGAAGGTTCATTGAAACCAAAAAGAAGCAGAGCTGAAGGTGAAGCTGAAGTGGAAGAAGCCCGCCGTTGAAGAGTTAGGTGGAAAGGCACATGTTAAAGGATACAGGCATTGCAGTATTGCCACTGGCAGGATACGAAATCTTCCTACCTTACTGGGGCTACTCCTTCTAGGAATATGCCCGTTTTTTATTACGCGAACTGCTATTCATCAGTTTTGACTTCTGCTCGCCTGTAATTAAGGTGAATGCAGGAAGTCAAAGGTGGAAGGTGTTTTTTCGGGGAAGAAATTTTGTTAAAGGATCCCCGTGAATGAAATGTTTCATAAGCGCGAGAATACGACAAAACGAGGGAGTGGGACGAGTGGAGACGGAATCGCAAAAACAACGGAAAAGTAAATGAAAGTCTTAAATGAATGTCAACTTCGGAAGTCTTTTCAAGTCCCTTAATGAGGAATATGTCGCATGCATACGCTCTTTGTATCCACCTCCTTAGACCACCTTTGGTCTGTGGAATTTTTAAGTTTTCAACGCTTTGTCATATGCAGCGGGCAGACATTTTTTTTATTTGCTCTTTTCATTCGTTTAACGATGGAACCTATGAAATACGGCTCACGCTCGGATGCAATTCCTTTCCGGAATTGCGGAAATTCACTGGATCATTTTGGGAATTCACCCGCCAGTGCTATTTTTATAATTCGTGTGTTTTCTTTAATTTGCGCTTCCGAGGCCTGGTTATTTAGCGAAGCATAAAGCGCTTCCAAAGGACTACAATCCAACATTACGTAAAACTCGGGAAGTGTATGGATGTGAATCAAAATAATACTTAAAATACTAAAAATGAATTATACTTATTAGAAACACGTGCCGCAACGAGGGATTGTTGAACTGATTCTATTTAAAAATTGATATTCTCACCAAGCATCTACAGTGCAAAATTTCTTCTATTTAATGTATTTAAATTCAATTTTGAATCGTCGCTAAGTTGATAATATTTCCAATAAATTTTAATATATAAAATGATATTTTATCTGAAAGCTGTTATTAATTTTAACTAAATTTTAACTTTTTCGGTTTTTCTATATCTAAGATATTATAGTCCTATTGTATGTACTAGCATTAGCGAACATTTCACACTTGTGATTAAATATGAGGTCATCTTAAAGAAAAATTTGTGGTATTTTAAAGGTATTCGAATGCATTTCTAAGTGCAGTCAAGTATAGAGAGTTTTTAAGTATTCTGTTCTCAATAGCTGAAAAATGGAAAAATGTGAAAGAAGAAAAGCTTAAGATTCGTAATCATCACGATCCAAAATAACCTTTTGACTGAATCCGTGTCAACTGACTAATTTACGTGTGCAGACACGCAGCATCTTAAAGTAATCTCGACCTTCCGGGCAAACAGAGTCCCAAACAATGTTGAACCAAAAAAACTTAGCAGCGTAAACACTCCTGGTTCACGGCCTTATTCAGAGAAATTTTATTTAGCTCCCTGTAACCGAGATGACAAGGAACACCCGTCCCCTGCCTTTTCGACGCGGCTATAACGAGCTCGAAGTAATTTCCGTTTCAAATAGACGCCAGAAGCGGGCTGGCGAAATGTCCAAGCTCATAAAATATCTCGCGATGAGTTATTCAGGTGGGTTCGCTAATACCTGGCGATACCTGGGCGTTCGGGACACGGGAGGTGTTTCCCTCGGCTCAAATAAGCTATGAGAAAGCAAACAACAGGGGGAGAAAAGGGACCGGTGGGTGGTGGACAAAGTCCACTACAGTCCAAGTGTTAACTTACGGATAATACTGTTAGTGTGGCCATAAACCGTGACACCCAGGAGCACGTTCCTTCCATCCCGTCTGTCCTCCCCCCCCGGAATTGTTTACTTTTTCTGGGTTCGGTTATGACGCCGGGGTCGCCCTTGCCCTTGTTCCGCGTGCCCGCCGGCGCTTACCTTTTTAAATGCTTTTAATGTGTTAATTCGCGGTGTAAACGTTTATTCGGCGCACTGGACGGTCGAGGCACTATTTGCTCTGGCCGCGCCATAGTGTGTTAGGTGTCTGCTCTCCCGAATAGGGCCCTGAGCAGCTCCAGCTCTGACCGAGCTTGTTTGTTGGCTTTTGAGATTTTTCACTGTCAGGTGATTAAGTTGTTTAAAAATTGCCACAGGCCGGGTGTTTCGGAGTTAGGTGAAGGCGGGGAGTGTCAGAATTAATCACGATTGGCAATTGTGCACAGCTCCGCCTGCGCGTCCTTATCATTTACACGCGAATTAACTTGTGGTATAAGATGGAGCACATGAAGGAACCTATTGTCTCCTGACGGCTAAAGACACGCACTCAACGGTTTCGAGATCAGCTTCCCCATAGTGCTCTGTCACCCAACATCAGCCTATTCCCCCGAATAGTGAACAGAAGAACTCCTGATACGTGTCATGTGCTGCGTCAAGAGCTAAAGGAGGGGTTGAACGATGCTTAAAAATTATTTTCCTCTTCAGCGCTCCAAAGGAGCCGACTAAGACAAATCAAGGGTGGTATCAATCTGGTGCCTCTTTTTGTTTGCCATCCGAGTCACTTCTTGAAGTGGTATTCTTCTTAACAGCCCCTTAGTCCCGCCCGGGGCTTCCGATACCCGACTATCTGGTATCCTACATCCCGACTGACGTACAGGACTATGTCTTCTCTGGATTATGTTTTCATTATTTTGAAAGAGTACGAGAAGCTTAATAGCGAATTGATTTGTGGATTAAACCCCGACTCTGTGGCGCACCCCTCGTCTCTCGGGTGTCCTCCTCGATTGACAGCGGATACAATAACGACGATGATAGCAGCAATTCCAAGGAGTATCGGAAACCATTGACATGTGCCGCGATAAAATCTCAGATTTAAAGCGACAAATTTAAGGCAGCAGTGACACGACGAAAATGAGCAGAAATTTGATTCATGCGAGGACAGAGGGCGGAGGAGGACTCCCCTTGAAGCTCAGACGATGAGTAGCGCAAATATTTGGACGATTGAGTACAGTTCGGCTGCAAAGGAAATTTTTTCCTTGATTTCGCATCTCTTACATTTAGGGTCTTCATATAAAAAAATGCTTTATCGAACATTCGTTCCATTCCCTTTTTACAAAATTTTTAGTATTTTTCTAATAGATCTGCACTGTATACAATTTTATTGTATATTGGAATTGAAATTTTAAAATAACTACATTGAAAGAAAAATATTGGTTAAAGTATTTTGTCTTAACCCAGACTTAATTTAACTAAGAATTTTATTCAGAGTAAGAGTTCTTTCATTTCTACGCAAGTCCTGCCATGCCTGGAACCGCAAGCTTTGTTTTCATACTATAATTTTATGCATTTTCATGCGCTAAATTAATATACAATGTTCCTGTTCTGGTATTAGCTAGATTTCTTAAACCTCAAAGTGTTTAAGACATGGAAAACTGACCGGACAACCTGACCTGAGACTTCAATTCTTTCTATAACATATAGGACATTAGAAGTTGCTTTGAATATGGCTGATGACCGCTATGAAATCTCACCTGTGACAACTATAGGCCCACGCCCGAGTCAGTTAGTTTAAATTTCCGGCACCCTAATGTCCTCTGGCTTACAATCCGTGTAAAAGAAAATCAAATAATTTGCCGCCCACGTAACGCACGTGTAAGTCCTCTTTAGGCTTGAGCAGATGTCTCCTATTGCTGTATTTTGTCCAGAGAATAGACGATTTTCCTGTAATATTCTCATCAATTTTTATACGTTATCCTTTAAGCGGTCGGGATTATCCCGAGGGCTCTCCCGGCGTACACATATTGCGCCGAACGAATAAAACTCAGCAGTTCCAAAAATTCCTTTTTCCATGGCCCACGTTTCGTTCGTTCGGATGCCAGGGTGGGCTCAGCATTTTCTTGGTACAACGGATGGCGGGAAGACGGTTTTATTCAATTTTCGACTTGCCCCTCACCTTTCGGAGTAAATGAAAATTGCGCGTCTTGAAAAATGGGCGCCTCAGCAGAATGACACCCGCACATCATCATCATCATCCAGAACGATGAAAATTGATGAAAAGGGGAGCGAAAATGGGTTATATATATTTTCTGGGGCGGATTGGATAGGTGGCCTATAAAAATGACGACTGCCAAAGACGAATTGAATTGAAAGGGATAAAAATTGAATTTTTTCGTCTTGTTGCCATTCCCTTATCAATTTGATGAGTATATGCGGATGAGTGTGTTGAGTACGGGCCCTAGATGATGGCATGGGGCACTGCCAATGCTGGCGTCATTGTTGGCGATGAAAGGGCACCCTGATATAATCCTTTTCAGCGCCAAAAGCAGTCTTATTGGATGATGGTTTTGACTGCAAATTGAAGGATATTCAGAGTCAAGTGATGAATTTAGCAGTGCCGAGCATTCAGGCGGTTCCTACATCCACGCCTGGCCCTTATCGGTGCGTAATTGAATTGCCACGTAAATAAATTTACCTGAAGCTTTACACAGAAATCTAATTTTATATCTCCCAACAGTGCTGAGCTCGTCTTCCTAAATCCAAGCGCTAGGTGGTGCAGATCGCACGTAAATTTTTCATAAATCCTCCCCTTATGTCGGTGTGTTCCAAATTTGACAACCGAAAAATTTCCTGCCCTCCGGAGGAGCTGACCCCGAGATCTCGTCTACGTAACTTTTCTTCATTTCTCCTACAAAGAAGTTCTACTTCATTCTTTTTCTCTCTTTTTCTGTACTCTAATTTATGACTGCAATGTGTTGCGATAAAGAACTGCACTCCCGAAAAGTATTGCCGTTCCCACAGGATGCTGCGGAACTCCTTACGAGCACGTCGCAGCCTGCAACAATTTGCCAGTCTCGATATCGCCGTCCGTCCGCTTGAAAAATTGAAAGATTACTCGGAATTGAACGAGCAAAGAAATGGCCAAGAAAATTAGTTGCAAAACGTTTTTGTCGAGTAATTGCAAATTGTTTCGCTTGCTTGGGGCCCTTTCGCGGGCGTCTGGCGCCCTTTCGCGGACCCGCGAAGACGCCCCTAGCTCGCAACGGGCTCGCTTTATTAATTCCAGAATGGTGGACGCTCACTGAATGCAAATTTTTCTTGGAATCATTCCGAGACCGTTTACTTCCCTCAGCATATCTGCGAACGTGCCCGTCGTGATTGAATGCCCTTCGAAATGGCAGGGGGATACCTCAAGGAGCTACAAAGATACCTTTCGGGGCGAGAATGCAAAAAGATGCAATTGGAGAAAATGTGGATAAAAAACGTAGATATAAAAGTTGATTTAGACTACAGCCAAAATCCTTTATAGGCGACAGAAGTTTGAACGCATTTCCCATACTCCAGACGGTTTCCCCAAGGGCACCTGACCCCATATTGTCTTAAAGTTAAACAATCTAGCCAGTAGCCAATTTTCTTTTGCAATCACTTCACCGCCAAGGACGACTCCCGCAGGTTGTTAAAAAAAATTCCCATTGATTTTGTGTTATTTTCATCTAAAACGGAATTGGGTCCGCTCCGGGCATCGTCCGGCACCATCTTCCGGTTCCTCCTACGGCCGTACTCTACTGGGATTCACTATATCAGCCATGGTGAACTGTTCTTCGAAGACAAGATCCCTGCGGAATTCAGTTAGAATCGGTGCAATTAAATTTCAGGAATTTCTTTAATTTTAGGGCTCATGTTTTTTATCGTTTATCGGAAAACGTGATTTGTCGGAGCCCTCGAACCCTTGGTGGGGAGATCACTTCGCTCGTCCAATTGATGGTGAGCTAAAATTACTTCAAAGAACTGGGCATGAAAGCACGCAGCGGTGAAAGAAAGAAACATTTCTAACTAATGAACGTGAACGACTTACAAATGCTTTAAGAACATCGTCGCCAAAGTGAGAAGGAGCCTTTGAGCCTTTTGATGTATTGGAAATCTTTCGCAATTTTTAGAATGAATTCAGGATTCCTTTGGTCTGCCCAAAAGCTATCACAGACACACGGGAATTAATTAAGCTCCTTGATTAAATTTACTTTATACAAATATGATTATTAGCTATAAAGAGATTCTCTGGAAAAGTAATATACACGTATGTTAAAATATTAACATTTAGTACCTCACAAATTACAGTTGAAAACTTTGTACAACCGGATTTATAATATAAAAGCAGAATCAAATATCAATGTGCCTATAGATAAAGCTATTTTCTGATACATTCCTTAACTAAAGCTATTCATTTAATGTGGGTAAAACAAAGTTTTTATTTTTAATAAATTTTCTAAATAGCAACTTTTAAAAGTATGGTTTCGATTTTTCAGAGTTCCGTTTTAAAAAATAGCTAGCAGAAAATTATGAAGCTGTCTAATTTTAATTATATCAAATAAATAAATAGCTAAATTTAATAAGATAACTACACTAAAAATTGTTTATCAATTATCTTAGAGATTTAAAACTCAACATTAATTTTTTTACATAAATATAATTAAAAGCTAAGTTTTAAGCAATTAAAAATTTTTGTTAAAATACACGATTTGAAGAATTAATGCTCATGGAGCAAGGTCTTTTTAGCTGAACTTTACTTCAATTGGTTCCTAACTATTAAATGTAGTCAATTTAATCAACCACTTTCTCTAAGTCTTCTTATTTGAGTTTATTTAATGGCAAAGCCCCCACCACATACTTTCTCTAATAAGAATAAATCCCCTTTTTCAGTTGAAATCACTAGGAAAGCAGTTTATTGGCTTTAAATCAAGAACTCTTTAATCTCGCCGTAATGAAGTGTCACTCAGAATCAATCCTTAAGGTAATCTGACATGAAAATGCTTTTCTTGTCCAAAATCTTCTTTGGGCAGGGTAAATAATTGGCCCTTAGCTGTGTGACATCCCTGTGTGAAGTAGCAGAGATGGCACATACCAACTTTAATACGAATCGCTCCACATATTTTAAGAACAAGAAATTTTACAATAATTTCAGTGATCGCCTTGAACAGTGCCCCTCTGCATATTTCGGCGTTCGCGCCGAACCGGAATCCGCCCCCATCGTATGCCCATCAGGTGCGGTAAAACCGGGTCTGATCCCCTTAATAAGTCCTTGTTGTTTATACTGGGAAAATCGACCACCTCGAAAACCATCCACAAAAAGGGAAGACCCAAGCAACCCTCACGTACGTAATTGATTACCGTCATCAGGAATCATCCCTTCTATAGTCACCTGGAATGCCTGAAAGTCTTTTCTAGTATTAAAGCCATCTCTGCCGTTCGAGTGAACTGACGGACCGATTCCCAATTCTGTTGCCATCCGCCGAACCGGAGGAGAATCGTCCCATCCAACTCTAAAACAATCAGGCTAGAAATTGTTCTGCAACCCTTCACCATCGCTCTAACGACCCGACGGAGAGCGCTCGGGAACTTGGATGTCCTGAACCCTGTTACCGGGCGGCGGAGGTGTCCTGAGAACATCCTTTGAAATGAAATATTCAAATGAAATCACCGAAAAAACTGATGGGGTTGCGACTAACAGCGAGCGTATTCCCCAAACGACACCCCTGTAGCCAGTGCTTATCGAAAAGTGATCCATGCCGTCGAAGGACACGGGAGCTCCTCGAGATTTGATAGGTAAAGTCCAGCGGGTGATGGATGCATCACCGGACATCCAAGGGTGGCATCAATGGACCGCACAGTAAATCAGCCATAAAACAATATTTTGAAGGAACCGTCTAAATTTATAGCGTTATTACAGGGTATCATGCATGTCCCTGTATTGCTCACACAGCCATTACCGGGACTCTTTCAGGGATACAAGTGCTTCCTAGTGCCCGAACTTGTTTTCGGTGCGCTTGAATTATTCATAGGCGCTAGCTCCTCACTTACTTTGCCGAGAGTTTTAAGACGACGGCGACTGGATTCGTCGTGATCTTGTAACGTAGCCCGTACGGCTTGCCGACGGGTGAAGGTGGCGCAACATCTTATTTGTTGCCCTCGCCGAACACTTCACCTTCTCAAAAATTCCACATGCAAATGAGCTCGATAACTATTTCACGTACATTCGAGTGGCTTATGGCGGGTATAGTAGACCCCGATGGTCCCACCCGCCGGCTTCTACGGTATGCTGTTGGTTGCCCACAGAATAAATTCCATGATATCCAGTGATATCCTATTAAGTGATAAAAAGAAAATTTCTATGAATTTTGGGAAGATAGGGGAAGCCCTTCAAAGGATGCCTTGGACTGCATGCAAATCAAGGGACCGCCACATATGCTGGCGGCCTCTGTGCGCCAAAGCATTTCTGGTCTTTTCAACTTGGAAAAATGCTCCCGAGGGACGTGTAAATTGTAGTGGCAGGCCCAAAAGTAAGCGGCTGAATTTGAATAATTGAAAGATGAAAAAACGGGTAGAGGGGAGAAAATTTTCATAAATTTGGTTGCTGGATGTAATTTTCCCTGTCGAAGAACCCTTGACTCACAAGACTGGGTACGTACTGGTTAAAGCACTTCGAATGCTCCAGGTCTTCTTTATCAGAACTAATGCGGTTTTCTGAGGAAAATCTTCTATTAAGTCACAGAAATGATCGAAAAGGTCATGACCTGAGATTATGCAACCTGCACCTGTTTGCGAGTGAAGCATCCTCTGCATCCTGCTTACAATAAGCTGAGCAGGCTTCTTGATAGCTATGGAGGGTAATTCGTATTACAACAGAGATGCCCTTTTATACTTCCTTCAGCTTTCAGCTGCAGATACGGACCTTTAAGTTGAGTCGTCATTCTTGTCTCATTAAACCTTCCTTCGTATCCTAATTTTTTATGGGATATAGCATTTCCTTAGTCAAGTAAAATTAGAAAAAAATTGGGCTCTCATCAATTGGTGTTCATAACTATGCGAATTAATCAACATGTTTTCGCACTACTGGAGGGAGGGCATCAATGCATTTTTTGACCCGATACTTGGTCAGAAGAGTAGTAATGCAGTAAGAGAGTATCCAAAGTTGGAAAAAATATTTCACGAAAATTTCTTAAATACAAAACATTTTTTAAAGTTACTAATGCAGTTACTAAGATCCAATCATATCCAACTGCTTTAAAACCTTTGCGCTGATTTTAGGTCGAGTTTATTGAATTCTGTTTTAGAAGCGAATCACAATCGATACTTGCAGCCATTATTGCCCATTACAACTCAGTTACAGTATTAAATTGCTGCAATCTGATCAATTTAATTAGCATGCAAATTAAGTTATTTTAAAAGCAGAGCATTATTCCAATTGTTTCCAACGATTTAGTTCCAAACTAACTGCCACCTCTAAGCAGGTGAAATCGTGGGAAATTTAGTCAAAATTAAATACTATAAAACTTTTTAGTACTATTGGTGGTGTACTAGTCGGTTCCTTGTGCCAAATGGAATTCTTTGTCACGATATCATCGTCTGAAAATAATCACCAAGAAAATAATTAGCACTGCAGGCTTTGCAGTAGAGCCGTGTGCCCCAGTAGCAACAGTAGTAAAGCAATGCTCTGCAACCTAATTAACGCGAGTGGAGCAGATTCTTCTAGACCAAAAGGCTATGTGATGCAGTGCCTGCGCCACCGGTAGCCTCATTCACTTACGTAAATGATCTACAAAAGAGGCGTTAAAAGAAGGATGCGAATTAGACACGGCACAGGTGTGAAACAGAATAGGATCAGGTGAGTATAGTGGCCTAGTACGTCCTCAGTTGGCTAGTTTGTTGTATTTAACTGCACTAGTCCAACTGCTACTCTGTTTAAAGCATTCTATAGATACAAGCCGGAATATTGAGGTCGGATTTAGTATCTTTTGCTTGTAAATTATTTTTCAGGTATTCAATTTTGAACCAGGAACTTTTATTCATAGCAGTTTTCGTTTTATCGCACAAACATTTAAATCGAACTGAACTAAAAAAATATAAACTTCATATTAAAAAAAAATAAAGTCGGGGATAAATACATTTTATTTTCATTTATTTTAGTCTGTTAGGAATTAAATTTATTTGGAAAAGGGCTTGAGAGTTATATGATATTTCATTATACTTTTCCAAATTGTAACCATTTTCAAAATGAAACTTTGTTTTATTTATGAATATGTGAAATTACAAAATTAACCAACTGCCCGAAGATGTTTTTGTTTATAGTTTTACTCAATCGAGAACATGTCAAGGACCTATGGAATCGCTAATTGTCGAAAATTCTCAAAGTTCACAACTTCGATTTGTTGCATAATTTCATGAAGACATTGTGAAATTTTATTTTTGAAGATGTTTAGGATTCACCAATTTTATGTAATGCAAAGGATATTTCTAGATCCTGAGCTGGTCTGCACTTGCAATGATTCCAGAAAGCCCTTGGTTAAGTTGCCGCTATCCCATGGGAAAAATTAAACTGAACTCTATGCAGGGCTAGGGAAGCGGTTAAGTGGTTGCTGAAATTTTTATTGTTCCATAAGGTTCTGTCTCCACAAGAGAAATTTTCTTGAGCGGTCGTATTTCATGTAAGATTCCTTCCGATTTTTACGACAGCATACAACTACAAGATGTGCCTGACGGCTTCCATTTTACGATGCGACGCCATGAGAGATAGAGTCAGCGAGGAACTACACCGCTCCACAGCAACGGGTATGCAGCAGAATATTAAAATGCTTGTGGGAAATCCAAGATGGCCAAATCAAGTGAGAAATCGCTCGGATTCGAAGAAAATTGCTATAGGAAAAGGGACCCCGCACCGAGAGATGTGAGCAAATGTGTTTTCGGAAGATAAAAAATTGACTTTTCCTAATTCACTAGATGACCTATAAGTTGCAATGAGCATGTGGGTTGAATGCGTGAGGGCTACTATACAAAGAACAGAGTTGTAATATTTTTTACAAAAAAAAAAAAATTATATGTACTGCTTAATATTCCTTTTTATGTTATTTTAAAACTTTAATATTTTTCCTATTGACAGTCGATTAATTTGATAGTTTGAATATTAAAATGGTTTATGGTTTTTAGGTAGTTTGATAAACAAAGATTTCAAGTGTATGAATTAAAATAATAAAATAGTTTCGTAAAAGCACAAGTAACAGTTTTGGAATGTTAAGATCTGAGATCGACATATTCATACAAAATGTAGTCCATATTAGAAATTGAAATTAAAAATGAAAGTACGCCCCAAATTCTGTCCGAAAAAAACCTACTTTTTCTCCTACAGTGTAAATAATTTTGCTTGATGTAGAATTCGTTGTACTGTCATTTTAAAAGACTGGCTCGAAACCTAAGCCATGTGGAATGACGCGTAATTTCTTGTATTTGTTCTTGTAAAGGAATTGAAAATCTTCGAAACGGATCACGAGATGTTTAATACTTCTTTATGGTTTAAATGTTCATTTTCGATAACCACCAATAAAATAGAATGATTGAATGTACATTAACAGCAAATAACTCATATCTGTACAAAGCTTTCAATCAGTCGTACATCAGCATTACCATCAATTAGCGAAACAATCGGCAATCATTCACCGTCTTACCTTGGATAAACAGTTGGAGGGGCGAGCGGGCAATTTATGTGAGTGCAAATCAATATCCGACAAGATTAGCCAGAATTTATGGACAAACACCCGGCCGTGGATCGAAGATTTATCCAATATTCATCTGCATGCTTCCCGAACAAACATCGGGACGGAGTGGCGGAGCCACGGAATTAGCCGCATACAAATCTGTCGCCGCCGCAGCAGTAGCAATCATAGCCCCTCTCCTGTTCGGGTTTACCTTTCCATATTTAATTGACCAAGGAGTCTTGATGGCAGTGCTGCATTAACTTTCCGTCGCGACGTCGCATCGCCAATAAATTCTTGTCCGGCTAGGAGAGGGCTATTTGGCTTGCAGACAATGCGCGACCTCCCTCAGGATAATGAAAGAGTCCAATCGGGATTGCTCTTCTGGATAGAGACGGACCCGCGCCCCTGTTCATCTCATTCGTTCCATCATTTTATCATGAGCTGATAGTTCCCTAAGGGAAGGATTCCAAATTGAAGCGATTTGCTCGGTCCGGCCAATTGGGCGTTGTAAACCGTCGCAATGTCCGTGTCCGGGTCTAGGACCGGGTTTGAGACAAAACGAGGCGAAACAAGTTTGCTATAACGACAAAGCAGGAAAGGGAAAAAATTGGCTGCCGTTGACAGGACAAGAAGGATGGCACCCAGATATTGGGCTGCTTATTTGTCGGGGATAATCCCGGGGACCCGCAGCGCAACGGCGGTGGAAGACAACTATACATGACCGGGACATAACCAGATTATGACATCTGTTCAAGTTATTAAAATGAATTATTGCACCCGGCCAGGGGTTAGGAGGTGAAATTGATAAATCGTCAGTCGCCAGTTTGATGAGATCAACAAAGGGATAAAGGGCATTCCTTTTCCTGCGTTAAAGCCGGGAATCGGCGAGTCTCCGCCTCGAATTGTCTTGGCGGCGAGGGCTAAACACGTTTTTTTTTCGTTCGGGTTTGAATTTGAAAGGTTATTATTTGCTAGAGTTAAGGGACAGCGTAATTTGAAATTCAATTTAAATTTAATTAACAAAACTGGTGATTAATTTGACTGAGACGAAAACAAGGTCACGTTCGGAGACATGGCTAGCCGGATCACCCTTTTTCTTCCAACAACGCTGGAAAAATGTAATACATTTAGTCGAGATAGAATCAGCGATGGTTTTGTTAAATAACCAAATAAGGGGTGTAAAGAAGACAGGCTAATTTATCATTTTAAATCTGCCATCGATGGTGGCTTCTCTGTAAATTTATACAGTGGACCAAATAATCGTAATGATAAACGGAGAAAGCTCTTATTGGCTCAATTTGCTCATCAAGGGATGTAATTATAATTTTTAGAAAAAAGTAAGAAAACAATGGGAATCTTTCAAATGCAAATATTGAAACAATTTATGTAAAAAAACTGGTAATCAATTAAAATTTACTACATATTTTAAATAAAACCTTGCTTAATATTTTTATTTTCGTTAAAGTACATCACGTAGAGGTCCGGAATCGATTTTTAAGCATCAATAAGAAATTATTTGTAATTATGTAAAAATTTCAGAGTGATTTTGAATTTTCATGAAATGAAACTTGCACAAATTTCTAAGAATCTTTTTTACGAATTTTACATAAGAGTTGTAGGAGTTTATATCAGTAAACTATTGGTAACTCGTCGAATCAGTCTCCGAAAAGACGTTGTAGTTTAATTCCTCGATCACCCCTCTCCAGAATATCTCTATTGGCGTGCGGTCTCACTTTGCCATTGTATAACTAATAGTTTTATTTTCATTTCATAATTTTATATTTTCAAAAGCATTTTAATTACATAGTGATATTAAAAAATGTTACTTTGATTTACAGTTCTTTTATAAGTATAAGTCTTTGTACATGGGTTTGGGTATATAATTTTCTTTTTTTTGTAAACCGCTAATTTCACAAAGCACTTATAAAATAAATATACATTTTTTAGAGGTCTTCGATATATTAATTTCGTTAAATAAACTCTTTTGTATTCAATCAAATTTCTGTTGCTTGTTATAAAAATAAGGAGTGTAAAGTAGTCAGCCCAAGTGCGCTGAGCTAACGTGCTAAGTATCCTCCATTTAAGTCAACAGTAATTCGAATGCAGATCAGTGATTTATTTAATATCCCCTATGTGCAATTAAGATCCAAATTACGAAGCAGTACTCCGATTGGATCGGGAGGGGTCTGCGGCATTACCTGCCACCACACATGTCGAATTATCTCACAATCGGGAGATGTGCACACTTACCGCCATTTAAATCAATTCACCGCCATCGAATTGAAATCTAAAATTGAAGTGGACATTGTTCGTCGGCAAATTTTTAATGGGACCTTAAGAGTCCTCTAGGATCTCGTCGGAGGTGACCTTCCAGTTACTAGGCGCGCCCTCCCTTAGCTGGTAATTGAATGAAAAGCACTTAGTAGCCACACGTGTGACCAATTCACTTAATTACGAAGTGTTAAACAAAAATCCACACTGGATATGCCCTTCGTTCCTACATAATACCGCCCTGGATCGGGATGCCCCAGCCATCCCGGCGATAGTTACCACGAAATACGAGGGTGGCGGTGACGAGTAGTGCACCAGCTCCTCAAGAATGACTTGGAAGTCTTCATTTTGTCTAATCCTCGGGCAACTTGTTTCGAAACTAAATTAGAAGCCATTGGATCTAAACTTTAATGGCACGATAAAGTTTTAAAATTGAGAAGTCCCCTGGCTAATCGAACCTAATCAGCACGTTCTTGGCCAGAGTTTTATGGGCAATGGAGAGGGGGTAAAAAGGCAAGCATGTTATGCAGCAGGAGGTTCGGGACGGTGTGGCCGAATGGGTTGATGGTGTTTGGAAGTTTCAAACGAAATTTCGTCAATTAATTTATCAAGTTGAACTTCGGCGGGCAATATTACCCGAAAATTCTACAGCGACTCTCCTTTGTTCTAAACAAGGTTAGAGGTGCTGCCGACAACCGGGCAAATGCATCCAAGCTGGACCACCGGGCCCGTACCGTTGGCAGGGTTCTAATTTTCAACTACTACGCTCACAGGCAGCCTGCACTAAAAGTTGCTCAAATTCCTGCGATGGATGTGCTCTGGAGCTCAGTTTGGGGAGTTTATCAAACAACAGTTGAAAGCCCCATTCAGCCCATTACGGGCATTCAGTTGAGCGTCCTGGAAATAAAGGCGGGTTGCGCAACCCTGGAATTTGTATCCGTTGCGGGCAGGGCGGCGAAAGAGCTGGCGGAAGGGTCTCCGAGGTGGTGCGGTGGCACTTCATCAAAAAGCACTTTTCCGGGGCAGCGACGCCCGAGCCGGGACGAGGAACGTTGAGTAATTTTGAGAGGGTACCCGGTACTCATATGTGCAGCAACTCGTGGGGAGGGGCTAAATAGGACCGGGTGTAATGGGCGAAATCCCGGATGGGAGCTGCAGCGGTTGTAAAATTTGATGCACACTTTCCACTACACATGTGGTTTGGGGGGGGGGGGGGGGCTTTATTAAGTTTATGAGCGCCTCACATGTGTGTTCGCCGGGCGAATATGTTCCCAGACCCTGGCCCGGGACCGGGCCCCATACGGGCTCCATGTGTATCTCTCTGTGGTATTTTTTTCAGTTAAACAATTTATATGATGGCGCTTTTCGTTTTTCACATCAAGTGCTGCACTTGAATTTTTCCCAGTTGCAAGGAAAATATTTCATTCAGTTCGACTGGATTTATGCGATAAGGGGCGCGGAGCGGGCGCGTCGCTCGCAAACGGCCGCTTTCAAATTAGACCTGAGCAGGAATAGGAGATATAATTCGGGCTACGACATGGATTAGAGTGCCCCTCAAACGCTAGTTGCACACTCCGCTTTTATAGAGCACTTCGGCTTGCAGCGGTGCTGTTTGCAGCCGAAGTTGTTAGTGGTTTTTCTGCTAATAAGGCTGTTCTGGTTCCAAACCGGGGCTAACTACAAAATGGATGAAGGCGAATTTGTTTTCGCCCATGAATCGCGGCAATTGCGGTCCGACCGGAATACGATTCTCTTCTGTAATGAATTTACAAAATCCTCGGCGAACAAAAGAAATCTATTCAAGTGCACATCCTCATTCGAATGGGCGAGATTGCGCTTTTGAGGAAATACCCATTCAGAGATTTGTACAGTCGGAGAAATAAACCTGCTGGATTTCATTATTTAAACTCAAGCTACACTTTAATTTCGTTAATGTTTCTAACTTGGTACCTTCTCCTAAATAAAAATGATGTTATACAATGGAATTTTGCTCTTTAATTGGCTTTACGAAGCGGCTAACAAATTTGTGGTTGAAATTTGGTTGGAAAAGTTGACGGGTGTAGATACGACTCGGAAAAACATTTTAGTTCAAAATTGATATACAACCTCATGTGGTATCATTAAAAGTATGAATAAAATAAAGTTAAATTACGGCTTGATTTACTTAGGTTTTATATGTCATGTATTGTATTGTTTGCGCTCCATTATTTCAAGTTATCTACTATGGCTTAAGGACCTTGTGTACTTGCGACTTTAGTAATAAGTTTTCCTATTAAATCGGCTTAAATTCTTCTTATATAATTTGTTTCTTTTTTTATTTGTATTCTAGATTATTTATTTCTAGCACAGTATGAGAAATTAATATGAAATGGAAAATCGACACGTTAAAATTTCTGTTTTTAGACTATTTGTAATTTTTGAATAATTAATTAACAATAAACATGATTTTCGGTAAACCCCTCCGGAAATTTGAAAAACAAAAATTTATTTGTTATAAAATGGAGACATTTTAACAATTATTACACTTTATTACAAGCCGATATTTAAAAAACTGTGACAGGCATTTCCAAGCAGAACTTAAACTTTTGCTAAAGTAATTTAAAACAAAATTAAATTTTTCGGGAGATATTTTTAAATAGGACCATTTAGAAATTTCGTAGTTTTGTATTAAATTCAAATTTGGACCATGAATTTTTTATTCGTTTAAATTTACAAAGGTTACCCCATTACACCTTGCACCTTTTGAGTTTATAATTGAGTTAGATTATCCTGCATATAATTTATCATATTTAGGATTGGTTACAATCTCCTGCCTACAAAGTCATAATTTAGTCAAACAATTGTAGCAAATCACTTGAAAGACAATAATAAAGTTAAGCAAACTACAAAATTAAAATTGTATTTTTAACCAACGACAATTTAACGTAACAGGTGAGGATCGAAGTATGTTATTAACTACCAACTTCCCTAGCGGTTTTGTGGCTGGTTCATTATATATGCAATGTATTTTCCGATGTTACAAAAGGATCTTTCTAAGTACTGGAAATCTGTAATTAAAGCTTGTCATTCGAATCTTACCTTAGTTGCCTTTCCAACAACAACAACAATTCAACTACTGAAGTTTGAAAACCGTCTATAGTCCTTTCCCATGCCAGGAGTGATTTTGTTTGCCAACGAGCCATAAAATGTAGCTCAAAGGCCCGAGAAAACTTTGTGTCAGTTCCATTCACGAAACCCTCGTGAAGTCAAAACAAACCGCAGGATCCACTACGCTTAAATAATAAACGAAAAGGACAATTTCCCGAAGGCAGCTATTACTGGCTGATTCGCCTTCAATATTTTGCACGTGTACTCGTGAAGCTCCGTCGGTCTCACGGACGCTATGTTTTAGCCATAGTAGCGTCCATCAACAATTCAGCAGAGCACATTTTCCCGGAGGGCTGGGGATAGAAATCCTCTAAGGTTACACCGAAGGAATCGTTTTAAAGCGTTCCCCATCCCATCATATGGATTTCGATCTTTGGCCGCCACCAGGAGCCAACTAAACGGGGTTCCTCAAACTCTGCATAGTAGGACTGGAATGTAATTAAATCTCTCAAGACGTCCCGATATTGGTTCCTTAAATGCAGAACTTGCTTAAGGATGATGAGCTGAACGGCCGGAGGCCAGTGGGGCTGGATCGGGCGGCGAACAACAGGTCACCCAGACCCGGGTCCACTCGGGACCACATAACGCTCGTAATGGATTTGATTAATTAATAAAGGAAAAGGGACAATGGACTTCCCTCGCCCATAAGGATTGTCTATGGCTGACCCCGTTCCTTGGTCGCCACTCGATTGTTGTAAAACTTTCCATTCACAAGGCCCACGTTCCACAGCTTCTTGGTATGCGGCAAAGTGTGATGTAATTACGGACTCCTCCGAATAGAAGAACATCGGTCCCAGCCAAAATGTGTAGCCGAAGGTGACCGGGACGACTGGCGGGTATATAGCTTTTTACATACATTCCACTGTTGGTCCGGGAAAGGACGAAACGGTGTCTCACATGGGACGGAGGTATCCTTCCAATGGATTTAAATTAAATTTGATTTTGATTTATGGCCGTGTTTGCTGCCCTGTCGCCCTCGGTCTCTCTATGCTCGAATTCAGTCCAGTGATTCCCTAACTACTCAATCCCGGGCGCCCCTTGATTTCAGGTCTTGTCCCTGGGGAACGGGTTATACACGCCATACTCTTGCTAGCGGGAAAGGGGTCTTTAAAGTCGTCGCATCTACGACAAGGCAATCTTACAAACTCCTGTACGGGAACGTGATAAATATACTGTACCCGCTCACGCAATAGCTTGGGTGCCACAGGGTTCGATGCTATACCCGGAGTGAATATACTGAGATTAACATCATAAACCTGCGGATGTCCTTGGGGACAATTTCAAAAATTTCGAGCATGAGTGGAGTTGCCTTTCAAGATTTTACCCGTTCGTAGGCAATATTCGCCCAGGATAGGGATGACAAGTGATTCTGACAGATTTTTCAATATCTTCCAACTGCTTAATATCAAATGAGATGTGAATGTGTGAAGACGCCTGATTGCTCCTGGTATTTTTGGCTGTGTCAGCATTACGTGAATTTTACGTCCCTCAGTTAAGTGCCTGTCTGCACTTTAGCAGCTGCGATGGTACTATATCGAGTTTATTTGATTTCAGCTGCTAACACATATCTCACATGGCTGTATGATTAGAATATGGCTTTATACAACTGGTATACATGTGGGCGTGATATTCCTATTTTAAACAGGTTGAGTCCTTCTGTCATATTCGAAATTGTCCTATGCTCCGCCCAAGTCGTACACGAGAGATTGGAAAGAGTATGGAAGAAATGTCAAGGTTTCTGAGAAATCTAAATACATGGCTTATCAAAAGTGAATTACAAAACACATAAATCCACTTACAGGTTATAACCTTTGCTTTCACTGTGAGTAGAATAGACTATTTACAAATATTACCTAACAAGTATATAATAAAAGAATAAAAATTTTGTTATATAGATGTATTAATAATTCGTAGAAGTTTGTTTATTTCCATGCAATGAAAATGTATTAATGTCTTTTCAAGAACAATTATCCCGCCTTTGTCACTGTGAATTTTAAGCTTTTCTTCAATATCCCTATAATTTACTATATAAGCCATCCTAATTTCACTAAAGCCTGTTTTTTGAGTCGTACACATAAAAAGTGTTTTAGAAGATTATATAGGTTATTTTAAAATATCTTTAAATTTACAATAAAAGGATCTGGGTCTATAATTTAACAAAAATAGCCCCGGGGCAGTTCTAATTTTAATATGACAGCGGAGTGGACAGATTACGATAAAAATTATGAATATTATAAAATGCTAAAATTACTATTATGAATCGTCAACCGTTAAATGCTTCGTTTGAAGAATTTTAGCGAGTTTCGATGTTTACCTCACCCAAAGGTTACTTTTGTTAATCTATCAATTTTTAATCTCTTTTCTTTTGTTGTAAGACTTAAAAGAAGTAAATTATTTAAAGGAAGGAGTTTGGGTAAAAAGTACCGCATCCAAATAGTTGTTCAAATTAGTAACAATATCTAGAAGCCAATTTTGAAATACAAGTAATACGACTCAATGAAAGTGACCCCTTGAGGTCTAATCAAAGTCGTCGTAGAAGGAACTCGAAATTCCTGAAGTTTCCAGACCGATACACCGAGATAAATCCGGCGGGTGCAGCGGTCGACATACCCGCAAAATCTAATCAAATCGAATATTTCCCAGATCCTTAATCTACGTGAGTCTCGGGGTAAACACATCCTGGCTATATTTGCTCGTTCCAATGGAAAGAAAAGAACGAAACAATTGCCAACTTGCGAGCGACGTGTGTAGTATAATTTTGACGGTGCGGAGGCGGGGACGCGCAAAAATCCTCCGGGTGAGCATTAGAGCTAAGACGTGTGTGTCCTGAATACACATGTGGGTATGTGCGCGCCTTGTTTATGGTTGCCGCGCTCTATAGAACCTCTAATTAAATTAATTCCCTCCATATGTATCCATACGTAATACCTCCTCGGCTGCTCGGGCCTACTTCAAGACCAAAAGAGCTTCTTTCAAGTGCGGGGACATGGCGGGCTAGAGCAGTGGAAATTTCAGAAGTGTCGTGCAGGCACGACACGTACCTGCATTAGGTAGGACCCAAGATGCGGACGTGTCCCGGTCTGATCCTCGGAGGAGCTTGACACAGATGGATACGTCTCCAGTGATTAAAACGTCGTCGGCGGGCACGGGCAGCTCGGATGCGCTGAAGGGAAGCGCTTCTTTCACGCGTGAACGCTATTACCATGGTAACCTTTAAATGATTGCTCTCCAGGCCCATAACCCGGCCGTCCTGCCCGTTGCCGTCGCTTACCAGCCTTAACAAGATGTTTAGCTACGTTGAAGGAATGATTACTACTCGCAAGGAATTAACTCGTGTGGAAGAGGTTTCATTGGAATTTCATTAAAAGGAAAAGTTCAAGAGATTCTGCGGGGATGGGTTGATGGCGGCGTAAAGTGCTGCCCTGTTCCCGTGCCGAGCCGTACTCAGCGCTTCTTATTCTTGAGATAAAGTTTCCACTTGTAGCTGAGGAAATGGGGAAATTTTAGAAGCTTTTGCCGTAGTTTGATAATTTGTAAGGCGTGCGAAAATTTTCGACGTGAAATTTACGAGGATCATCCAGGCAATGTGCGCCCAGGATGCAAGAATATGCCAGGCAACGATGACGGCAGCTATCGCCCGACTCGACGAACTTTCGAGTTTTTAGGTATCTCTAAGTGAATTAGGTTTAATTTTATGATCTACAGGCGACGTATAAGGAGTGCATGCAATGTGGGCAAATATGCAACCCCAGCAACTCCCGGGAAATTGGACTTTTCGCCGCTGAAATGGGAAAGTTATTGAAAGTTTTCCACCTTTTAACTTCTGCTCTAGTGGGCGATGTTGCTAAATTTTGGGTCCGATTTTCAAAAATCTCGTCATTGGTGGAGTTTGCAATCGCCTTCATCATGAAATTATTTCTAAAATGGTGATTCACATTTTTGAATAAATTTTGCAGGAAAAGTTATCTACACCATCCAGGCATTCCTATTTTGATTTATAAAATTGAAACCTTGAAACTTTATGTACTTTACATATGCAAAAATAGTTGCTTTTACAACTCTCATTTTGTAGCTTTATTTCATGATTAGTTGCTGTTTAATTAACTCGTGTAATATATGAATCACAAAATGCTACCTAAAATGCTAAAAGTTCAGCTAATTACCTTCGTGAAATAGATATACAGACTTTTATAATATGCGTCTAACTCGGATAAATACACGAAAGGTTAAACATTTTATAGAAGGCAATGTAACAAAAACAAGAAATCTTCTAAGATAGTACAAGCTCATAAAATTTATTGTTCTTGTATAACATTACCTATAAAGGAATGGGCTTTGTCTTCCATGCTTTAGGCGCTGTCAAATTACTTTACTATGGCTTGCAGAAATACCACCGGCTCTAGTTTTAGTAATGCTTCTCAATTTATGCCTGGTAAAAACTATATTTAAATATCAATCTGCAATCCAATCATATTAATTTCGCTTAAAATATTTTACAGAAAATGCGAAAATATAGGCATTCCTAAAATCCAATATTATTAATATGTAATTAAAATGCTTATTTGAAATGACCACTTGTCCATCCACAACTAGTTTTATTGCTAAAATTATGCTGGAATTATTTTACTAATAAAATTACTACCTTTGTGGGCAGTTATGCTTTCAAAATATTAATGCAATGGAAACTCACTTTTGATTTGAATTTCCACCAAATTAGCCATCTAACGAGGTGCCGCGTGTGAGGTCAGCAATAAATCGGACATTCGTGTCATAGTTTCATAGATCGTTTAATTACGCTTTAAAGGGAATTGCACGAATTGGCTAGAAATATCCCATTTGTCCCAATGTGTAGGATACACTCAGCCAATGCACCGCACCGCACGTGGTTTAGTAAATCCAATTCGTGAAAATCCAAACACCGCCAGCAGCGTATCAAGTGTCACCACAAGTGTTCGAGCTCTCATAATCCTCACTCGAAAACCAAATGAGTCTGGGAAGAGGTTGGTCCTGAAAAGGCGTCGTCACTGGAGTTGCTTTAATGGCTATCAAGTTACCGCAACATATCACTCCCTGATGGATCCTGATTGTTCTCGATTGAGGTCTCCATCTGCAGATTACTAGCGCCCCCATTATTCCTGTTCACATCATGCACGACATACACTCGATCTAGACTGGATTCCTTTCTCGAGCAGCCCTTGTCTGCCCGGTTTTCTTTTCGGTATTTTCGGTTTCCTTTTTCTCAGACACCCCGCCTCGCACTCCTGGTCATGCTGCTCAAGCACTCCAGTCCGACCGAGACCAGGGCTAATTCCATTGCATGTTTTTAACGTGACATTTTCTGTTTATGTCAACTTCGTGCCAAAGAGAATATTTCCTTAATATGAAGAAATTGATTCCTTTGTAAACACTCGTCCTCCCTTCTGCGCTGACACTAGAGAAATAATTTTTCCCGTGTGCAATCTAGCCTTGTTTACTTAACGTTTTCCCTACAAAAGAGTAAAAAGGAGAAGTGTCAATTGCACGAGCAGTCCGGAACTGAGGTCATTCGAGATTTTTTTCTGCTGGGCGAGACATAGACGTGGAGATATACGCTCGCATTTATGAATAAATACAGAGGAAATGTCTGAAAAAGAAACTATCCTGCTGTTCACCTGTTTGTCTACGGCATGCGGGAAGAGTTGACCCATTACAGCATCTCTCTGGGAATCCGAGGGGATACTGAGATTTTGTGCAATATTGGCTTCTTTC